>OZ001255.1:0-1200000 GCA_963924025.1 Ischnus inquisitorius | reverse complement strand
AAACCAGAAAAGTATGACAAAAATGACAACATTTTTCCAAATCACGATTTTTTTTTTTTTTTTTCGAATTTCTGCATATTTTTTTTTTGTGACACTAATCAGGTAATTCAATTGTTCGAATGACACCAGAAAAAATTGACTAACAATGGCGCGATCTTGCGGAATAAGTCTTTTTTTTTCTTGGCTGAATCGAGTGGGTGGGTTAATGTTGGTGTTTAAATGCGCGAAAATATAGTGAGAAGCATCGCGGTGCTCAAACGTTGCGGATAACGAGGCGGAATGGTAATTACCGAAATTACGTCATTGGCTCGTAAGCGCATTGCCGGCGTTGATGCGTCATCGGGACGACCGCGAAAAAGCGCGGGCGGCGCGAGCGTTGAACTCGCACTCGTTCGAGCGACGTGCATCGCAACGACGAACTGCGAGCGAACGAGGAGATAAACAAAATTCGGTGCTTATCAGTTACTACTCATCACTTTCTCGTCAAGATTTTTATTTGCGCCAAACTAGAATGAATTGATAAATTATAACAAAAAAATCGATCAATAAAAAGAAAATTAAACAAATTAATTAATAAAAAAAACAAATTATTAACTAAAAAATAATTAAACAAATTAATTAATTAAAAAAACTAATTATTAACTAAAAAATAATTAAACAAATTAATTAATTGAAAAAACTTATTATTAACAAAAAAATAATTGAACAAATTAATTAATAAAAAACAAACTATTAGTGTAAAATTGTCAACGATAGTTGAAATATGGAAATTTCCATTCGTGAACTCGATTCAACTATTCTTAACATTTCTTAGAAATTTTTGGAACCGAAACAATTTTTTGAATTCTGATTTTTCTTAATTTTTCGAAAATATGTTTTATTAATCGGCTATTTAATTTGGAAGGAATTTTTTAAATTTTCATTGGATCTTCGATCATTGGACTTTTGCCGATCGATCGATCTACCGGTTTGTGAGACGATCTTGAGTGTTGCAAGTAAATCATATGCGCGCATTCACGTTGGACGATCGACGGATCCGAAACGCGAGCGGAACGATCTGGCCGATAACTAGTCCGTGAATAAATGAACATCCATGAGCGTCGACCGCGCGTACTAATCGCGTGAGCGCGATCCGCGAATGCAAAATTCATACGCTCGCATTTCCATCTGCTTGAGAAATGTGGACTGATAGAAAGTCGTCGCTGCGGGGCTTAGTCACGAGACCGTGATACAATAGCGCGCCGCTCTGATGAGATTCTTCTCAATATCAGTTCTCTATTTAGCTCTCTATGCTGGTAAATAGATCGTTATCGTTAGAAAAAAAAAAAATTACTGTTGACATTTTTTTATCGCCCTCGCGAAAATGGACGTATTGAAAGAGTATTTTTAAACATTTATTGACCCATTGTCTAATAAAAAAAACTGTTTCACCGACTGATCCAGATGGGTCCACGTGTTCTAGCCCGCAATAACTATCGATCGGCCTGATGAAATTGCCTCACAAAATCTATCACCAGAGCACAGTTTAACTAATGCCAAACATGTTTGAGAATTCGCCAAACCAGACATATTTCTCTTGTCCAATTTAAAAAATCTGTTTTACCGACTGATCCAGATGGGTCCACGTGTTCTAGCCCGCAATAACTATCGATCGGCCTGATGAAATTGCCTCAAAGAATCTATCATCAGACCACAGTTTAACTAATGCCAAACACGTTTGAGAATGCACCAAACCAGACATATTTCTGTTGTCTAATTTTTAAAAAAACTGTTTTACCGACTGATCCAGATGGGTCCACGTGTTCTAGCCCGCAATAACTATCGATCGGTCTGATGAAATTGCCTCAAAGAATCTATCATCAGACCACAGTTTAACTAATGCCAAACATGTTTGAGAATTCACCAAACCAGTTATAATCCTCTTATGTAATGAAAAAAAAACTGTTTTACCGACTGATCCGGATGGGTCCACGTGTTCTTGCCCACAATAATTATCGATCGGCCTATTGCCTCAAAAAATCTATCACCAGAGCACAGTTTAACCAATGCCAAACTTACCCATCTGAGAAATCCCAGGCCTATTTCTTGTCTAATGAAAAAAAATCTGTTTTACCGACTGATCCAGATGGGTCCACGCGTGGGGCTGCGACGAGATCCCTGCGCCGTCTGCGGGCTGCCGGTCTTCCTCGCCGAGAAGCTCATGATATCCCGAACGCCCTATCACCGAACCTGCTTCCGTTGCGCCCGCTGCGCCAACCAATTGACGCCGGGCAATTACTACGAGACCGAGGACGGCCAGTACTGCTGCGAAACGTGTCCCGACGAGGAAACCGCGTCATCAACGAAACCGACACTTCACGCGTCGTACAACGACGCGATGATTCTCGGCCGCGTTGATGACGCGCCCAGCTGCCAGAGGTCGCTGAGCGACGAAGAGAAGACCGAGCGAATAGCGGAAAAGCGTCCCCGATCGTCGGAAGAAATTCGCCGCGAAACGCTCGTGGCCGAGAGCATCGCGCACTCGGCCCAGATGCGGCTGAATTTCATGACGAAGAATTTGCTCGCGGACGCTCGCAACGAGGAAGACACGTCGAGCAACGACGGTTCGTTGGCGCCGACAGATGGCGCTGAAGAAGACGAGGCGCGAACGGATTCGTCGCCCCCTGGCGGCGGTTTTGGGAACCGCCGCAGTCCAATGGGCTCGCCGATCGCGGCGAAGAAACACGGCGATGGACGCGTGGACGCCGAAGAGATGCCCGCGAACGTGGATCGAGCGAGGAGCTTCGATGGATCCGATGTAGATACTTCTAGAACTAGCGATACGCAGACGCCCGATGATAGAATCGCGAGCGACGATTTAGGCGATAGATTAGCGGTTAAGGAAGACAAGACTAACGATAGCTTCGACACTGCCGAGAGCGAAGCGACGCGAGATTCTCGTCGTCGCCTCGACGACGACGAGAAGCCTCCGCCCGACGGACGGGATACCAAAGACAAGCGCGCCTCGAGCGACGATCGCGCGCCCGGCAATCCGGAAAACTTCACCGAACCGAGCCAGGCTCTCTCGCTCGTACAGAGGAGGTTGAAGCTATTCGAGAATCCGGGCAACGAAGCGATCTCTTCGCCGCGGAGAAGAGAGAAAAACATTTTCACCGATCTCGAGCGGAAGATCGAGGAAGATCGCGAAGAGACGAGGGAAGACGATTCTTCCGGAGAATTCAAGGTCAACGAAGAGATTGAGGCTTCGAGGGCGAACGCGGAGGAGAGTCTCGAAGGAACGACCGGCGAGACGGACAAACCGGAGGAAAATCTGCCGCCGATCGTCCCCAGACGAGCCGCTCTCGAGGCGCGCAGGGCCGAGAGATCGAGGAAGAAAAACAGCGAAACGACCGTTCTCAACGCGACGGGAATCGATCTGAGCGCGGACGAGAATTATCCGGAAGATCTGAATCCTTTCAAGAGCGACGAGGAGGGAGACGACGAGGCCGGGAGGCATTCGGACAGATTGGGAAGCGAAAGAGTCTCGACCAATCCGTTCGGGAGCAGCGACGAAGACGATGAAGACGACGGACCGAAGATCACGCCGCCGCGGCCCGCGGCGAGAAACATCGTCGCCGGCAACAAATCGAAGGAAGAGACGAGCGACGTCGTCGAGGACGGAGCTCCGACGAAACGACGACTGAAAGCCCCGCAGATAAACTTGAATCCGTTCTGGAGCGACGACGACGAGGAACACCCGAGCGAGGACGAGTGCGGGCAAAGCTTCGCCGCGACCACGCCGATTCCCAAACCGCGATCGATCAAGTATGTGGAAAATCGTTGATCTTACGAATTCATTTTTTTCAACAATCGAATTGAATTGTTGATAATAAATAAAAATGGAATAGCAACAATTTTTTCATTACGAATGACACTAACATAACATGATTATTATTAATATTAATTATTTATATTATAAAATTATTATTATTTATTATAATTATTTATAATTTATTTATTATTATTAATATTAATTATTTATAATTAATAATAATCATGTTATGTTAGTGTTATTCGTAATAATAATAATAATTATTATTATTAATAATTAAATTTAATGATTTATTAATTTTTTTTTTTTATCGATTTCGAAGATTGTCCGTTTCTGAGAGATTATTTTCGTGAATTAATTTATTTAGATAATATAGATATAGGTGAGTGTCGATCGGTGGAATAAGTTGTGTTCTCGATGACCGTTTCAGACGAGCTCCGGACACGTTTTTGTCGCAGCGCAAAGCCGATCTTCATCGAGGCGACATTTACGCGTCCAACAGTTCTCTGGGAAGCACGGGCTCGACCTCAACACCCGGCGGAACTTATAGGAAAAAGAAACCCGCACCGCCGCCACCGACGGTCAACGAATTGTTCGCCCCCGGTGCGGATTCTCTCCTCACGCCGAATCGCGGATCGAACACTCTCGCCGGAAGCGTGAGTACAGATTCGCTTTCAAAGCTAAAAAGTATCTTCGATAAGATCCGGCCGAACGCGAGATTCGTGGAGAGTTGATTTCGAGCAAGAATAATATTGACATTTTATAAATAAATTGATGAAAAAATATTTAAAAAATAAAACAATTTCAACAAATCGGCCGGCGACCTGACTTTTTTGAATGAGTTCTTAAATATTAAAAATATTAAAAAATAAATTAATAAATGACCCAAGCAAGCTGACTTCTTTCAAATGAAAATAATTTATCATTTTTCCCAAATACGTATACATTTTTTGCAGAATTTTCTCGAATTATTCGAAATTTCCTTTTCATTGATTCGTTTTCGTAAAAAAAACGCCATGTTGAATAATTATAAAAAATCCGAAAATTTGTCCATATTCAGAAACCTACGATTATTGTAATTTGAAAAAAGAGTAGTTTGTTCCTTCATTTCTTAATAACATTTTGGTATTATTATTGCGCGAAATGAATTTTTTCAGCCACTTTCGTGTGGTCGATTTTTTTTCCGATTTTTCAATAAATTTCTAGATTGTATCGTCGAACGTCGCGAAACAGCGATTATCGTTCAATTTCGTTTTTTCGACACTTGCAGAATAATTCGCTGCGCGCAACGCCCCGAACGCGAAAAGCGAAGCCGGCGCCGCCGCCGCCGATGCCGACGAGCACGCCCTGCAGCGGCGATCTGCTGGCGAACCTGAGCCTCACCGAGTCGCCGATAACGGACATCGGAAAGATAATCGAGAGACACGACTACGAGATGTGGGACGATCGCAAGATCGACAAGGACGAGGCGAACAGAAACAAGCAGAGCATGACGACGATCTCGTGCGACGAGACGAATCCTTACAGTCCTTACACCGACAAGAGCGCGCAGGGAAAGTGGAAGAGAAAAAAGGGGCCCGCGCCGGCCCGGCCGATTCCTCACAGGAGAAAGGTCCGAAAAAAACCGACGACTACAATTATCATTCTATAGTACAAAAACATCTCGACGAAAAATAAAAATAATTTTTCGGAAAAATTCAATAGAGATTCGGTGCAAAGAAAGTAAAAAAAAAAAAAAAAAAAAAAAACGACTAAAAAAGTAAAAGTAATAATTCCTCAAGCAGCTTTCTTTTGTGTTTTTTTCACGCATTTTTTTTCACGAAAAAGTTTTTCACGCATATCTGTTAACCCTTTGACGGCCAAGCCTCTTTCCCATTGAGAAAAACAATTTTTCTCTACTGCTCGAGACATTTTTCTATCAAAATATGTCAAAAATGTTACTTTTGAAAAATTCAGTTTTTCAATTTTTTCGCTCAAACGGATAATTTTTTAATTGAAATTCTGGTGGATAAACTTTCATTTGTATGCACTGCTAGTCGTCAAATTTTTTCAGAATTTTCCACGAGAATTTCGGACAGTTTAGGAGAAAAAAGCTTTTTTTGCCAATGTAGCATATTTGCTACAGTGGCAGTTAAAGGGTTAATTCACTTTTACTTGTTTATTGAATATACTTATTCGATAGTTCTATAGTTGTTTGATTTATTTCTTGCTACTGACAGTATTTTTTTTGTAAAAAAACATTTTTCGAGGAATTCAAAATGATGCCAAAACTGAACGCTTGCATTGATTTTGACCAAATTCAATACCGATCTTTGGTTAACAATAGTTCGACTTTGTACCAAATTTTAGCCCGATATCTCGAAAAATGTGGCAGCACCGGACATTTTTTGAAAAATTCGAAATTGCGTCAAAACTGAACAACTGCATAGATTCGGCCAAATTGCACCAAAGTGCGGGACTTGGTTCAATATGTGGTATCAATTTCAGCTTGATATCTTAAACCGTTTCCAAGTTACCAGACATTCCGTTTCCAGACATTAGAGAAAAAAAAAAAAAAAAAAAAAATTATTTTTTCTAATTTTTCGACGTTTTGGCACATTCTGAACGCGTTTTCATGAAAATCTCGAAAAATTTTCACCGAAATAAAGCTTGCATAAAAAAAAAATTCATCCGCCGAAAAGCAGATAATTTGCTTTCGATCGATAACGATTTTGCATCGATAATAGACACGTGGCAAATTGTAGAAAAACGTAATATTTCTGCTCGTCAGATCAAAGTGATGTCCCTGAAAGACGTGAAGCTCGAGCTCGACGAAATCGAGGTGCAGCAGCAAGGTTTGGAGAAGCAAGGCGTGAGGTTGGAACAATTGATCAGGGACAAAGCCGAGACGGGGAACGCCGCGGAAGGTTCGTGAAAAATCGATAAATTTTTTTTGGGAATTTCAAAAAAACGAGCGATCAAAATTCGAGGGGACGAGGAAAATATTTTTGAAGCATTGTTAACAATTGCTTCGCAGAAACGAGCTTGGAAATGGACGTCGAAGAATTGGTGCTCGAGCTGTTCGCGCTCGTCAACGAGAAAAACGAACTGTTCAGGAGGCAAGCCGAGCTTATGTTGCTCAGACGACAGCAGAGACTCGAGGAGGAACACGCCGATATCGAGTATCAAATTCGCTGCCTCTTGTGTCAGCCCGAAGCGACGAAAACCGACTTCGACAAGCAGAGAGAAGAGACCCTTATTCAGAGGTTCGTCGCCAAATCGAGCCTTGCTTGAAAAATCCATCACGAACGAAAACGCGAGAATTTTTTTTCGAATACACAAACAAATTGCGTTGAAAAATTCTAAAATAATTTGCATCATTCTAAAAAATTTGGAAAAATTCAAAAAAAATGGGATCAATTCTAAAAAACTGGGAGAGATTCTAAAAAACTGGGAGAGCTTCTAAAATGGAAAAGATTCTAAAAAACTGAGAAAAATCCTAAAAGACTGGGAAAAATTCTAAAATGGGAGAAATTCTAAAAAACTGGGAGAAATTCTTAAAAACTGGGAAAAATTCTTAAAAACTGGGAAAAATTCTTAAAGACTGGGGAAAATTCTAAAATGGGAGAAATTCTGAAAAACTGGGACAATTTCTAAGAAACTGGAAAAAATTCTAACATAATACGCATGAATTCCAAAAGAATTCAGAAAAATTCGAAAATAAAGGCGGCAACCGCGCGCATGATATAAAAATCGAAAACTCGAAACGCGATTCGTATTTTCGTTTTTTTCACAAATTAGTATTATCATTTTTTTTTAATCTTCACAGACTGGTGGAAATTGTTGAGCGAAGAAACGAAATAGTGGAATGCCTCGAGATGGACAGGCGCAGAGAAGTCGAGGAAGATCGGAGCATAAACACGCGAATGGGACTCTATGCCGGTAAATATTTCCGAATCAAATTCTTTTTCTTAGAAAAAAAAAAAAAAAAAATCACTCAAAAATATTTTTCTAATCGCGCAACGTGAATATTTTCAGCCAAGACGAAGGGCGACTTTGCGAAGGAGCTCGACGAGGACGACAACAATCGCTCGAGAAAATCGAAAAAGTCGAAATTGAAGGAAAAGGCTAAAGAGAAGATATTGCGAAAAGTTCACAAGAAAGACGCTGACAAGGACATCGACGAGACTGAGGTCAAGTTGAAACGCCAAAACAAGAAAAAATGGTTCTAAAAAAATTATGATTTTTTTTTTTTTAATCAAAAGAAAGATCGAAAAACGAGAGCAGAGAACTCGCAGGCTGCACTGAAACGTACACGAACCTCGTCCTGACTACGAATCAATTATTGTTCAGTCAATATTTAATACGCGTTTTTCTTTATACAGAAACGTATTTTTTATTTTATTTTTCCTTTCATTTATCCAATGTTATATTTATACCGATTAGTTACACATATGTACGTCTGTAGTTAATAAATAGTTCGCTAATACGAGTTTTTTTTTCATTCCTTCATTCAAGCAATCACGTAGACAGTTATAAAAATAAAAAAATTACAAATTTTCGTGTACAAAAATTTGTTTCAAACTTTATTAGAAATTTTAAGTATTCTTACAGGGGTTTCGTCCGACACCAGGTACAATTTTGGTTTTGGTACAGCCTCGTCCTCGTACGATAGTCCATGATCGTCTGGAACAACGATAAAGTCGCGTTACACGAAAATTCGTAGAACTCATCTGTGAGAATTAGTAAAAATTCTTCAAATCAGATATCGATTTCGCTCGAATCTCCTAATTTTATCGAATAATCGAGCAAATCTTCGAATTTTCTGGGGGCCAATTTTCCGTGAGGCCAATTTTTTGGGGACATATTTTCCGAGAGGCCAATTTTTTGGGGACAAACTTTCCAAGGCCAATTTTTTGGGGACTAATTTTCCGAGGCCAATTTTTTGGGGACATATTTTCCGAGGCCAATTTTTTGGGGAGAAACTTTCCAAGGCCAATTTTTTGGGGACAAATTTTCCGAGGCCAATTTTTTGGGGACAAATTTTCCGAGGCCGAATTTTCTGGGAACAAATTTTCCGTGAGGCCAATTTTTCAGGGACACATTTTCCGACGCCCAACTTTCGTGATACCAAAGCGAGTTACCGAGTTTCTTGAAGAACGCCGCGAGTGTCTCGTCGTTTCGCACCGTCGCGGCGACGACGACAAGGGCGTTGGATCTCTCTATGAAGACTCCGATGGCGTCGATGAGGTCGTCAAAAAGCGTCTCGTCGTAGACGACGTCGGCGGCCAGAAGAACGTCGGGATTGGCCCAGCTAGCCTCAGCGTCGCTGTCCCTTATCGACGACCAGGCCAGGCGCGTTATTCTCACGTCGGTACACCCGTGGTTCGTTCTGTAGGACTCCTCGCTCCACTCGACGGTGCGCGATCTTTCGCATTCCGGCTCCGACTCGTCGCGGCCGAAATTTCGCTGCACGTTCTTCGCCAGCATGTCGAGAACGCTCGAGTGACAATCGGAGAAGGTGTAACGCTTCGGCGCGCAGGTCGAGACGACCGACAGGCCGGCGAATCCGACCCCGGAACCGAGCTCGAGCACGATCTTCTCGCGGATTTTCGCTCTGTTCGCGTAGCACCATTCCGCTAAAGCAAAACCAGCCTGGTAATTTTCGGAATAGAGCAACAATCTTCGATTAAGCCATTTCTCTACAAGCGGTTGTTGGAAAAAAAATCACAAAAATAAAGGAAATTGTTGAGGCGCTCGGAAACGGCACAGACAATAGCTCGAATTATTGCGATCCGAAGATCTTCGATCAATTTTCAATTTTTTTCGATTTTGTAGACGTCTTTACGATTTTTTCTTTTTTTTTTTTGAGATTTTTTTGGTAGTTCGGGAAAGTCCGAGCAAATGTGAGATTCACAGAAAATCGTGGATTTTTTGAACAGACAATAATATCTAAAAAACCGAGCATATCGAAAGTGGTGAAACGATTAATTTTGCAGAATAGTGCCGAAAATTTGTTAACTAATTTACGAAAAATACAATTATTCATCTAATCGCTCGACAATCTAACTGTTTATCTTTCAAATTATAATAATTTGTTACTCTTTCTAATAGCGTCCAAATTATTAAATTAATTAATAATAATTATTATTTTATTATTATTATTATTATTATTAAATAATTTTTTTTTGTTTTAAAAAGCAAATATAAAAGATCAATTGATTGTCTATTATTCTGTGCAACGTTCCCTTGAGAGAAATAAAATACCTGCCAAGTGAGCAGTCCCGTCGTTCCCTCCGATATGAAGTTTTTACTCTCCTGCAGAATTATTCGCTCGGCAGTGTCGGCGGTGTTCAGTAAAAATTGACGATAATGAGTGGAATTCGTTTCGTCGTTGAGCATCATGTAATTCGCCAGAGTTTCGTACAATTTGTCGTAAACTTCGTTGCCATCGCCATTCTCGGACTGCGAATAATGAAATCGAAAATTTAATAAAAAAATTTTGAAACGTCGCTCGTTTTTGTTTTTTAGAAAAGAAAGAAAAATTGAAATTTTGGCACATAAAATATTTTTTTTTGTTCTTTGAAAAAAAAAGTTTTTTTGTTTAAAAAATAGTTTTTTGTTAAAAAAAAAGTTTTTTTTTATAAAAAAAGTTTTTTTTTATAAAAAAAAAAAGTTTTTTTTTATTTAAAAAAAAAGTTTTTTTTTATTAAAAAAAAAATTGTAAACCTTCTCGATGAGCATACGCAGAAATGCTATCCGATACGACAGTCTCGGTGGATATTTGAGCGAATAAGGATCCTCGACGGTGCTCTCGAAGATCTTTACTTGCGTGTCATAATCCAGTTGACCATCCGACGTTTCGTGCGATTCCTAAAATAAAAGAAAAAAGAATTACGATGTAAAAAAATTCCCAAAAATTTGCACTCAAGACACGGAAATATCACCAATCCTTCGAAATCCTCACCGTCAGGTTGAATTTACTGATCGCGACGCAGCAAAGATATTGCTTTTTAATGTATTCGATGTCGTCGTCCTTGAGCCTCATTTCGACGGTCGAAAAGATATTCTGCAAAAAAAAAAAAATTAATAACAATAACATTTTTAAAAAAATTTCGAAAATTTTTATTTCGCCGTCATAATTTTTCGAAACATGCAAAAATGAATAATTTACAACAAAATAAAAGTGTTTGCTCGTCGAAAATGATCGAAAAACAGCGAATTTTTGCGAGAAAATAATGTTTCATTTTTCGTTACCACCTCATCGAAGCGCTAGAAAAGTGTTGAAATTTGTTTTTGAAACACGGGCGGATGTTTTTTCTTTTTTGCTAGGGCGAAGAGATCGATTAATTGTTTTCCACGTGGTTTCCTTTCCGCGTCGTGACCGGCGACCGGTGCAGAGTGCCGAGCGATGTTCACTCGATGTGCTGCTAATCGACGATTTTCGCGCGCAACATCGATTATTTTTATCGATGTATCGAAGCATCGATTCATCGAACCGTAATCGATTATTTATCGCCCGACTTTCCTTTCTTTCGCTGCATTCAAAATCAAAATGTCAAATACTCGGTAAATTAACAACACCGACGGAATAAACTATTTAAAAAACCCCTCAAAACTCCTTCGAAATGTTTCGTAATCGTTATTTAATTTTTAAACGAATTTTTCCCGCCTTTTTCTTGTCCCTTCGTCACGTGACGAATGTCTTCGAGACGAGCCAATCAGCGGTGCGTTCAAAAACATCCTCTCGGTAGGATAGAAAGAGTGGGAACGATGCGCCTCTGTGTGTGCTTGAGAGAGAAACTGGATGTGCGAGTACGATTTCCGAACGCGCCTTGCACAGCGGATGGGACGACGGAAAACATGAACTTGAAAAGTTTCTCGCGTACGCGCTGACCGGGCGGCGCTCCCATTGGCCGACCGTCGCGCCTCTGCGGCTCGACGGTGGAAGCACACGGCGAGCCCAGCGAGCCTGCCGTGAGATTTGTCTTGCAGCGCCATCTCTCGTGCGAACGTCGGGTCGCAGCGCCGCGAGAAGCTTCGCGACGTTGCCGAAAGGCGGCGCTCTCGAGCCCGATCGACGGGGTGGAAAGGACGAGCCACCGTGCGCGGAGCCACCCCTCGGCGAATCGTTCTCGTTGTCGTGCACAACCCTAACGTTTCGTGCGAAAGGCGCCTCCCGCCCGTCCCGGCAGCGCGAACAGGGGCGCGGGGTGGGGGGCGGCCCCTCCGCGTTCCGTGCTTCCAGTACAATCGGCACCAGTCGTGAACTTCGGTCCGGCCGGAGGCGATGCGCGTCGCTCGTGCTCTCGTTATCGCCACTGCTGCGCTCAACCGCGATACGCGATCATTCTGTTTGTGTTATTATTATCATTGTCCGAGATCGTGGGTACAACGACGAGAGGGCACGTCGCACCCGAGACGATATTGCGGATTCACGATTATGAGAGACGTGAGTCCACGAAGAGAAAAAATCATTCCCAAAAAAAACCCTTCTTCTCCCCACAATATTCATTTGATTTTCTCGCCTGATTTGTTTTTGCCGAAATGATCGCGTCGTTGCGCATAGAAATATCAGTTTTTTGAAATTCTTTCAATAATGGAAAAAAAAAAAAAAAAATAGTATGCGACAAAAATAAAGAGAATGCACGAAGGTCGGTTAGGAGATGTGAAAACTGGGCATTAGCGAGAGGCTCGGTTTGTCGGTGTGGGAATGAAAAATTTTCCGGGGAGGACACGCGACTCGCATGACCTACGAACGACCACGGTGCCCTCGACCGTTTCTTCGGCCGATCGACACGAAAATACTTTGAACTTTTTTTTTTTTTTTTTCGTATGCGATCTCGATAGCGAAATATGGAACGAGGGTCACGGAGCCGCAGACACGAAACTCTCGGTCGTTCGAGTTCCTTTTTTTTTTTTTTTTTTTTTTGGTCGCGTGCACGAAATGCTCCCCGCTCAGGTTCGCGCGTCCGACGTTTCTCTCTCAACGGGACGTGTGCCGACGGCGCTTCGCTGCGTATCGTCGATTCCGTAGGGCCGAGACCGTCGCTGCAGGATTTCCAAGGACCTGGCGGAGAGCGTATCACGCACGCGAGCGCCCGGCGCACGACACGAAAGCCCTACCTGACGTCGGCCCGCAAGTCCTATCGCGCTCTCGCTGGCGCAAGTGCGCGGTCGAAGCGTGGCACGCTTTAAGGTAGTCCGTACGTAGCTCATTTCGCATAAGTTCGAGGAAACTGAAAAACACTTGCCGATAGTATAAAAATCTTAAAATAATCATGCACTTTGAAGATACCCAAAAATTAATTTTGCATAATAATAATTTCAAATTGTTATTAACAAATTGATGAGACGAAAAATTGTTCAAGAAATTTCCCGGCAACACAACTTTTCTTTTCAATGAAGATAATTCTTTGATTTTTCCGAACACGTAGGAAATTTTTCAGATTTTTTGATTGATTGGATTTTATGATTTTCCACACATTTGTTTCATTAAAAAAAAATGTCGAATTCAATTTTAAAAATGTGAAAAAATTCATACCTATTTGAAAAAATAAAAGAAGTATTTTTATTTAAAAAAAGAAAATTTGCGTTGCCGGGAAATTTCTTGAACAATTTTTTGTTTCGTCAAATTGTTAATGACAATTTGGAATTATTATTGTGCAAAATTGATCCTTTCGGTACCTTTGATGGGCATGAATTTTTTCAGATTTTTATACTATCGAGAAGTGTTTGCAAGTCGATTCCCAATTCCGCTCAATTTCCTCGAACTTATGCGAAATGAACACCATACGCTTGGACTACCTTAACGTCCGAGTCGCGAAATAACTCGGGCCGTAACACGGGCGAGCGGATTCGAATAGCAGAAACCGACGGAAGAACAAATACATTTATCTTCGATGTTGCTGCTTTTCTTTTAGTTTCATCTATTTATTTTTTAGGTTTTAGGTTTTCGGTTACTTTTCGAGGTTTTGGGCTATTTTCAATTCTGCGGATGGAAAGATTCTTTGAGAAATTCAGAAGACCTTTTGTTGCAATTCCGAACTGTTTTCGGGAAGTTTCTTTTTTAATAGCAGAGCGAGTGAAAATGAACGGATCGAGACAAATTATTGGACATGGGTTTTGTTTGGGATAAATATTAAATATTTGTCATTTACAGCAAATATCTTCTTTATTATCTTTTTTATTATTATTATTCTCGCAAGTCAAACATGGAGCGTTAACGTGTTTTTTTTTTTTCTTCATTTTTCTTAGCGAATCGTTCGTATTTCACGAGCGATCTTTCAGCGGCTTTTCAAATAAAATGTTTTAATTTGTACTCGATTTGTTTTTCGACCGAAAATTTTGAGATACGACCGAATTTTTTTCGACACGCCTTTAAATGTTTTACTGTCGAATAACTCGACCGAATATCAACGTTATAGTGGCTCGTCGGCAGTGAAATCAAAGTGCCAGATTTCGAGCAACGTTGCTTCGCGAAAATTGATGCGCATCGACGAATTCATTTTTTTTTCCATCTCGCGGCAAAAAAGCAGAGTAAAATTCCTTCGTCAGCGTTTTCCTCTTTGTTCTTTTTTTTCCTCGTCGCCTTCGTTATCGATTCGTTCGTTCGTGAAATAGTGCATGTCGCTCCTTCGGGCGGGTCGAAAATAAATTTTTCAATCTTCGATTGCACACGTCTGCGAAGTCGCCGATATAACCGGACCTTAGCGGCTCGCTGTGGCCACAGCTAGAGTCGACAGGACTCGCGTGGAAACGGATCGAATAGTTCAGGCGGCGTCGTCACGAACGTCCACCTGATACTCGGCACAGGTATACGTCCCTATATATATATACGCATATATACATGCTATACATAAATACATATATATGCGCACACGTCTATGTGGTACATGCTTTGCTCCATATATAATATACGAGTTCCGATCGTTCGGAGAAACGATTTCCCGAGGGTAGAGGAACTCGTGGCTTTTGCGGTTCACGAGACCGAGGCATGTAGGGACAAATATATAGGATTATGTTCCGGTAACCTGAAAACCGAGTTTCAGGAAATCGACTATTACTTGGCCTCGAGTATAAGTTCATCCTATTATTATTATTATTATTATTATTGTTATTATTAATGGAACGGAGAGGGACTCTCCGAATCGCGTGCTCCTACCGCACGGTCTCAGAGCCCGCAGCGCTGGTGCTCGCTGGGGTTATGCCCATCGACTTACTAGCCCAGGAGCGACAGTTTATCCACCAGCAGACGCCTTCTCTGGGAAAAAAAGAAGCACGGACAATTGCTAGAGCCAGGACAATGCAGGTCTGGCAAGAGAGATGGCAAAACGAGACGCGGGGCAGGTTGACAGCTAGGCTTATAACCCGGCTGGACATCTGGACCAACCGACACGATGGTGAGGTAGACTACTACGTCACCCAATTCTTGACGGGGCATGGCCTCTTCCGCTCTTACCTGCACAAAATGGGTAAGGTGTTGGAACCAGGCTGTGCCTACTGCGACTCCCCTCTGACAATGCTGTCCATACCTTCTTCGAATGCGGAAAGTGGCGGTTTGAACGAGGGGCCCTGGAAGAAGGTTTCGGGCGTGTTACGCCCGACAATATCGTCGGCATCATGCTCCGAGACCAGGACGCGTGGTCGGAGGAACAGCTCTACATCGAGACTGTCCTTCGCCACAAAAAAAGAGACGAGGACAACGCCAATCAGGCTTAGTTGACGAGAAAATAGGAGAGGAGCCCATCAGGGCTCGGATGAAGGCGTCCTCATGACGAAGGAAACCCACCCCGAAGTAATGCGAAAGCGGTGCCGGGGCGGATCCAGATACACTGGAAGATGACATGGGAGGTGGGGTTTTAGCTGGTAGGCCACTATAGGAGATTCCGGCACACGGAGTACACGTGCCCCTCCATGGTAAAACATTTACCCCCTCTCTAAAAAAAAAAAAAAAAAAAACGTTCATACTTTCCGGATTACACACTCATTAGCCAAACAGATAAACCTATGTTGATCTTCCGACTTCATTCGCGCAACGAAACATGCGGACGAATAACATATACGTGCGTTATTCGGTCGGATATTCGGTTGCGCGAATGAATCTTGTGCTGTCGCAATTTTTTTTTTATTATAAAATTAGTGGGTGAATTATTATTTTTGATCAAACGAAAAAATCCGAATGAAAAAATGCGCGACGTGGACGCGAGAAGTGGGAAAATTGTTTCTCGGAATGTTCGGAGAGACGAGAGAGAACGGTTGGCCACTTCGGTGAAAACCTAATTATTCGCCTCGGTGAGCTCGCGAATAATCGGCCGATAAGTCGGGGGAAGTTGCTCTGTCGCGCAGCTCACGCGCCGGTCGGAACTAATAGATGGATGGACAAATAGAATAGCGTCGGTTCGAAGAATCGGCGCGATCGCGAAAACAATACGGGAGAAAAAGGTGCCCGGAATAGCTCTTCGTTTGGTTGCTCGAATGGCAAAAAGCCTCGTTTTTCCGTTCCCTGCCTTTTTGTTTACATCAAAAGTTTCGATAAACATTAACGAATTGTTATCATTGAAAAAAAGTTAAGTTGCCGTGTGATTAGCAAGGAATTTTTTTAACTGAATTCGTCGATAACAATTTGGCATTATTATCGTGCAAAATCAATCTTCTCAGCGACTTCCATATGCCTGATTTTCAAAGATCTTCATTACGTCCCGAAGTGTTCGAAATTTTCTCGCGTTTGGCCGAGACCCGGCTTAAGTATATTTCCCGATAGCCGCTTATTATTGCTTCCCCTTTTGTAATCGGTCGAAAGACTCGTGACCTCGACCGCCGAGGGTTGCCCCCTCGCCGCGGGCTTCGAGAGAATCGGCTTCGCCGCGAGAGCGGCCAGATTGTGATTGCAACCCGCGCGATATTATTGCTTCTCGCGGTCCAATATCTCTGTAGGGAAGAGCGGGGCAGAATGGTACGAAATGGTGAAACCGAGTCCCCTGTGTGATAGAAGTGGGGCAAAATCGGAGAAGGTAAAGTCCCATCGAAGTCGATTTTCTTCCTGTCGCATTTTGTCCATTTTGGCAAACTAACGACGTTTGTTAACATCGAAAGTTGACTACCGTTGGCAGCCAGTAATGACCCAGTCATGGCGAGCTGCTGGTAGGCTTTAGTAGGCAGACGTCGCTTGCCACTATTGGCCGCCAGCATTGGCCTAGTCATGACAAACTGACGGTAGGCGTTATTGAACATCGAAAGTTGACTACCGTTGGCAGCCATTAATGACCCAGTCATGGCGAACTGCTGGTAGGCTTTAGTAGGCAGACGTCGCTTGCCACCATTGGCCGCCAGCATTGGCCCAGTCATGACAAACTGACGGTAGGCGTTATTGAACATCGAAAGTTAACTACCGTTGGCAGCCAGTGATGACCCAGTCATAGCGAACTGCTGGTAGCCTTTAGTAGGCAGACGTTGCTTGCCAATATTGCCGCCAGCATTGGCCTAGTCATGGCAAACTGAGGGTAGGCGTTATTGAACATCGAAAGTTGACTACCGTTGGCTGCCAGTAATGACCCAGTCACGGCGAACTGCTGGTAGCCTTTAGTAGGCAGACGTTGCTTGCCAATATTGCCGCCAGCATTGGCCTAGTCATGGCAAACTGAGGGTAGGCGTTATTGAACATCGAAAGTTGACTACCGTTGGCAGCCAGTAATGATCCAGTCACGGCGAACTGCTGGTAGGTTTTAGTAGGCAGACGTCGCTTGCCACCATTGGCCGCCAGCATTGGCCTAGTCATGGCAAACTGACGGTAGGCGTTATTGAACATCGAAAGTTGACTACCGTTGGCAGCCAGTAATGACCCAGTCACGGCTAACTGCTGGTAGGCTTTAGTAGGCAGACATCGCTTGCCACCATCGGCAGCCAACATTGGTCCGCCAGCACATGGAAACTATCACTCGGCCAAGTATCGGTCCTGTTGTCTATTTTCGGAGCATCGGCCCTAGTTTACTTACCCGTACCATTGCCCATCGTATTCCCCATACTACTTTTTTCTAAGCAGACCCCATTGCGTCCCAATGCCATTCTGCCCCACTCTGCCCTACACCGGGACGAGGAACTCCCGACTGCAATGTCCCAATTGGACTGTGAGACTTCCAGGAATCTCTGCTTCCAGTTATTGGATTATTATTGGCGCTTCGCCGTGACGACTCCAGAGCGTAATTGGCGGTATCGAGACGCGGGAAGAGGCGATAGGGGCAGAGAGGAATTTCCTGGTAGCACGTCGGGCACAAGCCGTTTCGTCGTGTAACGACCGAGGCTCTTCTGTACCGGCTGTAATTCCACCCCCGAGCGTCCATCATCCTGATGAGCCCGCGAGTGTGTAATGGCTGTGATACAAGCTACGTAATAAAGCTTCGCGCGCCGCGTCGGGACTGGAGAATCGCACGAGCGGAGAAGAGGCGAGCGACCATAAAAGCTTTTGTCATGCGAGCGGCATTTCGTACTTACACGTCGGAACTTCCGGACTCGAGACTCGCCGGGACGGCCGCGCATTCCAGCGGCGGAAGCTCGGAGGGCGCAATTCCGATTGGTTAGCCTCTGGTTGGGTTTGAAAAAAATCGCGAAAAAAACTTTCAATAACATTTTTCATAACAATAAAGAATTAAGGTGGTCCAAGCGTGTGGTGTTCATTTCGCGTAAGTTCGAGGAAATTGAGAGGAATTGGGAATTAAGGGGGTTGAGTCACCTAAAAATGTTTTTTTTTTTTTGAGATCTATCCGTGTAAATGAAAAGTGAGTTTCACACTCAAAAATTACATGTATTAGTCTCGATCCATTCTTATATCAATGAGCTGCGCTAAAAATCGTTAATACACGTTTATTCCCAATCGATATTGCCCAAATTTGTCCCTTTCGAAATATAAAAAATATGAAAAAAAAAAAAAGCAAATCACGTTCAAGGAAAATAATATTCCTGCCGACGAAACTAAAAAAAGTCTCTCTCACGATTCCTTTCCGTGACCCCCGGGCGCCAGCTGTTATCGAGGTAAGCTCGTATTTTGACAAGCTTATCGTTTCGTTCCGCTCCGCGCATCGGCGGAATATACAAAGAGCTCCACGTCGTGCCGAAGCATCGGCGAGAGCGACGCGGAGAGAGGCGGTATAGGAAATTTTCCGTGCTGTCTACAAAGGGCATTTGTTCCTCTCGGCTGGATAAAAAAAAAGGGGCGAACCCACCCTGCCGAGATTCAGTCGAACATTCGTCGAAGGGTTGAGAGTCATCCGAGTATTTCTGCCGCATGCCTCTTTTTTTTATCACTACCGAAAGCTTCATTTTTTTCTTGACCTTGAAAAAAAAAAAAAAAAAAAAAAAAATCGTTGCCCGAAAATCTGGACGAAAGCTCTTTGATATTGAAAGTGTTTTTTTTTTAAGAGCGACTAACGTCGAGGGGTTGGGGCGGAGGGTTGTAGGAAGAGAGAATGAGTAACGTCGGCTGAACGAGCCGACAGAGGAGGCACAAAAGGCTCGGAGAGCTATCGAGCTATCGAAATCACGATGAGCTCGCTCGCGGCTCGGTGAAGGAACCTTCGATTCGCGTTTCTGCGGGGCCCCGGAGGATTCGCTGCCGTTAGAGGCCGACGGGCTATATCGAACACGGTCGGCCAATCGGCTTTAGCCTTCAATCCCGTGTCCCGAGCCTGGGACACACTGGCTCGTCTTTACCTCTTTTTAGTACTGGAATTTTTTTTTTTTTCCGTGACTTTTTTTTTTTTTTGTTTGCCAGTCCTTTGGAAAGCGAAAAGCTCGTTCGGCGAAGAAAAGAACTATAAAGCTCGTTGGAAATTTTTTTTTCTGAAGAAACGCTATAAAGCTTCGACTGGAAAAAAAGAACTTGGAAAGGATGAGACCGAGTCGGAGCAGCTCTGGCGGACGCGAAGAAAGGAATCGTATTTTTCGAGGGCGTCCGAGAGAGTCGCACTTCGATCCAATTTCGTAGCTGTGGGCTTAGCTCGTGTATCGAAAGGAATCAATAGTGGAGCGAGAAAAAATAGTATTAACGAAAAAAAAAGTAAGCGAGAGAACAAGAAATGTGTATCGTGTTTTGCAGGTCTTATCGATTTTTTGAGCTTTTTTTTTTTGAGATTTTGATCGAAGAACTTTTTTTTTTTGAGAAAATAAGATTATTTTTTACGAAAAACGAGCTTTTTTTTTATAAGGAAAAAATTATTTTTTTTTTTTACTTTTTTTTTTTTTGGTTCCAAAAACCGGGAGGAAAAAAAAAATCGAAAATAGAGTAAAATCTTGAATTTGCATTCTCACCAAACGGACAAGCTAAAAATGAGCTATTCGAGAACCGAATCGCATTCTTGATTTTGCTGATTGAGAAAAATTCATAATCGAACATTTCTACTTGCTGCACTTTTTCATGAAAAACAGTCGTTTATTTACGATATCCGAGCGATTGTTATTTCGATTGGATACACAATTGTCAACGCTAGCGTACGAAGCATTATAATCGGTCCGAGTAAATAGCGAAAGAGCCACGGCCTCTCGGAGTCGGTTTATTCACGCCCGGCAAGAGTGCCAGTAGAAACGGTCAGTGAGCGAGCGGACGCGATCGTGTCCCTCGTCGTTTGTGAAATTTACGAGTTCGAAACCTGTTAACCGAGAATAGAAAAGTGGGCGAACGCGCAAAGTTTCTATCGACTTAAATGCATTACCGATATTACTTTTTTTTTTTTTTTTTTAATTTTTTATTTAAAAAAAAAAAAAGAAAGTTTTTTCTTTATTTTTTATTTTTTAAATTAATTTTTCTCTCTGCAACCGTGAAAATGGTGTTCGTGCCTGCGAAGGGTTTAGTATTTGTGTCGAGAAAAACAAAGAAAAATGCTTGGAAAATAGCGGCTCTGATAAACGAAGAGTGTGCGGGCTGACCGGCCAGTGGAAACGGTCAGTGGGCGATCAGACGGCGAGGAAAGCTCGCAGTCCGTGATAATCCACGAGTTCTCGGGGTCTACGTGGCTAACACTATTTCCCGGGTCACAAACACGAGGTTCCGTCGTGGACGGGGAGGAAAGGGGGGGGGGGGGGGGGAGGAGTTGAGAATCGAGGAAATCGATCGTTCCGGCACAGGTGACCTGCAATAGTTGACGATTGTGCGTGAGCAACGGGGCGCCACGTCGTGGAAAAACAGGGAAATGTCTATAGCTTCCGAATTTGTTTTTTTTTTTTGTTATTGTTTTTTTTTTTTTTTTTTTTTTTTTTTTTTTTGCGTTTCTCGCGTGTAACAACGCTAATGCGGAATCGTCCATGTTTAATAACTAATTTGCGCCGGCCACAGCAGAATAGCGCAACAACCTACATTGGAATCTCGAACAGTCCGAGCGCACGCGACTTTGGCTTTGCAATAATAATGTTAGCCCGGAGGCGGCACAGCGGTCGGACTCGCGTCGGAGCGTTATTGTGGTCAGGGCGAATAGCACTGGTCGATTCTTCGGTGCCACTCGGCAAGACGCTGTTCGACCTGGATCGCGAGATACGATCTTTTTTTGCAATCTCTCTCTCTAAAATTTATAAATAAATTTTAAAAAAATATCGCTTTCCCTCGCTCACTCTTCGTCCCTTGGACGATGCTCCGCTTTCGGAGAAAAAAATTGTTTTCGACATTTCTATGGCCAGAAACTCGCAATCTTTTTTTTTTTTTACTTTTTTGGAATGCAAGTCAAATTACGGAAACCACCGGAATTCCGAATCTCCGATACGATTCACGAAAAGGATCGGCTTTCAGGACTTTTGAACGGCGATACCTCGTCTTGCCGATCAGATATCGGCAGATCCGAAATTGTACCAAAATCGAAAAACTATCATAAAATAAAAAAATGAGTTTTTTTTTTTTAAATAATAATAAAAAATGATAAATGATTAATGATAAATAATTGTATTCAGTTGCCAACCGAAGACAGTAATTATTCTAGAATAATCAATTTCCATAAAATTGTCCAAATCGTCAAATAAAAAAAAAACATCATTTCAAAAATTTTCCAATTTTCGAGTCTACTCGTAGTTTTTTTTTTTTTTTATAATTAAAGTCTTATTATCTCGGAAGGAAATTGAAAGAGGCCTGAAAAGCCGGAAATTGGAATAGCCACGGTGTATTTAACCCTTGCCTTGCCAGGTTCAAAGACTCCCGTTTCCTTATCGCGAGACTTTCGACGCTGTTTTGTCCTTGCGGACAAAAGTCAGCCCCCGGCGGGTCTTATCGATCATTCGCGATCGCGGAAACCGAAATTGTCGTGACATTCGGCCATTCGTGCTGCCTGGTACATTATAATACTACACAAAGGATAATGGATCTCTCTTCGCATTTTTTCTCTTTTTTTATCATTATCATTATTTTTTCATATAGTTTTTTTTCTTATCAATTCTCTCATCTTTCCATCGGAATTTCGCGATTGTATTGCGCAGCATGTCCGCTCGTTCGCTCGAGAATTCCATGACAATCCATAACCGAAAATCGATTGCCGATGACTATTCGTTTTTTTTTTTTTTTCGAAAAATTCGGAAAATTCAAGTTACTATTGAAAAGATAATATGAAGTTTAAATTTATCTCCATTCTCGATCGGTCGTTTTCCATTCCAGAGAATGACCCTTTGAAATAAATAGAAAAATTTCAAACGAAGTCAAGTCGATCAGAAATTAAATTTTTGAAAAACTTATTATTATCCTGTTAAAAAAAAAACCGATCTCAGTTTTCACGGTAAAATGTATTTTTTCGAAAAAAAAAGCTTCGATATTTATTGCATCAAAAAACTCCCCGTCTCGGTTTCCAATACTTTTTTTTTTTCCTTTTTTTTTTATGAGAATCTAAGCACCAATTCAACATTCACGGTGAATCATGCCGTATATTTTCGTGGCTCGCGCGCGGGGTATTTTATTCTCGAGCCTACTTTTTTACCGTTCAGAAGCAGCCGACTCTTATCACGCTCGGCTCGTATTCTCGCGAAAGAGACTCACCCCAGCTCGCTGGTTAGAGGAATTTTTATATAAAAAAAAAAAAAAAAAAAAAAAAAAAATAAAGATGCATATATTTTTTAAACGAGGAGAATGGAGGGTTTGCAGGCATACGCGGTAAATCTCTCGGGGGAGAGTTTTCTCGAGGGTTTTCACGTCGGGGAGGCGAGCCGGGAAGGGCATTTAACTCTCTCTCCTCTCGCTCTCTCGTGCGCCGAGGCTAGGTCAGTAATTTTCAAGCAACGCTTCTCGGGCCTCGCTCACGAGGAGGCATAACTGCCCGCCTTATTCGCCTGGCGCAAGTGTACTAGTAGGCCAAGCGCACTCCTCTCTCCGTCGTTTCTCTCGCCGTCGTCGTCGGCCGTCTCGCTCCTCAAAATTCTCTCGCGCCTCGGGCAATTCGCCCCGGCAATGCGGCAACAGTGAAATATCGCCGAATTCGCGAGGCCTCCGAACGATATTTTTGCTTCCCCGGAAAATGGATTGATTTTGCGAAAAAAAAAAAAAAAAAACATTTTCTGAAACATTTTTTCGAAACATCCGAAAATCATGTTTCGAAAAAATTCTCCGGAGCGCGCTAAAAAGGACTTCAAGGCCTTCGAGCTTTTTTTTTTCTCCGATAAGAATTTCCTCATCTTCGGAAGTTCTCAATTCATTCTCGTAGTTATTTGAAAAATACAAAACGAAAAAGACAAAAATACAAAAACCGGCAAACTGATCATATTTGTAGTCGCATTCGCTATTCCATTTTTACCCACCGAGTTTGCGCTCGACACACGGGGGCTTTATGCTCGAGGAAATACAAGAAAGCGTCGAAGACGATCGCTGCACAAGAATCCACAACAGTAAAAAAAAAAAACAAACAAACAAATGCAACCCCGGACGGACTAACATAGGGGAGAGCGGGGCAAAACGGCATACCGGGGCGAAATGGTATTCACTCACAATGGGACCAGGGCAGAATGGTATTAGGGAACAATGGGACAGCAAAAGAATCTACTTCGATGGGACTTTCTCTTGTCCCATTTTGCTCTAATTCTATCATGCGGGGGACTTTATTTGACCATTTCGTACCATTTTGCCCCGGTATGCTATTTTGCCCCAATTCCATCATACGGCGGACTTTATTTTACCATTTCGTACCATTTTGCCCCGGTATGGTATTTTGCCCCAATTCCATCATACGGGGGACTTTATTTTACCATTTCGTACCATTTTGCCCCGGTATGCTATTTTGCCCCAATTCTATCATACGGGGGACTTTATTTTACCATTTCGTACCATTTTGCCCCGGTATGGTATTTTGCCCCAATTCCATCATACGGGGGACTTTATTTTACCATTTCGTACCATTTTGCCCCGGTATGCCATTTTGCCCCGCTCTCCCCTACTCCGGTCATGATCGTGCCACTGCTGCTGGACATCGGAGCGATTGAGTTCCGATAAAACATTCCGGTGGTATTTTTAGGTCCATCGTTCGAGAACGTGTGTCGAACGCAAACAAACCGGCAGCACGTCCACATGACCATTTGCAAAGACTCTTACAGGCGAACGCGAGTTGTACAGTCCAGGTGGAGCCGTGTAGGTGGAGTTTTCTCTGTGTAGCATTAGGAGACTCGAGCCTGAGTAGATATCGCGTATACACAAAGGGAATTGTGGTGCGGGAGGGGAGAGGGGCGGGGAGGGGGGGTTAGCGTGATGCCTGCGGCGCACAAGCGTCGGGGTGCCTGTGCTCGCCTTCTGCCAGGGATTGTTGGACCGTGAAAACGCCCGGTCACTCCCTCAGCGCCGTCCAACCGCGATCCGATAAGATTGATTTCCGAGGCCAACGGAATTCACCAACTATAACGCGTGAAATCGCCACCCACCGCGCGCATGTGGTCACTGGCTTAAGCCGCTCGTCGCTTTATAATTCAATTCTCCAATCGTTTAACCGAGTCTTTTTCACCCCAGCGCTGAGTTCTCAAAGCCTTCCGAGATGCTACATTTGGATCTATGGCCAGGGTTAGAGTTGGACCGAGTTATGTCGAGTTAGGTTGGGTTGAAGAGCGGTTAGGCTAGGAAGCGACTGAGGTTAGAAATGGGATCGGTTAGGTTCGGTTGAGTTGGACTGGATTGGGTTGACCCCACCCAAATCTCAATGGGTTGGGTTGGTTTGGATTGGGTAACCAAATGCAAATAAAACATGTTGGGTTGAGTTAGGTTGGGTTGAAGAGCGGTTAGGCTAGGAAGCGACTGGGGGTTAGAAATGGGATCGGTTTGGTTCAGTCGGGTTGGATTGGATTGCGTTGACCCCAACCGAATCTCAATGGGTTGGATTGGTTTGCATTGGGTAACCAAATGCAAATAAAACATGTTGGGTTGAGTTAGGTTAAGTTGAGCTTGAGTTAGGTTGAGTCAAAGGCGGGCGGACTTTACGCTACGCGGCGAAAGCTCCGAGAGAATCGCACCTGAGCCCCTGAGTGGGGACTCGCCCCCACTCAAGGGCGACATACATTACAGGGATACATTATCTCACCCAGCGGCACCTGCTACGTCCCCTCCGATCCCAACCCAGATGAAAAATTAACCAAGTCCTCCTTCAGCCTTCTGTAAGCCCGCCAGGAATCCCGGAATGCATGTTATCCGCCTTAAGCATTTCCAAGTATCTCCTAAGCTGGGGGGGGGGGGGGGGGGGTCTATTGCGCATGACGTCAGCGGTGTGCACGTGGCGATCAATTATTCCCTGACGTTGAGGCGCGCGCCATGACGTCACCGCGCATCTTGCATATTAAAGCTAATAACGCTTACAGCGAATGAACTCGATAATTCAAAGTCTAGGGTAGACACCGGAGCTATGCCATTGTTATGTCGGTCCTGATGTAACGTGGGTGAAAGCCATTCAGGGTTCAATCTACCATCTTCACGTGGTTTGCGGCCGTGTAGGGTTTACGTGATCCAGGCTTGCGCGTAACTATGATTTCCTGGCGGCGAAGCTTATGGCCCCGTAGCTTCCCCGACACCACGGCCACTAATCATCCCGCTAGACGACGTTCCGTACGTGCTGAAGTGCAACCACTAGACGGGCTTTAGCTAACCTACACACGCTAAAACTGTAGCTACCAGCGTTTCCGGGCGCGCACACCGAATACGAACCCGCGTGCGACTGACGTGGGCTGAGTAACGCCGCTGAAACCCTCCAGCTAACGCTACCTTTGTTGTTGTTAGCTTGGAACCTAAATATGCAACGCAATACAGCCTACAGGTATTGTGCAACGCCCGCGACCCTAAGCGAGCTTTCGTTTCCGGCGTTTGACGATGAAGAACGTAGCCGGTTCGATGATCCAGAAAGACGTCGGAGGATGTCGGTGCCGGGAACCGAGAAGAATTTTCCGCAGATGGAGTCAACCAACCTTGAATTGGTTGGGATCTATGACTTCGTTGACCTAACTTGGATGCAGCTGAGTTAGACCTTCAGCCAACCAAGTACGGTTTGTTCGAGGCAATGCTGGTTAGCAGGATCTCAAGTGGTTTTTTCCCTTTCTGCTAAATCACCTTTCGATCGTTCCAACCATATGAGGCTCTGAAATTGGCTGACTACTGGCATTTTCGCGTAGAAGCCCCGAATCTTAACCAGCGTTCGATCCGAGCTGACGTGAGCTGCTTAACATTGGTAATTCAGTCATGCTAACGGAAGTTGGATTCAAAATGTCGTGATGTACTGTAACGGGACGACCCTACCGCCTGGTAGTTTCTCCCGTTTGGCCGCTAGATGGCCAAACGGCGGCGGTTTCGCGTAAACGAAAGCGCTCCGCAGTGACTATTAGTTTCCACCTTCCCATCGATCCACCACACAAATCAATCTGTCACGAGTATCTCGCTCTCATGCGTCGATCTCTGATCTTTTGAGGTGTTACTTACGGTCACTCGACTCGCAGTCACACATTTTCTCTAAGCATAGCCCAGGCTTACGTCCTGTTCGTCATATTTATCGTTTGGTTCTCCACGATTGTACGGTAGCCCAACGTACACTCGTGACTCGTGCGCTCGCCCAGCTTACTGAACGTTAAACTGTGTCATGTCTCGTCTTAAGCTTCTCCCTATTCCTAGATCGGACGAGACTACTACTCCTTGAACGTCGGGTTGATCTTTGGTCTCCGAATCGCAAGTGTGGAAGAAATCAGAGGATCGAATTCCTTCCTCACAATATCCCGCCAGTCCAGAGTACGAACTCTATTCTTTCCGCGAGGAAAAAGAGGATCTAAAAAATCCGGAGTTCGAGATTTTAATAAATCCCTTTATTGAAATCTCGAAACGTTACAGTACTCGCTGTCGACAGAGCTAACGATCTGGTTGATTTCGACAGAAACCGTAACAGATCAGTGCTGAGCACTCGGAAAAGCTGGTGAAACGACTCGATCTCGAGTCCACGTTGATCCGAGTCATTTGAGGTCAGCTTCGTGACATTGAATGCGACGCAACTGACCGTTCACTCGAAGCTGCTACCAATTGCTTGATTCAGTCGATCTGTGCACAACTTACAGTTGCGCCAACAGCTACACGACTCGAATCGACGATCATCTTGGCTCGAGCTCAGCGTAGTTGGCACGTCTCGATATCGGTTTCTTCAACTTCATTGCGAGGTTAACTCAAGAACTCAGAGTCACCTGGATATGATAGTCATTGAGCCAATCGAATGCCATTTGTTCGTAGGAATTTCTGTTGGCAACATCACGGGGGATGTTTCTTGTCTGCCGTTGAATCCGGTGTTTTTGTACCCTACCAACAGTCCACGAGTCTGACCTATCACTGGTATCCACTGGTCATGCTGCGATTGCTATTGTTGATTTCGTCCGCTTAATGGAGCTCGAACTCCGGCCTGTGGAAAAGAACTCGCAAGCGGTACACAGGTCATTATACAAAGCAAAACCAACCCGAGTTTCCGTGTCTGTCATGCGGGCACAAAGAAGGAAGTTGTTGCGATTGTATCAAAGGAAGTAAGAAAAGAGTAATGCAGAGATCGGTGTTGGTCGCCAGGGTGCAATGTGTGACACCAAAGGGTGGGGGGGATGTTTGTAGTAGTAGTATGTAGTAGGTTTGATGGAAAGGGAAGTCCTCTAGCTTCTGAATGAAGCCGGCTTCGTTGGCACGCCTCCCTCTGGTTTCGCCAGAAGGGGGTAGGAAAGAGCCTGCTGTGCAGTATTGATCGCCCCATCCTCGCACAGTAGACGCTCGCTAGTCCGGTGCGGTGTACGAGCAACCATCTCCTCCTCGCGCTGTGTTCCGGCGGATTCCACAGAGCGAGCCTGATCCCCGCCGCCAACACCGCTGACTATGCCCGTTCCTTCTGTGCCAAGCGATGTTCGTAGAACCGAGCTCTCTCCCTTTCTCTCGCTCTCCTCGTATCTCTCTGGGGGGGTTGTCCTACCCTCACCCCGTAAGCTTTCCGGACTTGCTAGGAACGACCTCAGCCAACCTCCCGGCCGACAAACAACGCGAGGGGTCCCTCTACAGTCTTTCTCCGTCTCAGCCCGTGCTTTCTGGTCTTCCGCGTTCTTCTTCTATACATCTCGGCCTGATCCCATCCTCCTGCACGTCGCACCGTCGTGTCTCTCTCCAGTGTCAAGGTTGGCTCAGTTGCCAGCAATCCAAGGAGACAGACTTCCCTTTCATCCTGGCCCCTCCCCCCTCCCCTTCGTAGTGTCCCTCCATGTATTTCACCTCGTACCCAATCGACGAAACCGATAACCAATCTACCCCAACTTCCATCCATCCTGACCTTCTTCTCTCGTCTTGTTTTTCCCCGCTCCATCCACCGTTTCGCCCTACGAATGATGTCGAAAAATGTACTCCACGTGCCACAACTGACACGCGATGGTTCATGCGATCGAGACTTTCTCCCGGATCCGATTGGACCAATCGTCAGTGATCGGCGATTGGTTTTCCTTGACTTTCTATCCGCATCTACTTCCGTTCTTCTTCTGTATCCATCGTTCAGTGATGACATGGCGTCGGATTCCATGGCTTCAAGAGCCGATTTTTGTTTACACAATCAGCGGTATTTGTTTACGTGAGATTCGTGGCGAGACTTTGGGCGCTATTCGGAGATCGACAGGTTTCTCGATGGCGACACTGCGGGAAGAGGAGGGCTGGGGGGGAAAATGGTGTACATCGATCCGTTGAGGGAGAAGGCGGAGATGAAGTAGCGGAGCTGTTAGACCTGACTCGGCGCCGCACAAGCATCCACCACTTTCCTTTGGTGCTTCTTGTGTTCTTCGCAACCCTTATCTTTATCTCCCGTCGTCGCCGTTCGCGGACGACATAGGCTGTAGGCGAGCCGAAGACACGTTGCTCAGCATCCACCCGTCTTGGCGGATCTCTCTTCCACGACAATCTCCTCCCCTCCTTCCGTCCCGCTTCTCGTCGTATCCACCTCGGTTCTCTCTGGGACACTCGACGCTCCACTGCCTCTTCGTCACTGTCAAGGTTGACTACGCCCTCAGTTGCCCCACGTAAATACCGCTTTCATCCCACCCGACCCTCGAGAGGAAACAACTTCTCTTCTGGCCGTGTTCTTCTCTGCCATCCCCTGAGCTTTCGAGGAAGAAAAACCCGTTTTACCCCCACCGCGAGCGGGTAAGAGTGAAGTATCTCCCGTGTGCCCGAAACGAATATCGACGATTCCACGTGTTTGATAACAAAACTTTTCTACGCGTCGTAGGCGAGATAAATGGAGGGCGTCGCGCGATGGTATTCCATCTCGAGGCGGAGTAAAACTGGCTACAATGCCGCTCGAGGGCATCCAGGCAAAAGTGGCGCTATGAATGGTATTCATGGACCTGCGGATCCTACAGAAGCCTTTTGTAGGATGTTTTGCATTCTGTCGGACTCCCACTCGATGCGGACCCAGCCGGTGAATGGAAAGTTTTGCCTTGACTGTGTGTAAACGAGCTATCGGGTAAAACCCCTTTAACTTCCACAATGATGGACGCTGGACGGCTCTCGCGGAGGCCCCATTGCGATTTGGATCTTCCGATTGAAGACCATTGATCGATCAGTGTTGCCTCTTGTTTCGTTGAAGACCAACTGGGAACTGGTTCCGATGGCCAAGGCACATTTTTGGGCTCTCGCACGCTCGTCGAACAAACGAGTCGGAGTAGGGGAGAGCGGGGCAAAATGGCATACCGGGTCAAAATGGTACGAAATGGTCAAATAAAGTCCCCCGTATGATAGAATTAGGGCAAAATGGGACAAGAGAATGTCCCATTGCCGTAGATTTTTTTGCCGTCCCATTTTGCCCTAATGCCATTCTGCCTGTGGTCCCATTGTGCGTGAATACCATTTTGCCCCGGTATGCCGTTTTGCCCCGCTCTCCCCTAACCGAAGCAGGATCGATAGCATCGATCGGCGTGAGGTCGGACGAAAGAAGTTTGCTTCTCTTTGAGGCAGTCGACGCTTCCGAGTGCGCGCCCGCTCGAAGTAAAAGGTGCTTCGGGCGGCTCTAAGGCTATTAGAGAATTACCGGACTCGCTCGGTGGAGTTTTACACGCCCACACTCCGGGAAAATCGTCCAATTAGGGTAACGCTCGCTTCCGGCAGAGATTCGATCTAAGATTCGGAATCGGTCACGGCATCGGGACTCGCAACCAGGCGGTTCTTCGTCTCGCCATTGACCTACGGCCCTGCTCCCAACTTTCTACACGAAGGAAGGTTCCGTAACGAAGGATCCAGGCTAAACGTGACCTTCGCACGTGGCGTTATCGGAGCAACTACGGAACTGAATCTTTGTAGTTGTTGGTTGTTCGGCATCGATTCAATCTCCTCTTTGCCGCGTTTCCATTTCTAATCCGATGAAGCATGACCAAGCACCGAAAGAAGCTACAGTGCAACCCCGGTTTTCTCAACTCCACCTGCATCTGCATCTTGGTCAGTTGCTGCGGTGAGGACATAATGAGGACATGATGGAAGCGCAAGCCTACTTGCATTGGGGCGAACACCACCAAGTGGAGTTAAGAAAACCAGTGTTCTCAAAGTTTACCGGGTTTTGGGTCACTTGGAATGATGATTCGGACCTTCCACCAGTTCTGTCGCTCTTCTGGTACTTCTGCGTCTTGATCAGTTGCTGCGGTGAGGACATAATAAGGACATGATGGAAGCGCAAGCCTGCTTGCATTGGGGCGAACACCACCAAGTGGAGTTAAGAAAACCAGTGTTCTCAAAGTTTACCGGGTTTTGGGTCACTTGGAATGATGATTCGGACCTTCCACCGGTTCTGTCGCTCTTCTGGTACTTCTGCGCCTTGATCAGTTGCTGCGGTGAGGACATAATAAGGACATGATGGAAGCGCAAGCCTGCTTACAGTGGAGTGAGCACCACCAAGTCAAGTTAAGAATACCAGTGTTCTCAAAGTTTACCGGGTTCTGGGTCACTTGGAATGATGATTCGGACCTTCCACCGGTTCTGTCGCTCTTCTGGTACTTCTGCGTCTTGATCAGTTGCTGCGGTGAGGACATAATAAGGACATGATGGAAGCGCAAGCCTGCTCGCAGTGGGGTGAACACCACCAAGTGGAGTTAAGAAAACTAGTGTTCTCAAAGTTTACCGGGTTTTGGGTCACTTGGAATGATGGTTCGGACCTTCCACCGGTTCAAAGGTTGGAGGGAAGTTGAAGCTGTGTTGTAGCGGACCATAATGGAAAGTTTGAGATCCCGGGTTGGTTATGGATAGAAAGTCGCAGAGAGAGCCAGTCAAGCGGATCAGGGCCGACGACTCCGTTGGTCACGAGGACGTCGCGACGCCGCGACTGGATGGGAACGGCGCTTTCTTCTTTCCTTTGACCATGTTGAAGCCATTTGTTTCTATACTTGTATCTGTCCAACTGTCTCGTCGCAGTATCCAGCGACGCGACGCGAAACTTGCGGGAGCCAAAAGTGCACGTGAGCGCATATACATAATTCGGATCACTGACCGGCGGGTGAAGCCAGGCCGGGGGATGGGACAGGAGAGTTCTCTCGTGGCTCGAGGGTGCGCCGGGGGAAACCTCGCGTTATAGCCGCGAAGCCGTACAGACGGATAGACCGCGTGCCAACAAGGCAATTGCTCGGAAAGCTTTCCTCCCCCGCTCTTCCACCAATTCCATCATCCATTTCTTCTGTACTTGGACTTCGCGTGGTTCGGATCAACGATTACGCACCCCGTTATCCGCATTAATCCGAGTATGGTCGATTAAACCTCATTCGTTATAAAAGCTTGAGCCCATTAGAAGCGATGCCTTTTGGATTAGGCTAAATCTCGACAGCTGCAATTCCAGCGGTGAAGCCGCGTTCTCGAAAAGCTGCCGCGAAAAAGGCTCCAGATCTTATTTCAGTGGACGGAAATGGGCAAGTTCTTCGGAAAGGGCTACACACTTGATTTTAATATTGAACAGAGTGTTGCGTCCGGGTAACATCAAGAATTTGCCCCGTTTTAGACCTTAGCGAAGGCTAATCAGTCTGGGATACGGGCTTAGTGATTTGGTTGTAATGGAACTGTGTTGAAAAATGGTTTTGGACATTTTGGTGATTGTTTGGAATAACAAGGAATTGCAGGGTTTGAAGGAAAGAGAAATTCGCGGTGGTCCGCGCAACTTCTGCTACCGGTTGGGTGAAGGTTATCCTGCAAGCTCGCGGTGGTCCGCGCAACTCGGAAAGAAATCGGATATTCCATTTGAAACTATTTTACTTGGAAGTATGGACGAGCCTCAAAAGTTCCAGCTCGATCCGAAGAGGTCGAAATATTTACAAGAACTGGCGATTTTCTGTACAAAATGTGGTCTTATATACTAGTCCTATAGGGGAGAGCGGGGCAAAACGGCATACCGGGGCAAAATGGTATTCATGCACAATGGGACCAGGGCAGAATGGTATTGGGGCAAAATGGGACAGCAAAGAACTCTCCTTCGATGGGACTTTCTCTCGTCCCATTTTGCCCTAATTCTATCGTACGGGGGACTTTATTTGACCATTTCGTACCATTTTGCCCCGCTCTCCCCTATCTATCTTTGTTTTCGAATAAGGGTAGGAAAGGGCGAGTTTCTTGTGGCTCATTGGCTCGAACTCGCCGTCTCCCGCTTCCTATGTTTTCAACGAATTGGAAGGAACTGTTATCTGCAGACTATGTGCGAGGGCCGAGACGTTCCCTTCCCTTAACCATCGGGGCAGGGCCTTATCTTCAGGAAATACGATGCTGTTTCGAGGGTTGCTAGATTCTTGGCGCTTTGGTCGCGTTACGGGGGACTAACAAGAGCGACGAAAAGTGACCCCAACAAGTATCGATGTCCATGTTCCAAAATTGAGTTGAACTACCGAAAGTGTCCTCGATAATCATCAAGATCGTTATTACGACTCTACGCGACATGACCTCAACCGTCCTCACTAAGCTTTAAGTTCTTCACTTCCAACGTTAGTAAAGTGGCTAAAAGTGCCCTCGATGAGCTTGAAGGTCCATGAAAAATTAAGCCGAGGGACCAAAGGTGTCTTCAGTGAGGTCTATAATTCAGCGCTGACCGAAAAATTGACTAATGAGCCATCGTTTGCACCAGATCTCCTTGAGATGATCGTCCTACCGAAGGTTGAGCATCGACCGATTCACTTCATCGTGTACTTACACTGATCGACTCATTTGCTCTTTTTTTTCTTCCCTCGTCCCTTCCATCCCGTCCCATTTGATCCCATGCGAAACGCCCACGAACTCGGTCGCAAACCGTTTCGACAAATAATCCACTCGGCCGTTTCCACCGGTTGTCTCGTTAAGGTCTGACCTTTTCGGCGGAAAAACTCCTTGGGAATGGCGAGCAGCACGGAGGATTACGGCTCGGAGCTTCAGGAATTGCAGTGGGGCGGTGGAGGAAGCGGCTCGCACTTCCTCCGTAGCTCCGGCACGAATTTCCTTCGGAGCGGCGGCGCTGGCGGATGTTACGAGGCCGAGGACCTCGAACCCGGCGGTCGTCATCAGGCCAGCCAGCATCGGGGATACTACAGTCCACCGGGCACGAGCTACACGATCGTCGAACGGCCACCCAGCGCTCCGCATCATCATTCCTCGCACACGACGCCCTACAGGCACAGCAGAAGTCACGCCAGCACTGGCAATACCGGCGCCAGCGGCAGCAGCGGTGCCATTTCACCCGAACAGGTTCTCAGGTGATGCATTTTCCTTCGTTTCACCATCCAGTGACCCCACAAATTCTTCGACTTACGGACTTTTGTTCTTCGATATAAAAGAAAAAAAATCGTGCCAATTACATTGACATAGGGGAGAGCGGGGCAAAACGGCATACCGGGGCAAAATGGTACTCACGCACAATGGGACCAGGACAGAATGGTATTGGGGCAAAATGGGACAGCAAAAAAATCTACTTCGATGGGACTTTCTCTTGTCCCATTTTGCCCTGATTTATCATGCGCGGGACTTTATTTGACCATTTCGTACCATTTTGCCCTGGTATGCCGTTTTGCCCCGCTCTCCCCTACATTGACATAGGGGAGAGCGGGGCAAAACGGCATACCGGGGCAAAATGGTACTCACGCACAATGGGACCAGGACAGAATGGGATTGGGGCAAAATGGGACAGCAAAAAAATCTACTTCGATGGGATTTTCTCTTGTCTCATTTTGTCCCGATTTTATCATGCGCGGGACTTAATTTGACCTATTCGTACCATTTTGCCCCGGTATGCCGTTTTACCCCGCTCTCCCCTACATTGACATAGGGGAGAGCGGGGCAAAACGGCATACCAGGGCAAAATGGTATTCACGCACAATGGGACCAGGGCAGAATGGTATCAGGGCAAAATAGGACAGCAAAAAAATCTTCGATGGGACTTTCTCTTGTCCCATTTTGCCCCGATTTTATCATGCGCGGGACTTTATTTTACCATTTCGTACCATTTTGCCCCGGTATGCCATTTTGCCCCGCTCTCTCCTATTGCTTCCTCTTTTTCTTTTATCACGGTTCACTGAGCTCTGGTTGTAAGAAAGGCCGTTCGACATTTTTGGCTCCTTCAAGAAGCTTTCTTTTGCGACAAGTTGTTCACAGATATCTATCAATTTACTTTCACATGTTCATTGAGTATACTTATCGAATGGTTCCATAGTTCAATTTATTTCTTTCTACTGATAGTAGGTTTTTTGTAAAGAAACTTTTTTCGAAAAATTCAAAATGATGGCAAAACTGAACGCTTGCATAGATTTTGATAATGTTCTTCGAGTTTTAACAAATATCATGATAGAATTCTTCAAAAATCTCGCTCGGATCTCGCTGTAAACTTTGTGATCCGGAAAGTTTTCGTGGAAATGCGAAAAATGTTACGTGCGTCACAGTTCGGCCGAAAGTGCGATTTTTCGAGCCTTTCGAAATTTGAATAATGAGAGAAAATTCTGAAAAAATCACAAGACTGCCAATGATGAGTTTACAAATTTTTAAAAATTAATTCATTTATTATTATTATTATTTTTAAAATGAATTAAAATTAGTTAATAATTGATTGATTAATTTTTTTATTTATTATTATTATTATTGTTATTATTATTTATTTTTTTTTATAATTTTTTTTTTTTTTTTTTTATAACGTTTCGATATTTTTATTATGCAAAATCAATATTTTTCTCGCAACGCGCGTTTGGCCGGAATGCGCCGCTGGAGTTGCCTCGGACTTCGAGCGACGAGTGCGCGAGAGGTCTGTCGATGGCTCGACCGCGAATGCCGCGATTAGAGTCTTGCGAAACTGTCTCGTTTTTCTGTCTGTCCCGGATGGCCGGCGTTTTTCTCTTTAATACCGGACCATAGCAGGCTATTCGGCAATGGAGCCGCGAGCGAGGCCCGAAGACCGAACGATCGGCGAACTCCGGCCTCGAGTCCGGCGAGTGTATCGGCGCTTCGGGGCTCGAGCTCGTCCTCGTCGCAGCAACAGCAGCAACAGCAGCAGCAACAGAATCCCCAAATCGCGCCGACCTCGCCGGCGCCGCAGCCGCTGAGCCTGCAAGAGCTCACCGTCAGAACGATCACGATGACGAGAGACCCGCCGGATTCGCATCACGGGTTTGGCATCTGCGTTAAGGGTGGCAAAGACGCCGGTGAGTTTCGCAAAATTTTTATCAAAATCACAATTTTTCCATTTTTTTCTTCGCTCGCACAACGAAACTCGATTTAGATTTTTTTCGTATTTTTCGGCAAAATTTTTTTTTTTTTTACGACAAAAAATGTGAAACAATAACAATAGCGAGATTATGAAAATGAATTTTGATCGTTGTGCGAATTTGGGAATGGACGACCCTTCGAAATGTCTCCACGGAAGAGCTCAAACGATAAATGTCTCGAAGGCGCCCAAGAAATAATAATCAGGATAATAATAATGATGTTAACAATAGCAAAGAATAATATAATAATGATTACATCACATTAATTCCATAATGCATTTTGATTCACACAGAATGATTAATTACGAAAACATTATAATTATGTTGGTTTTTTTTATGTAGTGATAATAACAAATCTGTTACATTTCAATTATTAATTGAATTGATTGTTGTTCCAATGACAAGCTCTCTTTAATGAAAATGAAGCCAATTAATAGTATGTGTTTGAAAAATTTATTTAAAAAAAATGAAAATTTTGTAAAATTATTTATTATTCTTTTATGTGTTTGAATTTACATTTTTTTTCGCGTGTAAAAAAACCTTTTTTAATTTCCACGGTACAATTATTTGCTTCTTTTCAAGCGAAGTAGTCGAAAAAACTGGAATTTCAAAGCGGACTTTCGATATTTATTGTAAATCATGCTGTGTTATTGATAACGTATTATTAACAACATTATTATTATAAATGAATTATAAAAATATTATTAAAATTATTACAACGACTGCTGAACGATAAGAATATTAATCTTTGAAATTTAATTAACCGATAAGGCTGTATCATTTTTCCGCGGAATAATAATTTTCAAAATTTCTTTTTTTTTTCTTTCCACGGAGTCATTGAATTCGATCGGGTCGGCCACGATTGCGAAATAATTTTTTTCCTCACTCACGAAGTCAAGAGATGCCCGCAATGAGGCGGCGCATCTCACGCAAAGCCGACGAGTGGCGGAGTCACTCAATTTTCGATATATCTTTCTGTCCTTTTATCGCTGTACCGCAGATGCGCAGTCAGGTAAACACGCCCAATAGTTTTTTTTCCGCGAGGAAAACCATTCATTCTTTCATTTTTTTAAATATCTATATATATTTTTTTTTTTATATAAAAAAAAAAAACAAAAAAAAATCAACGGACAATTGAAATTCATGCGATTTTCGCGCGTGAAAAATAATGAAAAATAAAGAAAACTCGAATTGGTGGAAAACTGTTAATTGAAGCTTGTCGAAGCTTCGGATCATTGAATTTCAATCGAATTTTCAGTCTCCGTGATTTTTCTTCATATCGTGAAATATTGTTTTTTTTTTTTTTTTTTTTTTTTTTTTAATAATAATAAGACACACGGCAATACACAATTGCAATACTAAAGGAAAATCGTTACATACCCTCGAACCATCTGTGTCGCATGAAAGTGTTATTTCGAACAAATCTTTGCATGTCGTCGTTCAACACAAATATGTAATAAAAATACACATACTCAAATTCAGCACTATTATCCGATGAAAAACGTGTTTCGTTTAGAAATTCGTTTTCTCTTTAATGGAAGACAATCGCATTCGTGTCGACGGTTCATTAAAAAAAAACTGATATTATTTTATTAAATAAAAAAAAAATACATGATTTTCTAATATCGATCAATTTTATTTTTCAATTTTATTTACATATTTATTTTTCATTTTTTTTTATTGTATGGTTTTTTTATATTACAAAAAAAAAATGTATGAAATTGATTTTTTATAAAAAAAATTTTTTTTATGAAATTGATTTCGTATATAAAAAAAAAAAATTTGAAATTGATTTTTATAATTTTTTGTCTTTCACCGAAATAACACGCTTGTCGGATAACAAGCTCGTTGTTCTCGGCCCGCTTGATCGTTGATTAATTCTTGGCTCGGCTTCTCTCGTCTTTGCCATCGACGAGGACTGATTAAACGAAAAGGATGGGGGCGGAGAGGGTCGGTCCGGTGCTCCGCCCGCATCTCCCGCGAGGCCGTAGACGTCACGCCGTTATTATTCTCGTTGAATCGAGAGACGGTTCCGTCGTTCCCGTTTCCTTCGCCTCCCACGAGCCGGAAAATTCGCTCGCTATTGCAAACTCTCGGATAGATGTCGCGGCGCGTTCTCTCGACGCGTCGCGACGACGCCTCGTTCGAGCAATAATCGAGAGCGCGAAAATTCGCCTCGTTCGCTCCCCTCCGACGTTCGCGTAAATCGAATTAACGGTCTCGCGGAAAATCGCGGATCCTTCGATTATCGATCCCCCGAATCGTGTCGAGAATAAATAAAAAAAGAAAAAAAAAATGGCAAAAAATCTCGCCGATCGTTATGCATGCGATAATTTACTATCACGAATCTGACACGTTTCACGATTTTTTTTTACATCCACAAATATCACGAATACATACTGGAAATCATCGACATGATTCGAAACGAGCGAATGTGGAGCACCGACGAAAAATTAATTGTGAGCCTTGGACGATCGTCGTATTACGAATATTCTCGATAAAAGATATATCGATTTGGACAAAAAAGTTTTGCCATCCAAATAGAGATCGAGAGAATTGGGAAATAAATGTGAATAATTGTTGAAGGCGATTTATTGCATTATTTGAATGAATAAGAAAAATCTTTAGTCAAGTTTCGGCAATGGTGCTATTACGAATATTTTAATGAAAGATATATCGATTTGGACAAAAAAGTTTTGCGGTCTAATTGAAGATAAAGCGTATTGGAAAATAAATGTAAATAATTGTTGAAGATGGTGCATTGCATTATTTAAATCGATAATAAAAATCCGTAGTGAAGTTTCAGCAATGGTGATGTTACGAATATTTGAATAGAAGATTGATCGATTTGGACAAGAAAGTTTTACTATCTAAACAGAGGCGAAGCGTATTGAAAAATGCGTGTAAGTAGGTTGCCGAACGTGGTTCATTGCATTATTATTAGAAAAAATAAACATTTCTCTCGCAGCAATATAAAAATCACGGTTTTTAAAACACTTTCAATGTTTATTTGGACAGAAAAACTTATTTGTCCAGATAAAAGTATCTCATAAAATGGCCGTAATAATGATATATTTTCATTGTCATCAATTCGATATCACGATGTTGGTATTCTCTTTTATATTCCAAATGTTTCCATATATGATATTATCGACTATATAATTTATTCAATGGTCAAACACTATCAGAATAGCCAGAGAATCGAATCGAGAATTGAACTTCCGATATATTGAGAATTAAAAAAAAAATCGAAAATCATCGAGTTTCTTTTTCTCGCTGCACATTCGGTCGACTCGAGGCACGCGTTCGACGAGTCTACACACCGTAGATACCTTCATTAATTCACTTCCTTTTCTTTCGACTAATTGAACATTTCGTCCAACCTGCGATGTGCACATAGTTGCCTAACATCACCGCTGTTTCTCTATCCGAGAAATTTCAAAGAGACGACCTTCTCGTCTCGAGACTTCGCCGAGCGAGGCTCGGCCAGCTTCGCGGGGTCGAAATCTCGATTAAAGCTCGAGAGTAATCTCTCTCGAGATTATGGCGCGGTTCCAAAAGTCTTCGGGGGTCCGGAGATACGGAAGCGATTGTCGCGCGCGCTCGCGCTAACGCGACTCTCGCCGGGCGGCGAAGTCGGCGAGTTCAAGTTTCTCCAACTTCTGTTCTCGTCGGGCTCGCGCTGTCCACTTGACTCCACCGTTCCGCCCGTCGCCGATGCAAATGTCTCGGTCGGAAAGCACCGCCACCCCTCCCGTTGCAATTAGCGCGAGCACGAGCGGCAGAGCGAAAAGCTTTCCGCCGCCCGACGAAGAGAGTTGGCCGCGAGAAAGAGGACGAACGTCTCGACGGCGCAGGCCGGGCTTGGCGTTGAACCTGACGAAAAATCTTCGGGAATTGTTCTCAGGCGTGGGAGTCTACATCTCGAGGGTCGAGGAGGGCTCGGTCGCGGAACGCGCTGGACTCAGGCCAGGCGACACGATCTTGGAAGTTAACGGCACACCCTTCCGAGCGGTCACTCACGAGGAAGCCCTCAAAGTAAGTTCCTTCGCTCTTTACTCCGCCCTCGGCGATCGCGTAGATCGGACATTTTCATGAAAAATCCTCGCGGACACATCCTACGCATTCGCGTCTAACAAAAATACCGCATTTTATGACGAATATCAATAGAATTTAATTCCATTCGAGAAATTCTTAAGCGGACAGTTTTGATGATTTTAATGATCTTATTAACGGTTTGAGCGACTTTTAACATTTGAAGGTTTTTAACGACTTCAAAAACTTTAACAATAATATTTTTTTTTATTCTAATAATTTTAACAATTTTAACAATTTTAACAATTTCAACAATTTTAACAATTTTAACAATTTTAACAATTTTAACAATTTCAACAATTTCAACAATTTTATCAATTTTATCAATTTTATCAATTTTAACAATTTTAACAATTTTAACAATTTTAACAATTTTAACAATTTTAACAATTTTAACAATTTCAACGGTCCTCGACTAAAAAAAAGGTCCTGCATTTCGACATCGTTTTTCTGTTTGTTCGCTGAAAAGGAAGAAGTTTTTCGTAAAACAGCAGTTCCACAAAGCGACGTCGAAGCGATATATATTTACTTTGTACGTCCCATTCGCCGGTCTGACCACAGCATCCTTTTCCACTTACGGCAGTCCATGCGCGAGGTGTTTATTTCGCATAAGTTCGAGGAAATCGATAGTGAATTGGAAACACTTCTCGATGGTATAAAAATCTGAAAAAATTCATGCACATCAAAGGTACTGAAGATATCAATTTTGCATAATAAGAATTCCAAATTGTTATTAACAAATTGATAAAACAAAAAATTGTTCAAGAAATTTCCCGGCAACACAACTTTTTTTTAATGAAAATAATTCTCGTATTTTTCCGAATACGCATGAATTTTTTCACATTTTTTAATTGACTCTGAATTTCATGATTTTCCACACATTTTTGCAAAAAAAAAAATGTCAAAGTCAATTAGAAAATTCGAAAAAATGCATACGCATTCAGAACAATGAAAGAATTATTTTCATAAAAAAAAGTTGTGTTGCCGGGAAATTTCCTGCATGTGCATGCATTTTTTCAGATTTTTCTACCATCGAGAAGTGTTTGCAATTCAATTTCCAATTCCTTTCGATTTCCTCGAACTTATGCGAAATGAACACCCTACGCTTGGACTACCTTGCGCCGATTCGCAGGGGCTGGAGGAAACCAAGCGCGATAGATCGAATAAAAATTGGCTGCGAGCGAACGGACGGTAGTCGCGCAGGACAATAGAGATATATTCGCTCGGGTGAGCCCGCGGAACGTCCGGGTTTGGGTTTTGTCTCGCCCCGCGCGAACCTCCATTTAGTTCGAAGGGCGGGGCGCGGAGTTAGCGGACCGATCATCCGACTCGATTGACCCTGCGACATATCGAATCTACGTGTCCGGGTTATGTTTCGTGGACGAGGTTTCGTAACGGGGACGAATCCGATCGGAACGTCGATGAGAATACGAACCGCACTGTGAGCCGCGAAAATGTGTTGTCGCGAGCTTTGGCTCCGGTTCGATCGCGACGCGATCGTTTCGTTCCTGCCGACGTCGTTTTATTACGACGCAAAACGACTGTCCGAGTGCGCAGTCGTTAATACGCGAAATACACGAGTTATATAAAACGTTTAAGGTGATGCGATAACAATCCGTCGGTAACGAAGTAATTGTCGTAATCGTCCTTCGTATCTCCAGCATTTGAGGTCACGCGAAGATAATCGGTCGGTAACAAGACCGGTTATTTTTCTATCCATGTCTCGAATATTTAAGGTGGTGTAAAAGGACTCTGTCGGTAACGGAATCTGTAATTTTCTTCCCCGCTTCTTGAACGTTTGAGGTCACGCGAAGATAATCCGTCGGTAACAAGACCGGTTATTTTTGTATCCATGTCTCGAATATTTAAGGTGGTGTAAAAGGACTCTGTCGGTAACGGAATCTGTAATTTTTTTGCCCGCTTCTTGAACGTTTGAGGTCACGCGAAGATAATCCGTCGGTAAAATGACCGGTTATTTTGCTATCCATGTCTCGAATATTTAAGGTGGTGTAAAAGGACTCTGTCGGTAACGAAATCTGTAATTTTCTTCCCCGCTTCTTGAACGTTTGAGGTCACGCGAAGATCATCGGTCGGTAATTAGACCGGTTCTTTTTCTATCCATGTTTCGAATATTTAAGGTGGAGTGAAACGACTCCGTCGGTAACGAAATCTGTAATTTTCTTCCCTGCTTCTTGAACGTTTGAGGTCACGTGAAGATAATCCGTCGGTAAGAAGACCGGTTATTTTTCTATCCATGTTTCGAATATTTAAGGTGGTGTGAAACGACTCCGTCGGTAACGAAATCTGTAATTTTCTTCCCCGCTTCTTGAACGTTTGAGGTCACGCGAAGATAATCCGTCGGTAACGAGACCGATTATTTTTTCCATGTCTGGAACATTTAAGGCGATGCGAAACGACTCCGTCGGTAACGAAATCTGTAATTTTTTTTTCCGCGTCTTGAACATTTGAGGTGATGCGAAAACACCGTGTCGGTAACATAACTGGAATTTCTTATATCTCTCGTATTCAACGCGAGATACTCGGTCGGTAACGAAATCGGTGACTCTCCTTTTCCGTAACTCGAACATCGAAGCATCGATTATCCTCAACCGCAAGAAAAATTAATACAAAAAAGTGTACTCAAAGAATAAAATGGCTACATTTCTTCATCGAATGAACCCGAGCGATAAAATTGTTTCTTTATGAAGAAAATTGAGTATATATCTTATTTTCGTAAAAAAATCGCAAAAGGGTAAAAAAATGTCTTTGTCTAGGTAAGGCAAAATTTATTCTCTCTTGTCGGAAAAAAAAGCAATGGGCAAAAAAAAACTATCCGTGACGCTTCGGGGACTCGGAAAAAGACGAGTCCTACTTTAATTCCTTTTACTGTGCAAACCAACGTGCGTCATTCACCGGCTAACGCACTATTTTCGTCGTTACGCAGTCATTTGTGCCGAGTGACCGAGTTAATGTCGCGGTTTTACATTACGCTTAAAAAAAAAAAAAAAAAAAAAAAAAAAAAAATGCTTCCATAAGTTTACTATTACTATTACATATGTATGGGGCGAGGGATAGCACGGTTATATATAGAGGCGACTCGACTCTACACGGTTCTCCGCTTCCCGTTCGTTCGAAACTTGTGAATTTTTAATACAGGCCGCGAGGCGACCGGAATGCCGAGCGGAGACCTACTCTCTCGGCGTTTGGCCGTATCGGTTGTGCGCTATCTTGAGAAACAGACGGCCCTATCTCGAAGCATTCGACGCGACGAACGATTACGGATACGCCCTTTTAGCCCTCAGCTACCGACGCATTCTTCGCTAGGTCGGCAGTAAAATCGCTCACGGCTTTTCCGACATCCCCACAACTGTTCCGGCCTTCTCTCTCTCTCTTCTTCCACCGATCAATTATTCAACAGCGAAAAACAGAGAAACACTCCTGAGAAACGTAGCGGCTGACTCGACGCGGCAGGCTCGACGGACGACGCGAATTTTACAATTCAATTTCGAACGGCAATTTGTCCGCGCGCGGAAGCGGCAAAACGAACGTTTTGCAGAAAATACGGGCATGAAAATAGAAATAATTGGAAAAAAAAGAGTCGGATTATATTTTGACGAAATCGGGAATTTTTTTTTTTTTTTTTTTTTCGCCTTATACTTTTCCGGTTTTGAAAAAATTGCGGGAATCTTTTCGTTTAGAGATATTAGAGCGCCGCCTTTCTGTACCAGACGACCTTGAGATTCTCTAGACGCTCCAATCTTTCAACTGGGAAAAGTCGACCTTTTTTTTCTATTATCACTCCGAGTTCGATGTAAATTGTTTGGTCGATTTTTTTTTTTTTTTTTTTTTTTCACTCTCGTCGCGGCAAAGAATAGAATGGGGGAGGAAGAGAAGGGAAAGAGAGGAGGAAATAAGCCCGACGAGTATTCTTGGATTTAAACGGCGGGTTGATGGGGTATCCGCGTGAAATCTTCTTCTCCAGATGCTTGCGAGAGACAAAAGACTTCGGCGTGGGGGGCACGACACGACAATAGGCCATCAGCGATAGATATCGCGAGACGAGAATAAAGAGAGGACGAAGGAGTAAGAGAGAAAGAAAAAAAAGCCTCCATGACCTTTTTTTTTACTCGATATCAAAAATTGCGGGAACTCAGTCGGTAACGAAAACTGCAATTTCTTTTTTGAGTATCATTTCAAGGAACACAAATATTCGTGGGTGAATCCGAATTAACGTTGTTTTCATTTGGCGGATTCTTGAATATTCATGATTTGATCTTTCTCAAAAGACATTAGCCGGATACAAGAAATATGAGTCACAGTGTTTGTTACCGACCGAGCTTTGGCAGTTCGGAGGAAGGGTCGGTTCACACCGCGTTAAGACGATACAATTGGTAGCCGACAAGATGATAGACGCATTCCGGTGCCCGTTTAAAACTTCTGTTACAGTTTCTTTTACCGACCGATATATATTACATGTTTTGGGAGATATCAATTTTAGGATAACTGCCGACTATAAGCGTCTTCAGTTTGGATATATCGAAACCGTGACATCAACAATGAGTAAGATTCCATGACATCTGTAAGTTCTACAGTCAAATCATTTATCCTTTGAATGCATCGTGTTCTATTACCGACTGAGTCAGTGTACCACAAAATCTAGCTCGCCTCCCATAACCGACTATGTGTTTGTATCCAAGTTTAACTCAACGAACCGCCGCCAGGACTTCTTTCAAGTACATAAAAAACCGTCCAATGTACTCATTAGTAGTCGCTGTCCCTCGTCTCGGCCGGTAATAAAAACTGTAAAACTCATTCTCGAAAACATCAAAACCCCGACATGAATCAAAACTACAATTCTATCGTGTCCTCAAGTTCTGCGGTAGAATCATTTAGCCATTGCATCCGTGTTTCATTACCGACTGAGTCGATGCCCATAGTTCCGAGCTCGCCTGTCCTAACCGACCATCCGATTGCATCCAACTATAACTCAACAAACCGCCGCCAATACTTCTTTCAAGTACATAAAAAAACGTCCAATGTACTCATTAGTAGTCGCTGTCCCTCGTCTCGGTCGGTAATAAAAACTGTAAAACTCTTTTTCGGAAATATCAAAACCCCGACATCAATCAAATCCAAAATTCCATCGTGTCCTCAAGTTTTGCGGTAGAATCATTTAGCCATTGCATCCGTGTTTCATTACCGACTGAGTCGATGCCGCACAGTTCAGAGCTCGTCTCTCCTAACCGACCATCCGATTGTATCCAACTATAACTCAACAAACCGTCGCCAGCACTTCTTTCAAGTACATAAAACAAGTACAATGTACTCATTAGTAGTCGCTGTCCCGTGTCTCGGTCGGTAATAAAAACTGTAAAACTTTTTTTCGAAAACATCAAAACCCTGACATCAATCAAATCTAAAATTCCGTCGTGTCCTCAAGCTCTGCGGTAGAATCATTTAGCCATTGCATCCGTGTTTCATTACCGACTGAGTCGATGCCGCATAGTTCAGAGCTCGCCTCTCCTAACCGACTGTCCAATTGTTTCCAAGTACAACTCCGCAAACCGCCTCCGGCACTTTGTCCACACGCGTGAAAACGTCCGAAGTACCGATCAATTCTCGCCCCGACACGGCGCATCTGCCGCATCCCCAAACTGGACTCGTTTCCAAAGTCGTTTAATATTGATTACACTTTATAATTAGAATCGTTAGATCGGTACGCGACGCCAGATTCGCCGGGTACTCGATTCACGGGTCCGCCGGGTGAGAACCGCGCGAGAGGAATTGAATTATAGCCGCAACCGTTGCAACAACGGGCCACGAAGAAGTGGGAGAAAATTATTGTGCCGCTTTTAGAAAGTCATTAAAGGTAGATTACTCGAGAGTGAATAATTAGAATGAAGAGGAGACAGATGCGGAACGTATAGGGGAGAGCGGGGCAGAATGGCATACCGGGGCAAAATGGTCCGAAATGGTCAAATAAAGTCCGCCGTATGATAGAATTAGGACAAAATGGGACAATAGAAAGTCCCATCGACGTGGATTTCTTTGCCGTCCCGTTTTGCCCCAATACCATTCTGCCCATGGTCCCATTGTGCGTGAGTACCATTTTGCCCCGGTATGCCGTTTTGCCCCGCTCTCCCCTACATGCATACGCGTACAACCCAGTTTGTGTCTGCGGTTATTATCGGTCCAGCTTGGGGGGGCTTCATCGTCAAATGGCACTTCTCTGCTTCACTTCGTCGCTTCTCGCGGGTTCTCCTTTCGCTTGTGCTCAACAATCAGCATGTTGGGGACGTAAAGAGGGGGGGTTGAAAAATTTGCCAGTGAGATTCTGTCTCTCGTTGTGCGCGACAGTCGAGAGCATTCAATCCGGCTTGGTGTTCCTTGCATTGTTCATGACGACGAGCGAGCCGAAAGCGGGAAGGCTCTCGTTCTGCCCGACGATCGATTCTAGACGAGGTACCCACTCTCGCCAGGGTTGCTACACGAATGAGCGGAGAGAAAAGACGCCAGAAGCCGGGCCAGGGTCGTGAGATAGCAGACTAATATGTACAGCTATATACACATGTATATATATATATATATATACGTGTATGGATTATATAGGTGAGCACGTTCGAAATGGTAACTGATCTTCCGATATTGTTTCCTCAGCATCTCTCGTCCAGGTCGCTTCCTTCGCGCATGTAATCGTTGTATTGAATTTCCGTCGGTTAACATTTTGCGAAGCGGGACATGCGAAATGGTACCTGGTAGTTCCGAAATTGCTTACTTTGGGTTTTGACGTTGGATCGGAGATGACGTTCGGCTTCTATTTCGTATATTGGTACGAAGGTTGGTTTACTTGTGCAATTCATGGATTAGATGTACATTTTGGGGAAGGGAAGGTCCAAAAATGGTACCTCACCTACTGATGTCGGTTTCGTGGCTTCTACTTCATAGATCTCTGCGTTTACGTATGCGATAGAAAGATTTGATGTACATTTTGTTACATTGAAGGTCCTAAATGGCACCTGATGGCCGGATATTGGTTTCCCAGCTTCTGTTTCATACGTCGCTTTCTTCACATGTGTGATAGACGGTTCGGGTTTGTATTTTGTCGAATTCAAGGCCCAAAATGGTACCGATCCGATATTGTTTCCTCAGCATCTCTCGTCCAGGTCGCTAATGTAATAGTTGTGTTGCACATTTTGCGAAGCGGGACATGCGAAATGGTACCTGGTAGTTCCGAAATTGCTTACTTTGGGTTTTGACGTTGGATCGGAGATGACGTTCGGCTTCTATTTCGTATATTGGTACGAAGGTTGGTTTACTTGTGCAATTCATGGATTAGATGTACATTTTGGGGAAGGGAAGGTCCAAAAATGGTACCTCACCTACTGATGTCGGTTTCGTGGCTTCTACTTCATAGATCTCTGCGTTTACGTATGCGATAGAAAGATTTGATGTACATTTTGTTACATTGAAGGTCCTAAATGGCACCTGATGGCCGGATATTGGTTTCCCAGCTTCTGTTTCATACGTCGCTTTCTTCACATGTGTGATAGACGGTTCGGGTTTGTATTTTGTCGAATTCAAGGCCCAAAATGGTACCGATCCGATATTGTTTCCTCAGCATCTCTCGTCCAGGTCGCTAATGTAATAGTTGTGTTGCACATTTTGCGAAGCGGGACATGCGAAATGGTACCTGGTAGTTCCGAAATTGCTTACTTTGGGTTTTGACGTTGGGTCGGAGATGACGTTCGGCTTCTAGTTCGTATGTTGGTACGAAGGTAGGTTTGCTTGCGCAATTCATGGTTTAGATGTACATTTTGGGGAAGGGAAGGTCCAAAAATGGTACCTCACCTACTGATGTCGGTTTCGTGGCTTCTACTTCATAGATCTCTGCGTTTACGGATGCGATAGAAAGATTTGATGTACATTTTGTTACATTGAAGGTCCTAAATGGCACCTGATGGCCGGATATTGGTTTCCCAGCTTCTGTTTCATACGTCGCTTTCTTCACATGTGTGATAGACGGATCGGGTGTATATTTTGTCGAATTCAAGGCCCAAAATGGTACCTTCTAATGTGAGTTTCTTGGGCTCCCAACTTCGTCCGGCACTTTCAATTGAACGTTCAAAATGGTACCGAAATGGTACCCAAACTTCGACATCGCTTCCCTGCAAAATGGCCCAAAATGGCACCGGATCTTTCAATATTGTTTTTTCGGCCTCTCCTTGCAGCCTCGCTCTTACAAATCGTTTCTTCGCACATGCAACGACAATACACAATCGGTAATTCATCGATTCCAAGAACTCCCAAAAATCCTGCTCAGTCGGTAACATCTTCAAGAATTTCGATCATTCGTTGGCGAACAAAGAACGGACCATCTCTTTCTCCAACCGGTTATCCAAATTTTCCGTACTCTCTTCGACTCCGAAAGGTCATTAAAAAACGAATAAAAAAAGTACGCGTTAGAATCTTCATTACCGGCCGAGCTCGATTGCTTTCGACGAAAGGGATGAACTTGCACAATCGCCTCCAAAGGATTTTTCTCCGACCAGCTCCTCACCGTTCTGCAATTCTCCACTCTCTTCCCGACGACCGTTCTCTCGCTGCTGTTTGCGATAGAAAATCCTGGCGCCAGTCAGCCCGGCGCCTTTCCTTAAACTACCCTGTCTCGAAACTCTTCTTAACCCTCCCGGCCTCTTCCCCTCCTCGCAGCATCGTTCATTCGCCTTTTTACCATAGCCGTCGCCCCGCGGCGACTCGCCTATGATAATGCCAGACGATGAGCTTCCGTTACTCGGCACGAACGATGCGAAAAAGTTGGGAGAAAAAATTCGTCGTTAGATCGATACGATATTGCGCCTTTGTTCGACGATGGGGAGAGAAAAAAAAAAAAAAAAAAAAAAAAAATCCCACCCCCCAAGATAGACGAGAGAACAGCCGAGAAGAGCGCGAAGAGAGGAACGCGCGTTCGCAGAGACGGGGAGATCCGAAACGACAGTCGTCGGACGACCCACGCCGTTAATTCGCTCCGTCGATCCTCGCGAAGAACATTTATCGCTCTTGTACGCGCTCGCTTTCTTCGTTCTCCTTATTTGCACTTCCGCCTCCCATTTCTCATCGAACGCATCGGGATTAGAGACGCGAGGTTGGACTTGTGACGGTCAAAAGGCGGACGCAAGACCGTCAAATGACGCGTATAAAAATGACCATTTTCATTTGTGACCGATTTTCAAATTCACCGCTATAATATCGCGAAAAAAAAAAAAATAATTCATCATTAATAATAATAATAATAATAATAATAATAATAATAATAATAATAATAATAATAATAATAATAATAATAATAATAATAATAATAATAATAATAATAATAATAATAATAATAATAATAATAATAATAATAATAATAATAATAATAATAATAATAATAAAATTAACAAATATTTCTCACGCAAACAAAGCTCACTTTATGAGAAAGCAAAACAAAAGTCCATCACCGGAGTAATAATCTATTTGTCCAGAAATCTCAAGTCCGATACCTTAGAGGTTGTAATAAGAGCCGATCGAGAGGGCCGATAGAAGTCCCGAGGACGCGACGAGCTCCGGGCTCGAAGGGAGGCGAGGCAGAGGAGAGAAAAAGCAACACAAGCCACGGAGGGAGAGATAGTTGGGTCAAGGATATAGGCAGGATGTGACGTCACGGGCAGAGCCTCGAGATCGATATACAGCGCGAGAACTCGCCGACGGCTCCTTCCTCACTCTCGCTTTTCGTTGCTATCCGACCGAGCGGTTGAGTTCTGGAAATTTGCGCGAGTTCTTACCGATCTTTACCTCGCCGCTCCGATCGTTTTGCAATTGCAGAAGGGTCGTTTTCGACTTTACGACTTTCCTCGACCAATTTGTCAATTTTACCCGGCTCTAAGGATATTCATTACAAATTTTAAAAATATCAATCATATGGAAGGTTCGCTTAAATCCGAAAGATTCATCTTGCGTTGAAACAATTCCAAATAGTTTGTTGTGAAAAAGAATGATGAAAAAAAGACTTGTTCAACGAATTACCCGCCAGCGCAACTTTTTCCTCTGTTACTCGCTGTTATTTTGGTTTCGCCGTGACTCTAGCTACTCCCTGGACTGGCTAAAGTCACGGCGGTTCTAAAGTCTCGAACTGGCTAAAGTCACGGCGGGTCTAAAGTCTCGAACTGGCTAAAGTCACGGCGGTACTGAAGTCTCGAAGTGGCTAAAGTCCCGGCGGTACTAAAGTCTCGGAGTGGCTAAACTCACGGCGGTACTGAAGTCTCGAAGTGGCTAAACTCACGGTGGTACTAAAGTCTCGGAATGGCTGAAGCCACGGCGGTAGTGAAGTCTCGAAGTTGCTAAAGTCACGGCGGTCCTAAAGTCTCGGAGTGGCTAAAGTCGCGGCGAAAGTCTCGAAGTGGCTAAAGTCACGGCGGTACTGAAGTCTCGAATCTGCTAAAGTCACGGCGGTCCTAAAGTCTCGAAGTTGCTAAAGTCACGGCGGTCCTAAAGTCTCGGAGTGGCTAAAGTCACGGCGGTACTAAAGTCTCGGAGTGGCTAAAGTCACGGCGGTACTAGAGTCTCGAAGTTGCTAAAGTCACGGCGGTCCTAAAGTCTCGGAGTGGCTAAAGTCACGGCGGTACTAAAGTCTCGGACTGGCTAAAGTCACGGCGGCACTAAAGTCTCGCAGTGGCTAAAGTCACGGCGAAAGTCTCGAAGTTGCTAAAGTCACGGCGGTACTAAAGTCTCGCAGTGGCTAAAGTCACGGCGAAAGTCTCGAACTAGCTAAAGTCACGGCGGTACTAAAGTCTCGAACCGGCTAAAGTCACGGCGGTACTGAAGCCTCGAAGTGCCTAAAGTCACGGCGGTTTTAACGTCTCGGAGTGCCTCGAATACCGGAGAGAATTGATATCGAGAGATATTTCGAACAAATATACGAATAGCGTATCATTTTCGGCTTTTCTTTCAGATGCTCAAAGCCTGTCGTACTTTGAGTATGACCGTGAGAGGACCGGCGCTCGACCCGCGATGTCGCGGCGGGCATCCGGTGTGGTCGGGTTCGGGTCGACAGCAGTCCTGCAGCTGGATGGACCGACAGGGTAGACCGGCGTCGCCGCCGCCTCTGAATCCGCGCGATTCAACGCGCTACGGGCCGCGAACGAGAAAAGTCGAGCTGTGCATCGAGCCGGGTCAATCGCTCGGTCTAATGATACGCGGCGGTCTCGAGTACGGTCTTGGAATCTACGTCACCGGCGTCGACAAGGACAGCGTCGCCGATCGCGCTGGGCTACTCGTGAGTCATCAATTTTTTTTTTCTTTTCTAATTTTCTCCCATCAACAAAATGATTAGATCGAAGGACTGAAATTTTTTTTCGTTTCACCGCGATTGTTTTGCAACATAAAATTGTATCGTGTGCCGACAAAAAAACGTAAAGTCATCGATTCAACGACGATTCTTCGTCATCGTATTTGAAATGATGAAAAAAAAAAAAAAAAGAAACAGTGACATTTATTTTTCAATATAAAATATAAGAATACCAAATAAATAAATAAATTATGGGCGGAAAAAAAGTTTATTTTCGGTAAGAAAAGAGTAAATAACGGCCTTCTCGATTATTTTCATTTTCGTCGGCCGCAAAAGTATTATTCGAGTTCACGGTTCAACGACGCGGCAATGCCGAGCGCGCGCGCCCGAACGGGGCGGACGGGGCGAGGGAAGGTTCAGAAGAGTCACGACTTTGCCGCGGAGTAATATCTCGGCTTAGACTCTACCTGTTTCGAGGTCAATCTCATCGATTATCCTCGAGACTTCGGGACGAGAATATAACGGTTTAATCGCGAGTTAACAGCATATATATATATATATATACCATACATATATCGATTGGAGTCATTAATCGCGCAAGAATCTTCGTTGTACTGATTTTTTTATTTCATTATTAATATTATTATTACTATTATTATTAACAATGAATTAATAAATAATTTCAATTAATAATAATAATTATTATTATTGTTATTATTAATTAATAATCAATGGTTGATCAATTATTAATTTTATTCTTGATTCTTTTTTTCAAGTATCATTATTGCCATTGCAATATATGTGAACAATAAAAATGACTGAAGCGAACACGTGCGAAAAAATAAAAACAGGTAGGAGACCAGATAATCGAGGTGAATGGCCAGAGCTTCGAGGAGGCCACCCATGACGAGGCGGTACAGATACTAAAGACGAACAAACGCATGAGCCTTGTTATACGCGACGTTGGCAAGGTTCCTCACTCTTGTACGACCAGTCGTCCAATCGTCGTGCCCGCATCGAGATATCAGGAACAAGACTCCCAGCTGCTACTCGAGAGTCCGCACAGCAATCACAGACCGCCGAGTCCTGCGTAAGAAATCTCTTTTTTTTTTTTTTTTTTTTTTTTTTTTTTTGTTTTTTTTTTTTTTTTTGACATTGGTCAAGAAAAAGATCAGCCGAAGGATCGGTACTCCGTCACTCGCCTCTTTCGACGACGGCCGACCAAGCGTGAGATTCGAAAAGAAAAAAAATTGACCAGAACTCGGTCGTAACAGGAAAAAAATCTTTCCGAACCGCCAAGCAACGATGAAATTATTTTCAAAAAAACCTAAGACTATTTTCGAAATTCGCATGAAAAAAAAAAAAAAAAAAAAAAAATTATTCAATAGTACGAGAAAAGTGAATGAAAAATTGAAAAAAAAAAAAAAAAATCGCAACTTTCTCGAACAATTCAGAAGCAGCACGAACGAGTGGAGGCATCGCGGAGTTCACACGGTATCGGCGGCGACCGCGGCGATGGTGGAGGAAAAAGCGCGGGTCGTATTGGCGCGTAGCGAGCGCGCGGCTCTGTCCCAAATCCTCGCCGACTACAGGAACCGAAGGCTGAACGTCGAGGACCTCGTCGCGAGCCTCGGCGATCTGCTCAACACGCACGAAAAGTTGACCCTTCTCACGGAACTGCGCGAGCTAGTCGACAGCAAGGATCGCGCCGCTTTCGACGACCTCGTCTATCGGCCGAGGGTCGCCGTCGCAAGGGTGGGTATTTCGTTTTTCCTTTCGTTTCTTCTTCTTATCGATCCCTCTTCTCGAAATCTCTTCGAATTCTCCGACACGATCTTCACTCTCCGTTCCGCCAATTTTCATTTCTTCGTCCTCGATCTTGAATGTTTTTTGTTCTTTGTCTCGATGTATCTTTCGTCGTTTGTTCTTTAATTTTGGATCTCTTTGTTTTCACCTCTGCGACACCTTTGCCGTCGAAAAATGGGCCATTTTTGTGCTTCACAGCGAAAAGGCGATCGGGCGCATTCGGATCTCGTTGTCACGCCGTCGCTCCACGATCTTCCGGTAAGTCGACGATTTCGAGCATTTTCTTTTTTACTGTAGGCAATGGAAACCTTTTTTTTTAACACGCAGATCATACGATTTTCGTACGATGGATTTTTTTTTATGCCGCGATGCAGACCAGTAGTACAGTAGAACAGCAGTAGTTTCGTTCCAATGTGTGGCCTTCGCCTTTGACAAGCCTTTCCTTGCAATCTCTTCGGTTGCGCTCCCCGTCGCACCGTTTCTCGCAATACATCTCGAATCTTACTCTAGGTATTGGATGTGCATGTTTATGTTGTTGGTGATCTGGCTTGACCAATTGTCTGTCCATCAGTCATGCAGCACTCGTGCAAACACGTTTTCCAAGCTCTTTCGCGCATCTACAGTAACGGGACGTCCTTAGCCCCGGGTAAGTTCTGGCTCTTTCCGCCAGATGGCCGCCGCCGAGCGAGTTTCGCGCGAGCGAAACTCTAGTCGGGCGCTATAAGGTCTTAACCGTGCCTCACGCGTGGTCCTTCCCCATCCGAAAAAAGAATCGACCACACCTTCCGGGGCAACCCCGGAATGGGGCCTCTTGTAACTAGTTCCTAGCCTGTGTAAGCACGCATGTATTCCCATGCGTGTCTCTGAGCATAATAGACTCACTCGAGAAGAGCAATCGGCTTTTGGATGTCAGGTCGATCTTGGGTCCCCGAGTTACAGGCCTTGATGACTCCTCTTTCCTCGTTCTCTTCTCGCCATACTCTTTCGCTTGCGCGAAACATCGAGACGTTTCACTACATATGTTCCAGCGAATTGCCCCTTTGATGCCCAGATTAGATCGTCGAGCAGATCCTCTCCCCGCCGGACTCCCACCCACCCCGACAGTTTGCCGATTAACTTCCTGGCCTCTTAACACATCCAGATATGTTCGAGGTCCTCTTCCTCTGCCCCGCATAGCCTGAAGTTCTACGCTCTGAAGCACCTCTTCCCGTACCTTTGCCCATTGCTACATCCTGATCTTGTCTATTCCTCCTTCTGCGGAGCCCTCCTTCCGTTTCTCAAAGCTTCTCCGGCACTGTCTCTTTCATTAGTGCGAAGCTTCGACTAAAAGTCGACTTGTTCACCTTGTTCCCATCCCTTTGAAGGTCTTGTTCCTTTCGTCAATCTACTCCCGCTGTCAGCCATTTATCCAATGCTCCGCGACTGCGCTTCTTCCAGATGGCTCTACCATCCCCCACTTCTTCCATCGCTTCTTTAAGGTCTTTACCCCATCGTGACGGTACCCCGTTCAATATCCCTCTCGCTTCTCTAGCAAGTTCTATCCTCAGTACACGCTCCGGATTCTTGACTCGACGGGACCGGGCACGCTCCCTTATCTTGACTTCCCCCATCGTCCCCACTCCCGGTCCATTTTTACGAGTAGGGGTAACGAGGGGTATACGCAGCGCAGCGCTCCAGACGGGGTGAGGACAACTGGCGCAGGAGAAGTCAAGTTAGAGGAATTCGTTGCTACGGTAACGAGTCAAGTTAAAGGAGCGATCAAGTTAGCGGAGGTTGAGAATACCGAGTGTGTACTGTACTGGCGACCTGCTGTACGACCAGCCGTAGGTTTTCACCTATTGGACCTACCGGACTTTTTGCGTCAACCTGCCGTGGAACCCACCAGCCAGTAAGAGGCCAGGCCCACGTGCTGGTGGGTTTTATAGGAGGTCGACGCAAAAACGGTACGGCTGTACGGTTGGTGAATTTGCTGGGGGATCCTCTTGCAGACGTAATTTCGGACATCGGTCGTCCATTCTCAAAATTTCGACTACGTACGAACTCGCCCTCTTCCTTGCCTCGGCCGCGAGACTTCCGTTTCCCGCCTCCAGCCTCCAGATGTAGGGGGAGAGTGGGGCAAAATGGCATACCGGGGCAAAATGGTACGAAATGGTCAAATAAAGACCCCCGTATGAAAGAATTAGTGCAAAATGGGACAAAAGTCCCAACGGAGTAAATTTTTTTGCTGTCTCATTTTGCCCCAATACCATTCTGCCCTGGTCCCATTGTGCGTGAATACCATTTTGCCCCGGTATGCCGTTTTGCCCCGCTCTCCCCTAGTCTGGGCAATTCCTCGCTACCCCGAGCGCTGCTTTTGCTAGTCTGCCTTGAACCCTTTCCAGCTTTTCCCTTCTTCTCCAGTCCCTAATCTCTACCCCGCACAGTACCCCGGATTTGACGGGTTTGTTCAACAGGAGTATTTTTTTTCTCTGCAAATCATCTATTTTCGCTCGCGTTCAGCACGAGATCCAGTAATTCAATTCCGAGAGGAAATTCATTTATTTTCACTCCACTCGCGAACACACTCGGCGCAGAACGAACTCGACGCACACACTCTCTCACAAATGTAATGTACAGTTGGACGTTTTTTCTTTTTTCCTTTGGTCATAAAATTGCTCGAATTCTCTTCCTCGCTCGCCACTTAAGTTTCGCCTCCGTAAAGCTCGGCGCCGTTATTCAAACTTCTCGTCTCTATCCGCGCTTAATCCTCGACTGTGGCATGTGAAAAAAAATCTACAGAATGATTCACAATGAATACCAAATTTGTTTATTTCTCGAAAGAGTCCTTTTGCAAGGACGCGAAAAATATTGATTTCCCATAACGACACTTTTTCTTTAGAAAAAAAAAAATAGATAATAATGATTTCGTAAAATTGGGACAATCGATCCACCCGATTTCCATGCAGAATTTACAATTGTTTGTTCACAAGAATAAAAATCATGTGCATTTATTAATGAACATTTTTCAAAGTTTCATTATTATTATTAAAAAAAATTGTTATTAATATTGTTTTAATAATTTTTTTTTATGCAATGATTTTTTGTTCCCAACGCAAATTGATGAAAAAATTATGAATCATATTGTATGAAAGTGTTCATATACACATATATGTACATATTCATGTGACTCTCGATAAAGAGTGTACGAAGTGGTTGGTTCGGGGGGCGGAGAATGAGATGAAGACGTACCAGGTACAGTCGTTTGCTAGTATTTAACCCGTTCTCTCCGAGCCAGCGAGAGCCAGACAGCCCACACTTAACAGCAGACTCTCGTAGTTACAGTGATAGCGTACGCGATAACAGCCGCACAGGCTCACACTGAAAATTCCGGAATGCTCACACGAATGTTATTGCTCTATTCAACTTTCCGCTTGCGGTATATACGTATGATCGTTAGACATATTTTGTATGTAACTATTTTGATGTAATTTTTTTTTTTTTTTTTTTTTTTTTTTTTTTTGTCGGAGATTGCTCGATTTATGATGTAATTAATTAAAAAAATTTACTTTACGCTTGGAACGCTCTCGCTTCGGTCTTGCCAGCACCAACTACACGAAAGCTAACGGGGAAGAAACGCGACTGAGAGAACGAAAGAGAGAAAGAAAAGGAGGCGATTTGACGAAATTATCGCGAAACGGGGAGCGTCGGAACTGTCGCGATCGTTCGGCGCCGATAATCGATTTCCAAGATTTTGAGAATTGAGAAGAGGTTTCACGAATGTGCGATTCAGCAAATTGGCTGAACGGGGAAATTTTCGAACTTTCAAAAAAAAAAAAAAAAAAAAAAAAAAATTTTGAAAAAAATTTGAATTGTTTTTCAAAAATTCATTTCCAATCACTTTTCACGAATAATTCGCGATTTTCATCGCTCGAGCGGTCCTCGTCCGAAAGGGCCGAGAAGGTGATCGTCGCGAAGAACGACATCGTCGCTCGCGCCTCGGCGAGGGAAAAAAAGGAACGAAAAAAAATGACACGAGCTATCCAGACATACATGCAAATGAGACACCGAGTCTCGAGCGTGTCGCGAGCGAAGCCTCACGACGGCAAAGTATCAATGAAATGCTGCAGAGTAATTTAATACTCAACCAACGACTTGGCAGTCGTATTGCGACAGTTCTGAATGACCCTGTTAAAAAAAAAAAAAAATCACAGGCGCGAGAGGAAGCCCTCGCGGTCCCGTTTGCGTCCTTCTGCTGTGGAAGTGAAAATCACTTTTTTTTTTTTTTTTTTTTTTTTTTTTTTTAAACACTTCGCACAGATATAAACGATAAGTCTTTGTGGCCGTGTCCTGCTCTCTCTCGTTCGTTTTCATTGTTTTCTTCGCTCCGTCAATTTCCGTATATCTCTCTCCTCTCTTTCTCTCGTCTGTTCTCCATATCTCTCTCTCTGTCTCTTCCTCTGCTTTATCTCTTTCGACCAGTCTCGGTGGTCCAGAGCCGACTCCGAGAGTCGGCGCGCCGCGTCCGACGGACCGGGGGGAAACAAAACGAACACCCACACACACACTCGCACACACACCAAGCGCGGCGACAATTGTTCGTTATTATCATCATTCTTTTTTTTTTCTTTTTTTTTGTTTTTTTTTTCTTTTTTTTCCATCTCTCATTTTTCATTTCGAGTTCGCCTGAGCTTTGCTGAATTTTTACTCATTGATTGTATTGCGTAATTGAGGATAAAAAAGAAACGGAGAAAAAAAAAACGTGCGTTGATCCAACGATCGCTCGACGAGGCCTAGAGTGACCGATAGAGAAACGATAGAACGAGAGTAAACGAGAGCGTTGTTGCGAGCGATTCGCGAGGGAGGCGAACCGAAAGATCTGCGAGGCGAACGACTCCTCGAGGGTCGGACGACGCGACGAGGGGGCGCCGTGTATTGTAACTCGCGGAATCCGAGAGAGCGCGTGGAGAAACGCAAAAAAAAATGATAATCGAGCGCGCCGCACCGAGATCGACGACGGCGCGAGTAGCCGGAGGTGTAAAGATCGCCAGGACGCTGAAAAAAAAAAAAAAAAAAAAAAAAAAAAAAAAAAAAAACGCGCGCGTATCAAAGCTCGGGCGAGCTCGATGACAAATGAACTGTATTGACGAACACAAAAAAAGCGCGTACGGGGGGACGATACAAAAAAAAAAAAAAAACACAACAAAACAAATATGGAGCAGCGGCCTTTGGCCTTACCTTGGATGTTTGTGATGATTTGCCGCAGAGGGGTGGGGCAGCGCCTGGTTCTTGTTGCCGACCAGGACGACTGGTGGACGTCGAGGGAGATCCCTTGGGCGTTACGGGACCTCTCATGCCGCGGGATAACCAGGAGTATAGGTCGCCGAGCGAGGACAGCGGTCTCGGGGCGGACATGCCCAGGACGAGGTCAAGAAATATCAAAAGATCCCACTCCCCACACCACCCCCCTCCCCCTCTCTGACGCACGTTACACACGAAAACGGACATCGAACATCCACAGACATCAAATTATCAAAGATGAATCACGACAAACATCAAAAACAAAACAACACGAATAAGAAAAATACGAACTCAAAAGTAAACAAAGGCCAATTCGATAAAATAGTGCTCGAGTGCTTCGAAATTAATCATTTTCACCCAGGTAATATACGATATACGATATACGATATACGATATACGATATATGATATATGATATATGATATATGATATATGATATATGATATATGATATATGATATATGATATATGATATATGATATATGATATATGATATATGATATATGATATATGATATATGATATATGATATATGATATATGATATATGATATATGATATATGATATATGATATATGATATATGATATATGATATATGATATATGATATATGATATATGATATATGATATATGATATATGATATATGATATATGATATATGATATATGATATATGATATATGATATATGATATATGATATATGATATATGATATACGATATATGATATACGATATATGATATATGATATATGATATACGATATACGATATATGATGTATGATACTCGAGCTATGACGAAAAATGATGTCAGGCGGCTTGACAAATGATCCGCGCAGAGTGAAAAAAGAGTGAGGCGCTTAATTTCAGTAATAATCAAATTTCGTTCGTCCGGCAAGCTTGACGCTGAACGTAATCGATGTTTCATTTCCCGCATACCGTAGAGACTGATGCATGGGCAAAGGCGACGGAAATTTCGTGTTGTGGAACGCGAGCTCGTATGTAAACGATAATAGTTACACAGGGTAACCGTACGAGCGACCGCTGGAAGGGTGGCATAATCGTTACTCGGACACATTTGGTTAGCGCACACGAATAGCAACGGGAGATACGGCCGGTAGGGGGGTCGGGATGGATATACATAATAGGATAACTGTATTCGCGCGATGAAGAGAGCGTGACTGACAGGACGGATACCCGGACTGTTATGGCCCACCCGCGTTTGCGCCTCGATGCTTTCGTATTCCATATTCGAGGCGCAATTTATCAGTATCCGCGGAGTGTCGAAGCAGAAACTCGGAAAGCCGCAGTGCCTGCAGCCAATTATTGTTAATGGTAGCGAGAGAGAAAAGAGAGAGAGAGAGAGAGAGAGAGAGTTTCTACGACTTTGACACCCTTAAGGTAGTTCAAGCGTACGGTGTTCATTTCGCATAAGTTCGAGGAAATCGAAAGGAATTGGGAATTGAAGACACTTCTCGATGCTACAAAAATCTGAAAAAATTCATGCGCACTAAGGGTACTGAAAAGATTAACTTTGCATAATAATAATTTCAAATTATCATTAACAAATTGATGAAACAAAAAATTGTTCGAGACATTTTTCGGCAACGCAACTTTTTTTTTTTATGAAAAAAAAAAAGAAAAAAAAAAATAATTCTTTTATTTTTCTCAACACGTTTTTTCAATCGACCTTGAACATTTTTTCATTCAATAGGAAAAATGTGTGGAGAATCATGAAATTCGACAACAATAAAAAAATCTGAAAAAATTCATGCGTATTCGGAAAAACAAAAGAATTATTTTCATAAAAAAAAAAGTTGTCCCGCCGGGAAATTTCTTGAATAATTTTTCGTTTCATCAATTTGTCGATAACAGTTTGGAATTATTATTATTATGCAAAATTAATCTTTTCAGTACCTTCGACGTGAGCGAATTTTTGCAGATTTTTATACCGTCGACGAGTGTTGGCAATTCAGTCTGAATTTCCTCGAACTTATGCGAAATGAACACCTCACGCATGGGCTACCTTAACGGAAATCCTCTTGAGACACGGAGACTGCGCTAGACTCGGAGAAATTGGCAAATTGGAACCCCCACAACGAGTTTCTCTCGAGGACAGTTTTTTTTTTCGCTCCGTCGAAAATTTTTTATTTTCCAAAATTTAATTAAAAATACATTGGACATATCGTGGATACATTTCGCGGAGATGTTTTCAGAATTTTTTTTTTTTTTCGTGTTCGGTCGGGGTTGAAAAAAAAAAAAAAAAGAAAAAAAAAATATGCCACGGTAGATAAAGTCGACTATAGCGAATTTATCGACATATTCGCCGCGCGCTCTTGTAAAATCGGGGGTCTCGTTCCCGCGCCGTGCCACATAGCGCGGAACGGGTCTCCTAATACACGCCGAAGTTCTCGTGTTCTGACGAAGCCCGACGGGCCCGGGTATCCCGGGTAACCGAACGTAACAAATGGACAGTCAAGGATTCACGCCAGTCGAGTGCCAGCCGACCTGGAAATGAAACGTACTTTGCTGCCGTCCACCGCCGCTGTCGGTCGGCTTACAGTTCTTCGATAATTGCGAGGGGCGTAGTTGTTAAGGAAAAAAAAAAAAAAAAAAAAAAAAAAAAAAAAAAAAAAAAAAAAAAACGAAACACGTCATCCAAACAAAAACCAATGAAATAAAACGTCGAGAGAGCTTCTCGTCGAGGCCTCGCCTATACTTCGTCCGCACGATCGCGGAGTGTCGCGATGGAAAAAATCCGATTTCGATAAAAGAATGAAAAATAAAAAATATCTCGCGCACGCGACGGGGCAAAAACGAGAGAACGAGAGAAATACGATAAAGAATGTTACTGTCGACGTTCAGGGAGTACGTTTATTTTTCTTTATCGCGTTTGAGGTGAACAATCGATCGACCTCGGGACTTTTTTTTTTTTTTTTTTTTTTTTTTATTCGAACGAATATCAGATAAACAGGAAAATTAGGCGGAATATTCGATTTTCTTTTTTTCCGGCTTATCGTCGCTTCGAATATTTCGTAAATGGGTACTCTCGATGATTGCAATAGCAATTAAATGCTCGGTTAATTTAGATTTTGGGAGGAGAAATGAACGACACTGTGTAAAATAATTCACATGAAAGAAATGAGAAGCCCAAATCGATTCTTCTTGTGGTCTTTATTTCTTTATGAAAAAAATCCAATCTCGCATTTGAAAAATTCTATTTTTTTATTAAACATTTTTTTTCGATTTTAATTTTTGTATTAGAAATTTAATTTTAATTTTTTTATAAAAAAAAAAAATTATTTTAATTTTTTTATAAAAAAAAAAAATTATTTCATTTTTTTTATGAAAAAATTTTTGTATTGCAAAAATGCAATTCCTTAATTTCAAAATATCGATTTTTCATTGAAAAAAAAATCGATTTCATTGATTCGAAAAAATTTACTTTGCAGAAATAAAAAAGTAAAATTAGCTGGCAGATCGATTTTCGGTAACTCCGACAAAAAGGACGACGATTTTGGGTGAAAAGAGAGAAGGACTCGAGCACATTATCGAAGAAAAACAAACAAACACTAACGAATCATTAGCACGAGATCAACAAAACCAAATTCCCAAAGACGCACTGAAACGCCAGGGCGTAAAGAGAAATCGTGATAAATTGACGAGGACACGAGTTTGTTCGAATAAAAATGAAAAATGAAAAAAAAAAAAAAAAAAAACCCGGAATAACAAAAAAAATGTAAAAATTTGTCGGCTCTAGTCGCCGACGAAAAAATGTCCTTACAACCCCGGGGGATTTTGGGATTGCAGAGTCGGATGCAGACGCGGCGGTCCTCAGCATCATCAGGTCGCGACGTCCGATCTCGCCCTCTCCAACGATGACGAGTGCGATAATCAGGTACTTTTCGCCACGCAAAAACCATCTACAGAGACATAAGAGAGCACAGACAGAGACGAAGAGGAAGCGAGGGTGGCGAGAAGAGCGACGAGGGGAGAAACTGAATTGAAAAATTGAAAAAAAAAAAAAAAAAAAAAAAAACAAAAAGCATGGGCCCCGAAAAGCGAACGAAGGGTTTCTTTTTCGCGCGCGCTTCTCAGACTCGCTTCAAATCGCGTGTATATATTGAATTTCCGGAAAATCGCGAATAATTCGGGTAATCCAAAAAAAAGGGAATCGTATCGAAAAAAAAAAAAAAACTGAATCTTGCGAAAAGAGAGCTTTCGGAAGATTCTGGAATTTTTCTCTATTTTCTTTTCCAGGACTACGAGGACGAGATGGAGAACGATCGTAACGGCAGAAGGCACAGTTCGCCGGGTGGTGCCCGCGGCAATCAACGCGAATATCCTCATCATCATCTTCATCCCGACAACCTGGTGAGTTCTTCGATGAATTTTTTTGACTTAATCGAAGAAAATAAATTAGAATAAATTCGTTCGCGTTTCTACATTGAAATACGAGTTTTTATCATAGTTGCCTCGTCGGATCCTCGAGTGCGCATCGATAAAATAAAAAATTTAAATAAAAGAAAAAAAAATTTAAATCGACAATAAAATTTTTTTCTCGCATTTTCAAGGATCCGTCGAGGGCCAACGAGATCGTAACAATCGCTATAGAACTCGGCCATCGAGGCTAGTTTAATTGCCACCAATTAGAACAGGAAATAGCTCGTAAAATTCGTTCCCTTCTGTAGAGTTATATCGACAATTGGTTTGCCGAAAGTCGACAAACCGATAGTTCAGACTGTTGCTTAGTTGAGCGTTGAGTAAATGTTTCGTTGGCCGTCGCGACGGTGCGGACCGGCCGAACGCGAAATTCCATAAGAATTGCGAACGCTTCGCGGTGGGAAAAAAATCTGAAATAAATCTATCGCACGAGGGATGCGAAAAACATTGATCAGGCACGATGATAATCTCAAAATGTTATTGACGAGTCGATTAAAAAAAATTGTTCAACAAATCATGCGGCAACTGAACTTTTTTTTTTTTTTTTTTCAATAAAAAAATTCTCAATTTTTCCGAAATCGTGTGAAATCTTTCAAAATGTTGTCTATTTGAAATTGCTTTTTCGCTCGTTCATTGTGTATAAAAAAAAAGGAATTTTTAATAATAACAATAATTTTTTTTTAATTGTTTGTAAAAACATTAACATGCATTCAGAAAAATTGACAAATCATTTTTATTCGAAAAAAAAGTTGGGCTGCCGCGTGACTTTTTAAACATTTTTTTTTTTCAATTTTTCAACAACATTTTTGTGATAATAGTGTGCAAAATCAATGTCTTCAGCACCTTACGCTTGAATTCGTATCAGAATTTTGTTTAATAAAGAAGTCTTTAAAATTCTTCGTGTGTCGCGTTTGGCCGGTATTGTACCGAAAGGACAACATTAGTCACTGAAATAAAGTTCCATTAGGTATCCTCCGAAGTACATGTGAAATAGTATAGATTTATCGTAGTTTACGTCATAACCCACTAATATCATAGTGCAACGACTTAGAATGGTATTTGAACGAATTACAAGACTGATTAAATTCAAATAAAAAAAATAAATCGTCTCGTCTCGTTGAAATAAATTAATTATTTTAAAAAGAAGCACGAAAAGTGGCTATTCAAAGATCGTAAGTTAATTATTTATTCGCATCATTCCTGCGAATTATAATCCTGATAATTAACAGTGATAATAATAACGACTATTGTTATTAAATTATTTTTATTATGAACTGACGAAATTGTTTATTTTATCCAATGCAAACAAGATTAATCAATCATAAATCAAAAGTTACTAATTTATTTGAATAATTCTAGTTTGTTATACAAATTTAATGACAATGATAATAATCATTTTGTTATACTATTTCGAGTTGGGTTCGAATTTGGGACAAAAAAATTGTTATCGTCATTATTATTATTTTTTTTACATTTATCAAAACGGCGATCTGAAAAATGTCGAAAAAAGTTTATTTAAATTAAATAAATGACAATTGACCCAATTCGTTGGAACTTGTCGAAAATTCTACCGATGACAAGAGACAAACAGAGAAAAAAACACACAGTCGCGAGTGTTGTCACCGACGGCAGTCACGCCCGATAGTTATAACTATAGGTGAGTGCGGGGCCAAATGGTATTGGAGTGGAATGAAAATGAAAAAACACGTTTTTCTAAAAAATCTAAGAAACGACGCCGAGTTGTTCAAAATCAGTTTGCAAATCATTTTTCAATCATTAAGATAAGAAAAAAAATCATTTGAGCCTAGTAAACTTTTAAAAAAAAAATCTCGGCGAGTCCTTAGTACACGAAGGAATACAGGAGCATCAAAAGAAAGCACGAGCAAGGTTTTTCTTGAAGTTTACTTGGCTCTCATGACTTTTTATTTTTTTCATCATCAAAAAACGGTTTGCCAAGTTTTTTTATTCTTTCGCGTCGTTTTTTACGTTTTTTAAGATAATGTAAAAAAAAAAATGAATTTTTTGAAAAAAATCAAAATTAAATTTTTTTTGAAGAAAATCAAAATTTGAAATTTTTTGAAAAAAATCACAATTTGAAATTTTTTGAAAAAAATCAAAATTTGAAATTTTTTGAAAAAAATCAAAATTTGACATTTTCTGAAAAAAATCAAAATTTAAAATGTTTTGAATAAAATCAAAATTAAATGTTTTTTTTTTTTAAATCAAAATAAAATTTTTTGAAAAAAATCAAAATTAAATTTTTTTTTTTAATTAAATTTTTTTTCTAAATAGGTTTTATTTAATTAAGTTTTCTTTTTTAGGAGTATTTTGAAAAAAAAATTGACGTTAGAAAAAAAACGTGAAATTTTTTTTTTATTATTCTTTTTTTATTTCAATTTTCTAAAAATTAATTTTCCTTTTTTCAACATTATCTTAAAAAAAAAATGTATTTCAATAGAATCGATTTTTTCTATCATACAGGGGACTCTATTTTGCCATTTCAAAGCATCGCGCCCCCGGTATACCGTTTTGCCCCGCTCTCCTCTATCGCCATAAACACTTTTATCCAACGTTCCGGACAATTCGAGGAGAATTTTTTTGCGAGCCCATCGCGCACGATAAGATCCTCAATCCCTCCGCTCCTTGTACATCTGTGCAACGTGTGCCGGGCGCACGCACAACCCCCAGCTCGCCGCTACTTCGCCTCCGCATCGCGAATGATAGTTGCGCGGAGACGGAGAAACGAGCCCAAAGAGAAGCACACGCGGGTTCACGGCCGTTCGTGACGATTCTGTTTTTTCCTCTCCTCGAACACACGCGCGCTCGCCTCTCTCGCTCTCTACTCGTCGCTGGTGATTTTTCATCCGCTCTTATTTCTATCCACTACCCCCTTCGCGCTCCTTTGCCTTCCTACACTTGTAGCTTTTTCTTCCCTCTCTTTCGTCCGCGACGACGAGAAAGGCGTAAAGGAAAGAGGCTCGAAGATGGAAACGAGAGACGCGCGTGTTCCCAGCGAATTGCTGAGGCATTTACGCCGCGAGTGGAGAACGAACGAGACGCTTTTCCGTCTCTCGTTGCCTCTTCCACCGGCGTGTCGTGCACTCGCGGGGAACTCGCGTTCGGCGCGCAATCTAGAAAATAGTACACGCGACCTCGCGTTGGAATCTCTCGGCTCGAACTCGCCGGCGCGATTGCCCTCGACGCGATAATATATATCTCGGTTAACTAATCACAACGCCGGTTACGAAGAAACGAAAAAAGAAAAAAAAAATTATAATTATGATAATAGCGATGGTAAAAAAAAAAAAGATATCCAGACGAGTAGCGCAATCGGAGAAGCTCGGAGGTGGGTTCACGGTCGCCTTGCGCGATATTCGACACCGCTATTATTCGCCACTCGAGGTAATTGGGCAAAATCTAAAAAAAAAAAAAAAAAAAAAAAAAAATACGAAATATACCGAATATATAATACCGGAATATAATCAACGGAAAGATACATTGTTCAAGAAATTACGCGGCGACGTGACTTTTTTTTTTTTATGAAAATGTTTCGTTTGTTTTTCCGAAAACGCAGAAATTTTTACGGTTTTTTAGAATTTTTTTTAATTTCGTTTCCACCGTTTAATTCTTCCGAAAATGGTAAAAAAAAAAGATCATTTTTTTATTCAACTCCGAAAAATTTGTCCACTTTCGAAGTATGGTTACATGCGAGATAATACACAGGTCCATATAATCTTATGGGCCGTTCACTCGCTCGACGACGATCGTACACGCGCGACAGTGAGAGTGGTCGCCGTTCAACGACGGCAACGAGCAGCGGCAATAAGTGAGCCGGGCGAAGGTGAAACGCCTTCTCGACTTCTCCGCTCGAGTGAATCGAATAAGGAAAGCAAAGTCGACTATTTCGTCGTGCCGTACTTGGACCAGAAAACGGAAAAAAAAAAAAAAATATGGTTCAGTTCGTAACAAATATGGAAACTTTTCTTCCATCAAAGTTCGGTACAAAAAAAAGGAAAAAGGAAATGTTTACATTTTTTTTTGACAACATATTTAATAAATGCCGAAGGCTCGATTTCATGATCAGAAAATTGATTCAGGGCAAGAATAGGTCGTAAAAAAAATCAGCGGCCGGGTTCCGAAGACCCGACAGCTTCAGCCGCCAGATGGCGTCGAGCGGAGTTCTTTCTCGCGAACGAAACGGTCGGCCGGCACCCATATAAAGCGACAAAACTGTTGCACTCTCGAATCGCGCGAATGATGCATTTCATTTTTATCTCTCGCACTCGAGCAGAGCGGTGTCGACGAATTGACGCACTAATGTTGGCAGTCGACACTGACAAGAAATTGTCATCCAACGCTCGCTCGGTCATTCGACTGAGCTCGCAATATCAGAGGAGGAACCGATCGAAAGTACATTCGAGGAAAATTATTCGAAATAAAGAATTGATCGAGGGTTCGAAAAATTGTATCGTCAAAAGGAAGAAGAAAATATTAAATATGAAAGTATCAATTTAAAAAAAATATAAAAAATAAATAAATTAATTTAAAAAAAATAAATATTATAAATTGACAAGCTGTGAAATGAAGTGTCGAAAGAAAAGACAATTATTCGTGTAATAGTGATAATTCTCGTTTATATAAATCTTACGATAAATTCAACAACATTCAATGATAGTAGATACACAAATATATTTGTATGAGATATTTTAAAAAATCATATTTTTTTTTTTTTTTTTTATCGCGTAATAGTCGCGAATAATTGCATCTATGACATAAACCCTAAGATATATTTAACAACAAGTGATCGTAGATACATCATATATTTTTTCATTTATCTATTCGAAAATCGTATAAAATCGGGACAAATGGGAGGAAAATATTTTTTGTTATTTATTTACAAAAGAAAGCGCGACGTTCTCGAAAAAAAAAAAAAAGACGACTAAAAAATTTTTTCGTACCCTTTTTCTCTCCGCTCGATCTCCGATCGATAAAAAAGAGCAAATGGCGAAAAAGGACACTCGAATCTACCAGAATTTTTCTCGTTTCGGTCTCGTATTAATTGCAGTTTCTCGGGAGTTTTTACCGCGCGCGATCCTTTTCGGAAAGGAATTTTGCGTCGCTTCGAGGGTTTTTTTTTGTTCTTAGCTGGCTTCAAAGAAATACATAATTCCCGGGAAACGGAGACGAAGAGAATGAGAGCTGCGGCCTCGAGAGATAAATGAGCGAATCCCGAGCGACGTCCCCGAAGGCAAATTTGTGGGGAAAGCAGGTTACTCTCTTCCGCGTTTCGCGTTGTCGGCACGAGAAGGCATCGCTCGATCTTTCTCTCTCGAGAGAGATAAACCGAAGGGAGGAAAGACGAAGAGAAATTCACGTAGACGAATCGAGAAGGCAATTTTCAGCGCCTCAAACAATATCTCGTGACGTGTTTTACTCTTTGCTTATCGCGCGAATCCGCGGCTTTGAGACTCGAGACTTTTAATTTTTCCGGAAGGGTTCGCCTCTTTCTTGAAAATTCAATCTACACTCCTTAACTTTCGTTTCCTCGATCTTGTCGATTTTCATTTCGGCCCCTCAATCCTCGAATTCGTTGATATAATAATTTTTTTTTCAATTTATCATTATTTTCGCTATTATTGCGTGCTAATTTTTTTTTTCGTAACGGAACGTCGCGTTTTTTATTTATAGGAAAAAAAAATGATGAATGGGGAATTTTGTCGTATGCTTGATTTTTTTTTTTTCATTAAATAATATGACGAGTGGAAGAGGATCGAGAGGTACGCGCAGGAGTAGCAGCTTCGACGACGACATTTATATAAAAATAATAATAATAATATTAATAATAATAATAAGAGAGAGAGCTTGACGAAAAAGAGTTTTCACGGTCATAGCTTGTCCTGTATCGCTTGTCGAAGTTCTTCCGTCGCTTTTGCCACTTCCTGAGCGGCTTGTCTCGCGTGCAAATGCGCGTCAGGCCTGACGTGTGGAACGACCGTGGAATTCGATCGTCTCACGGAATTTCCACTGCCGAATTTCGGTCGCGGAATTCTCACGCGCTGTACGTCGCTCAGCCAGGACTCCATGATAACGTCCGTGAATTATCGGCGGCTCTTGCTAAAACACAAAAAAACGAAATCGTTAAAAATTGTCAAAAACAAGTATCATTTATAATTTATCATTTATCATTTATCATTTATCATTTATCATTTATCATTTATCATTTATCATTTATTATTTATCATTTATCATTTATCATTTATCATTTATCATTTATCATTTATCATTTATCATTTATCATTTATCATTTATCATTTATCATTTATCATTTATCATTTATCATTTATCATTTATCATTTATCATTTATCATTTATCATTTATCATTTATCATTTATCATTTATCATTTATCATTTATCATTTATCATTTATCATTTATCATTTATCATTTATCATTTATCATTTATCTTTCATCATTCACCATTTATCATTTATCATTTAAACGCGTTTTGTGTTCTTATTTAAATGAGAACACAAAACGCGCATACAACGTGAAATATTCCGATAACGATTTTGGAAGATAATTTTATTTCCGTGGGTCTCGCGTGTGCTCCGTTAGATAAATAAATCGAGCGAATATCACCGTCGACCCTGTTTCTCGTCGAAGAAACTCTTCGGTGTTCCACAGTCAGGCCGAGTGACGACTGACGAGTCATGTCGTCCGTCTACTCGGAAGAACGGTCTTCGCATCTTAATCGCGTTCCGTAAAGTCGTCGGTACCGCCTCTCTCTCTCTACCTCTCTCCCTGTCTCACCGAGTAAACGAGGCGTGTCCGTGGCGCACGATCTCATTGCCGTATAATAATAATGACGATGATACGAAAATAAGACAACAAAAGAAGTAACTCATGCCAGACGGAATAAACGAAAGAAAACACGGAGAAAGAAGTAAAAAGAATGAGTAATAAGCGTCACTAGGCCACCTCGCTCGACAGACTGAAACGCACTACTCTATCACTTCGCGTAACCGTGTAACTATCTCTTCCATCCATCTGTATTTTCTTGTACCTACGTCTGAGAATCGAAAGAACGTTAACCCTGAATCACGTTCTTTTCGGATTTTCCGGCGTCGAATGCTCGGCAACTTGTATTAAGCAACGTGAACTCTAAACTCTTGATTCTCAAAATTTTCTATTGAAGTACACAAATTAGGCCCTTTTGGCTCTCAACCCTCCAAAGACCCTAAATCCTGCGGTAAAGTATCTGAGTTAGACCCTTTTGATTCTTGACTCTCAGAAAATCGTAAAGCCTGCGTTGAAGTACACGAATTAGGCCCTTTTGGCTCTTAACCCGTCAAAGACCCTACACCCTGTAAAGAAAGTACACGAATCAGGCGTTCTTGATTCTTAACCCTACAAAGATGGTAAACCCTGCATTGAAGGACACGAGTCAGGCCCTTTTGATTCTTGCCCCTCCACAGAGCGTAAAGCCTGTATTAAAGTACACGAATTATGGCCTTTTGGCTCTCAACCCTCCAAAGACTCTAAACCCTGTATTAAAGTACACGAATTAGGCCCTTTTGACTCTTAATCCAAAGACCCTAAACTCTGTGTTAAAGTATCCGAGTTAGACCCTTTTGATTCTTAACTCTCAAAAAATCGTAAACGCTGTATTGAAGTACACGAATTAGGCCCTTTTGGCTCTTAACCCTCCAAAGACCCTAAACCCTGTAAATTAAGTAAATGAATAAGGCGCTTTTGATTCTTAACCTTCCAAAGAGCGTAAAGTCTGTATTAAAGTACATGAATTAGGCCCTTTTGGCTCTCAATCCTCCAAAGACCCTGAACCCTGTGTTAAAGTATCCGAGTTAGACCCTTTTGATTCTTAACTCTCAAAAAATCGTAAGCCCTGTATTGAAGTACACGAATTAGGCCCTTTTGGCTCTTAACCCTCCAAAGACCCTAAACCCTGTAAATTAAGTAAATGAATAAGGCGCTTTTGATTCTTAACCTTCCAAAGAGCGTAAAGTCTGTATTAAAGTACATGAATTAGGCCCTTTTGGCTCTCAATCCTCCAAAGACCCTGAACCCTGTGTTAAAGTATCCGAGTTAGACCCTTTTGATTCTTAACTCTCAAAAAATCGTAAGCCCTGTATTGAAGTACACGAATTAGGCCCTTTTGGCTCTTAACCCTCCAAAGACCCTAAACCTTGTAAATTAAGTAAATGAATAAGGCGCTTTTGATTCTTAACCTTCCAAAGAGCGTAAAGTCTGTATTAAAGTACATGAAAAAGGCCCTTTTGGCTCTCAACCCTCCAAAGACCCTAAACCCTGTATTAAAGTACACGAATCAGTGTCGAGCTGACGTTGTGTCGATTTTCCTTGTGTCCATCTGATATACTGCCGATTTTCGATAGAAACGCGCTTCAGGGCAATGACATAACCGACAAAGCGCGCGCCTTCGTGGACGATACGTCATTCAACGTAAAAACAAGTTTATAGAGCGCGAGCAAAGCGAGCGCGTTTATTCCAGTCCCACAAAAAGAACCTAAACTCAACTTCGCGCGACATCGGTCATTCTCAAACTTTCCACACGTTGGGTTGTCGTTGCGGCACATTGACAAACTTCTTCTCTCATCCATATCCGCAATTATAAATCAGCCAAGCTCATATACTCGTTCCCAAAAAAAAAATCGTTCCACGCCCCTCTAATTCTCAACCCTCGATATCCCAATAGCGGTTTCACAAAGTCGTTATTCGAGGCAATCAAGCGCGAGCGGCCGCTGTTTTGGGCAACTCTCGTAACAACAACGTCATCCGGTTTCTCGCACACGTGCGCGCGTTCTAACGAGCCGCAAAATTGCGCGCGGTGTTCCGGGAGGATTGGTGAGCTCGCAGTATCCACAAAGAACTCGCGAGACAGACCGGAAGTTTCGGCGCTACGGGAAGAGCGCGAGGCGTATGCGCGGCTGCGTCTCGAATTGACGACCGCGGAAAGTGCGCCGGGTTTTTCGTCCAAAGCGCGAAGGGATAGGAAGAGAGAATCCGTCGTTGCGGAGAAACGAAGCGCGAGAATGAAGCGCGGAGGGACTCGCCCGGTCAACGGAGCAAGTCCAATTAGCGCGAGGCCAAATTGGGTCGTCGCGAAGCGCGGAAATCGCTTGGCTGACTGGGCTAGCCGTTCCCTCCGACCGCGAGAGCGGAGATATAGCCGTGCGAGCCTCCTGCATTTGTTCGCCGAGGGTTCGTGGAAAGAAACGAGTTTGCCGTTTTGCCGCCGTACGAAACGGCGCGTAGCGCCTGTGAGCGCGCGCACGGAGGACGAGCGCTTGGAATCAGAAGGGCGCCACTTCGAACGCTGAGTCGCGTTACGTCCGAGTAACATGAATTAATTTGCTCTGTTTTAGACCTTAGCAAAGGCTAATTAGCCAGGGATACGGGCTTAGTGATTTGGTTGTGATGGAATTTTGTTGGATAACAGTTTCGGACATTTCGGTGATTATTTGGAATAACAAGGAATCGTGGAGTTCGAAGGAAAGAGAAATTCGCGGTGGTCCGCGAAGCTACTGCCATTGGTTGGGTTTGCTATTGGTTATCCAGTGAGCTCGCGATGGACCGCGCAGATCGGTGGATTCTGGAAAACGCCTCCATAGCTCGCGTTGGTCCGCGCAACTCGGAAAGAAATCGGAGATTCCATTTGAAGCTATTTCACTTGGAAATATGGACGAGCCTCAAAAGTTCCAGCTCGATCCGATGAGGTTGGAATATTAACGAAAACTGACGATTTTCTGTACAAAATGTGGTCTTATATACTAGTCCTATATCTATCTTTGTTTTTGAATAAGGGTAGGAAAGGGCGAGTTTCCTGTGGCGTATTTGCTCGAACTCGCCGTCTCCCACTTCCTGCGTTTTCAACGAATTGGAAGGAATCGTTATCTGTAGACTATGTGCGAGGGCCTAGACGTTCCCCTTCCCTCAACCATCGGGGCAGGGCCTTATCTTCAGGAGGTGCAATGCTGTTTCGAGGGTTGCTAGATTCTAGGCGTTTTCAGGGATGTAACGATCGTCGCAAGGCGAGCCCTTGCCCTTCGCAGAGGAAACGAAGGGAGGCTTCACGACGATTTATTCCCGCGCTCGATCGCACGACGACCATCACTTTGTGTCTAACTTTGTGGGCGCTTTTTTTCACCTTCGATATTCTCGCGACACGAAGCGGAGGTTTGGGGCGTTTTGCTCGATCTCGCTCGACGTTTCGCCTTTCCATAGAGTGCGCACACTTATAAGCGTATACGCGTTTGTTCAAATACACTTGTGTGAAAGAAAAGAAGGTGAAAAAAAGAAGTTGGACAAAGATTGCTTCGAGTCGGGGACCCAGAAGAGAAGAAGAGATAAGGTTCGCAGGAGTCGGCGCGCGTGAAACCGGTTAAAAATATAAATTCCCACAGCCCCGAAGTAGACGAAGGAGAAGAAGGAGAAGAAGAAGCACCGCGCGTAGCGCCGAGCAAGCGAACGAGCCGGTACCGTATAACGATATACAGTTATGCGAGCGCAAAGTTTATTTTACGCGGAGAGAAACTCTCGTCGTCCGGCCGACGATTTCGTGATGGGCGGCCCCGCGTGTGCGAACCAGTGGGAACGATCGATTACCGAATCGCGGCCGACATTGGCGCACGAAACGGGACGAAGAAGTCGAAAGGATTGAAAAACAAGAATGAGCAGAGCGAAAAATCGGGTGGAGATGAGAGGATCGTATTGGCCGGTTTACGAAGCGAACAGGGCATGGTTGAACCCAAAACAAGTCGTGTCGCAGCTCATTATTCATGCAAGTCATCCACAGCGTTAGTGGATCTGGAGGACGAATTGTCTCGACTAGAGATGCGAGGTTGGTCTTGTGACGGTCCAAAGACGGCCACAAGACCGTCGAATGACGCGTACAAAAATGACCATTTGAATTTGTGACCGATTTTCAAATTTGCCGCTATTTGCGCCGTCGATAATGACGATCGATAATCGAATCATGTCGCACACTTAGAGATGCGAGGTCGGTCTTGTGACGGTCTAAAGACGGTCACTAGTCCGTCGAATGAGGCGTTAGAAATGACCATTTGAATTTGTGACCGATTTTCAAATTTGCCGCTATTTGCGCCGTCGATAATGACGATCGATAATCGAACCATGTCGCACACTTAGAGACGCGAGGTCGGTCTTGTGACGGTCAAAAGACGGCCACAAGACCGTCAAATGACGCGTACAAAAATGACCATTTGAATTTGTGACCGATTTTCAAATTTGCCGATATTTGCGCCGTCGATAATGACGATCGATAATCGAACCATGTCGCACACTCACACACTACCGTAACTAGCGAAGCGCGTACTTCATTGAAACTTGTATGAACAATAAAAATAGATGGGATTGTGATAAACCATTTGTTTTGGTATATACAGAAATAACATAATTTGTTTTTTACAACCCCTACATTCCGGTGAATCCAATGAAACACGTTTATATATGCTTTCATTTGGGTCCTTTTGGACCGTCAAAAGACCTCGCGGAAATGAGCGACATTTTTACTTTGAAAAATCAGCGAAAAAAAATGACGTCAAAAGTATTTTTTTGGTCATTCGACGGATCGCCAAAATGACCATAATTTCGCATCTCCAGTCTCGATTGAGATGGTAAAAGGTTGTGAATGAGTTTTTTGGGTCTTGTTTGGGATTTTCTGGATTTGGGTTACTTAGGTTTTCTTTTGCTCGGATTACTCGGGCCTTGAGTCGTCTGTGTTGTGAGGACTTGGATTTTTAGAACTTTGGTCAAGGTTTCGGTTGGTTTTTGGGCCTTTACTTTGGCGGCTCATTAACAGCGTTGGTGGACCCAGCGAATGAATTCCTTGGTTTGTTTGCGCTATTGTGTCTTCGGGTTACCTCAGGTTCTGCGCAATTTACTTTCGTGCAATTTTCATCTGCATCGTCTGGGTTTGGATTCTTCTGGGTTCGGGCTATCTCGCTTTTGGATAAACGTTTTGTTGGTTAATCATATCGAAATCGAAACTACATGCGATACCGACACACCAATAAGTACCGCAGAAGTAACGGTCTAAAGAGAAATAAAATGGATTTATAAATCTTCGAAAAACAATGAATTTTTTGAGCTTCCGACGAGAACGGAATGAAGAAAAAAGAAAGGAAATATCGATTTTTTTTTTCAAAATCAGTCGGAGTGAAAACGAAGCGAAAGAACGCGAACAACACTGTCGATTCGCCGTATCGACGTAATCAGCATTACAATAATTACACGCTCCAGAAACTGAGAACTAGACATTGGGTCGGCGAAACGTTAACGAAGCAACAAACACCATCTTCATTGCCGCGAAACGGCTCGTATCGTGCATTATGTTCCAGCAATAATCAGACCGCTCGACCAGAGTGAATAGAAAATGAAAAGATCGCGATAAGAAAACCACATCTTATCCATTTGGTTTTTGTTCTTTTACGTTCACCGACAAGATCGAACCGCGACGCGGAAAAGCCAATCGAGCTAACGATATCGGCATTCAAGGTCACTTTTCATACGCCATTCGTTATTAGTTTTTTTTTTATCCTAACACAAACCCTAACAAAAAAAAGCGGGCTTTGAAAAAAATCCGCTAGAAAAATGAGTACGATAGTCGAGCAGTCGGACGAATTAAGGTAGTCCAAGCGTATGGTGGTCACAACAATAATTCCAAATTGTTATTAACAAATTGATGAAACAAAAAATTTTCCAAGAAATTTCGCAGCGACACGACTTTTTTTTCAATGAAAATAAATCTTTTATTTTCCGAATACGTATGAATTTTTTCAGACTTCTTTAATTGACTTTGAATTTAGCACACATTTTTTCCATAAAAAAAAAAAATTCCGTCAATTAAAAAATCTGAAAAAATTCATACGTATTCGGAAAAATAAAAGAATTATTTTCATCGAAAAAAAAAGTCGTGTCGCCGCGAAATTTTTCGAGACATTTTTTGTTTCATCAATTTGTTAATAACAAATTGGAATTATTATTATGCAAAATTAATCTTTCCGGTACCTTTAGTGTGCATGAATTTTTTCAGATTTTCGTACCATCGAAAAGTGTTCGCAGTTCACTTTTAATTTCCTCGAACTTTTGCGAAATCAACACCTCACGGACTGCCTTAAAAGATCACTGAAACCTCCGATTGTAGACTGATTTTTTCTTATTCGTCCGGACACGGTTTAAAAAAAAACTATGAATGAACCAAAAACTTGAATTCAACGCGTGCTTCTCGCTCGTTCTCGACGGCCTATCGATCGATCGATACGAGATCGAAGTTTCACAATCTTCGCTCGCGAGACCACTCGACGAATTCGACCGAATCGAATTTCTTCTCGTCTCTCCGTCGAACCGACGATCGATAATCCATCGATCGATATTCGTGCGCAGCTTCGATGTTATTTTCCGCGTGCCAACAGTCGCGTATTCGCACGGCCGAATAACCCGCACAAATTCGATTGCTCGTCGATCAAAACAATCCGACGTTCGCCGCTCGACGAACCGTGAGCTCTGTGAACGAACTTCGCAGTCCCCCCCGCGCGCGACGTTGTGCATATACTCACTTCGTTACGAATTTCGGCAGCTCGCCAAATTGAGTTTCCTCGCTCGCGTTTATCCGACTCGTTCCTCGTGCGCGACGAACTGTCGCGTTGAGTCGATCTTTTTATAAAACTGTTATTTCGCGCTCGGAACCAACTGAATTTGTTTTTTTTTCTTCACAATTTTCCTCTTTCATCGCCGATTCGAGGCGTTGGAGATTTCGTGCGAGAACGGGTCGAGAGACGAGTGGTTTTCCGTCCGCGTGAGAATATTGCGCGTGCACTCGCCGCGTCGCTGGCGGCTCGACTGGCTCGAGAAGGTTGAAACAACAACGAGCGAGGCTCGCCCCTCCCAAAGGCCCAGCGTCGGGTTTACGCTCGAGCCCGCGAACGGACCGCTCGCGAGTGGGAAAGAGCCTCGGAGGGGGAAGTCGAGAGTGAAAGAACTCGGCCGAGAGACAAAGATGCATCGGTGGAGCTCTCGGCGAGCGCTGGGCTTTGGGAAGGGGGGGACGAGAAGGAGCAGCGCGATTGACAGAGACGAGGAGAAAGCGGGAGGCGTCTTTTTATCTCTCGTGGCGTGAGAGAGAGCGAGAGCGAGACTGAAAGAGAGTGAGCGAGCGAGCGAGAGAGAAAGAGAGTGAGAGAGCGAGAGAGCGAGAGAGTGAGAGAGCGAGAGAGCGAGAGAGCGAGAGAGCGAGAGAGTGAGAGAGAGAGAGAGGGAAAGAGAGTGAGAGAGCGAGAGCGAGAGAGAAAGAGAGTGAGCGAGAGCGAGAGAGAAAGAGAGTGAGCGAGAGCGAGAGAGAAAAAGAGAGTGAGCGAGAGCGAGAGCGAGAGCGAAAGAGAGTGAGCGAGAGCGAGAGAGAAAGAGAGAGAGCGAGAGAGAAAGAGAGAGAGAGAGCGAGAGAGAGAGAGACAGAGACAGAGACAGATAAACGGGGAAATAAAGACACGAGCTACGAGAGACTGAGGAGAGAGAATCTTGGAGTTTGTGAGTTGTACGACGTTGCCAAGTTGCCTACTGCGACGAATGCAGGTTACGCGGCACACGCGTAAGTGCGTGCGAGCTCAATGCATGTAACTGTGTATACATATATACATCCAACATATACAGACCGATTCAAAATAATTATAAGTTTTTTTTTTTTTTTTTTTTTTTTTTTTTTTTTCATCAAATTTCACAAAGTTAACATATTTTTTGTGGAAGGTGATAGTGGATTTTTCAAACACACAACAATGATAATATTAATGATAACTCCGAACAATATGATTTATATACCGACGAGATTTTCAACTGAGAGAATTCTTTTTTGCTCAAAGACCAATTCTCTGGAATGAAAATTGAGTCAACTATGAATGTGACATTTTTATGGTTATTATTGTTATCATTATTATTAAATAATAATAATAATAATAATAAATAAATAAAATAACTATTATTATTACATAAAAATAATAACCATGAAAAAAAAATTCCAACCTTGGTATTCATAGTAAAATTTGTTTTTTATTGTTCCCGATAATGCGAGAAAAATGAGCGAATTCGATATTTATTATGAAACGTTCTGTACACATGCGCGTGGATTGTAAAAGACCGCGACGGATCCGCCGCCGTCCAGACAATCGTTCACGCACCCCGCGGCACGATGAATCACAGAGATTCGCTTCGGTGACCCGGGAAGAGAAAACCCGACGAATTTCGCCAGTGCGCACGCAAATCGCTAATCGGAAAAATCGCGGAGGCGAAATTTTGTTGGAAATAAAAAAAGGCACTTTTTTTTTTTCGGTCTTGTCGGTCATCCACATTTATTTTCAATTATTTTTTTAGAAACGAAAAAAAAAAAAAGCAACAAACAAAATGGATTTGGATAATGCGCGTAAATTGTTTTATCGTCAATGATGACCGTTCAAATTGAAGTGTCGCAGAAAAGCTATCGATCTTGCGAGGCTCACGAGGAGACGGCAAAAAAACGCGGATACGAAGATTTCGCAACGCGCCTCTTCAAGGTCAACGACGGTACAGCGCGAGAATCGCGTCATGACGAGGGAATTATCGCGAATTATTCGACCGTTGGAACGGTTTTCGGTAGAAAGATTCGCCCGACGGTAAATTCCGATTCGCATTCGAAAAATCTAATAAATCGAAATGTCGTTCGAGAATCGTTCCGCCAAAATTTCGATCCCCGGCCGGGCTCGTGCGCGATAAAAATCTTCACGAACCGTGAGGAATCCTTTAAAAAAATCCGTACCAGAAAAAAATACATAAAAATGTGACAAACAAAAAAAGAAAAAAAAAAAAAAATTTCGTAATGAAGATTCCCGGGTTGAGTAAAAAAAAAAAAATATATATGTATATAAAAATATATATGAATAAAAAATAAATAAATATAAAAAAACATATATATATATATATATATAAATAAAGGTACGTGGACACAGAGATCTCGTGAGCCGATTCATGGAGAAACTCGGTCGATCCTCTCCTTTGACCTGGCTGGGTGAGAGGAGAGCCGAAGCGGTCGGTTTTTCCTTCTCGCTCTCCCAGTCCACTTAGCACCACTAGCTCACCGGAATGACTCACCGCGACTGCGGCGTTTAGAGTAGCAAACTCTTATAATAAAAAAAAAAAAAAAAAAAAAAAAAAAATTGCCGGCTATCGCGGCCGGTCAACCGCGATATTTATCCGCGGGGCATCGCGAGAACCCGAGGCGAACTTGCGTCTCCGCGATGAACCATATCTATTTCACGATTTCTTTTGTCCTCTTCTCGCCCCTTTCCGCGTCGTCTCGGCGCTGAGCTCTCTCGTTCCCGATAGCCAAATCGCGCGCGTCTTCGCCGTTCGCGCGAATCGCGTCTGGCGTAGCGCAGGTTTTGCGGTGTCGCCGCAGAGGGAGGCTCTCCATAAGTCGGCTTCGAGGTCAGACGAGAGGGGATTCCTTTCGACACCGACACGACTAGACAGCGCTCGTTCGAGACGATTGCTTGCGGGAATAAAAGATCGATAATCGCCAAATCGGTGATTTTTGTCGACAGTTATCTCGTCAATTGATAAACTGATGAAATGAAAAATTCTTTGTAAAATATAAATAAATTCATAAATTTGTTTGATTACTAAATTAATTTTTTTTTTCAAACGATTTTTTTTTTTAACATAAAAATAAACACTTTTTTTTTTTTTTTTTTTAATTCAATTGCAGATTTGAGTAAAAATTTAAGTAAAAAATTGCTTACATGAAGAAAAAAATCATGAAAAATATGATAAAAATATCATAAATCCTGAACATTGTTTCGTTGAAAATTCGAACGATCCATGACTGCGAATCGGATTGCCGGAAAATCCGCGAGTACATAGAATTCGTCTCGGGGGTGAAAAAAAGTGAACATAAATAAATCTCAAGTAACTGTCGGCTGCATTCTGGACCGTAACGAATTACAAGCCGGATGGATCGGTTCACCACGGGTCCGATTTCGCGTTTGTGTTGTTGCCTCGCGCACGAAACCCGGGGAGAAAGTTTTGACGCCGCGGCGTCGCGTACGACGCCTTCTCGGTCCCGGTAACACCCAATCTTTTTTTTTTTTTTTTTCTTTTTTTTTTTTTCTTTCGTTGCACCGACAGGGCGTAGTTTTATGAATCCCGAGGGACTCGATATGTGGGTCAATGATTACGGAAGGGACATATCGTCTTAAGTATGGGAAGCATTCGTACACAGTCGAGTCTCTCACGGCTTGAAACGATGTAAAAAGATGCAGTCGGTAACAAAAACTGTAATTCATTGAAATACATATATTTCTTCGATGCGGTTTATCATCGATCGCATCTAGTTGTGTGGATATTAATAACATGATTTTTCTCATAAAAATCTATGAATATCGGAAAAAAATTATTGCAGTTTTTGTTACCAACCGAGTCGAGGCACGTGCGAAAATGTGTGTAATCACCTCAAGATAATACCAGAAAGAACAGAAGATCAATGCCGAGCTGAAATTTCGACGTCATTGAAATGAAAGGAAAAAAAAATATTACAGTTTTTGTTACCGACCGAGTCCAGGGTCGAGCGAAAATATGTGTAATAGCCTCAAGATAATACCAGAATGAAGAGAAGGTCAATGGCGAGCTAAAAGTTCGACTTCATCAGAATGAAAGGAAAAAAAAAAGGATTACAGTTTTCGTTACCGACCGAGTCTGCGGACGCGCGGAAGCTCATGTAACCATCTTGCGATGACGCCAACAGAAACTTGTCAGTATTGTTTGAGAAAGAACTTGAGATGAATAAAAAATCATCGCGGTCATTGTTACCGACCGAGTCAGGGGACGTGCGGAAGAGCGTGTCTCGAGACGAGGTGAAAGTCGTTGCGCGCCGTCTCTCTCGCTCCACCGCGAGCGCCAAGAACCCTATCACAGTTTCATAAGCGCAGAACACTACATCACACATTGCCTAGAATTTGGAACGAATTTCAGAATAAAGTGAAATAAAAATTTCAAAAACATCTTAAAAAAAAAAATGTTTTTTGTAAAAAAAATGTTTTTTTTTTTAATATTTTTTTTTTCCTTTTCTTCTAAAAAATGTAAAAATAGCGCTCATTATGTGGTCGATAAGAATGGATAGCGAGAATATTCGTTTTCGGTTTTTCAGAATTATAAATTCTCCAGATCGTTTGTTTGATTCACACGATAAATTGATGCTCGATATTATGAAATATCAATTATCAAGCATCAATTTGTGTGCCGGCAATTATTATTATGCAATATCTTAATATCGTGTGATAGTAATTTAAAAAATAATTTAAAAAAACAATTTTTTTAAATAATAAAAAAGTTTAAAAATTAAAAAAATAATTATTAAAAAAAATCTTAGAACAATACTCAGTATTGCAAAATAATTGTTTACTATGAATTTCACTTAAATCGACGCGAAGCTCAATATCGATAGGCAGGACGCCCGGGAATAGGTAGAAAAAAAGAAAGCTGACAAATCGGACGAGGCCTAATTTGTTGCGTGTGTGTTTGGCGACAATTGTTGTTGTTACCGATAGGAGAGCGACGGAGGTTGCGAGGGTAGCGACGCCGAGATGATTGGTAATGGTCGGAGAGGAGAGAGGGATCGCGATACAGAGGATGAGGACGAAGGCAGGGAAGAGAGGAGCTCGGAGGGTGGTGGAGGTTTCGGGGGTTGGAGAAATCACCTACTCGGTGGTCTTACGCAGCGCGTCAAGTCCTGGTACTGGGGCGCCAGACCCCTCGTAAGTTTTGCTCAGAGAAAAAAAAAAAAAAAAAAAAAAAAAAATATACCGCATTATTTTATCGACTCACCCGGCGACGATTTTGTTCATTAGCAAAAAAAAAATAATTCACATCCTGCAATTAAATTGCAAGGATGAAAGAACGGACACGTCATTTATGATTTAAACTCGATGACGATTTTGTTGTTTGATAAAAAAAAAAAAACGAAAAAAAAAAAAAAGTTACGAATCTCGCGAATTAACTTCGCGGGCGATAAGTCGACTTTTTTACCAAACTATTCAAATTCGGTGACGACTGTTTTCATTAACGTTGTTAACATTCGGCATGAAAAAAAAAAAAAAAAAAAAAAAAAAAAAAATTAGAAATTTGTATCTATTGTTCCGTCGCCGCAAGAATTTTACGATTGACATTGGATTTTATATCGTTATTTTTTCCTTTTATTTTTAGTACCAAGATACGTTTTTTGCTCTAGAGCTAGAATAATAGTCGATAGACGTGTGTACGTGTTTTTTATACTTTAGATGTCTTGCACATGCTCTTCTATTTTTTTCTATTATAACACACATATATATATATTATTCTATATTATATATATATAAAAAAACTATATATATATATATTTCCTTACTCTTCAAGCACGATAATTAGATGTCTTGGCATGCACGAATATCACAACTCACATCGACAATAGGAAAAAAAAAACCAGCAAAATAAAAATTTTCAAAATAAAAAAAAAAAAATTCTCGTCTATCGTCTCTTTTTGTACTTTGGAGTAAAGAAAGTTCAATGATTTTTATCGTTTCCGATCGTCGCGGAAGAGAGAAAAAAATTACACGATTGTTTATTCTTTTTTTTTTTTCTTTTCACACACACGGCGTGAGATTTATTTTTGCGGAAGCGAAATTTTTCCCGACTGCGCGTCACGATGAAAGGAGAGAGAGAGGAGTTTCGTTCCAGTTTTAATAGTGTGGAGAGTAAAAGAAAGGGGAGAGAAAAAAATATATTGCGCCGACGATACGGCGAATTTTCTCATCGACGAATCTCGACTTTATTGTTTTACATTTTATGTGTACTTTCACCTCTTTCTTCGGCACCGTTTGTGTGTGTGTGTGTGTGTGTGTGCGTATATATATATATATATATATATATTTCCTATTTACGTATGCATATCGTGTTACGGACGAAAAAAAAAAAAAAAAAAAAAAAAAAAAAAAAAAATCGTGACTCAATTTTTTTAATAATACATTTTTCAAAATATATATTCCACACATATCGTGCGTGAGGCAAGACACCAAATATTTTTAATATTCAATGCAGATAAACGAACTCAATTTTTATTTGCATTTTTTTTTTTTTTTTTTTTTTTTTTTTTATCGTTTGACGAGCATTGGTTATAAATTGACGGAAAGAAAAGCGACTCTACCTATGCTTGATAGATGAAATATTGTATTGTTATAATAACGCGACACCACCACTCTCCGAGCACTACCAACACCCTACCACAGGCAGCCTATCAGCAAAGCATGTCTTATTTATATATATATATATATATAAATAATATATATAATTAATTATTAATCATAATATTGAATATTAAATAAAATACATACGTATATGTGAACGAATAAGAAAATATATGAATTTCGCGTTTTGTTCTCGACTTTCAAAAAAAAAAAACACGATCGGTGCACCAGCACGTTTTTTTTTTTTTTTTTTTTTTTTTTTTTTTTTTTTTTTTTTTTTTTTTCAATTCGCTCGAATCTCGATAGGATAATTTCGATTGTCGTCCGTTCAGGAACTCGCGCACAAGCTGTCGCGGAGCTTCGACATGCAGGAGGCCCAACTGCTCGACGAGGGCGGCTCGGGAAGCGGCTCGGGCGGCGCGACCGGGGCCGGCGGACCGCCGAGGAGGCATCACAGCGCTCAGCGGCTCGCTCGCAGCGAAATGTCCGAGAGACGGGAGGAGGACGGGGCTCTCGTGGTGCCCGATCATCACGGGAATCTTCGGATCACCGTGAAGAAGACCAAATCGATTCTCGGCATCGCCATCGAGGGCGGCGCCAACACGAAGCACCCCTTGCCGAGAATCATCAACATACATGTGCGTTTGAACGCGAGAGAGCTCCGAGAAAATCTTCCAAATCGATGACCTTGACCGTGAATTTTTCTATCTGTGTTTTTTTTTTTTTTTTTCCCAGGACAACGGAGCGGCTTTCGAGGCGGGCGGGCTCGAGGTTGGCCAATTGATCCTCGAAGTCGACGGTCACAAGGTCGAAGGTAACGAAAACGAGCTGCGAGAAAGAAGAGAAATTTTCGAAGAGGAAACTGACGGCCGTCTCTGATTTCAGGTCTTCACCATCAAGAAGTGGCGCGCCTCATAGCCGAGTCGTTCGCCCGTCGCGATCGCAGCGAGATCGAGTTTCTCGTCGTCGAGGCGAAGAAGTCGAATCTCGAGCCGAAGCCGACGGCGCTCATATTCCTGGAAGCGTAGCAGGAATCTCCCACCTCCGAGCCAGAACCCCCTTAGCCCGAGCTCGGGCGCTCGTGAGGCTCACGGGTACCGTGGAAATATTGGAGCTCGAGCGCGAGACGACCGCTTCAAGTCACCGAGGAGGAAAACGAGAACGACGAAGACGACGTCGAAGATACCGACAATCGTATCTAAATCTCGTTTCCGTGAAAAGAAAAATCGATCTTTGCCGAAAAATCGATATTGATCGAAAGATCGATATTTATCGAGAAATCGATATTTATCGAAAGATCGATTTTTATCGAGAAATCGATATTTATCGAAAGATCGATATTTATTGAAAAATCGATATTTATCGAGAATCGATATTTATCGAGAATCGATATTTATCGAGAAATCGATATTCATCAAGAAATCGATATTTATCGAAATATCGATATTTATCGAAAGATCGATATTTATCGAAAGATCGATATTTATCGAAAGATCGATATTTATCGAAAGATCGATATTTATCGAAAGATCGATATTTATCAAGAAATCGATATTTATCGAGAAATCGATATTTATCGAAAGATCGATATTTATCGAAAGATCGATATTTATTGAGAAATCGATATTTATCGAGAAATCGATATTTATCGATAAATCGATATTTATCGATAAATCGATATTTATCGAGAAATCGCAAATCGATATTTGTCGAAAAATCGAAAATCGATATTCGTCGAAAAATCGAAAATCGATATATATCGAAAGATCGAAAATCGATTTTCATCCTCGAGGAAAATTCCACGGGCATATTCTCCCCCGATTTCGCAAGCGAGCGTAACCGACGAGGTTCCCTCTGAAAAAGCAAAACCAAAAAAGCTGGCGGTGGTGGGAAAGAAAAACGAAGCGAAGCAAAGAAAGACAATTTGTTATTCGCGTAACTCAGACACACTGTATAGTTACTATTACACGTATCTATGTAATAATTAATAAATCGAAAAAAAAGGGAAGAAACCGGTTCGCGATCGGCGAAGAATCTTTGTTCGAGCTCTCGCGGCTCGGCCATTTAATTGCGCGACCAAAAAAGTGTGCGCCCAAGTGCGTCGGGAGGGACGAGACGATCTTCCAGCGGATGCTAAAGTCCGCGGAAGAAAAAAGAGATACAAAGCAAAAATGGAAGAAACGCGAAAGGGCTAACGAGAAGAAGACGAGGCTTCGATGCCACGGACGACTTTATTGCGCCGTCTCACTGAGCGAAGCAACGAAGCTCGCAGATCACTCGAAGCGGAAGAAATAAACCAGAAAAGAGACTTCGGCGTCGACGCTGATGCGGCGAAGCGAGGAGAAACGAAATGAAGAAGTTTCGCCCTGATTGACACTCGAAATCGAAGAGAAACGAACAAATCGACGATTCTCGGTGCTCTTTTTCGCCGACCCGTCGACGTCGCTGAAAGTGGAAAAAAATCGAAAAATCAAACGAGACTCTCGCGCGAAAAAGATAATCGAAGGAAAAAAATTGCGTAAAAAAAAAAAGGTCAAATTGTGCAATCAGTGACGGTGTTTTTTCCCGCGTCTTCTCCGTTATCGTGCCAAAGAAGAAACGAAAAGGGACAAAAATGATCGCTGAAAAGCGAAAAAACTGTGAGATTCGACGAAGCGACGTACGAAAAAAATCTACGCGCGACAATTCAGGCGAAAGAAAGAATATTTTGAAAAAATCGGCGCGACACAAAAAAAATGCAATCTACGCGAATGTAAATAATAATGATAATTGCGAAACGAGGTTGAGAAGAGATTTTGAAAAATAATTGAACAAGAGCGAAACAAACGAGAATAAAATGCACAGAAAGACAAGCAGACACGCGCGATGAGAATTATGAAAATAAAAAAAGTAAAAAAAAAAAACTCGTAGTATATTTAGGAGTAAGATTTCGGAACGAAAAAAATAAAATAAAAAAAATATAACAATCTTGAAAAGAAGCAAAACGAAAAGCTGTCGCGGCGGAATTGCGGAAAATCGATTTCACTCGACGAGATCTGTTGAATCTGTTGAATGATATTTTCGAAAATTAAGGCTTAGAAAAAAAAAGACGAAAGTTCAACGTAACGATTATTGTGTAACGATGTGTAACGAATTAAAGGCTTTGGAGATCGAAAAAAAAAAAAAAAAAAAAAAAAAAAAAAACAGGTTCTAATCGATATTTCGGGCAAATTGCGTGGATTCATCGTTTTTTTATTAATTTTTTTTCTAAATAAAAAAAAAATAATAATGAAACGTTGGCCGAAAAATTGATTTTGCTTAATACCGAAATATTGTTGAGAAATCGATGAAAAAAAAAAAAATTCCAGATCGAAAAAAAAAATGTGTTTTTAATAAATTTGGAATTTTTTTTTTTTTTGTCGATCAAAATTAAAATCTCGCATTCGCATGGCGGAACGTAAGGTTGCTTCGAGCGTGTGCATTGATTAGATGCGTGAAAAAAAGGGACGACAATGTGCCAAAGTAATCGATGTAATTGCGACGCGCGGGATGCGCGCGCCTCGTAAATTTTAATACTCGTTCGTACTCAAAAAAAAGGGGAAAACAAAGACGAAAACTCTGTAAGGTCACTCGGAGCGGTGCTTAATTCACTCGGGTATTCGGCTGAGAAATCCGATTGAAACTTCGAGAAGCAAAGAGATTTTTCTTGTAAAAGAAAAAAAATTATTCTAAATTAAACAAATCAATTGACAATTAATATTAATAATAATAATTGCATTGTCATATAATTATTATTGCAAATATGAAGTATTATTATTATTTCATTGACATTTATCATTATTATTATTTATTAATTTTTTTTTTTTTTTTTTTTTTTTTTTTTTTTCGAAGAAATTCTCTTTGCGCAAAAAAAGCGCGTGAATAATTAATCGTAATCAAAGAAGCAAGGACACTAGAATTGAGAGAAAGTTGTTGCGAAATTGCAAGCATAAATATATATAGCGAGAGGTTTGAAAAAAAAAAAAAAAAATAAGGACGATTGGTCACACACACATACACACGTACACGCGGCTACGACGAAAATCGGTAAACGACAGACCCGCGTTCTTCTCGTTCTCTCGCCCGGGCCTGCGACGTGTTTTTTTTATCTCCGCTGAGCGCGCCACAATGCAGAAATTTTGAAAAAATTTAGAATCCAAAAAAATTCGATCGCTTTCGAGACAATTTTATTGTCGTTCGTTGCACAGTTTTCGTCCTTTCGCGACGGAAACCCCTTCGAGAGAACGAGAAGAACCGAAAAAATACGAAAAAAATAAAACAGGAACAACGCAAACACGCATGAGAAAAATAGAGGACGAAAAAGCTCGAGAGAGATAATGAAAAACAAAGGAATATTTTTGTAAGCGGCTTTTCGAATCGCGCAGTCCGAATGGCCAGACATTTCAGCTGACATATCCGACAATGCCTTACCGCTTTATGTGTTGAATATTAAAAAAAAATAATAATAATGCTAATAATAGTGAAGAATAAAAATAAATGGAACGAAGCGAAACGAGAGCTCGCGCGAGAGGACGAAACGGAGAGAGCGAATTTCGGGCAACAGCGTGAATGGAGATGCGAGGTCGGTCTTGTGACGGTCAAAAGACCGTCGAATGACGCGTAAAAAAAATGACCATTCTAATTTGTGACCGATTTTCAAATTTACCGCTATTTATGCCCTCGACAATGACGATCGATAATCGAAACTAAGCACACTTACGCACTAGGGGAGAGCGGGGCAAAATGGCACACCGGGGCAAAATGGTACGAAATGGTCAAACAAAGTTCCGCGTACGAAAGAATTTGGGCGAAATGGGACAAGAGAAAGTTCCATCGAAGTAGATTTTTTTGTTGTCCAATTTTGCCCCAATACCATTCTGCCCTGGTCCCATTGTGCGCGAATACCATTTTGCCCCGGTATGCCGTTTTGCCCCACTCTCCCCTACCGCAACTGGCGGGGCGGGATAAAAGTCCCGAATGCTGTCACGTGACGGTCATTTTGGACCGTCAAAAAGCGCCCCCGGAAGTGACCGTCATTTTTACTTTAAAAAATCAGCAAAAAACAAATAACGTCAAAAGACCGTCGAATGACCCGTAAAAAAATGACCATTCTAATTTGTGACCGATTTTCAAATTTACCGCTATTTACGCCCTCGACAATGACGATCGATAATCGAAACTAAGCACAATTGCGCACTAGGGGAGAGCGGGGCAAAATGGCACACCGGGGCAAAATGGTACGAAATGGTCAAATATAGTCCCGCGTATGAAAGAATTTGGGCGAAATGGGACAAGAAAAAGTTCCATCGAAGTAGATTTTTTTGCTGTCCCATTTTGCCCCAATACCATTCTGCCCTGGTCCCATTGTGCGCGAATACCATTTTGCCCCGGTATGCCGTTTTGCCCCACTCTCCCCTACCGCAGCTGGCGGGGATAAAAGTCCCGAATATTGACACGTGACGGTCATTTTGGGCCGTCAAAAAGCGCCCCCGGAAGTGACCGTCATTTTTACTTTAAAAAATCAGCAAAAAAAAATGACGTCAAAAGACCGTCGAATGACGCGTAAAAAAATGACCATTCTAATTTGTGACCGATTTTCAAATTTACCGCAATTTCCGACCTCGACAATGTCGCACACTTACGCACTAGGGGAGAGCGGGGCAAAATGGCACACCGGGGCAAAATGGTACACCGGGGCAAAATGGTACGAAATGGTCAAACAAAGTTCCGCGTACGAAAGAATTTGGGCGAAATGGGACAAGAGAAAGTTCCATCGAAGTAGATTTTTTTGTTGTCCCATTTTGCCCCAATACCATTCTGCCCTGGTCCCATTGTGCGCGAATACCATTTTGCCCCGGTATGCCGTTTTGCCCCACTCTCCCCTACCGCAACTGGCGGGGCGGGATAAAAGTCCCGAATGTTGTCACGTGACGGTCATTTTGGGCCGTCAAAAAGCGCCCCCGGAAGTGACCGTCATTTATACTTTAAAAAATCAGCAAAAAAAAAATGACGTCGAAAGACCGTCGAACGATGGTCATTTTTTGGTCATTCGACGGATCGACAAAATGACCGTCATTTCGCATCTCTAATCATGAAAATCCACGGTCTTCGAGGAAATTCGTACTCGAAGACACCGGAAGAGAGAGAAATGCCGACGGATTTCCTCTTCTCTGAGCGTTCGAGGACCGCAAGGCAACCCAACGAAACCAAATCGTAAACTAATGAAATGCAAAAAAAAAAAAGAAAATCGAGGAATCGTTCGTGTTTCTTTTTTCGAAATTATGAAAAAAAAAAAAAAAAGACAGAAAGAAAAAAGAATTCCCCGCAAAAAGTCGTAGCGAAATCTTAGAAAAACTTGATAAAGTGTGCTAAAAAAAAAAGCGACGAGTAGCGATGAGTTTATATAAATGTCTCAGAGTTTAGCGGAAAAAAAAAAAAAAAAAAAAAAACAATAATAGCGGCTAGATTAGTTTCGAGCATTCGAAAGAATAGACTGCACGGAAAAAAAGTGTTTAGCGAGCGAAAAGAAAAAAAAAAAAAAAAAAAAAAAAAAAAAATTGAAGATAAGCGAAGACGACGGTGAAACTCTATAATAGCAAAGCCTTTATTTTTTCAAAACAGTGAGAAAGCCTCCTCCATTGCCCCTCTCTTCGCCCCGCCCCCGCACGATAGTTCGCGTGTGTGTTAATCTTTCTATGTACAATCTCGCCTTCATCCACGCCTCGTACAAGTCTTATTAAGGGAGTGAAGAAAAAACTATCGAGCGTGTAAGATACTGCGAAAAAAAAAAACCAAAAGAATTACTTCGCGATTCGTAGAAAAAAAAAATAAAAAAAAAAAAAATAAAAAAATAAAAAAGAAATAGGGGATCGTTGTTTAATTTAAGGTCTTGCGAGCGTCGCGGTGACGGCATTGTGTTGAAAGAATGAAATTCATTGGAACGAATGAGCGAAGTGAAACTAACAACAATCTGCCTGGCTGCCTTCCCAGTCGAACGATCACACATAAAAAAAAAAAAAAAAAAAAAAAAATACACATGGACACAAAAACGATTCCTTTGCGATGCAACCGGCGCATTTTGACTACGAGGCGACGGCCGCATCGATACACCGATCGACGCGTCGACGCAGGAGCAAAACAAAAAAAAATAATCAATAAAAACGAAAATAAATTAATAAAAAACAAAAACAAACAAACAGTGAGAGAATCGAGACGAGAAAACGTCGTAATTGTAATAACGTTATTTATTGTATATAATATATAAATATAGTATATTGCGCTCGTTCATACTGATTTTTCATGAATTATAGTCGTTTTTTTTTTTTTTTCTTTTTGTTATCATACTTTTAATTGGTGTTATCGATGAATTAGCGAAGAGGAGAGAACGAAAGCGACGAGAGGAGGTTGCCGAATACAATTTAAAAAAAAAAAAGGAAATCGGCAAAAAGAAAATACGAAAGAGGTGCAATTGTCGCGAAATAAAATTAAAAAATCCACTAAATGCGAGATCGTACGATTTAGAGAGGAGCGAAAGAAATTATACGATGGTGCGAGACGACGATGATTATTATTGTAATTAAATAAAAATGTTCATCATTAATCCAAGAGCTTTTTTTTTTAATAAATCCGATTTTATTTTTAGGATTTTGGATTTTTTAGAGGATTTTTTAGGATATCGTAGTTGATGCCTTCGCCGCACTGCCGTGGACGGCGCCACTGTACGGATCGTTACTCGTATCATATGTCGGTAATTTTGGAATGCATCGAATCGCCTATCGCGTGACGAGCCAGTGTCTTGACGATCAATAAAAACGAAACGAATTTTTTTTTTTTTCAATTTGCGATACATTTTATAGAAATTTAATCGCGAGTAAAATTTGTTAAATTCCAGATCGAAATTGCCTGTTTTCTCTTCGCTTGAAAAATTATAGAAAAAATAATTGAAAATCGGGCAAAATGAATGGGGCAGAAAAATTATCATGACTACAGAATATAACAAGGAAAAGAAAATTTAGTAATGGAAATTTGAAAAATTGAAATGTGAAGAGAAAACGAAAAAAGCACCGGTGGAGAATTGAGACGAAAAATTTGAATCCCTAAGTTAACATTCTCTTGTTTTGTTTTTTCAAATATTGAAAAATAAAAATATTAATTTTGCATAATAATAATTTCAAACTGTTATCAACAAATTGATGAAACAAAAAATTGTTCAAGAAGTCTCCCGGCAACACATTTTTTAAAAATGTAAACAATTCTTTTATTTTTTCGAATACGGTTGAATACTTTCAGATTTTTTAATTCACTTTAAATTCTACGATTTTCCACACATTTTTTTTTTCAAAGTCAATTAAAAAATCTGAAAAAATTCTCACGTATTCGGAAAAATGAAAGAATTATTTTCATAAAAAAAAAAAGTTGACTTGCCGGGCAATTTCTTGAACAATTTTTTGTTGCGTCGATTTTTTAATAACAATTTGGAATTATTATTATGAAAAATTGATGTTTTCAGTACCTTTAATGTGCATGCATTTTTTCGGATTTTTATACCATCGAGAAGTGTTTGCAATTCACTCTCGATTCCCTCGAACTTATGCGAACAGAACACCTTACGCATGGACTACCTTAACTCGAAATATTTCTCCACTTCCCGTTTGAGCATCCTCAGGCGAAAAATATACCAAGTCCCTTCTTCACCTGGATTATAACCAGTCTTGTTTTAGGGGGGAGCAGCAGCGGCGAAATATCCCTCTGTCTCATATAAATATCTCGCAGCCACCGCCGTCGTGTATAAGAATCGAGGGACTTTGGATATTTTTCTGAACTCCTGGGTAATTTCTGGGAATCCCGGGTAATTTCCGGTAATTTGTGTAATTTCTGGGTAATTTCCGGGAATTTGTGTGATTTCTGAGAAATCTGGGTAATTTCTGGGAATTTGTGTAATTTCTGAAAAACTGGGTAATTCCTGAGAAATCTGGGTAATTACCGGGAGTTTGTGTAATTTCTAAGAAATCTGGGTAATTACCGGGAGTTTGTGTAATTTCTAAGAAATCTGGGTAATTACCGGGAGTTTGTGTAATTTCTGAGAAAACTGGGTAATTTCCGGAAATTCGTGTACTTTCTGAGAAATCCGGGTGATTTCCGGGAATTCGTGTAATTTCTGAGAAATCTGGGTAATTTCCGGAAATTCGTGTAATTTCTGAGAAATCTGGGTAATTACCGGGAGTTTGTGTAATTTCTGAGAAAACTGGGTATTTTCCGGAAATTCGTGTAATTTTTGGGAAAACTGGGTAATTTCCGGGAGTTTGTGTAATTTCTGAGAAATCTGGGTAATTTCCGGAAATTCGTGTAAGTTCTGAGAAATCTGGGTAATTACCGGGAGTTTGTGTAATTTCTGAGAAATCTGGGTAATTTCCGGAAATTCGTGTAAGTTCTGAGAAATCTGGGTAATTACCGGGAGTTTGTGTAATTTCTGGGAAAACTGGGTAATTTCCGGGAATTTGTGTAATTTCTGAGAAATTTGGGTAATTTCCGGAAATTCGTGTAATTTCTGAGAAATCTGGGTAATTACCGGGAGTTTGTGTAATTTCTGAGAAATTTGCGTAATTTCCGTGAACTCCGAGATTTTTAGGAATCGCGGGATTTTCGGTCATAAGATGTATGTCATAAGTTACCTTTCGCCCTGCCAAACGCGACACTACATGACACTCTCGGATGTCATCGATCGGGCACAAGGCGAACGACACGCCGAAGAGCTTGACCGGCCGCGAATCGAGAGGGTGCTTCGGCGGCGAGAGCCCTTTTTCTTCCACAGAGCCAGGCTCGTTGACGTTTCCCACTGCGCACCGCAGGGCGGCCGCTCTGCGTCGTTGCGGGGATGCGAAAATTCGATGGGGCAACCGGACAACACGCACGATCGTACGGAAAACTGATTCGGCCCGTCATGGATTGACCAAATGAGGGGCCTCCGGTTCGCGAAACGGTTGAGAGAGGATCTTCCCGCGACGTGAGACTTCCGGATCTTCCGAATCACGTGGGCCCTCTCGAAGCCACGAACTTTCGAAAATTCGGAGACGGAGAGAACGACGAGAAGGGAGAGACACGCCTCGCGTTTGTTGAAAAAAGAAACCTTCATCGCGTCTTGTTGTGCACAAAAAAAACTTCGATCGGTGCAAATCGTTTTTTTTTATCGATTTCTCACTTATCGCTGAGAAATTCGTCGACGGAGAGAGCGAAGACAGAAAAACTTTGACGAAGGCTTCGAAGAGGTAGCGTCGCGAACTCTTCGATGAAATTTCACTGCGGCGTTATGTAATCAAAAGCGAAGAAACCTATTCGCCGCTGCGCGAAGATACACTGCGGCTTGAAGAAAAAGGAAGTTTCTCCGTCACGGGGTAAAATGGCCCAAAATTCGTTATTGTTGCTTTGCACAAAGTGCGCGAAGGCAACACTTACACTTGTCGGTGTAAAATTGTTTTTTTTTTTACTTCTTTCAGACATGCGCAATTTTTGAGAAGAAGCGCACGAAAGGACTCGCGATGGCTTCGGCGGCGGAGCAGAATCAAACGACGCTGGAATTTTACCAGGCCATGGCGGACTTCAAAAACATGTTTCCGCAGATGGACGACGACGTCATCGAAGTGAGGAATTTTTTTGCAAACACCTTTCCGATAGTTTCAAGCGTCCCGACATGAGAATGTTGAGGAAATTTTTTTTTCGCGAAGACGAAGCCTTCGCTGCGACAAATTTGAAAAAAAAAGGACGATCGCGCTTGGAAAAGTTATTGACGAGAAAAAAAATTTTCAGGCCGTTCTGCGCTCTAATCAGGGTGCGGTGAACACGACGATCGATCAACTCCTCGCCATGAGCACCGACAACGAGAACGAAAAGATTCGCAGCGAATTGGAACAGAGCGAGGAGCCCGGAAAGATTCCGAAGGTCGCGAAGAGCGAGGGCGGAAAGTCGCTGCGCGGTGTTCACAAATGGAAGCCACCTCTGCTGGGTCCGCTGCCGGACACGTTCTTGAGAATTCCTCAACAGCTCGCGGAGGGCTTGGAAACTGTCGAGACCGGCAGCGCGCCGGACACTTCGATGCTCGAGGACGAGAGAATCGCCATGTTCTTGCAGAACGAGGAGTTCATGGCGGAGCTTCGCTGGAACGAGGACTTTCTGACTACCCTCGAAAACGGTACAACACCGAATCATTGCTTCGTCCACTGAATTTCCTTACCTAATTCTTATGGCGTTGATTTCGCACAAGTTCGAGGAAACTGAGAGGAATTGGGAATTAAATGGCAAACACTTCTCGATGATACAAAAATCTGAAAAAATTCATGCACATCGAAGGCACCGAAAATATTAACTTTGCACAATAATAATTCCAAATTGTCATTAACAAATTGAACAAAAAATTGTTCAAGAAATTTCCCGGCAACTTTCTTTTTTCATGAAAATAATTCTTTTATTTTTCTGAATACGTATGCATTTTTTCAGATTTTTTTATTGACTTTGACATTTTTTTTTAATGGAAAAAATGTGAGGAAAGTTTTAAAAAATTGACCAATCGGGAACTCGTTGATAAAGTTTTGGAATGATTGTCGAGCAAAATCAATGCTTTTAGTTTCATATTCTTGATTTTTCGCTCGAACTCGCGCGGTGTCCAACTCTACGAAAAAACGCTCGCAAGTTCCTTCGCCTGCCTTAACACTTTTTTTTTTCATGTTCAAAAACATAATTAGACGCAAAGCTGCAAGGCACGGGAATTGAAAAATGCAGCGGCGCTGCCACTCACGACGACGAGGACATTTTCAAGGAAAGGCTAAGAAATATGGGAAAAGGTAGGACAAAAAAATTTCGCTTTTTTCACCCGATCCGATAAACACATTCCAATTTTTTCAGTATCGCGACGCAAATTCGCGCAGCTGACGAAAGTTTTTACGCGCAGCAAGAAGCGCGGCGGGCGTCAATTGCTGCCGCCGACCGCGTCCTGCGACGATCTCTTGGACCCCGAAGAGTCGTCGAGGACCCAAACTTAAAGTACATCGGCGACGAACAAGTCGAGGAAAGAATCTCACGAAACGGCGTTTCGCCGCTAGTCAAACGGCTCAGTGCGTAGAGTACTTGGAGAACAAAGAGAAGAAAAAAAAAAAGAAAAAAAAAAAAAAACACTCGAAATTGGAGCAGATTCTCAGCGCGAAGCTAATTTTTCGTGCTAAATTCGTGAGTTCGTGTTGTATTAGTCGAACTCTCCTAAAATCATCGCCGGCAGCGTAGAAAAATCCATAAAAAAAAAAAGTTTGAAGAACTTTTTGAAGAAAGTTTGATGAAGTTTGAAGAAAAAAAAAAATGAAAATTCAAAAGATACCAAAATAAAACGATAGAGAAATTCGTGAATGTCGAGAGTCGAAATTTGTAAGGAATGTCGCGGATTGAGCGTAAACCGAAGCACAGAGCGAGGAGAACGTGACTCTAATGAGAACGGAAGAAAAAAGGATCCATTAGTTTTTAGAAGATACTTTGGAGACTGAATTTTACGAAAGGTAGAGCCCCGTAGAAGATTATTCGTTAAGAAGCATTGTTATCTGTTTTTTGTTTTATTTTTTTTAAATTAATTTATTATAGAAAAATTCGAAAGACGCGGTATTGTTTATTTGTCTTTTCGATGCCGATCGTGCTTGTGCGCGGTGATTGTTAAATCGTGATTATTCGATCGTTTTCTCAGTATTCAAAGTGCGCCCGAAGCACTTCGATAGCCCAGTCATTGATCCGTAGCCGTCGTCTCTAGTGATTGTCGTTTCATCGTCGAGTCGTCATTGGATTGTCTTACCCATCGATATTGTTAACGTAAAAGTATTTATATATAGGGGAGAGCGGGGCAAAATGGCATACCGGGGCAAAATGGTACGAAATGGTCAAATAAAGTCCCCTGTATTATAGAATTGGGGCAAAAGGGGACGAGAGAAAGAGCCAACGAAGTCGATTTTTTTGCTGGCCCATTTTGCCCCAATACCATTCTGCCCTGGTCCCATTGTGGGTGAATACCATTTTGCCCCGGTATGCCGTTTTGCCTCGCTCTCCCCTAAATGACACTAGGAGCTAGGATATTGTCGAGGAAACGATAAAAGCGCGAAGCGCGATGTCGCGCCTCGGTTCGATAAAGCGTTTCGATTTATTGTATTTTTTTTTAGAACCCCAAAATGACGAAAAGCCGACCGGCATAAATTGCAATCTAGTACTGTAATGTCTGCGTTTGTGATCAACATTCTGTGAAAACGTTTCGTTCCATTGTTCGTAATTTGTTTACGCTTGAGAAACGATTTCATCGATCTAGTCAATTTTTCGTTGTTGTCGTAAGAGCGCATTACGCGTTAATAACGCATTTTATCACAGTGAATAAATGTCATTGAAGTAACGAATGTCTTCTTTGCGAACGCACGATTTCGCCTGTTTGCGAGAGTCGCGAATCGCGAGTTTCGGATATGCGTTAGTCACAACACCGACCAATTTTCTCAAGAATTTTCCGAACGATTGATCGAGTAGATTCGCAAGTACAGCTCAAACGAACCCAAAAAAATACAATTTTCAACGAACTCTGAAAACAAAAAAAAATTCTCAAAAAATGCATACTTATTCAGAAAGAACAACGAATTAGAGACCTCGGAAAAAAAAGTTGGCTTGCCGCGTGATTTGTTAAAGCATTTTTTTTATCGATTTGTTAATAACTTTTTGGAATTATTATTACGCAAAATCAATTTTTCAAACACCTTCCATGCGCTCAATTATTTTCAGATTTCCATTCCATTGGGAAATGCCCGAAATTCTCTCTGAATTGTCTTTGAATCTCACATTTCCTTGGACCGTACCGTTGGGACTACAGCAGAACCTCGATTCTGCGCATGCGCAAAGCGCAATGCTTTACTAATTTGCCCTCGTCCGAGTAAGCACGAGTAAGTTTCGGAATATACCCCAGGGCAGACGACACGAACCGCTCCGGTGAAAGCTGCGCACAGTTGTTAAGTTGCGCAACCTCGATTCCGGCAAGTGCGACGCCGGTCGCGCCACTGTTCCGAAATCGAGGTTCCAGTGGTACGTTAACTACTACACCATGAAATTCGTAATGAACATTTTATATTTTCGTAATAATATCGCAATAGCTGTACATTAAATGGCATCGATAACACAATTTCAACTCTTAAACATACATAGAATATGAACAATTAAAAAAAAAAAAAAACTGACCGACCAAACTCAACGTTACGTGTCGGTTTGTTTGAAGAAGACTCTCGCCCCGGAGAGGCTGTAATAGAGCAACTGAAACTCGGCGCTTCTCTCGTTGAGTCTCTTGAGCGTGAGCGCTTTGGTCTGTCGCAGCTTTTCGTCCTCGGCCTCGTCCTTGCTCTGGGCCGAAGACTTCTCCGCGTTTATGTGAGCGTGAACGGTTTCGAACCAGTGCAGGCCGTCGAGCTCGTTGCTCTGGTCGAGGAGGGCGTTTATGTAGGCGATGCCCATCGCGAAACCGTCGTCCGTGAAGGCGGCGCCGTCTTTGTTCTTCTTCAGGATCTTCTCCTTGTTCGAGAGGGCGTTGTCGACGAAGCTGAGCGTCAGCGGCGGTATTATGGCGTAGAATTGCTGCAGATGATGGGACTTCGCGTCGCGAAAGGACGAGGCGAAGACGTCGACGAGTAGCTTGAAGTAATGAATTCCCTTGGTGAAGTTTTGCACCAGATTCGTCACGTCGTCCTCGAGGCGTTTGGCGGCGGCCTGGGTGCTCGACGAGTAACCGAGGCTGGTGCAGGTCTCCTCGAAGGGGGTCGTCGCGTTGATGTCCGGTAGGAAGGAGATGGCGTTGGCGCATGCGTGAAGACCGCCCGACCTTATGAGCCTGACGTACCCCAGGGCATTGCCGATCTGCGTTATCAGCTGGCGGAACTGATCGAGATAGCTGAGCCCGTCGGCGGACATGCCGAGCTTCCTGATGACCTTCTGAAACTTCTCAGCCCTCTCGTAGGTGTAAGGAATCGCGTCGGCCTCCCGTCGCGCCTTCACGAATCTTATGTCCCGCAGCAGCTTCGACTTGATGTGCTCGTCGAAGAGAAACTGCGAGAATATGTGGAGCTTTATTCGTAGAAACTGATAAACGAAGTTCACGGTCGTGCTCATTATTCCGGTGCCGTGGGTCCTTATGGAATTCGCTATGTGACGAATGCCGATGGTGTTGAGATGCTTGTTGGAGCTCTTGTGCTCGACGAACGTTTGGGTGTTGAGGTTGTAGAGATAGCGGGAAACGAACTTTTGAATGTCGCGCATTATCTCGAGAGCGTCGAGGCCCTGCTCGAGGGTCTGCGTCGGCAGGAGATTCTGCACGGTCTCGAGGGACAGTTTGTGATTGGCCAAAGCATGCATGGTGCGATATGTCTTCCAATCGTGAAGCGCAACGGTCGTCAGGTTGTAGAAGGTGTCGTCGAGATAGTGCTCGACGAATCGCTTCGGGCTTATGAGCTCCTGGGCCAAGGGTAGGGGCGAGGCGCGCACTATTCGTCCGCCGTCCTTGGCGCCAATTTTGAACGGGTTCGACGAGTCCAGTTTCAGATGCGAGTGGACGTGGAGTCGCAGATTGGTCTCGATCTCGCGACAAGCCGGCTCGAGGACGTTCTTCACGAGCATTTCCTTCAGTTTCGACATTCTTTCGTCCTCAGCATCGGCGCAGTCTTGGCGCATCGAAGCGCTGTTGAAGGCGTTCAAAAAATGGCCCACGTGACTGATGTCCTGATTGTTTTCCGCCACCGACCCTAGGTAAGCCGGTATCATGCTCTGGTGATGGAGCAACACGGAGTAGTCGCATATTTCCGATATGTTCTCGTAGAGCTCGGCTATCGTGTCGTAGTCGTCCAATTTCTGGCGTAGCTTGACGGCATCCTCGTCCTTGAAGGTATCCGCCAGCTGTCGCGCGTAGGCCAGAGAACATCTGACGAGCAATCGCCTGTCGGCGCTAGCAGGGCCGTTCATCAGTCTCATGCTCAGTCCCATCAGCGACAATGCGTCGAGTCTCTCCCGGCTGTAGCCCTGATCGCGCTGCACCAGACCCTTCCTCGCTGCCTCCATTATAACGAGAATCTCGTAGCTGAGACACTGCAGCGCTCTTCCCTGCGCCTGAACGATCACGGGACCGAGACTGTTGAAAGTCGTCTCGAGCGTCTTCTGCACCTCCACGAGTCTGCAGATTATCTGCACCGTGCTGCGCGTCATCGGCTTCGCCAGATTAGCATGAAGATTCGTGACGCAGGATATTTGCTCCGATATCGTCGACAACAGCGCGACGATGTCCTTGAGCGACGAGCACTGCTTCTTTATATCCTTTATCTGAAAGTCCGAACTGGTCAGAAGACTCCGAGCCTCTACGCACCACAGCGTGGCGCGTTGTGTCAAATTCGCAGCCGTCGCAGGCAATCTTTGGGTCCTCGCGGCCAGAAGTATTTCTCCTGTCTGAGAAGCCGTGGCTGATCCAGCTTCGCGAGGTAGATACACACTGAGAAAATGTCCTGCGACCCAAACTACGTTGCCCACCAGCGTCGCTGCGTACAGTCTCTTGTTAGCTTCGGAGAGTCTGCGCGCCAGCTTCTTGTCGCAGACGCCGAAGAGCTTGGCCGAAAGGACCAAGCCGACGTTGACGCGTATCCAATTCTTGTTCGTCGACGCGGGCGAAGAGATCTTGTTCTCCACGTCGGTCATGGCGTTGCGCAGGTACGTGACGAGGTGATCGTTCATGTTCGACGTCTTGGCGACGTTCATCGTGTGCTCGACGCTCTTGAAGAACAGACTCTTCGTCAGCAGCTGCGACTGAATCTCCTTGAGCAACTTGTCGAAGGTCAAGAGCTTCGCCTCGGCGACTGCGAATTTCGACGGATTGTGCATGACTGTGCGCACCTGGATTCTGTACGTCTTCCATTGGTCGACCAGCGCCGGATACAGTACTACTATCTCGTCGATGGTTACGAGCACCAGAAACAGGTCTATGAGGTTCTCGATCAGCGCCGGCAGATAAATGTCCTTCGAGCCGCTGGACAAGCTCGACAATTGCTGCACGCCCAGGTAGATGACGGCGAAGATTCTGTTCACGTATATCGAAAGATCCTGCAGATCCGCGAACAGTTTCGCAAAATTGCGAACTTTGTCGCTGGAGTTAGCCTCGCCGTGGGCAAAGAGCTTGGCGTAAAAGTCGCGCGATTCCACCTTCAGCGCTCTTATCTCTCTACAAGTACCGGTGACGGTGGCGAGCACCTTCGACAGCGTCTTGCTCTCCATCTCCGCCAGCGACACTACGCTCTCCTCTTCGTCTATCCGATAAACCAGACGTATCGGGCCCTCGCGAAGGTACTCCAGCGACGACACGCTGTCCGAACGATTGGCCGCGAGAGAATTGAAGAATTGTCCGTACTTGCGAAGCTGCACGTTGCCTGCGGCTTTGTGTATCTCCTCGTCTCTGCTCGAGCCCCATTCCGACGTTTCGTACATCGTCGAGCGAGCGAGTTTGCAGTTTGTTTTTTTTTTTTTTTTTTTTTCAACGGTTTTTCAAACGAACAAGGTTTTTGCGAATTCGGAGCAGAAATAATAAATTACTCGCCGTTTGAGGCGTGTTTCGAGGTTATGTTCATTTCTCTTTTATTTACTTTCGGCGGATATTTTTATTAACGAAATAATAACTTCTTTTTTTTCCCCACGCCGTTTGTAGGACAGACTCTCGCGAGGAATTCGAGAAAGTCTCGGCAGCAGAGCGAAACGCTTATTAACGAAGCATCGTTGCCGTTTTTTTGACACTTTGACAGCTCGAGAATCCGTTGCCGAGCGGCTTCTTCGGCTCGACTTGGCGCTGATTGGCTGTGAGGAATGTTGTGGGCGATAACGTCACCCCACGAGGGGAGAAAGATAGAATTATTGTGGGCCGCCATCTCGCGGCGATACGTCGCAGTTTCCTCAAAGAGGGCGCCAGCCGCAACTTCCACAGATGGCTCGGCTCTGACGCGACGTGAAGCATATTCTCGGTGCGTCTCTCTCGCTCCGCCGAGAGCGCCGCTCGCGCTATCTCTCTCGCACTCACCGAGCTTCGCTTTTCCCACACCGCGGCGCTGCGAGCGCACGTCGGACGAACGACCGACAATGGCGGTCCTACCAGCGGACTGTCAAAGCGCAATCTCCGAGCTTTGTGTTTGACACTCTCTCGCGACGATTCGTCGCATAATGGCATTGATCTAAATCGATAATTACATTTCTCAATGTCCCAGTGAAACGTGTCGCTGCCGAACGAAGCGAGGAGGGGAGTTCTAAAAAAAAATATGTAAAATGGGGACGCGTCGCGCTCCGACAAATGTTTATCGAGAATAAAAAAAAAACAACAATAATAATAATTCGACGAATAACACCGAAGCAACAACGTCGATAACGCGATGTTTTTTCACATCGAAATCGTCGTCGGCTTCGAGAAAGAAGTAAAATCCCGCTGAATTCGACGCGAAGAAATTGATGAAAAAAAAAAAAGGAAAAAAAAAACAATGTTCAAAACCGAGGAATCGCCGAAGGACAGCTTTCTTCAACAAACCAAAGCCGCGAGGGAGGAACGCGCTCAAGAAAAATGCAAGGAAGACGCCGTCGTTTGCATACAGAAGAACGTCAGAGGCTGGCTCGCGCGATCGAGATTCGCCAAAAAAATATTGTCAGTTTTCGCTATTTTTACTCGCAGGCTCATTGACAACAATTTTTTTTCCATCGGAAGATCGTTCGCCTCCGCGATTTTTTGCGTCCGGAAGAAAATAATTTTCCCGCTCGAACGAGAATTTCTCACGATTTGTTCTCAAAAATATTTTTCCAACGCCAAAATGTCGTTTACAAATTTTGTTTTTTTATTTCTATTTTTATAGTTTTTTTTCTACGCTGCGATGTAGCTTGGAATTTCTATTTTCAATGTTATAGTGCACCTTTTTTTTTTACTTGAAAAGTTGGTTTTCGAAAAATTGTGATTTTTTCAATGAGAGAAATTTTTTTTTATCGTCATCGACCGATTGTCAAATTTATTTCTCATATCGCTCTTGTTTTCCAGGGCCGAATTCGACGCTTTCTTTCCCGAAGAGTCGCCCGGCAAAGGTTGCGCGGAGCTCAAATCCGGTCTTCAAGTTTACAGGATCGTCGCGCGATTCCTCAGAGTCTTCAGGAAAGACAGAGATCAAACGAGAATCGAGAATTTATGCCGGTAACTGCGTTTCGACGTGGACTCGTTTTTCCCGCTTGAAGGTCGTCCGATCGATGAATTCCGAATGCGATTCAGAAAGAATTTCGAGCCTTTCGCAATGGGATAAAAACCGCAAAAAAAACACTGCCGGATAATTTGTCCAAGTTTTTTTTTCATCAATTTTTCATCGATTCCGTATCTTTCATTAAATTTTTCAACAATTCGATTTTCACTAAAGAAACCGAATTCCGATGATTGCAAAAAATTCGGAAAAAAATCATGTGTGTTCGGAAAAATTTACAAATCTTTTTTATCCGAAAAAAAAGTTGGGTCGACGGATAATTCGTTGAACAATTATTTTTTTCGCCTATTTATCAATAACATTTTGGAATCAATATAATGGAAAATGAGTATTTTCAACGTTTTTTGTATGCTTGATTTTTTCCGATTTTTACTCCATTGAAAAGTGGTCGAAATTATCTCGGAATTTTCACTTTTGAGCGCGTTGAGCGCCGTCTCGCGCCCGTACATCCTCAAAGTAGCGAATGTGCTTCGAGAATATGAATACGTATCGATGTTCGAAATTTTCGGAATTTGATGAATAATCCTTCGCAGATATCTCGTCAAATCTCTGGACTCCGATTCGCCGAAGCTCTCGTACATCGGAGTGGCGTTGAGTAAAGAGCACTACATATCGTGGATATCGCAGGTGAAAACCGTGCTTCATCACTGCATGACCGGCTTGGATGGTCTCAGGCCGGAGATACCGGCGGATCACAGATCGGTTCTTTTGCGGTTGCACACCCTCGTGAGCTTCACCGCTTCCGGCACGTGGGCCATACAGAAGGTCGAAGGAATGGAAAAATTGGAGGCTGGAATGAAACAGCTCTGCGCGAACATAATGGGCCATCTAGTCAACAACGGCTTTTACACGGTTATGAGGGTAAAGTGAACAAAATTCAAGAACATTTGCAAAATGTTGCAAAAAAAAAAAAAACGAAGCCAAGTGGACGAAAAATAGTTTGCAAACCATTTGTCGGCCGAGAAATGAGCCGAGTAAACTGAACGAAACCTTTATTTGTGTCCCGATGACTCGCCGAAATTTTTTTTATTTTCGTTATTTATGTTTTTCGAGATTTCGCGATTGCCATTTTGCTTGAGAGAGCATTTTCACATTTGCGCAATTTTGTTCCTCAGGTACTTCTCGTCAAGGGATTGGGCCGAAAGGAAATCGCGCTGACGCCCGTGGCTCTGTCGGCGGCCGTAACGTTGTCGCTGAGGCCTCTGATATCGTCGAAAATGTCGGACAAGCTCGTTTCCTTGTTCCTCATAAACATATTCAGCGTTCCGGCTCTCGTTTATCACCTGAATCTTCTTTCGCCCGAGGCAAGGACACGGTGATCGAAAGATCAACATTATTTTCCAACTTATTCCGACATATCTTTATTCATTTATTTATTTATTTATTTATTTATTTATTTATTTATTTATTTATTCATTCATTTATTCATTCATTCATTCATTCATTCATTCATTCATTCATTTATTTATTTATTTATTTATTTATACATTTATTTATTTAGCAAAGATTCGATGAAGTATTTTTATACGAACGATTGCAAACGATTTTTTTTCTTGATAATAACATCGTTGGAAACAACGAAGATTGATGAGAATCTCCTCAATTGTTTCAGTGCACCGCTTCGTTCATCAGCCACAAGCTATTCGCCCGTTCTTTGGAACTCTTGAATTCCGAGCAAAACTTGCGAATAGTCTTCAACGCGCTGGAAGGAAGTTACGCCCTCTGTTTGCTCGCCAATTTGATACAACTGGCGAACATCGAGAAGGACGAAGTTCTGAAGGATCTTTACTTCCCATCGTTCACGGTACATAATCGTGATTCCCTTCGGAAATCGTCCCTAACGCATGAAACGTCGAACTCGAGTCTTGAAAAAATTCCCACGTATTAAGGAAAATTAACGAATAATTTTCATCGGAAAAGAAAGTCAAGTTGCCGGGTAATTTGTTACGCAAGTTTTTTTTTTCATCGATTTGCCAATAACTTTTTGGTATTATTTTTACGCAGAGTCAATTTTTCAAAGATTTTTAGCCCCTTGGAAAAAAAACGGGATAAACTGATTATGAAAAATTTAATAATATTCGATATTATTAAATAATATTAAATAATGGTATTGATATTATTATAAATTAATATTTAATGTTTAATATTTTTTTAATACATTTTATCTACTTCAATAATTTGGCGTTTGCAGAGCCAATGAAATTTCGAAATGGTTCGATCTGTTGAAAAATTCAATGAAAAATACGAAATCGATGAGAAAACGTTCTAATCATTTTGAAATGTATTTCGCAGTTCGTCGCGACGAAGATACTGGAGGCGTGTCAGCAGTACGTGGTCGCTAAGCAGAGCAACCTCACGTACTGGCATCCGGTGCTCGGATGTTTCGCTCAGGCTGTCGACTCGTATCTTCACGGTGCTATCGAGTACACGAAGGCTCAGCTCACTTTCCTTTGGAAAGGAAAAATCGTCTCGCAGCTGATCGGTAGGCTCGTCGAAAAGCGTCGCGAAAGTTTTGTCGTTGTCCGAAAAAAAAAAGTAGAAGTTACGAAAAAGAGCAAAAAAAAAAGCGCGCTACATGCAGCACCAACGAGTTGTCCTCGCCGCGAACTTTTCAAAGCGATCCAGAATTGATCGAAATCAGTGAAATCGAGATCGATATTTCGATAATGGAATTTCATGACACGAACTCGAAATTGAATTGTATTCATGAAATTCGTTTATTATTATATTATTATCGATAGTGTTTATTTTTTATTTATTTAACGTTTGATAATTAATTTTCAATCGACCGAACGAAAGCAATCGCCAAAGAACGAGAATTCGATCGAGTTTTAGAGCCGTTCCGATGTCAATCGGATTGAATTCGACGTTGTCAATGAATAATTTATGTTTTTCTTTGTACGAAAAAATTAGGTCAGCCGTTGATGGATCTCGTGGAGAAGGAAGCATCGCCGTCGGCGGAACAGCAGAGCACCTCGATCGGGACGAATATCTTTCGCCGAGCTTTCCTCGAGGCTCGCACGAACCGAAACAACAACAACAAAAATTATCGCAAGCTCGGCAGTCCCGAAACGACGAAGATCGCTCTGATATGCTCGCTCTATCAGACGGCGTTTCACACCCTCACGGAGATGAAGTCCGACATTCTCACGGGGCTCTGCTACAAGGACAAGATACTTTATCACATGTGGCTCTTCCTCGGCACTCTCGGGCCGCACTGCGGCCTCAAAGCGTTCTTGGATCATCTCGCGGCGAACACCAAGTGCACCGCCCCCGAATTTCAGATGCTCATTCTGTTCTGCGACTGCATGACGCATTACGTTACGTGAGTACCGCTCGGGATCCGGAGCGAAATTCCTCGGACTAATTCTTCGCGAGGGTGGAGTTCAAAATTTGAAATGATCGAGATCGAGAACGACCTGTATTTCGAAATTTTATCACAGCTATTGTCCCAATAGCGACAAAAGAAGTGGACGAATTCTTTCGTTGCACAAGTGGAATGCCGATTTTATCGAAAATTTATTAGTCCGAATATTCATTGGTTTGTAAGTATATTTTTCGAGTTTGTACCTCGAGCGAAAGCAATATAGATCCAAAGGATGTGGACAGTCGCTATTTTCGAGATTAGAAATAGAAGAGGAATTCATTTTTTTTTCCAACAATGTGCCCAAAAGAAAGATGTCGAGAATATAAATTTCGAAATCGTAAAGCTTCGATACGTGAAGTATCGAAGGATCGAAAGAGCGAATGACAAAATAGCGAAACTCCACGATAGCGACGGGCGAAATGCCGAGAGATCGAAATAGCCAAACGAGAAGAGTGCAAAAATCCTTGAGGATGTATTAGAATTTTTTTGCCGTTTATCGTTACCTTAGTCGGAAGACAGAGAAGTACGTTCTTAACGCTTCTTAATCTTTCGCTATTTTGACGCTCGACTTTTCGATCATTCGCGCTTTTGACCGATCGACCTTTCGATCTTTCGCTATTTTAACCATTCAGCTTATTGCTCTTTCCCTCTGATAAATTCGAAATACCGAGTTCTCCAAATTTGCGCAATTCTAGGAGTTGCACATTCGGATTGGATGGTGTTCGAAATTTTGACAATTCGATATTTCGCCTATTGTTATTTTTGTTTTCGATACAAATTTAATTCGACATCTTTGCGTTCTTAATGTTCATTCGTTACTTTGGAAACGTTCGTAAATTGGGCTTTTCGAGTGCGCAACTTTTGTTATTTTGTTTTAGTCGAAATTTCAGCCAATCTGAATTTTAGTCGTTGTGAATTTTGACCTCCGCCCCTTTGCGAATATCCCGGAGGACTTGCGGTTTATTGTGATGCTTGCAAACACTGGAACGCCAATTATTTACAGAATTTTTTTTTTGCTTTCAAAAGACAATAGTTTTTGCCATATTGGAGTGTTTCTTGTACGACACTTGGCCCACATAATTTCACTTGTTTTTCTGAATAATTTTCGAAAACAGACTTTTCACGTACTTGGCGTACCTTTCTTTTTTTTTGAAAAACATTTCAAACACTTCTCGGTGAGATGAAGATCTAAATGAAAAAATTATGCGAGAAGCGAGAAATGTGAAAAAGTGAAGAAAAATAATCTTCAATTTTCAGAATATTCGACGACATGGAGATGTACGAACAGCAGGATCCCTTCAAGCTCACGGACTTCGTAACGATGTCGTATTTCTTGAATCAATTTCTCTACAAAGCGGTATTGAATAATTTATTTGGTAATTATCATTTCGTCGACGAAGAGTCGATCTTCGTCGATAATGCGTCCGGCCTTCCGGTCGAGATTGTTGATAATTTTTTATTCGCCTTTTTGCAGATGTGAAATCGGTGTCTAATAACTCTCTGTTCACGTCCCTGCACACACTGCTGATGGCGATATATCGTCGCGACTGCAGGAGAAGCTTCTGCCCGGACGGTCACTGGCTTGCGAAGTTAAGTAAAAAAAAGCTCGCTGCGACCACCGACGGCGCTGGCCCAATCGGATTGCCCGACGGCCACGATAATTGATCTCGACGCGAAAGACGAAAAATGACCGACCGGACACTTTTTTGCTTCCTCAGGAAGCTTTGATACGGTGAAATTTTTTTTTTTTCGAGATTCTCATGAGAACGTGTTCAGAATGTGCCAAAACGTCGAAAAATCACAAGGTACAAAGTTGAACTATTGTTAACCAAACATCGGATTTTTTATTTTTTTATTAATTCGCGCGAAATCTTCGTTGAATGAAAAAGACCGTGAATATCAATTTATTTTTCGATTACTATCGATCATTGGACCTCGGTGGACTGAAATGTCTGACGAATCGCTTCCTTTCTGCAAAAAAACAGGAGGTACGCGTGTCTGGTTTTCTGACCGATCTGGAGAAGGGAAAACGCGGTGCTGCGCTGCTTCTGGCGAAGATGCCACACGTGATTCCGCACTCGGAGCGAGTTGTCCTCTTTCGGAAGCACATAGCCGACGAAAAGGCTGTAATGGGACTGACCGAGAGCGCTTGCAACAGTCCGCCGTCGACGCTGATTGCCGTTCATAGGTAAAAAAAAACATAGATTTTTTAGATAGATAGACCGAACACTTCGATTTTTTTCCTCAATTCGATGAAAAAAAAAAATGATAAAAATATTTTTAAAAAACAAAAAATATCATTGAATCTCAATCTTCGAATCTCTTTCGCTTTTGTCGTATCCGCGAAAGGTCCCGCATAGTCGAGGACGGCTATCGTCAGTTGGCGATGCTGCCGTCCCAAGCGCTGAAGGGAGTGATCCGGGTGCGTTTCGTGAACGAGCAAGGCCTGGACGAGGCGGGCATCGACCAGGACGGCGTGTTCAAGGAGTTCCTCGAGGAGACGATAAAGCGCGTGTTCGACCCGTCGTTGAACCTGTTCAAAGCGACGAGCGAGAATCGTCTCTATCCGTCGCCGACGTCCTGGATGCAGGAGAATCACTTGCAGCTGTTCGAGTTCGTCGGGCGAATGTTGGGCAAAGCCGTTTACGAGGGAATCGTCGTCGACGTGCCGTTCGCGTCGTTCTTCGTCTCGCAATTCTCCGGCCAGGCCGGCGGCGCCGTTTACAGCTGGCTCGACGAGTTGGCCTCCCTCGATCGCGATCTCTACCGCAGCCTCACCCTCGTCAAGCATTACGAGGGCGACGTCAGCCAGCTCGAATTGACCTACTCCCTCGACGAGGACGTTATGGGCAAGCTCGTCACTCACGAGCTCAATCACGGCGGACGAGCGCAACCCGTTACGGATCAGAACAAGATCAATTACATCCACCTGATGGCCCACTTCAGGATGCACGGACAGATTAAGAACCAAACGGCGGCCTTCATAAAGGGATTCCGTTCGATCATCAATCCGGAGTGGTTGTCGCTCTTTTCCACGCCGGAGGTAGCCACTTTTTTTTTTTTTCGATTCGGCCAAGATTGTTAAGGTTGTCGTAGGGTGAAGTCGAAATGCTACCAGTGCCATGCATTTTTTTTCTAATGTATATTATCCCCTTGCAAATAGTGTGGTTGAATTTCAAACCGATGTGCAGGGTCGTTAATGAGAAAAAAAATCGTAAATTTTGCAGCTCATTGCATTACTCTTATGGAGAATTCGCAACGATTCGCCGTACTTACGTTCTAACAGCTAAGAAAGTGCTACCACATGCGTACAAAACCTGTTTTTGGTTGAAATGATAGTCGCTTTCACGTTTGGCATTTTCCGAAGAAGATTGACAGCACCGCCATTTAATTATAAATGGACGAAAAACTTTCGGTGTCCAGTTCGCACAAGTTCGAGAAAATTGAGAGTGAATTGCAAACACTTCTCGATGGCATAAAAAACTGAAAAAATGCATGCACATCAAAGGCACTGAAAACATTAATTTTGCATGATAATAATTCCAAATTGTTATTAACGAATTGATGAAACGAAAACTTGTTCAAGAAATTTCCCGGCAAGACAACTTTTTTTTTTCAATGAAAATAACTCTTTTATTTTTCCGAACACGCATGAATTTTTTCAGATTTTTCAACTGACTTTGAATTTTATGATTTTCCACACATTTCTTCCATTAAAAAAAATAATTTTAAAGTCAATTAAAGAATCTGAAAAAATTCACACGTATTCAGAAAAATAAAAGAATTATTTTCATTAAAAAAAAGTTGTGTTGCCGCGAAATTTCTTGATCAATTTTTCGTTTCATCAATTTGTTAATAACAATTTGGCATTATTATTACGCAAAATTGATCTTTTCAGTGCCTTTGATGTGCAGGAATTTTTTCAGATTTTTATACCATCGAGAAGGGTTTGCACCACTCATTTCTGTCGCACTTCCGTGAAGTGAACACCACGTGCAACGACTACCCGAATTGTAACGTAAAATTTCGTAACGTAGCCTTTTTTTTCGGCGCGTTAGCTTTTACGAAACTGCTTCGATCGGGCGATTCGGAAACCTAATAAAACGTGTCCTTTTTTTTTTCATTTTTTTAAGGAGATCTAGAATGAAATAAATTCGGTGTATTTTGCAGCTGCAGCGACTAATCTCCGGCGACAACGTTCCTTTGGATCTGCGCGATTTGCGAAGGCACACCCAGTACTACGGCGGCTTTCACGACAGTCATCGCGTCGTCTGTTGGCTATGGGACATTCTCGAATCGGACTTCAGCGAGGAGGAAAGAGGATTGTTCCTGAAGGTGAATTTATATGTGATATCTTCTTTTCTTTCATACCGCAAGGTAATGAAGTCAATTGATTTCTGTAAAACTCAGGTAGATAAATTGAAATTCGTTGAAATTCATTGTTTTCGATGTATTTCAGTTCGTCACGAGCTGCTCGAAATCGCCGTTGCTCGGGTTCGCGTATCTGGAGCCACCGTTTTCTATACGATGCGTCGAGGTCGGCGACGACGAAGACACCGGCGACACGATCGGTGCGTAAAAACCGATCGACACTGCTACTTCGGGCAAATTCACGACTCGGGAGTTGCTCATTGTAAAAATTTCTTGAGGTAGTCCATGCATAAGGTGTTCATTTCGCATAAGTTCGAGGAAATTGAGAGTGAATCGCAAGCACTTCTCGACGGTATAAAAATCTGAAAGAATTCGTACACGTTAACGGTACTGAAAAGATTAATTTCGCATTATAATAATTCCAAATTGTTATCAACAAATGGATGAAACAAACAATTGTTCGAGAAATTTTCCCGCAATACAACTTTTTTTTTAAATGAAAATAATTCTTTTATTTTCCTGAATGCGTATGAATTTTTTCAGATTTTTTAATCGACTGAATTTTATGATTTTCCACACATTTTTTCCATTAAAAACAGAATTTCAAAGTCAATTAAAAATCTGAAAAAATTCATACGTATTCGGAAACTAAAAGAATTATTTTCATTAAGAAAAAGTTGCGTTGCCGGGAAATTTCTTGAACAGTTTTTTGTTTCATCAATTTGTTAGTAACAATTTGGAATTGTTATTTTGCAAAATTAATCTTTTTAGTACCTCTAATGTCCATGAATTATGTCAGATTTTTTAATTGACTTTGAATTTTATGATTTTCCACACAGTTTTTCCATTAAAACAAAAATTTCAAAGTCAATTAAAAAATGTAAAAAAATTCATACGTATTCGGAAAAATACAAGAATTAATTTCATTAAAAAAAAGTTGTGTTGCCGGGAAATTTCTTGAACAACTTTTTGTTTCATCAATTTGTTAATAACAATTTGGAATTATTGTTTTGCAAAATGAATCTTTTTAGTACCTCTAATGTGCATGAATTTTTTCAGATTTTTATACCATTGAGTGTTTGCAATTCAATTCCCAATTCCTCGAACGAACATTTGCATTGACACGAACATTTGCAATTGAGAGCAGAAGAAAAAATTTCTTAAACTGAAAAAAAAATGATAAAAATAAGACACTAGTTTATAAAAAAAGAAATGTTCTCGAGCATTTTGGATCGATGGAATTGAGTATGAACTCGAATCATGAATGATTTTTTGCTTTTTTCCTCGAAAGTTCAAAAAAGCACTTGAAAGGGCCAAAAAGTATTCGATAACTTAAATTACATGTTTCGAGAAAAAATCAGTCATGTGGAAGGTTCCAAAAAAATTGATCTTGGACGATAACGATACCGAAGTGTTATGGAAAAATTGATTAGAAAAAACTTCTCACCAAACCGACGGCGGACCGAAATTGTTTCGAATTAAAAAATCTCAATCTTTCCAATTAAGTATCTTTTTTTTTTTTTTTTCAAATCCCGTCGAATTATACAAAACCGCGTTTTCATTCTCGTCACCTGCAAGTCATTTTTAATTCGCCGCTCTCTTTCATTTTGTTTCCGCCGCGCAGGTAGCGTGATCAGAGGATTTTTCACGATAAGGAAGAAGGACCCGCAGAACCGATTGCCGACGTCGTCGACGTGCTTCAACCTCCTCAAGTTGCCGAATTATCAGAAGAAAAGTACGCTGCGGGAGAAGCTGCGTTACGCCGTGACGAGCAACACGGGATTCGAGCTCTCGTAAGAATCGAACGGAATCGTCGTCGAAGATTCGCAGCCGCGCAGAGAAAAACCTGATCGATAACAAATTTCATTCGGTTCACCGTTGTTGGTATTTCTTTTTTTTTTTTTCCACTGAAATTTCTCAAAATTCGACCTGTTGCTCGTAAAAATGTCGATGAACTTGCCGATCGTCTTCGACCTTGAAAAATCGCAAATAAATCCGTTCTTCGATCGTCGCCCGCGATATTTGCGAATCGAGCTGGAATCGCGTGAGAAAAAAGTTCAAAAGAATAGGACCGAGTTCCAGATCCGATCGAAGCGCCGATCGACTTTCGAGCTTTAGGAATCGCCGGAAGGAACGCGACGAGATCGGGCTTCGTTGGCTTTGTTTTCGAGGATCGTCGCCCGAATCGCGGCTCGCCCGAGCGAGGCTCGGATCTTTCATCCGAGACGAGATTAGACGCTACGGTGCTTTCCGTATCGTCGACGGCCGCGGTGCAACAGCCCGCTCTAATAATAACTTCGATACATTAAACCGTCTTGCGAGCGCGGAGACGGCGAAGCCCGCCTCGGCATCGACTCGCCGAGTCGCTGATCCGCTCGAACTTCCGCAAAGAGAGACGCAAAATAATTGGAGTATAGAAAAAAGAACGAAAAACACTGTCAATTCGAATATTTCGCCCGATCGTCGATCGAACGATGGATTTCTCGCGACGAATCGAATCGGCGCGAAGCCCGAAAAAAACAGTCGCGCAAAAAAAAGAAAAGAAAAAGATCTTTTGGAAATTTCTTTCGTGCGATTCACCGAGAATTTCGAAGACTTCCCGATGGGACGAAAAATCCGAAAAAAATCAATTTATCGATGCGAATAGTTTGCGCGATTTTCGAGAAGATTTTCGTATGATTAAAAAAATTGGAATGTTACAAAATCCCGTTGAAAATCGTGATTCTTCGTCGAACGAAAAATCGTCGATACAAAAACGCCGGGAAACCGAAAGAATCGATTTTTTCTTCGCGAAATTGGGACACGCCCGAGATATTTCGATGTGGCGAACAAAGCGCGAACAAAGCGCGAACAAAGCGACACATTTTTTTCGTCGAAAAACATACGAAGAAAACTCAATGTTTCGAACGGACCAAAGATTTTTGGACTAAAATACGGCGGGACTAACGCACCGAAACGCTTTTTGTACATTGCTCGCTTGTGCGTAACGGCGACGAATAGTCTTTTGTACGATTAAAAACTAGTGTAAATTGTTGATACTATTATAACACAATGTTGCGTTAGCGCCGTCGCGACGAGCGCGGCGTTCATTAATTTAATACGTTCTGTAACGAATTCGTGACGACGCTGTAAATATTATAAACGAAATTCTTCGATTTGTCGTCAATTCCTCGATCACATACCCGCTGATTTCCCGATGACTTCGAAATTCCTCGCCATAATTTCGTCTAAAAAACGAGGTCTTGAAGAATTCGACGAAATGCAAAAAAAATCATATGCATTGATTTTTCGAAAAAAATCATTTGCATTAAAAAAAAAAGAATCCGTTTCCGGCTGTTGCGTCGATCGATTTTCCATTCGTTCATTTCGTCCGAAAGAACAAAATTTTGAATGGACAAAAATCTGAAAAAAATCATTCACATCCATAGGAATGAAAAAATTATTCTCATACGAAGAAAATTTACGTTCTCGGTTGATTACCCAACCAATTTTTCATTCTTTCATATCCTCTAAAAAAAACTAAATTCAACTGTCAGAACCGAGGATAAAAAAATATTGTACAAAAGTGAAAATTCAGAGGTAATTTCGACCAGTTCTCGATGGAGTAAAAATCGGAAAAAAAATCAAGCATGCAAAAGCTACCGAAAAGATAAATTTTCCACGCATTTTTTCCATGTGAAAAAAAAAAAAATTCAAAGTTCATTAAAAAATCCGCAAAAATTAATACGTATTCAGAAAAGTTTATGTCATTTTTGCCTTGAAAAAAATTTAAGTTGGCGGCTATTTGTTGAACAATTATTTTTTTCACCTATTTGTTGATAAAATTTCGGAATTGTTATTGCGCGAGGTCAATCTTCTCAACACTTTTTGTGTGCTTGATTTTTTTCGGATTTTCATTCCATCGAGAAGTGGTCGAAATTATCTCCGAGCTCTCACTTTTGAGCGTGTTGGGCACCGATTCGTACGATCTTAACGAATCCCCAAAGTATCGAAATTTTCGCACAATCATCGATCAAAATCGATTCTTCCAAAATCGTGTCCTCTCGTAACGTTTCGTCGCGCGAACGACTTTCGCCAGGCAACAAAGTCCCGCGTGTCACGTGACCGGTTTTTAGTGCGCGTAGTCGCCGCGCCGCTCGCTGCGGGCGCTGGCACTGCGCGCGCCCAAGCGGTCGACGGAGTCTCTCGCGTCTCGCCAGTAGTGGCCAGCGAGCCTTGGCTGCGTTACGACGTGTTTTTAAGCTCTTCTTCCCTCCCTCCGTGATTATCTCTCTCTCTCTCTCTCTGCCTCTCGCTCCACCCCCTCCGCGCACAAAATCGCGCGAGGAAGGCGAGTGACCCGATCCCCCCCTTTCCCCCAGTGAAAAAAAAAAAAAAAAAAAAAAAAAAAAACAAAAAAAAACGACATAAGAGAAACACATAAAAATTAAAAAACGCGAACGCGCACGGCATCGGTGCGAGTGCCCGCGAAGCGCCAGGACACACCATTGTCGCGAGCCGCGAAGTGCGTGCGTGCCGCAAATCGCGTGTTCCCCGCTGTCCGTCGCATCGAAACGTTCTCTCCGTCTCTCGCCGTGTAAATTTCGTGTCTCCCCTTTGTGTGTTCGTGTTCGCCGTGCGCGCGTTTGCCGTGCATCGCGATTGTGCCCAGTGTTCAGTCCCGACGAGACGTGACGAACTCTCGAAGGAGGGAAAAAGTTGAGAAGAAAATAGTGTAAATAGATCCGTCGAGTGTGGAGTGGCGAGGAGAGCATCGTCGCGGGGACGTCGTCGACGCCCGAGTCCGCACGAAATCGCCGCGGACGGTCGAAAGATTTTTGACCTGGCGAAACGTTGGGAACCGTAACGAGAAGCGAGAAGAGCTTCGCTCTATCTCGTCCGCTTTTCGAACCCCTCCCCCTCACCTCGTTTCTTTCATTTCCTCGCTCAGCCCCTCCACCCGAAATCTCGACTTCGCGGATGCAAAATTTTTCTTTTCTCACCTTTTTTTTCTGTGTCCCGAAATTTCTCGAAAATCTCGCTTCAGCGACGCTTGGCGTGCGAAAGTCCGGAACAATTTCGCTCGGCCGTTGATTAAAGCGGCAACGACCTCGTCCTCGAAATTCGGCCGAAAAAAGAAATAAAAATAAACAAAAAAAAAAAACAAAAAGTGGAAGGGAACCAGCTGAGCGGCGCGAGCTGCCCTCTCTCCGTCGAACTCGTCCGCGTTGCGACGCGTTTACCTGTTTCGTTTTTTTTTTTTTTTTTTTCGTGTTGCTTTTTTTTTTCCAACGACAAAGGAAACATAACCCCGAACAACAATGACTTCGACGAATTGAGACGAGACAAAGTCGCTTTCTTCCGAGGAGGAAGATTCGCTGGTGGACGTGAAGGATTCGTCGAGAGCGAAGAAACGCATTCGCGAGGAGGCGTCGGAGCCGATCGCACAGCGAGCTCGCACTCCCCGACCTAACCTAGAGCGAGAGTTTCACCTTTTTTTTCCGACGATCGAACTGACCTGCGAAGCGAACGAAACCGCAAAGAAAAAAAAAAAAAAAACATATATATATATATATGTATGTATTATATGGATGTATATACGAATAATCGTGTGACGTGAAAAAAGCGAGGATCGAGACGAGAATTGAAACGAAGCTGAAAATAAGAAGGGACTCGCAAAGAAAACGGCAACCTTTCACAAGATTGACAAACTAAGCGTCCATTGACAAAGACAAAGTAACAATTTTGTCTCCTTGACCTTCAAGAAATGACAATTACTGAAAAGCCGGAAAATCCAGAATTTCGATAAGAAATCGTCTCTCGAAAGTTCGAAGCATCGAAAGGGGATGTCGCGGAGTAACGAGAATGCCACGAGACAAAGTCGATTGGCTCGATAATCGGACATGTTGACGAGTAATTATTGCGTTCCTTGTATCGCGTGCGAATCGTCGAGCTTCTCGCGTCGACACAGCCGTATTTGCGGCTGAAACGTAAGAATTCGGGTTCAGACTCGCGATTCCGAAGGCATTTTTTTACAAACCGAAGAAGAATAATTATGTGCTCGTGAAACAAGAACTTAATTATATTGGCAAGAAAGAGTTTGTCGGATCGGAATTAACGCAAGCGGAAGAAGAAGGCTCCGAAGAAGCTCTTTCGCTTACCGCGAAGGGATCGGAGGTGTTTCGGTGCAACGGGAGAGAATAGGAACAAAGGAGGAACGAGGAAGAGCGAGTGCGGGACAATAGGAAGAGGAAAACGAAGAAGAAAAGTGTACGGCCTTACTGGCAGGTAGGGCACGAGGGGCGCCCTAGGTGTCCGTCGCGAGGACTTGATGGCCGTAGTGGGGCCCAGCCGGCACTCGCGGGTGTCCATGAGCGTCTCGATGTCTCTGATGCAGGGGGCTGCGGCCGGTACGACCGGCGGCGGGGCCTCCACCGGGACCCACCCGGTCCAGTCGCGGCTCGGTCGTGGCGCCGCTGCCGCGGTCGCGGTCGCGGCGGCACAGGCCCCCGCCACCTACTACCACCCGGCAGCCCCTGCGCCGCCACCTCCGCCCCCGACCCAGGACCCCGTCCAGCCCGACAGACCGATCGGTTACGGGGCATTTGGCGTCGTATGGTAAGTATCCGTTGGAACATCAATTTACTTCCATTTACATCGCAGGTACACGATAGGATCAGCCCGATGTTCTGCTAGTTGGCGCTCGGCCGAAGACGAGGCGATTGGCGGAGTTCGATTTGCGGTTCTGGCGTTTTGCGTTCTCATCGAGACTTCCATTCCCGGCGAAGCTTCGCGTAGCTCCGGTGCTAGGCAGGCGTATCTAAGTTTAACCGTATCGACACGGGTTTACTGCAGTTTTATGCCCCCGGCAGAAATGTCAAGGCGAATGCGATACCGAGGTGACAATGGCTGCAGTTGTAAGAGTGGACTGGCTCTGGAAATAAGGATATTAGAAGTAAGCAGTGAGGGAGCAATAAAAGAATACCGAGTCAAGCCGCTATAAGACCTGAGCCGTCCGAGAAACGCAGGACAACGGGACACGATCAATGAATAGACAAATTGCACCCAACAACCATTCGGACGCCTTTCAATAACACGCATGCTGCTTTTGGCTACGAAAACACCACCAGGGAAGATCCAATTTTCCGAGAGGTTCAATCAAATTTTGTAGTAGAATCCGAATACAAATGACCTGAAACTGGTGCCATGATTCGACTCGCCGAACAGAGGGATGCAATCCTTAATAGCAGCCATCCCAGCAGTTATAATGCACTTTTGTAATTTAGCATCGACTTCGATGTTTACAAAACATTGAATGATTGATCATGTCGAATTTATTCGTAAAATGTACAACTAAGTTTATCGAGGAATTAGAATTAGGCGGCTATGAATAACTGCCGATCGATAGACATTCGAACGTTTAATTTTCATACCGTCCGAAACAACGGTGCAAGTCGCGTGTACACGATATAACGCCCCAATTTTACCGTATAGAATTTTAATACACTAGCTCGACCGCGCGACTTGAGACCTTTTGTCGCCAAAGCTCTATTGTCGCGACAAGGCTCCAACGAGAGAATCATCCCTGGCTGTATTGCACACAAAAGCGGTCGATTCAGCTCTCGTACTTATGATTCCGTGTATTCGAACTTTGAGGCCTTTCTAACGAAAATTTTAGGTAGCAGAGTGGGGTGGACCAGGCAGGTTATGGTGCTGAGCACATTAACCAAGATTGGGGATATAAAACGCCGAGACCGTGAACTTTGAAGAATTCGACACCGCGAGTGTTTTGCTTATTCGAAAAATCTAACAAATCAGACCGTTAATCATTTTTAATATGGGCATAATTTATCACGAAGTAACTTTTTCCGCCCCTAAGATTTCCCTTGCGAGGGAAAAAATATTCATACTTTCACGTATAAAACTGCACTCAATCTTGAGCACAGCATTGCTGGAAAAAATTATGTCGTAAAATGTTATAATATTTCCACCCGGAAGGGGCGTACTTTTTTAATGCCTCTCACACATTCGATTACGATTGGAAAGAAACGACTTCGTAAGGATATCATTACCGAAATACTTAATATCATCATTCTGTTCATTCTGCTTGTGTTTCGCTGGTCATGGTTAAACAATTATTCGGAATATGTGATAAAATGTTGCAATACGTATCGAAGTTGAATTCGCTATCAAACCGCGTAGCGCTGCAATCCCAGGAACGTTAACAATGCGCGACCACATCAAAGTTGCCCTTCCATGAAATCGGGTATCGACTAAATATTGAACTGATTGGTGAGATTAATGTCGACATAGGGTGTTAAGGACCGTTGCCTCGGCTAGCGAAGTTGGTAGGATTCGCCGTATCACACAGATTCCTAGAAAGTAGTGCAAAAGCATTGGGCCAGTCGAGAAGTTGGCAAAAGTGGTCGGATATTCAAATTTACTCAATCTAATCTAGCACATGGTGGTGCTAGGGGAGAGCGGGGCAAAACGGCATACCGGGGCAAAATGGTATTCACGCACAATGGGACCAAGGCAGAATGGTATTGGGGCAGAATGGGACAGCAAAAAAATCTACTTCGATGGGACTTTCTCTTGTCCTATTTTGCCCTAATTCTATCACACTGGGGACTTTATTTGACCATTTCGTACCATTTTGCCCCGCTCTCCTCTACACTGCTTTGAGGAAGCCTATTAAAGGACTGCATTATGATGCCTTGAAGTACAATTTTTCTTCTATTGTCACTTCCGTTGCGTGCTAAAGAAGCATGCATAGTTAAACTTTTGCTTTGTTCTTCGCAGTACAAGGTGATTATCAATAATTGCCTTCTGTAATATTGCTTTATCGATATGGAAAATTCGCTCCAAAGTGTCGTATAATAAATACTAACACGCTGAATGGAGTATTCGAATGATGTCGTCGGTTTTCTACTTGAAATGTTGAAAAAATCAATAGTCGCCTATTATTTAGTGCTTAAATGATTCTCCAGTCTTTCGTTTCACGGATGCATGGATGGAAGAGGTGGTAACGTGGTTTGTATGCCTCAGGATGGGTCCGGGTTCCTCGGAACTGGTATACAGTACTGCCACAACTCTTGGGTTTCGACTATACCGGGCCCCTTTCCGGACCCTCCCCCCTTCCCCCCGTCATCTCCAGTGTTCGGCTAGCCTGAGTTCTCCCCCTTCGGCACTCGGGCCGTCTGGCGTACGTTTCTGCCTGGTGTGAATGCCCTCGGCATTGATGCTCTATACCTATCCGGCGATCGCTCTTTGTGTCGATACGGTGATCGAAAATGTAGCGTTCGTGGAAAGGAATTGTCGCGAATTAAGGGGCAACCGCGGAACCGATAGTTCGATGAGTTCACCGAAGCTTCGCAAAAGCGAGCATCGATAATACAAATATTAGCAGTAACATATTTTCCATTTGTCGCTTCGCTTCGGATGCGTGAAATCTCTATTTCGAACCTTGCGAAGTAAAATTTTGTATACTCGTCCGAATAGCGTTTTTACAGACTACGCTGGAATTGCCATATTTCATGCCTGCCAAGTGGCTGGAAAGTTACCGATTCTTGACCAGCGGGAGAAAAAGTAGTAGTTTTTTTTATTAGTAGTTTTTATCATGTACTATTATGACTTTCTTTTCAATGTTCCGTTAAGTGCATTTTTCATGAATTCCAACCATGTTCGCGTCCAAAAAAGGCACTCGTGCGCACCGTTTCCGAATGCTTCGAGGATTTAGACCTCTTGATTGTTCATGCGCCCAAGATCACCGGCAGCCAACGATTCTTCGAAATTTTCGGGCTGTTTCATGCCAGTTCATGGGACGAAGGTCATTTTTCACAAAGTCCCATAGCCGCGCCAGCGCAGCGACCCCAAACCGAGTTGAATTGAGGGTCGAACGCCACGCTGAGCCACCCTCGGACTGGAATGGCCCGGCAGACCCTTCCAGTTCGCTCTCATCGAACGTTCCTTTTCCGTCATTTCTCACTGGCTGCTTATTCGGCGTCGCATTGTTTACTGGATCCCATCATAATGGAAGGGTAGCCGACGAAAGGGGACTATCGGGGGTTGACAGCGTGAACGAACATTCGCAATGGCGAGGGTGAGAGAGCCTCGAAGATCGAGTAAACTAGGCGCATGAATAGAACAAAAGTGTGGATACGCGAACCGAAATGAGTATAAATGCATGACCTCCAACCGACATTTAGCGTTGTGCCGTAATTTTATGAGGGAGGAGAATATACGGACGAAAAAATAGAAATTTTATGTGGAAAGAGCGGGGCAGAATGGTATCGGGGCAAAATGGGACAGCAAGAAAATCGACTTCGGTGGGACTTTCCCTTGTCCCATTTTGCCCCGATTCTATCGTGCAGGGGACTCTACTGAATGAAAAGTTTCACGGCCAACCTCGGAAATGGCCATTCGATGCTTTTTTCCTTGGCTAGAAGCTAAATGAACGGAATCTTTGAAAAATCAATCTTTGTTCTCGATTCAACGCTGATAAAACCCGGCAAGGCTAAACTAAAAATCTTTACCAAGAACCCGACAAGATAGTTCTATTTCGAACGCCCCCACACAGACACTGTTGAAGAATGCTGAAAACGCAAGTGCCATTATTGTACTTTGGGTTTGGGTTTATATCATGAAAGGACCTGCGAATACCTGCCTGCGCGAGACGTCCGGACCCCGGTTAAGTTTTACGACCACATCGCAGTACACCTGCACTTTTTTCGTCAATCCTCGGAGACCGCTGACCATTTTTCGACCAAACGGACTTGCAAAAGTCTTGCAGCCGCACCTCTTCTCGCTTCCCGTATTCGTCTACCTGACGTCCCAAAAAATGTCCACCCGTCCCAGCAATTCCAGGCACAAATGCAGAATTCTCATGAAGCAACGTCCTCTTCCAAAAAAAAATCTACATCAGCCAGACCTTCTCTTCTGCACGTCCCACGAGATGCGAAACGGCAAAAAACGTTGATTCAAAATTTCAATCTCGGACGCGGCTTTGCCAATCGTCGCGTGCCCCGACACGTGGCACCGATAATCACCTCAACATGTTTCTCCTTTCTTTCTTTCTTTCTTTCCTCTTCCACCTTCCCTTGTTTCGCTTCCTCTCTTTTTCATCATCGCCAACTTCTGTTTCTCTTCGTTCGATTCGACGTCGCGTTACCCGCAGGTTTCGCGTCTCTCGCCGCCTGCGATTCGCACCGTCCTCGTCCCTCTCGCTTTCGCTTCGGGCATGCTTTTCGAGAGCGCGCTCCCTCGCTGCTCTCGTTACGGCAACAGAAACAGCGGGATCGCAGCGGCATCAGAAGCAGCGCCAGCAGCACGGAACACGCGGTTCCTGGCTTGAACGCCGGGCGTGCCAGCTGCCGGGCAGGTGACGGTGCAGCTGTCGACTTTGCGCCAGTGTAGAAAACGAACGAAAAATAGAAACGGGAGGGGATACGGATTGACCCGAAGCCAACCCCTGACGGTTCAGCGATAGGGAAAGCGAGATTCTGCTCGCTCAGCTCCGTCCTCTCTTTCGGCCCGTCGGCGCGCTTCGCAGTAGGAGAGAGCGGGGCAAAATGGTACGAAATGGTCACATAAAGTCTCCCGTATGATAGAATTGGGGCAAATTGGGACAAGAGAAAGTCCGATCGAAGCAGATTTTTTGCTGTCCCATTTTGCCCCAACACCATTTCGCCCTGGTCCCGTTGTGCGTGAATACCATTTCGCCCCGGTATGCCGTTTTGCCCCGCTCTCCCCCACGCGATGCAATGTCAACATGAAGAATCCCAGCGTTTCATGGCGTTTCGCTGGTTCGCGGGAAATTCGCCGAAAAACCATTTGCCGACACAATGTCCCATTGAAAAAAAAAACCTGCAGAATATGTCGCATCGGAACGTCCGACTGTGAGCCGAAACTGAGCACACCGCAAGCGTCGATAGCTTCGATATGAGGGAAAAATTTGGAAAGGGTAACGCGAGCTGCCGAGAACCATCGCAGCACACTGTATTAGAGATAACATGCGCAGCTCGAGCGAGTACCTCTGGCACAGGAGGCGTGACCGGCGTCGAAAGTTCGCAACTCGCGGCTCGCGACATCAATTTTAGCGCCGGTCTTCTCGAATTTTTGGCGAACTTTAAGGACGGGGGTTCATTCGGTGAAAAAAAGGCATGTTTTTGAGATTTTTTTTTTTTTGGCGATACAGATAGTGTTCGTTTATTCGGTAAATTTCCATATAATAATATAACATTTGAACAACATTTTCCGAAATTTTCATTGTAAAGTATTCAAAATTGGGCGAGTGAAGATGGATCTCCGGAGGCGCCTCGAAAAAAAGTTGACTCGCGGTGTTCATCGTAACTCGCAACGGAATCATCCGAAACAAAAAAATCAAAATGCATTTGTTAAAGGAGATGTTTCTCGAGGTAATGACGAGAGGATTTTTTTTCCGATTTTTCAATTTTTCGTAGCACTTGGGAGCCAAAAAACCGATTTTCGCTAAAAAAAATCGGCTTAATTGTTGTTGAAATATTGGTAATTATTGGAAAAAACAGAAAAGCTCTCGACAATACCTGGTGAATTGTGTGAAGAAGTACTGTGCAAAATTTCAAAACGATTGGTCCAGTAGATTTTGAGTTATCGTGAACAGGGACTTCAAATATGACGAGTTTCAGAAAAACGCTTTGAAAAACGCGAAGAGTTTGGTCGCTTAGCGCTCATTTCACATAAGTTTGAGAACCCTTCTCGATTGTATAAAAATCGGAAAAAATTCATGCATATTAAAGGTACTCACAAGATTAATTTTGCATAATATTAATTCCAAAATGTTATTAACAAATTGATGAAAAACAAACAATTGGTCAACAAATTTCACCGCAAACCAATTTTTTGAGACGCTTAAATACTCATAGCTTCGTTAATTTTGCTCCGATCGACTTGAAATTTTAACAAAATGTTCTTGAGAAATTATATATTCATTTTAAAAAAAAAGCGAAAAAAAAATTTTAATACCTTACCCCGCCCTTAATACCTGGGCCTGGCAACACTCGTAATTTTTCACTAACATTTTTTTTTTTCATTACTTCAATGAGTTTGTTTACAAATGAAGAAGAAAACATTATAAAAAATTAAACGAGTTAAATTGGGTGGTAGTGAATTTATGGTTGAAAGCTCGCGATCAACGAGAAAAATCATTCATGTACAAAATAGAAGGCGGTTCTATCTGGGAAAATAATTCAGAAGCTTCGCGTGAGATTGTCGAAATCGATATTTTTTGTCCATTTATCTTGAACTTTTTTTCTTCATCCTTCCACGTTTTATTTTTTCATTTCGTTCTTCCGTTTTTCACAGACCCCAACCTCGGCTTTTCTCACACAGCTGCCACTGGTGTGCCTTCAGACGCTCCGGCAAATATCGTCCCCGCCGTACATCCGGTTTTTTATGGTCATTTTTGTGTTTTTTTTTATGGAGGATGTTTTGAAGAGCGGGATATACATTTCCTATCTCATTGTATGGGGAAAACCAAAAAAAAATAAGGACCATAAAACATTTATGTAATTATTCATAACGAACTGTCCATTATTAGAGTTATTAGAGTGCCGAAAAGATAGTTTGTGCATAATAATAGTTCCAAACGTTATTAACAAATTAATAAAAAAATGAATTGTTCAACAAATTATCCGGTAACCCAATTTTTTTTTTACGAAAATGATTTGTCATTATTTCGCAACACGTATGAACTTCTCCAGAATTTCAAATTTGCTTTCAATTTTTTTTAATGAGAAACAATGTGTGCAAAAAAGCACAGAAAAGGAAATTGAAGAATCTGAAAAAATTTTCATACGTATTCAGAAAAATGAACGCATCATTGTCGTAATTTTGAAAAAATTAGGGTTATTTGTTGAGCGATTTATTTTTTGTTAATTTGTCAATAACATTTTTGGAATTATTTTCATGCTAAATTGATCTCTTAAGTAGGGGATGATTCGTATTTCTCGTCATCTTCTCAGGCGTCTTCGTCGCTATTGTCTCCATGAAACGTCCTTGTTCCACGAAACTCTCAGACCTGGCATGTCCGAATGGCATTTTGCGTCTTCGTTGATTCATCAGAGTTTCGGAAGGTCGGATCGCCAAGTTTCATGGAACTCGATTCATAGACGGTGTACAGAGAGCCAATTCGCTTGTGCTCGCCGAGGTTCGGTTGAAACATGACCCAAAGTAAGGCGATACACTGTATTCAGTTCCAATGCTGTGAAGCTGCAGGCGATTGATTCGCAGAAGGTCAAAAATGCAGACGATTCTGATCCGGTGCTCGACGCAATCTCACTTTTGGATTGTATCCAGCAATTCCGGTTTGATGTGTGTCATCATCAGCTTGATAAGCGAGCGCGAAGATGAAGGGAGAATCGGTCCTTGAATCGACAAGTGGTCGGACACGACGCTTGCACGGCCAATCGTTCACCTGCTTCGCGATCTGGAAGTGCCCGTCGCGTTGTTATCCGGCGCGTCGATGATCCACGGTTGATCTCCGGACGTAAAAGGAGAATAACAAAAGGGAACGGTGTCAAGTCCATCGACAACAGCAGTTGCATGAGCTGTGATGCTTCGTCTCGTCGTGGGGGAGAACGGGGCAAAATGGCATAGCGGGGCAAAATGGTATTCACGCACAATGGGACCAGGGCAGAATGGTATTGGGGCAAAATGGGACAGTAAAAAAATCTACTTCGATGGGACTTTCTCTTGTCCGATTTTGCCCTAATTCTATCATACGGGGGACTTTATTTGACCATTTCGTACCATTTTGCCCCGCTCTCCCCTACACGGTGTCCACTCTTCCTACACGTTCGACGCTGTGTTATGAATGCTTGTCCGATTTTGCCCTAATTCTATCATACGGGGACTTTGTTTGACCATTTCGTACCATTTTGCCCCGTCGTGCCATTTTGCCCCGCTCTTCCTTACACGGTGTCCACTCTTCCTACACGTTCGACGCTGTGTTATGAATGCCTCTCCGGCATGCCGAGACTCCGCTGGATAGTCCTCGTCAATCGCTTATCGAGCCTCTTCGGCGCGAAGGTATTCTCAGCGTCCGATCGTTTCAGCCGCAGATCGCCTCGTGCGAGCCATTCTTTATCCGGTTTATTCTCAGCCTGACTATGTTGACCTTTTCTCCATTGAATGAATCCGCTGCACTTGCCGTTCCGTCCATGCGACTTGCTGAAATTGTACGGAGATCATTCGCGCTACGAGACTACTTCGGACTCGATTTTGGTGGCCGGAAGTGATTGATTTTTCAGGGAGATATTTAAAATGTAAAATGCTTGAATTGCTCGAAGACATTCAATGAAAATCTACTGTAAGAAAAAATTGTGCCAACGCAGATGGCGTGTTGCTTCCGCTCTTTCTCTTTTTTTTTGCCCGATATGCCACATTTTGAAAAAAAACGTGAAAACGGCGTTAAAACTGAACGACTGTATAGATTTTGCGAAAAATTTGACCAAAGAAGCGGACTCGTCTCCTCAACATGTGGTACAAATCTAAGCTTGATATCCCAAACCGTTCTCAAGTTATGAAGCGAAATGATCCGCCTGCATTCACATAAGGACGGACATTTTTTCTAGATGTGGTTTTTCGACTTCTGGGGACATTCTGAACTCGTTAACGTCGATATATTAGAAAAAAAATCACCAAAGCAAAGCTTCTGGAGGAAACAGAACATGCACACGTATCCACCAGAGGTTGGTCAATTTTGGGGAAAACTTTTTCTTTTTTAATGCGCCAGTTCCAAATGACACCAAATCCGAACCGAGAATAACCAGGATCGTACACATGGACGCCGTATCGCATGTACGGAGAGCTAACTATCGCCAAAGTAAGCTGGCGAGAGCAGCAGCAACTGCAAAAAAAGCGATTAGATAGATTCGGTACAGCGTGGTATTGGCTGCTGACAGAATGGCAACCAAACCGTTTGAGCGTTTCCAAGGCCTAGCCATATCCGGACGGTAAGAGGGAAACCGCTGCGTCGTCCGCCACCTGCGTAGCGGACTTGCACAGTACTAGTTGTCGCATGTACTGCAAACACTACTGCGGTAGAATTTCTCTCGCAGTCCAAGCTCGGGTTTGGAACTTCTGCAGTAGGTCAAACATGTGTTGAACCTACACCGCTCGCCTTCTGACCCAAAGTTCCTAATGGCCACGACATGCCCTACCGAGATGGAGTCAGCCAAATTGACAAGGCGTAGGGGAGAGCGGGGCAAAACGGCATACCGGGGCAAAATGGTATTCACGCACAATGGGACCATGGGCATAATGGTATTAGGGTAGAATGGGACGGCAAAAGAATCTACGTCAATGGGACTTTCTCTTGTCCCATTTTGCCCTAATTCTATCATACGTGGGACTTTATTTGACCATTTCGGACCATCTTGCCCCGGTGTGCCATTCTGCCCCGCTCTCCCCTATGCAAAGCCCGACTTCCTTCGCAAATACCGAATCAATTGCGCAAAATTCGATCCCTGCGTGAACATCCAACAGCTTGATCGAGACATGAACCTCGTTGAATGCACTCAATTGACTCACGGGCTCGAGTCCATTAGCAAAATTCAACTGGCACGTGTGACGAGCCTTAGATTCGCAACTGGTGGCGAACTGTAGACGTTGTGAGGTAAATCCACCGAAGAAATTGGATTTCAACATTGGTGCGAATGCGATAACATGGTAACCAGTAGTTCCTGAACTCTTTGTAATGTCCTCAAAGTCTGTCCCAGAATTTTGCATGTCCTCTCAAATTTGATCATATTCGATTGATTTGATTGATACTGATAAGAAGATTTATTCACGGCTTTACATTGTTTTGGTGTTTATTAGTGTCCTAAAAAAACCTGAAAGAGCCTTTGAAATGCCCTGCAAATTTCCTGGTCATGTTCTCAAACGTCCTGGTACGATGGGCAACCCTTTTACTGGACACCATGCATGAAACGCCATCAAATGAGAAAATAAGAATTCCTAATTGTAAGCGAAGTTAGCTACTGGAAGAAGTTTGTTCCAACCGCGCAACTCCGTCGTGAACATTAGTAACCAAATAGTTTCCGCCTCTTGCAATGTTAGCGAACAAGTTACGATCCTGAAAGTTAAGTTGAGCGAGGACGTCTTCAAGGTTGACATCAGTCGCATTTTTTGAAAAAGGGGTACACGAATCTCCATTATTGAACTTATTGCTTACCGTCGCTAGAATATGAACATTCCCGAGCTAGCCCACTTATGATTACGCGTCTTGCCTCATAACATTGTTGAATCGATGACTCAACGCTATTGAGGACAATGAGACGTTTACGGACCGAATGGAGAGAAAAGATTCGAACTCACAACATCCGGAGAGCCAAGAAAAGCCACCCAAGTTTTTGGGTTCATCCGGCGAGCCGAAACGAGCGAATATCGAAAGGCAACGAACAAAGACCATGGAGTTCAAAGCTTGGCGAAGAGCGAGTCTTAGTTCGGGCGAAGCGGAGTGAGGGGGCAAGCTTAACCGCAACCGAAAAATCGCGGTCGTAGGTCCTTTGTTCGTTATACGGCGCGGTATCGATCCGCTCGGTCGTCACGTGGCGACTTGTCGTGCTGCGTTCGGCGCGGACGTCGATGGCAGCGGGCTCGAAGCTGAAAACGCGCTTCTAGACCCGGGCTCTGGGCTGTCGCCGTCGAGTATCAACGCCCCCGTCCGGGGCCCCCAAAACGCAGCTCTTCAGACCCTAAGGAACGTGCTCCGTTATCTCGGCTACCCATTAATCATATTCTCGGTCCTCGTTTCTCCTTTGTCCTGTTCCTTCTTCCCCGTCGCGGGCTTCTCGCCTTTCCCACTCTCGTCGGCTGGCTTCATCATTCTCGACGGACCTTCTCCGGGCCCGCGTCGAATCCCATTCACGCTTCGGGCCTGAGCAGTCATTGAATTTGACTCCCGTCGATGGAATGCCATGTCCTGGAATGTTCTCTTCGTTAACCGCCACCAGTTCCGCTGATGCAGTTCTCGTATTTTCGAGGATCAAACGAAAGATCCGAAAAATCAGGAGGTCGCCTTCGTCGGATTTTACGAAGAGTTCTTTGATTTCGAACTTGATGGCGAAGAGTACAAGGACAAGGCCGGTACTAATCGACTCGTCTCCAATTGAGGAATTGCAGGAACTACAATTGCAGCTTCGGGCCTGAGCAGTCATTGAATTTGACTCCCGTCAATGGAATGCCATATCCTGGAATGTTCCCTTCCTTAACCGCCACCAGTTCTGCTGATGCAGTTCTCGTAAATTCGAGGATCAAACAAAAAATCCGAAAAATCAGGAGGTCGCCTTCGTCGGATTTTACGAAGAGTTCTTTGATTTCGAACTTGATGGCGAAGAGTACAAGGACAAGCCCGGTACTAATCGACTCGTCTCCAATTGGGGAATTGCAGGAACTACAATTGCAACCTCATCATATCAATGTACAGCAGATTCTGTTACGACTGACACTGAGTTAAATGCAACCCGAGCCAACGAGGCATGCGCTCTGCATTATGCAATGTTGCGATCATAGCCAAAGCGCAGCGAAGACAGCGTACAGGCATACGATAGGGTCCCGAAGGATGAGATGCTGGTACGATGCACAATCGAGCCAGAAGACGGGTATTCAGAACTACCGGTCTCCCGTGTCTTCAATTCTATCAGGTCCTCCAACCATCGTCATCATCAACGTTTGTGCGCGCCGCAACCCGATTGAACGCAGGCGCGGATTTTTGGTTTAGTTCTGTTGCTGTTAACAGAAGGCGAATTACCACGGTCTTGAAAACTGTAAACAACTCCTTTCAGGCGTAGGGGAGAGCGGGGCAAAACGGCATACCGGGGCAAAATGGTATTCACGCACAATAGGACCAGGGCAGAATGGTATTAGGGCAAAATGGGACAGCAAGAAAATCTACTTCGATAGGACTTTCTCTTGTCCCATTTTGCCCTTGTTCTATCATACGGGGGACTTTATCTGACCATTTTGTACCATTTTGCCCCGGTATGCCATTTTGCCCCGCTCTCCCCCTACTTCCATATTGTTTTCTCGCTTTCATCTATCACAATCCAACCAGGTCTGCTTCTGGTGAAGCACATTCGTCACTTTTGGCTTCCCCAAGAAGCTTTTTGATACAAGTTCGAAGTTCTGAGCGAGTCCCAAACCTCCGAACGACTTTTTGTTTGGAAAATTACAACTGTTATTAAGTTTGGACCACTCAACGGATTTGCGCCGGATTCAATTCTAAGAGTTGCGCAATGAAAACCTATGCTTGCGGCAAATTTCAGTCCGATGAACGACTGCGTAGTTTCTGCTCAGAAGCAATACGAATTATTGGTTTATAATAATTCAACTTGAAATGCTTGAATTGCTTGAAGACATTTAATAAAAAGTGTACTGTGAGAAAAAATGGTACCAACGCAGTTGGCTTATTGCTTCCGCTCTTTCTCTCTCTTCTGCCCGATATCACACATTTTGGAAAATGAGTCAAATGGCGGACGAACTGAACGACTGTATAGATTTGGCTAAAAATTGGACCAAAGAAGAGGACTCGTCTGCTCAACGTGTGGTACAAATCTAAGCTTGATATCGCAAACTGTTCTCAAGTTATGAAATGAAATGATGCTCCCACATACACATGAGGACATTTTTTTCTAGATGTGATTTTTCGACTTTTTGGAACATTCCGAACTGTTAACATCGCAATATTAAAAAAAAAAAAATGGGCGGCGTCGAAATTTTAGTCGTTGTGAATTTTGACCCCCACCCTAAAAAATCGGATAGTTCAGAGACGATATCTCGATCGCTGCTCCGGCTTAACGCAGAGCGAGGCACTTTACTCGGGGCCACGCGGAGCGAGCGAGGCGGTTGCGTCGGCTTTGGCAGCGTGCGAGATCGGTTATCCAGGTCCCAGGGCTGAGCGCTATCCGGTTTGGCAAGTGCGCCACCGAGCCGAGAGCCGTTCTCGGATGGCCGAAGTCGGCAGAACCTGCAGCGGCTCGCATCGCATCGCTGTGCTCGCTCGAGCCCAACACCCAACGGCACCAACCCTGCGTGTTGGTGAATCATCCAGATACCGCGATGCCGCCATCCGGTTCGTTGTGCGCAAGGCACCGAGTCCTCTACTTCTATCTCGCTCGTTCTTTCCTACTTTTTCGCTTATGCTCGTGTTCGCCGACCACGATCTACAAGTGTGACGGCGATTATGATTCGTGTACTTGGGTCTTGTAGAATGCAGATTGCTTTATCGATTCGATCGAGCTAGTTCACTCGTCCAATCCCTCAAAATGCGTTAAAAAAAAAAAAAAAAAAAAAAAAAAAAATATTATAATAATAATAAATAATTAATTAATTAATCATTTATTAATATTATCATTATAGTTATAATTAATTATATTATTATTATAAATACATTTTTATAGTTGATAATGTAATGTAATGTTGTTGCGTTGTAACGTTGGTTTTATCGACATCTCGGACTCGGGTGGCTCGATCGAATCCATCGAGTCTTCATTGACCGAAGCATTATTTGGTTTTTTCCATATTTTTTCTTCTCAGTAGAGAAGAGTTTTTGCGAGAATAAGGCAAGCCCAAGTGAACGAACAAGCGCGAGTAAATGGCCACGGTCCAACGACCGACCGACTAGGCTCTTTGTCCGTTTTAGCACCTGTCCCTCCCTTCGAGGGTGGGAGGCTCGGTTTCGATCCCCTTTCTCCTGTTTCTCGGACGGCCCGGACGTCTGGCGCGGGTTACGTGTTTCCTTCCATCCCGCGCGCCGCTCGCGGGAGCGAGCAACGTAAATACCGAACGGAAGTACCTTCGATGCGTTGCCCTCGCGCCGTTATTCTCGATGCTTTTGTTGCCGCTCGCTATACTTTTCGAAAATTCCGCTCCGAAGGGTCCTTTCACAGGGTCCTGCAACACGGCAGTGACTCGCTTCATTGTGGTCGAACACTACGAAAGATAAATCTTTCGATCGCTCTCTCCGTTTTCGAACTTCCCGCTGCCGGGCAGAAGCGCCTCAGCGCGAATACGCGATTTTGCATGATTTTTCGGCTGATTTTCTTTCTTGAAGCAGTTTAATCGCAACGTTCCCTTTTCAGTCGGGTTTTTTTTTTCGAGAAAAATACCGGAACCCATAAATTGTAGCATTGATCTCGACGGAAATGAATTATTAACTCCCCTAAAGTTGACATGCTTAATGTAGAAATCTCTCCAACCCACGGCGCAAAACATTTAGGAATAAATCTCGACCACAAACTTAGCTTCAACTCTCGCCTCCAGCAATGTAAAACCGAAAGGTTAAATGGAGCGGCTCACTTAAGCAGTATCACATTCAAAAACCGAAACACGCAGATGAAACATCTCTCAAAAATCTACAAAAGCACATGCAGGCCTATAATTGAATATGGACACCCAATCCTAGTCAATTGTAAAAAAAGCGCATTAAAAAAGATTGAAACCACCGAAACATGCAGATGAAACATCTCTTAAAAATTTACAGAAGCCCATGCAGGCCTATAATTAAATATGGACACCCAATCGTACTCAATTGTAAAGGAAGCGCATTAAAAAAAATAAAAACCGTCGAAACATGCAGATGAAGCATCTCTCAAAAATCTACAAAAGCACATGCAGGCCTATAATTGAATATCGACACCCAATCCTACTCAATTGTAAATAAAGCGCATTAAAAAAAATTAAAAACCACCGAAACATGCCGATGAAATATCTCTCAAAAATCTACAAAAGCACATGCGGGCCTATAATTGAATATGGACACCCAATCCTACTCAATTGTAAAGAAAGCGCATTAAAAAAAATTAAAACCACCGAAACATGCAGATGAAACATCTCTCAAAAATCTACAAAAGCACATGCAGGCCTGTAATTGAATATGGACACCCAATCCTACTCAATGGTAAAGAAAGCGCATTAAAAAAAATTAAAAACCACCGAAACATGCCGATGAAATATCTCTCAAAAATCTACAAAAGCACATGCAGGCCTATAATTGAATATGGACACCCAATCCTACTCGATTGCAGAGAAAGCGAATTGAAAGAAATAAAAACCACCGAAACATGCAGATGAAACATCTCTCAAAAATCTACAAAAGCCCATGCAGGCCTATAATTGAATATGGACACCCAATCCTAGTCAATTGTAAAGAAAGCGCATTAAAAAAGATTGAAACCACCGAAACATGCAGATGAAACATCTCTCAAAAATCTACAAAAGCCCATGCAGGCCTATAATTGAATATGGACACCCAATCCTAGTCAATTGTAAAGAAAGCGCATTAAAAAAGATTGAAACCACCGAAACATGCAGATGAAACATCTTTCAAAAATCTACAAAAGCACATGCAGGCGTATAATTGAATATGGACGCCCAATCCTAGTCAATTGTGAAGAAAGCGCATTAAAAAAAATTAAAACCACCGAAACATGCAGATGAACCATCTCTCAAAAATCTACAAAAGCACATGCGGCCCTATAATTGAATATGGACACCCAATCCTACTCAATTGTAAAGAAAGCGCATTAAAAAAAATAAAAACCGTCGAAACATGCAGATAAAGCATCTCTCAAAAATCTACAAAAGCCATGCAGACCTATAATTGAATATGGACACCCCATCCTACTCGATTGCAAAGAAAGCGAATTGAAAAAAATAAAAACCACCGAAACATGCAGATGAAACATCTCTCAAAAATCTACAAAAGCACATGCAGGCCTATAATTGAATATGGACACCCAATCCTACTCGATTGCAAAGAAAGCGAATTGAAAAAAATAAAAACCACCGAAACATGCAGCTGAAACATCTCTCAAAAATCTACAAAAGCCCATGCAGGCCTATAATTGAATATGGACACCCAATCCTACTCAATTGTAAAGAAAGCGCATTGAAAAAAATTAGAACCACCGAAACATGCAGATGAAACATCTCTCAAAAATCTACAAAAGCACATGCAGGCCGATAATTGAATATGGACACCCAATCCTGCTCAATTGTAGAGAAAGCGCATTGAAAACATTCAAACCGCCGGAACTAGGTCTATCCGCGCGACTAACTCGAATAGGCCATTCCACTAACCCTATCTACAATCCCCGCAACTCACTCTTATATGAAACAAAGGGTATCACACCCATAATAAAAAGAGTCAACCAAGTAACCGGTAGATTCGCTACAAACCAAGCAATTCACATCCAGCCGCTTTGCGCACAACCCTTACAAGTTACCCATCGATGTAAATCACCTCTACTAACCACCTTCCAACGTCTAGAACAAACGGCAAATCACCCGGGAAACTGACCAAATCAATATAAAACATAACGGAAAATTAAAAAAAAAACAAATGAAATGATATATAGATATGTAACATTCTCGTGAATCACATTGTCGACGCCTATGTACAGATCAGAAAAATTATAATAGAACAACCATTCGATATGCAATCCGAGGGCTGAAGGACTCCGGTCGATGGCCCATTGGCGTTGTCTATGCCGAAAAAAGATATCCCAAAGAATGTTCAACGATCAAATATTTGTAAACCAATCCTAATAAAGTGCTATTACTACTACTACTGATTAATTAATGTCTACTTGCGATTCATTGATCGATAAAAACCGAAACTCTTTGTGGGATTGTAGGGCCGTGACGGATCCAAGGGACGGAAGACGAGTGGCTTTGAAGAAACTGCCGAACGTATTTCAGAGTCTGGTCAGCAGTAAAAGAGTGTTCAGAGAGCTGAAAATGCTCTGCTTCTTCAAACACGAGAACGTGAGTAGTTGCTGCATCGCACACTTATATACGTATCACCGCGTTCCATTGTTATACCATGCTCGCAATTAGCAGGACGTTAGCGACTGTAACTGCTATTGCGTTGACGTGGTCGTTACCCAAGATCACGGGTTGACAAGTGCTCTTTGTGTTTGCCCTAAGGTTTTCTGTTTTTCGCAGGTACTGTCAGCCCTTGACATCCTTCAGCCGCCGCATCTAGATTTCTTCCAGGAAATGTATCCTTTTCGTTGTTTTCCCGATGTAATGTCAGCTTTGCGGAGCTCGAAGCGCGAAAGATTGATAACAGAATCAAACGTGTGAAAGCCCATGTCACAGAAAGACGAGAAATTGACTGTCATCCGAATCGATTTTCATTGTTCTCGATGTCTATGTTGAGTTCTGTGCAGTTTTTGATGCCCAGGTTGGATTCTTCGGTCTTTGGTATCCAGGACTGTCGCTCTAGAGACTTTAATATCCAGATCTGATGACATCTTGAACCCAATCAACTAATTGTCTGCTGTTTTTGGCGCGCAGGTTGATTCTTACAATTCTGATTTTTTCCACACTTCCAATTCGAGGACCAAAGATCAACCCGACGTTCAAAGGAGTAGTCTCGTCCGATCTAGGAATAGGAAGAAGCTTAAGACATGACACATTTTAAAGTTTAGTAAGCTGGGCGTGTTCACGAGTCACGAGTGTACGTTGGGGTGTCGTACAATCGTGGAGAACCAAACGATAAATATGATGAACAAGACGTGAGACGTGAAAATCAGAGATCAGCGCATGGGAGCGAGATACTCATGAAAGTTCCATTGTGTGTGTGTGTTTTTGGATTTTGGAAGGGGAGATCTGGATCAATGGGAAGGTGGGAACTAATAGTCACTCCGCAGCGCTTTCGCTTACGCGAAACTGCCGACGTTTGGCCATCTAGCGGCCAAACGGGAGAAACTACCAGGGCGTAGGGTCGTCCCGTTACAGATGAGATCTTCAAACTATGAGCAACTAACCAATCGGCTTCTTCAATCGGTTGATCGTTCCATGGTTTTTGATGCCTAGGTTGAGATCTCCAAGATTCTTAGTGCCCAGGTAGTTGTCTTCAGTTTTTGGTGTCCAGCGCTAGCGCTCAGGGTTTTTCAATATTCAGGCTGATTGCTTCCAAGTTTGAAGCATTCATGGCCTCTCGATTGCTCCCGAGTTTGAAGATCCGATGAGGTCTTCAACTACGAGAGAAATCGACCTGGAAACCACGGATGACAATGTCATAAATCGAAAGAAGTTTTGATACTTCGCCCGTTGTCCATACTGCCAGTGGGCTTCATTATTTCGTATGGTTTTGTCCACTACAGTGGACTTTGCATAGTTCATTTCGAACCTCAAGTAATGCTTCGAAAAAGCTATTCGAATAATTAAATCTTCGCGCGAGCCAGCGACTCGCGGATCTTACAGCGAAGTTGAACTCTTCAGTCGATATCAAAAACCGTAATCGGAAGTTCTTCCACATGATTGAATTTCTGAAGAAAATCCAAGTACGATCAACTACGCCAGTTGATGACGCAGTTTTCTGGTCTTGTCGTTTTCCCGAGAAATCAGCGGTTTAGAAGATCTTGGAATTGCGGCCATCTCTCACATATCCATTCCTCCATCGCTTCGCTTCATAGAAAATCCAAAAAATGGATTATCTGGATTTCCTGCGTCAAGAAGCAGCAAGTGCAATAAAAGCATGTCTTCATTGAAGGACTGATTCGGACTAAACCTTCCTCGCTTCCAAACCATTGCCCAGGTTCGCAAGAGCAATGGTCAAGCAAAATCAGGATGCGGCGACTGCTTCAACGGAAAAATGAAGACCAGCCTCCGAAGTTTGCGGAAAATCGTTCGTATCAGTAGTTGATAGTTCGAGTGAGCGCAGTGCAGGATAGTCGAAGGACTTGACATCCGGCGCGAACAGACGGGAAGGAACAGAGCACCGCAAGCCACCAACAGCAGTACAGCTAGTATCGATCCGCGCCCAGTATAAGGACCGGGCCATCGTGGGGAAACTCGAGATTTTCACACGTACACAGAAACTAACTCCTCCGTAGGTGGGTGTGCGTTTTGCGTTGTACTCGGGTACACGCGCTTCCGCTCTCGTCCGTCGAAGACAGACGGAGAAGTCTCGTCTGCGTTGCGTTATTCGATTTCGAACGCTTCTTTGGTTTTTCGGTGATGGCTCCTTCCAGCTTTCTTCAGCGCAATCCAGCGATCCACCGACTAAAGCTTGATTACCATCCGTTGAAGCACCATACGCGCTAATGTTGATATTCCTTTTAAGGTCCTACCCGCGGCAAAGACCAATCGAATTCAAAGAGCATTTCGAACGCTTCTCAATGAGATGAAAATCTGAAAGAAATGTAAAAGGTGCTCAAAAGATTGATTTTGCGGATTAATAATACCGAAATCTTGTCAAGAAGTTAGGGGATTGAATGAAATGTTCGACGAATCACTCGGCAGCGTTTTTACTTGACACGAATAATTTCCTTGACCATTGGCCGACGCAGATACGTGATAACGGAACTACTGCAGAGCGATCTTCACAAAATAATAGTTAGTCCACAGCACCTCAGCCCGGACCACATCAAGGTCTTTCTCTACCAGATCCTGCGGGGTGAGTGAATTATCAGAACTGTCTTGTAATAATCGTGCTCGCCTCCGCGCCGCAAAGTCCGCTTTATCGCACTAATATGGCGAAGTACTATTTCGGGGCCTTACCATACGCGGTTTTGCCGATTTTCGGAGGTACTTTTCTAGATGCGGATTTTAAGAAATGACGCATATGAGAAGTCCCGGGCATTTATGGGAATTCTGGGCGTTTTATGGGAATTCTGGGCAATTTATGGGAATTCTGGGTAATTTATGGGAATTCTGGGTAATTTATGGGAATTCTGGGTAATTTATGGGAATTCTGGACAGTTTCTGGGAATTGTGGGCAATTTCTGGGAATTGTGGGCAATTTCTGGGAATTGTGGGCAATTTCTGGGAATTGTGGGCAATTTCTGGGAATTCTGGGTAATTTATGGGAATTCTGGACAGTTTCTGGGAATTCTGGACAGTTTCTGGGAATTGTGGGCAATTTCTGGGAATTCTGGGTAATTTATGGGAATTCTGGGTAATTTATGGGAATTCTGGACAGTTTCTGGGAATTCTGGGCAATTTCTGGGAATTCTGGGTAACTTCTGAGAATTCTGGTCAATTCCCGAGAATTCTGGGTAATTTCCGGGAATTACAGGCGTCGAGAAAAATACTCCAAGTCCCTCGATCCTTGTAAACGGCGGGGGCAACGGCGACTTGTTTATACAATATAGAGAGATGTATACGGAGGTATATCCACACAATGTATTCGTCGAACAAAACGCTTTATCGTCGTTGAATTTTCAGGTTTGAAGTACCTGCATTCGGCGAGAATTCTCCACAGAGACATAAAACCGGGTAACCTCCTCGTCAACAGCAATTGCGTTTTGAAGGTATGTTGCGGCTCGAAAAAAATCATGAAAAATCGTCATCGAAAACTAATCGGGAAAAATAAGGAACGATGATCGAATGTGTCGTTCTTCTCAAGATATGCGACTTTGGACTGGCGAGAGTGGAGGAGCCCGATCAAAACAAACACATGACCCAGGAGGTGGTCACGCAGTATTACCGAGCCCCGGAAATTCTTATGGGGGCGCGACACTACACGGCCGCCGTCGACGTCTGGAGCGTCGGTTGCATTTTTGGCGAACTGCTGAGAAGGCGGATACTCTTTCAGGCTCAAAGTCCGGTCCAACAGGTGTGTGCTCGACATTTTTCGCATTTCGTCGAAATGTCGCGCAAAAAATTTACAGACGAACGAATGCGAAATAAAAAATACAATTATGCAAATTGTTTATTATATGTAATCATAACATATAATAATAATAAAATATAATATATAATAACAATTATTATATATATTATATATGCACATCGCTCGTACCGGTTTATATATTTTTCGTGCCTAACTTTTTTTTTAATTATTTACAAAACGAATCACGAAATGGTGAGCCAAATTAATTTTTAATAACTTTTTTTTTTTTTACGTCCAGTTGGAGCTGATAACCGAACTGCTGGGCACGCCGACTCTCGAGGACATGAGGTACGCGTGCGAGGGTGCAAGGTCTCACATGCTGAGACGAGCGCCGAAGCCACCCTCCTTAACGGCCCTCTACACGCTCAGCACCCAGGCGACCCACGAGGCCGTTCATCTGCTCTGCCAGATGCTCGTTTTCGATCCCGTGAGTATTTCAACCGAACCGTCTCGTCGATCACGAAATTATTTCCATTCTTGCCCGCGTCATGACTCATCGCGGTCAACGTTTTTTTTTACATTTCATTACAATTCTCTCGTATTTAATTGTTCATTTCGAATTTTCAATTTCTTAATTTTTTACATTTCATTTTCATTTTTCGTTAATCATAGAAAATTGGTTTTCATTATTAGTCTTGTTATTGTTACTATTATTATTATTATTATTTTTTATATTTTTTAAAATATTATTATTATTATTATTATTATTATTATTATTATTATTAACATTATTTTTGCAAATTAAAACGAAATTTCAATGTAACAGGACAAAAGAATTACGGTGGTCGATGCTCTGGCGCATCCGTATCTCGATGAGGGAAGACTGAGATATCACTCGTGCATGTGCACGTGTTGTTACACGACTAGTGCGGGCATGAGGCAATACACCGGCGATTTTGAGCCGGCGACGTCCCATCCGTTCGACGATCTGTGGGAACGGAAACTCACGAGCGTGCAGCAAGTTAAAGGTTAGTCACTTTTTTTTTTTTTTTCTTAACTATATATTAGCTATATAACTTTTTTTTTTTTTTTTTTTTTTTCTCATATTTTGAACTCATCGTTAGCTACGGATGAAAAAAGTTGTTCATTTGTGATTCTGGGTAGTTTTTTGGTGATTTTCCGTATTTCACTCACATCCAGACAACAATCACCCTCGGATTTGGGTTCGCCGCGAAAAAATACATGGAAATACGTGGTCGAAATTTTTTTTTTTTTTTTTTTTCATCAGGAAAATTGCAAATCTTGCTTCGAGACGTTTTTTTGCCATTTTCCATTGCGCTCTTGCCGGGACGAAAAAATGGATCGCAAAATGCAAGAAAAATCTTATCTTGTGTATTCTTCACCGCCGAACACGACGGTGATCCGAGATTCTTCGATATCTAATCGGAAGGCGAAGATATCGCGAGAAAGCGATTGTAAACCTCGAGATTCGTCAGTTTTCGCGAATCGGACGGGAGGAAAAAAGACTCTTTTTCGCGGCTTTCCGGCGCTCCCCTCAAGGTAGTCCGTGCGCGAGGTTTCGCACAAGTTCGAGGAAGTTGGGCGTGAATCGCAAACACTTCTCGATGGTACAAAAATCTGAAAAAATTCGCGCGCATCAGAGGTACCGAAAAGATCAATTTTGCACGATAACAATTCCAAATTGTCATTAACAAATCGACGAAACGAAAAATCGTTCAAGAAATTTCCCGGCGATGCAACTTTTTTTAAAATGTAAATCATTCTTCTATTTTTCCGAATTCGTGTGAATTTTTTCCGATTTTTCACTTCCCTTTGAATTTTATGATTTTCCACACATTTTTTCTGTTGAAAAAAAAATCTTGATAAAAAAAAAAAAATCTTGATCAAAATTTCTTGATCAATTTTTTGTTTCATCAATTTGTTAATAACAATTTAGTATTATTATTGTGCAAAATTAATTTTTTCGGTACCTTTGATGTGCGCGAATTTTTTCAGATTTTCATACGATCGAGAAGTGTGTGCAATTCAATTTCCAATTCCTCTCAATTTCCTCGAACTTGTGCGAAATGAACACCGAACGCCCGGACTACCTTAATTCAGACAACGATGGCCATTGGATTCGTGTTCGGCGCGAAAAAATACAAAAAAAAACACGGCATACAATTCGCATGAAAATAACTAACGCCGTTCCGCGCTTTTCGTTTCGTCTGTTGCAGAAGAAATGCACAAATTTATAGCGGAACAGCTGAACACGTCGCGCGTGCCGCTCTGCATAAATCCGCAGTCCGCGGCGTTCAAGAGTTTCGCAAGGTAAGCCGTACGTGGCGGTAAAACTCTCGCCACTCAAAACTCCGACCACAAGGATGCGTCTTGCTTCGAGTTAAAAAAAAAAAAAAAAAAAAAAAAAAAAAAAAAAGGGAACGGAAATGACGAATAAATTAGAGCACAAAAAAGACCAATCGACAAACATAGTGCGAAAAACTATCGCGGCAAATGAGATCGATTGAATGTATATATATATAAAAAAAAAAAAACAAAGTAAAGTAACGAATTGTTCAAATTAAAGGCGACGAAACCACTGCGTCCGGGCGATGACGCTCTTTTTTTTTTTTCAATCAGAAAGACTCGAAAGGCAAAATAATGATTCTCCGGGAATCATTTTTTTTTTTTTTTTTTTTTTTTTTTTTTTTTTTTTAATTCCATAATTAATACAAGCGCCGTGAGACGCGAGTGGTTCGTCTTGTACCCCAAAAATTGCGTGTCTATTCCAATTTTTGGCGGCGGGGGGGAGGGGTTGGTGGGGACACGGTACACTCGAATAATTCTAAAATGTACGCCTTCTTATCACAACTGAAATTCAGGAAATTCAAACGGCAGCCTGAGAAAGAAAGAGTGATAAGAAACGGCGATGCGACGGACCGACAATAAGTATCGAGACGCCCGAAAACCAGTAAAACAGTGGCAAAAAAAAATATACATAGATAAAAAAAGAAAATTAGACAATCGAATCAAGACAATTGATCGAAAAAAAAAAAAAAAAAAAAAAAAAAAAAAAAAAAAAAAGTAGAAATCTCGCGTCGGTTAACGAGACATGATCGAGAAAAAAAAACTGCATTTAACGAGAGCGATTTTGTCGCGGGTCTGTGCTTCGCGAAGCGCAAAAAAAAAAAAACAAATCAAAAACGAGAGGAAAAAAGAATGAACCTTGAGCCTTTCGTGGAGCAGGTCGAAGAGAGAATGACGAAAAAAAAGATTTTACAATACGATAAAATCTCGACAAAGAAAGATTCTATAGAAAAAAAAAAAAAAAAAAAAAAAAAAATTCTTTATGAATGAGAAAAGAATTTTGAACGATGTGCCCAATCCAGATATGTTTACTGATCTCGATTTTGTTCGTGTCCTGCCTTTGCCTGCCTACCGAAGTTAGAGCAAGCCAACCGCCGAGCCGCCATTTACGTGTCCCGCGTATACCGCAACCACGTACTACAAATTACCAGTACTTCTACGACCGAATCAGCGAATCGCTGCTGCCACCACCACTGTCGGCTACCGCTATCGACTACCACTACTATCGTCCGCAACCACTACTACCGCTACCGAACGTTACGTCTTGTGAAGCGAATACGAAAAAAAAAAAAAAAAAAAAAAAAAAGATATGAAAAAAAGAAAGAAAAAAAAACGACAAACAAAATGAAATAATCGACAAACGAGAACGAATGAAAATGAACCGAGAAATCCAGCTGTAATGTCGGCGCGCACCTCGCTCGCAGAGGTACTCAAAACTTTAAACCTTAAACTTTACCTTGCGTTTTCATAATTTTTTTTTTTCCATTTCACCCCTCCATTTTTTTCAACGCTTCTCGCTCCGAATCTCATCGTTTTTTTTTTTAACCCATTCGCCAGTTACTGTGGCTACTTTTCTCGCACTAATTCGTCATTTGCCATCCTTGCCGACGACTCTTTACAGCTTGAAATTTATGCAAATCGACGGATTCGATTTAAAAAAAAATTATTTAAAAAAAATGTATGAAATTTTTTTTTATTCAAAAATAATCAAAAATAAAATTAAAAAATTAAAATTAATTAAAATTAATTTCAATTTTTTTTTTAATAAATTTTTTTTTATTAAAATTTGAAAAATCATTTTTATTGAATATAATAACGGGAAAAGAATTATTCGCTTAACCGAGGGGATTACGAGAAATAGTTGAGATGAAGATTATTCAAGCTTTAATGAGTCGAAGCTGCACTTAATTATAATTTTTTTAATCAATGGCGCTTCCTCATAATTTTTTTTTTTTTTTTTACGAAATCGTCCCCGTCTCATCGTTCAACGTGCGTCTCAGTCAATTGATATTAATTATTTGAATAATTAATGTTCCCGCACACTTTGTCGCGGCACCGATCTTTCCCGCTGTCTATTTCTGTCTCCGAGCCTTCCCGTTGCAGCGACGATTCGAGCCAGAGTCTCTGTGCGTTTTGAGCCGCGCGAGTGAGTCTTCGGGGTTGTCGGCCGTGGTGGGGTGACAAATCTCAATTTTTCTTCGGTGTCGTTTCAGCGCGCCCTTGACGGGCTTTTGTTACCATTTTTCTTGAATCTCAGAATTTTTTTTCTCCCACGATCTTTTCGAAAAACGCCACGACGAGCGAAGGCAAAAAGGATTTTCTTCGAGGCACGTTTGGCAAATGTTGCGAGAATGATTTTGACAGCTGTAATTATTATACGGTGGATCGTCAGAATTCGAAAATCAAAGAAATCGGAAAATGTGAGATCGAAGTCAAAATCGATTTTTTTTTTAATCGAAAAAAGTGAGATCGAAGTCAAATTCGAAATTTAAAAAAAAATCGAAAGATGTAAGATCGAAGTCAAATTCGACATTTTTTTAAAAAATCGAAAAATGTGAGATCGAAGTCAAATTTGATTTTTTTTTTTAAATCGAAAAATGTGAGATCGAAGTCAAATTCGAAATTTAAAAAAAAATCGAAAAATGTGAGATCGAAGTCAAGTTCGAAATTTTTTTTGAAAAATCGAAAAACGTGAGATGCAAGTCAAATTCGATATTTTTTTTTTAATCCTAGATTTGCGATGAAAATTCGAAAAATCTTTGGACCGGATTCGAAAATGGAGAAATTCGAAGATTTGTAGAATCCCGGATTGAGATTCGGAAAATTGTACAAACGAGCTCACGTTTGGTTAAATGTTTTTTGATTAACGGCGCGATAAAGACGGTCGTAGTGCGACAAGTTCGTGAGATGCGATGACTCGTCGACCGAATTGAGACAATCCCTTCGATGCGATGGAATAAAAATCTGCGAAAAAAAATCGGGCAAATGAAAGATGCTGAAAAGATTGATCTTGCGTGAAAACGATATGAAAATCATTTTTCCGAAATAGGTCTGATTATTCGAAACTGTGTTTTTTTTTTTTTTTTTTTAATGAACAAACTAAAACGCAATTTAAAATAATTGGACGAATTTCTGAAAAAAATCTGCGAACCGAGAAAAATTAACAAATTATTTTTATAAAATAAAAAAAAATTGCATGCTGAGTGAGTCGATAATTTTTTTTCCATTAATTTGTTAATAACATTTTGATATTATTACGCAAAATCAATTCTTCCAGTACGTATCGCGAGATGCGAGCTTGATTTTCTTCAAAATTTATTTCGATGGCGATTTCTTTGAAAATTTCCTTCAAATCTCACTTTTGGCTGAAAATTTATTCGACATTCGAATCGATTTTTTTTTTTTTTTTTTTTTGCAATGCAGTGATAAAAAACGAATTCAAAGACAACGTGCAATTAAGTAGAGTAAAGTACCGCGATAGATGTCACCACGCGCAGTCACCCTGACCACGCGCGCGGCGTTTTTTCAATTCAATTTTTTTTCTCGCGACAAAAAATTCCAATTAAGGTAATTCGATTGGCGAGCTCGCAGTCGTCAAAATCCGGAAGATTAAATTTCTTCGTTTCGCACTTTTCTTTCCACGTCCTCGAGAAGAAAAATCGCCAACTGTTCGACAGCGGTGGAAAAGATAACTTAATGTTTATTGCCAACCAATTTTTCATAACTTTTCGAATCTTCTGAAATTTCGAACAGTCACTCAAAATATATTAAAAAAAAAAAAAAAAAAAAAAAAAAATTATGCAACAAAGCGTTCATTCGAATCGTCGATGTAAATATCTGTAATCCTATCGTTTTACACCGTTGAGCGCTCGATGCTAGACGAGGGCCTGATTAACCATGCAGCCTTCAGTCACTCGATAGATCTCAGATCGACGCTGTCCCGATATCGCGGCGCGCCTATTTGTCTGTCCTGCGAAAGTTCGTAGTTGCGCGAAAAAAAAATCTGGAAAAGAAAAAAAAAAAAAAAAAAAACAAAAAAAAAAAACAAAAGAATGATAGACCGAAAGAAAGCGAAAAAGCGAGATGTCGGACGAGGCGCCAATAGGCGAGAGAGCATGTCGAAGTGATGCGAGCAGTACGGGACGGTGAAAGAAAATCTGGAACAAAAATTATCGAAAAAATTGATAACGAAAAAAAAAAAAAAAAAAAAAAAAAAAAAAAAAAAATCCATGAACCGGATACGAGAGATTATTTAACGGCTGTCACGCTTCTGACAGCTGCATGGAAATCGGACTGGCTTTGTAATACACACGTGTATGTTTCCCCCCTATGAAAGCTTAATCGAATGTACATATCATTCGCACGGTACTTTAAGTTGGCAAATTTAGCACTGGCATAAATAAGTAGAGCGAAATACCCATTTTTTCATTTTTTTTTTTTTTTTTTTTTAATTCGCTTCGGGCTGGTTCGACGTTCTCGTTATTCAATCGGGATTAATATTTTTCATCGTTTCGTGCGATATTCAATAACAAAGAAATAACACAAAATAACACTGTGGGAGCTCGACTTTTCGGCGGAGCTGGGAGAATGCGGAGGAATCTCGAACGCTTCTCGGTGGGATCGAAAAAAAATCGCCCATCTTTCGAACCCATTCCATGACCTCGAAATTTGTTGTTTTTTTTTTTTTTTTTTTTTTTTTTCCAATTTTCTTCCCGTCGGGAATCGCTCGAGATCCTCCGCGAGTCCCACAAAAGTATCGAGTACTCGAAACCCTGCCCAGCCCGGCTTTCGACTGCAGATATGCCGCGAGATAACGCAAAGAACCTTTCCGAGCCGAACTAATGAATGTTGAAAAAAAAAAAAAAAAAAAAAAAAAAAAAAAAAAAAAAAAAAAAACCGCTTCGGGAACGTCGAGCCCCGCTTGCGCGTTGTTTCGCGGCGAGTCCGGCGACCGATCGTGATCGTTCTAACGCTCTTTCGAACCGAAATTTCCAGCTCCTCGGTGGCCCATCCCTCGGAGTTGCCACCGTCGCCCCATCAGTGGGAATGAGACGATTTCTTCGACAACGAAGGCCGAGGCTTCGCGACCTCGTCGTCGCTACTTCGCGCGCTTCGTCGCTCGCGGAAAAGAGAGCGCCCCGCAACCAGGATCGTTCTTCCTCTCGAGCGCCGCGAGGGAGGAAACGAAGATTCCCTCGCGATCGAGGGGACGGCGAGGCGTCTCGAAGCGGCCAATTTTTCCGGACGAGTACAATGAAGAACGAGGAAGACGACTGGCAGGACGAGAGGAACCGCCGGGACGAGCCATGAGAGACAATAGACTGCCGAGCACTGTAGCCTCAACTTTCGACTAGCTAAATACATATATATATATATATATGTGTGTGTGTGTGTGTAAATATATATATATGTACATATATATAAATATATATACCTGGTAAAAAAAATGCCAACCGGTCGAAAAAACTCAAAATTTCGACGAACAATTTCTTTCGCAAAATAGAAAAATGAAAATTTTTTTTGCAATTTTCGAAATAATCGCGGAATTTTTTTTTCGATTTTTTGGCATTATTGATATGACATCTTGTAAGAAAAAAATGCCAACCGGTCTAAAAAGCTTAAAATATCGACGAATGATTTCTTTCGCAAAATGGAAAAAAAAAAAAAAAGTGTCAAATTTTCGAAATAATGGCGGAACAAAAATTTCGATCATTTGGCATTGTTGATATGACACTTATATCTTGTAAAAAAAATTGCCAATCGGTCTAAAAAGGTTAAAATATCGACGAATGATTTCTTTCGCAGAATGGAAAAACAAAAAAAATTTTTTTTGCAATTTTCGAAATAATCGCGGAAAAGAAATTTCGATTGTTTGGCATTATTGATATGATATTTATACGAGCTCTATATATATATATATGTATGTGTATGTGTATATATATTATATATATATATATATATGTATATTATACGTAAAATAGAACGTCTGCAGATCGATTACGCGCACGCGAGAGATGTTTAAAGTAATACGAGCGAGAATACGAAATATTTTAGCGACTAAACGAAATGTAACGGAGAAAAAAAAATACGCCTCGGCAATTTTCGACGCTCCGAAGGTAGACAATTGTGTAGATAAATTCAACGTAAGACGGAGAAAGGGGAAGATTTTTTCTTTTCGAAAAATTCTCTACGGGCCAGTTTTTTTTTTTTTTTTTTTTTGCGATTTCGCGATTTTTCTTTCGTTTATCGCGATTCGTCGTTCTCGAACGAGCGAATCGATTCCGAATAATCGACGAAATACGGAGAGACGGAGAGTGAAGGCTCGTCACTCAGGAATGACAAAAGACGACTGGCATTTAATGATACATTGTTTTTTTTTTTTTTTTTTTTTTTTTTTTTTTTTTTTTTTTACTCTAACGGATCGAGCTAAATGGGAATTTCTTTTTTAGCGAGACTTCTCGGGCGTTTTACATAAACGAATGAAAAAGAATAAAAAAATAACGCCTAAAGTTATACATCGTAAAATGTACAATATATTGTGACAGTGTGAAAAATCCGAAATGTTCGTGTTTCACGGAAAAAACGAGAATTATACGAGAACTCGGGCGATCGAGCGAATTGGGAATCGCAGAATTGTAATGGGAAAGTGAATTTTCGTTCATTCCAGAAGGTCGGAGAGACCGGCCAATTCGGCCGATTTTTCGAGAGAAATTTGCCCTCGACGAGAAAAATTGTTCGGCCGATTTTCGAAAAACGGGCCGAGAGCCCCAAATTCTCGCGAAGAGACCGAAATAATTGAGCGAGAAAGAAAAACGATGCGCAGCCCGATTCGCGTTTGTCGCCGAATTTCGTTGCGAAAAATTCGCATTTATCCCGCATTCGCCGAGACGAATCGCCGGACTCTTTAGTTAATTCAACTCCGCAATTAGAACGAAAGACCCGACGAATTCGGGCCGTCTCGATCGCCTCGCGACGTCGACTAGGAATTTTAGGAACGTGCAATTCCTCAATTAATTTAATTAAATTTGTCTCGATCAACGAACACTCGAGAAACTCGCGAAAGTCTCCGCATACTGTTTTATTTTAATGAAAAAAATTGTAAAAAAAAAAAAGAAAAAAAGTTCGTCGATAATGAAAAAAAATTGCAACGCTTTTTTTTTTTTTTTTTTTTTTTTTTTTTTTTTTTTTTTTTTTTTCTAAACGCGTGTTTTGTAAAATTCGCCGATAACACAATTGATCGCATCGAATCGGCGGGACGGCGAGCTTTCGTAGCGTTGAATTGACCAATCGCGTAATTACTCAGACGGGAACACTGCCCCTTTCAAGGATCTCATTAACGCGACTGCGCGTCGAGTTTTTACAAATTTTTTACTCAATCTCACGAAATTCAATAGACGAGCCGTTAATAGCGAGAATTCGCTGCCCTCGCGTTCATTTTTCTCGCGCTCCGACCAAACGGGAGATTCGAAAAGAACTTCGAAGGCTACTCGAAGGTATTTTTAAGAAATTGGAAAAAAAGAAGAAAAAAAAAATTAGGCACACAGAAAGCGTCGAAAATATTATTTTTGCACGACAATAACACCAAAATGTTATCAACGAATCGACGAAGAAATTTTTTTTCGAAAAAAACACGCGGCGACAATGTTTTTTTCGGATAAAAATAATTTTTTGCTTTTTCCGAACACGCGTGAACATTTTTTTAGAACTTTTTGTATGCGTCTAAAACCACGTTTTCGTAAAGAAATCAATTTTTTTTTTTTTTTCAAAATCGGTGAATAACAATAGCTTTTTTTTCTGACGAGCGACGAATTGTTCAAAGAAATCATTGACAAAATATTTTCACTCTCCAAACACAAAATCTAATTTGCTGCTATTTTTTCCGAGTACTCGTGAATTTTGTTTTTAATTTCGTCTGACTATTTGAAATTGCATTTCGAACCTTCATTCTTGTTTTGCCTTCATTCTGTCTCGAAGACTCTAATTTCAAGCAATCAGACGAAATTCTGAAAAGAATCATGCGTATTAAAAAAAAAAAAAAAAATATTTTCATTTGCAAAAAAAATTGAGGTTGAGCGATTTGTTGAAAACTTTCTTTTTTATCAATTTTTCGAATCGCGGTATTATTATTGTGCAAGAACCTTACTTTCGGCGCCTTCCGCCGTTTTTTTTTTTTTTTTTTTTTTTCAAAATTTTTTCCGAATTTCGCGTTCGGCCGGATCGCATCGAAAGGACTCCCTCAAAATTTTTATTGCCCCTTAATTACGCTCCGAGCGTGTTTTAAAATTCGATTAATGGCCCTCGCGAATTTCGAGATTGCCGATTTTGCGAATTTTCCGTTTTTCTTTGGTACCTCAAATCCAACGGAGGCGAAACGGGAAAGAGACGAGGAGAAGCAGCGACGTTTAGAAATAGCGCGTGGTAGAAGAGCGTTCGATTTTTCACCGCGACGAGCGTTTCGTTCGACATTCGATCGGAATCGCGACGACTTTCGAGAAGAATTTAGTTCTTAAGTACCTTTTAATGTTTCACTATTCTTTCTTTTCTCGTAGAAAATCTCGTAGAAAGGGACGAAAATAAATTGGAAAATAATCGCGTTGAGAACAAAAATCGCAGAGTCGCTCCCAAAAATTGTGAAAAATACCAGGAAAAAAAAATCCTCATTCGAATCGAAGAAGTTTTAAGGATCGATCGAAGAAAATGCAAAATCGAAGAAATTGGTCCGAAATGCAAATCGAAAGGATGCGAAAAATTCGAGAAAGTTTCCACATGCAATTTTACATAAACTTTTTTTTTTTTTTTTCATAATCATGACATTATTTAAACATTCGTGGTCCTTTTGAGAAACGGCGAAAAAAAATCAGAACGAAAGTAACGCCGCTAGTTTGTACGAACTCGTCGATCATTTGTAAATAACTCACTCATCACTGTACATAAAAAATACATACACATATATATATATATAAATATAAATATCAGTTGCGCAAGAATCATTAATTTTGCGATGAATTACCGTATGAGCGTGAAATGTCTTCTCAATTTTTCCCACTCAAACGATTTCCATACTTTTTTTTTTTTTTTTTATTTATGAAAAATTCAACGAATCATTTCCGATTTGAAGAAAATTTAAATTTTTTCATCAATTTGTTAATAACATTTCGATATTATTATCACGCAAAATCAATCTTTGCGTATGCTCAATTTTTGTTCCGATTTTCGTTCCATTGAGAAAACTTCTCTTCGTTGATCCGCACCTCAAATTCGTGCCGTTTTCATTATTGTTTTTATCATTATTATTATTATTATTAAAACAATTTTTTTACAAAATTTTTAACAGAACGCAAAAAATGATAAATGTTCCTTCTTCGTATAAATTTTCACATTTCGTCGCGCGGCGAGATTTTTTTCTTCGCCAATTTTCTTCCCTTTCTTCGGCTCATCGGAGCGGATTTAGGAGCTAAGTTTCCGACCGGAGGGTGTGGAAAACACGAAAGCCCAAAGCGAACGAGCGGGAGTGGTTGTAGCGAATAATTGTAAAATATATTCCGAACGGCACGTCGCCCCGAGATTTCTTCTCGTCGGGACTTTTGTAAATATAACGCGTAGCGAGCGACCGACGGAGAGAATGATCGCGGAGCGAGTAGCCGGAAGCGCGCGTCGACGAGCGAAATACGTAACTTTAGCTAGGGTCCTGCCAATTAGCCAGCGAACGCTGCCGTTACGATTGTACGACTAAATTCTCGCAATGGTCAGTCGAAGGGAAAGATTCAATTTTTTTAGCGATTTTTTTTTTTTTTTTTTTTTTTTTTTTTTTTTTTTTTTTGTAGAAGGCTTTGTACTTTCAGCTCTAAACCTCAATCGCTCACTTTCCACTTTTTCAAATTAAATAAAAAAAACGATAGAATACGAGGAAGAAAAAGCACGTCGTTTGAACAATCGAGTTCGATGTTTCCTACTCAGAGCGCAGACGAGGAGAGGTCGCTCGAAGCGCGACGATGACAATTTTTTGTAAATAATAACTAATGATAGACAATTGATTTGGCTCACTCACGTGGTCAGTTGGGCATTCGACGAAACGCGGGGAATACACTTGACGACTGTTTTTTTGACGGAAAAATTCACGCAAACAAGATTTTCCTCGTTTCGATGTTCGATGATGAATAATAAAAAAAAAAAAAAAAGTATGAAAAAAATAAAATAAATAATGTGAATCGAAGAATTAGATTTAATTGAAATTTCGCTCGAATGTGCGACACGATTAACGCATAAAAATCTCGTAGGCTACGTTATTACATATGGAATGTATAAAGAGAGAAACGCAATGAAAAAAAAAAAAAAAAAAAAAAAACCAAAAAAAAAACAGCGTATAATCTATTGATAGCGAATATGCCTCTATTATCGGAGACTAGACGAAGCAGCGAGATGCACCAAACAATAAAATTCATGATGGAATAAAGAATGTAGGTTTTTCGAGATTTTCTTTTTTTTTTATTAAGCTTCGAACGATTTGTCCCTTATCGATGTTTTTTATCCCGAAGTAATACCATTTATTCGATTTAACGGTAAGTTAATTTTTTTTTTTTTATTAATACGCACGTTTTTCATTTCATCGAGACGAGAAAGTATTGAAAAAAACATTCTCACGGAAATTTGCGGTGGTCTTTGAGGTAGTCCAAGCGCATGGTGTTCATTTCGCACAAGTTCGAGGAAATTTTGAGGAATTGGGAATCGAATTGCAAACACTTCTCGACGGTATAAAAATCTGAAAAAATTCATGCACATTAAAGGTACCGAAAAGATTAATTTTGCACAATAATAATACTACATTTTTATTAACAAATTGATAAAACAAGAAATTGTTCAAGAAATTTTCCGGCAACGCAACTTTTTTTTTTATGGAAATAATTCTTTCATTTTTCCAAACACGCATGAATTTTTTCCGATTTTCTAAATTGATTTTGGAATTTTTTGTTTCCAATGGAAAAAATGTGTGGAAAATCATAAAATTCAAAGTCAATTGAAAAATTTGAAAAAATTCATACGTATTCGGAAAAATAAAAGAATTATTTTCATTGAACAAAAAAATGTGTTGCAGCGAAATTTCTTGAACAATTCTTTGTTTCATCAATTGTTTAATAACAATTTGAAATTATTATTGTACACAATTGATCTTTTCGGTACCTTTGAGGTGCATGAATTTTTTCAGATTTTTATACCATCGAGAAGTGTGTTTGTAATTCACTCCCAATTTCCTCGAACTTGTGCGAAATGAACACCTTACGCATGGACTGCCTTAAAGCGGTGCGGCGGAAGGTGAGATTCTTAGAAAATTCCGGAACATTCGGCGAGGCAGAAAAATTGGAAAAAAAATGCGTATGGGAAATCCTTAAAGGATTAATTTCTCGCAATGATAATAAGAGAATTTCATTGACAAATTGTCGAAAGAAAAATTGTTTAACGAGTCATGCGGGCTCTAACTTTTTCTTCAAAGGAAAATTCGTCTATTTTTCTGAATGAGTGATTTTTTTCTTATTTAAAATTGCATTTCCATTCGATCATTTTGAAAACAAAATTTCGAAAAATTTGAAATTTTGAAATTTTGAAAAATTTGAATTTTTGAAAAATTTGAAATTTCGAAAAATTTGAAAAAAAAGTTTTCGAAAATCGTGAAGTTTCATCGTTCAACAAATCGGCTCGGAACCTAACTGTTTTGTCGAATTGAAAAAAATTCTACATTTTTCTGTGCACGTCTGCATTTTTTGAAAAATATTGTCCCATCATTTGAAATTGTCTTTTCATTCGTTCATTTTAACCAAAAACTAAGTCTCGAATGAGTGAAAAAAGAATTCCGAAAAAATTGACAATTCCTCGTAATTCGAAACAAAAGTGAGTGCGTTTTTTTTTGTCGAACAATTTTCGCCAATTTGTTAATGACAATTTGATATTAATTTCGTGAAAAATCAATATTTGCAGAAGATTTTCTCTGAATCTTGTATTTCGCCGGACTGCGCCGCAAACTGTCTTGTTTGATTTTTCAAAAATCCCGAATATTTCGAACACTCGACAATTCGATATAACGTTGTTAGTGTCCGTGGAATTCGTATAAGTAAGGACAAATGAGAAAAAAAAATGTAAAAAGAATCAATGTGTCAAGAATAAAAACGATCGCTCCTCGTGTCGGTATTAAAATTGACTAGAATACGAAAGGAAGAAAAAGTAAAAAAAAAAAAAAAAAAAAAAAAACCGAAAACATTTTTAATAAAACAATTTTAAAGTGTGTGATGACCTGTCGTTAGTAACTAAGAGGCCTTAATATATCACGATTACGTACATTAATAAATGTGAACAACATATTAGTGATCTCAATTCGATTCGAAGTTATTATACAATGATTATCGTTAGACGAGATGCCAGCGAGTTAAAGGACGAAGATATATAATGATATAAATACGAAGATGACAAATATATTATATTGTATAATAAAGAAAGAAAAAAAAAAAAAAAAAAAAAGAAATAGAAATTCGTTGTGAAAGCCGATACCTGTGGACAGTTCGCAAGTGATATTGTTATTATTCTTATTCGTATTGACCGTAAGAGTGATTGGCGGACAGATCGGCTTAATTCGCCCGATTCTCCGTGTAGATCCACGAATTGCTCCCTTTAAGCTGCAAATTCCCATGGCGGAAATTGAAGAGTAAAAAAGGAACATTTTTACTCGTTGTTTATGATCGTATAGCGACGATCCGTTCGTTCAGCTTCTAGTTACGTGCTCGAAGAACTCGTCGTGCGATTCCATAATCCTTCGAGGCCCCGCTTGGATATTTCGAAGAATGTCGAAAACATTACCCATCATTTTGAGCGTCTGACAAAAGTCCCGGATTTCAAATACTCAGACTGCCTTTATTATCGAATTTCTTTTAATTGTTTATGTTTTTTTCACTTTTTTTTTTGTAAAAAAAAAAAAAAAAACCAACACCCAATGGCAATGACAATTGTCTTCTTTTTATCACCTGGTATCTGATGAAATTTTCAAAAATTGTTATAATGAAGAAAATAAATTAAAAAAATATATATATATAAAAAAATATATACAATAATATCTTTATTATAATAAATATAATAATATATTTATTCCATATATATATATAGATTTTTTTTTATAAAAAAAAAAGGAAATATGATATCAATTTTAATAATTTCAGAATTATAGAAAATTTTCTATTACCTTTTTGATTGTTTTTTTTTTTTTCGACGATCCATACGACGTGGCCTCGCAGGGTTGAGAAAAGCTGTATTGTAAAATGGTATCGTGCGAAGTTTTCGCGTTCGGAACTTTCTGACTTTCTCCTCGTGACTGTTATTTCACCAGCACTGCCATTCGCCGCCGTCATAATTTTCGCGGTTGTCGAATAAACGCCGAGTTTTTATTGCTCGAGCGTCGTTCGCTCCACAACCTCCCGCGTGAAATAAAAATCCAAGTCAGATTGCGATTTCTCGAATTCAAGTGGAGCGTACAATTGACTAATTTTGTTTTCCCCAAGGTTCATAATTTCCACACTTCTGTTCTGTCTTTCATTATTTTTCGGATATATTTCGATATTTTCCATTCTCATTGTACTTAGTGTCGTTCATGAAATTATTGTAAATATATTTGAAAAAAATGTGAGACGCAATCCGTAGTTACAAAACGCGGGTCAATCTTTTTTTTTTTCTTCAGAAATCATTCTTTGCCAAGAGTCGAACTAGCGATGTGCATCTCGCCGGTCTGCGAGAAACTACGGATGCTTTTTGTGCTGGATGCGCGAAAAATTAAACTTTTCGCGCCAGCTTCTTGCACGGAGTGCGAAAAGGTAATACTTTACGCACTAGTGCGAAATAGTGACTTTTTCGTACTAGTGTGAAATACTGACTTTTACATGCTAGTGCGAAAAAGTGGCACTTCTACGCATTAGTGCCAAATAGTGACTTTTACGTAGTAGTGCGAAAAAGTGGCACTTCTACGCACTAGTGCGAAATAGTGACTTTTACGTACCAGTGCGAAATAATTACCCATACGCACTAGTGCAAGTTCAGCACCGTTAATACGACCCAAAAAAAACAATTTTTTTTTTTAATTTGTCCAAAAGCACTTCTAGTCTCGTGACAAGTCCGTTATCATTATTGTCATGTTCGCTATCGTTCGTTATCATTTCTCCAAATCTGGCATTCTCCGGAACTTGGCGCTTGATTCACGCGGAAAGATTGATGCCCAAAAAAAGATGCCCGCGTTTTGTTCAACCGATTAAATGCAATCGTTAGTTACTAACACGAACGAAAAAAAAAAATAATAATAATAATAACGAAAATACAGTCTGACTGAAATCTAATAATAGTGAAATATTTCATTGTGGAACTCGACGAAGAAAATGTGTAAATAAGAAACTATCAATGTACTATATTGAAGGAGTAGTGGAAGAGCGCACGTCTAAATAAAAAAAAAAATGTTAAGGCAGTTCCAGCGTATGGTGTTCATTTCGCACAGGTTCGAGAAAATTGAGAGGAATTGGGAATTGAATGGCAAACACTTCTCGATGGTAGAAAAATCGGAAAAAATTCATGCACATTAAGGGTACCGAAGAGATTAATTTTGCACAATAATAATACTAAATTGTTATTAACAAATTAATAAAACAAAAAATGAATCAAGAAAATTCCCGGCAACGCAACTGTTTTTTTTTAATGAAAATAATTATTTTATTTTTCCGAATACGTATGAATTATTTTAGATTTTTTAATTGACTTTGACATTTTTTTTTAATGGAAAAAATGTGTAAAAATCATGAAATTGAAAGTCGATCAAGAAATCTGAAAAAATTCATACGTATTCGGAAAAATAAAAGAATTATTTTTATTAAAAAAAAAAGTCGTATTACCGGAAAATTTCTCGAACAATTTTTCGTTTCACCGATTTGTTAATAACAATTTGAAATTATTATTATGCAAAATTAATATTTTCGGTACCTTTGATGTGCACGAATTTTTTCCGATTTTTATACGATCGAGAAGTGGCTGCAATTTACTCCCAATTACCTCGAACTTGTTCGAAGTGAACACCTCACGCATGGACTACCTTAAACGATATGTATAGTAGAATAGTAGAATTCAGCATGGGCATTGGAGATTCCCAAGCCGACGCGATGCAGGACTCGAATTCTGCGAGGAACTTTGTGTAAATAGTAATTTACGGTATTTAAATTTCGCCGAGACTCGAGAACCGGACGAAAGTTATGTAAAAAAAAAAAAAAAATCCCGCCAAACGGGCTCGAAGAATGAAAATGTAAAAAAGCGAAGAGTGAAAAAAAAAAACAAAAAAGAAAAAAACCGAAAAACGAAAAAGTACTAATAATTATTACCGAATTTTTCCGCCGTACTTACTCGATAATTTACTACTTACACTTAATTACGTAACTATCGCTATTGTTAAATAATCAGTGCACTGACTATTGTTACGATCGATATTATTGTAGGGCACTAATCGCAGTTTTGTCTATGTGTGCGTGACGGTTCCGATTCGATATAGATTTTGTATCACCCGCGCAACGCAATCGAATTTCGCGCGCTCTGCGCGCGCAGCGAGATCGACGGCTCGCGATTCGTCCACTTTTCTTTGCATCATTCGAACGATATTTCGACGATCGAAGTGTCGCGAAAGTCGATAACTTTGTTTCGCATCGAAGCATTCGCGGCGATGCTCGATGGAGAAAAAACGATTGCAGAAAAAAAAACGGAAAAAAATCAGCATTTTCTTCTAGGAACGATCATATATGTAACTTCTCAATGACGATGTATTAGAGTGCAAAAGTGTACATTATTTATAACTCTATGTTGAGAAATGTAGTCCCGAAATGAATGTATTATCGTTCATAAATTAAAGTTGCTGAACTTTTGTGGGAATGTGTATTTGATATGAGACTCGGGGTGAAATGCGGTCACCGGCTCTGGACTCGGTCGGTAACGAGAACTGTAATTTCCTTTTTTCTTTTTTGGTGTCGAAATCGTAAAATTAAATGAAAATAGGACTTTCCGTCAGTCCTGAAGTGGAAGAATATTTGTGTTCAAACTTGGAATTCCGTTTCATTGAAGAAAAGATCATTACAGTTTTTGTTACCGACCGCGGCGTGTTACTTCGTTTCAGCCGCTCGACCGATATCACGTTATTATAAGGTCCATCGTAATGCTTCGTATGCCTCATCGTTGGATTTGTCATTGAAAAAGAATTGAACTGTTTCAAAATTTCGTGATTACGCACTAGTGTAAAATAGTGACTTTGACGCACTAGTGGGAAATAGTGGCTTTTTTACACACCGGTGCGGAATCGGGATTTTTTTCGTGCACCAGTGCGAAACTGTGGCTTTTTACGCCACCGTGCGAAAGGGGGCCTTTTTACTCACAGTGCAAAATAGGGACAACGCATAGGGCCGGAATAATTACTTTTACGTACTAGTGCGAAACAGCGAGTTCTCCCGCACTACTGCGAAATAGTGACTTTTCACGCACCGGTTCGAAATAATCACTTTTTATGCGCTAGTGCGAAAAAGTGACTTTTCACGCACTAGTTCGAAAATGTGACTTTTTCTCAACCCATGTTTCTAGATCCGGGAACCGTGCAATGACCGCAAAACGATTGAGAATCGGTCGTTTCCGGGCGAAAAACGAAATATGGACGATCGCGGTTCTGTTCTTTTTTTTTGGTTCTTTTCATAAAAAATATCGGTCGTACTGTGTGTAAAACTCGGTTGCCATCGGTCGGTATCGCTTGTTCTCCCTTCTCGATCATTTTTTCGATCCACCTGGCGGAGCCTGCTCGTACCTCGGTGGGCAACTCAATCTTTGGTCTCGATACTCGTCGCGTGTCCCCCGCGAAACCGCAAGGTAAGTGCGCAGCGCATAAGCGACGAAACATTTTCGTAACATCGAAATATAATCCATTTTATTATAATTACATCTATACACGGCGACGACTTAATTGAGAATAAATAAACGATATCGAGTTTAAGTATCGACTAGCCATCGGCGCTCGGTTCGTTGACGATTTCCACGGCTATGGTCAGATCCGCGTCGGAGGACGTGAGCCTCTCCATCGAGGAGGCTCGATTGACGTCGGCCTCGATGACGAATATCGATTCGGGAACTCGGCGGTAATCGTCGACGTCCGGCTCGACGAAGCGCACGTAGGATCTGTAAGTTCGAAGCTCGATGGACGACACGATTTTGGTCGGTGTGACCGGTCCGTTGGTTCCGCGATCGCCGCGAACGTTCGCGGACAGCCTCTCGTCGTGTCGAGCCTCGCTGCTGTCGGGACTGGCGTTCTGGCTCAGAAACGCGTCGTACTCCTTTCTGTCGCTAGGTGTCGACACCGGACTGTTCGACGAGGGCGCGTAGGGAGCTTCGGGACTGGCGGTTCTGGACTGGCAGCGCGAGTCCGGCGCCGCTCGTCCCGGCGAGACCGCGGCCGCGTTGTCGGTCGCCCGACGCAACAGACTCGTTCGCGGCGTTCGCGAGCTCGCGGCTCCGAGATTTTGCCGGGCGTTCGGCCTCTGCGAGCCGCGCAGCGATCCCTGCTGCTCGTTCGTCAAGCTGGGCGGCTTGTTCTTGGCGGCTTCGCTGCTGGGGAACAGCAGTCGGCATATGAAGCTCTTCAGCGCCGCCCGAAAGTCCTTCAGATGGTAAGCGTAGAGCAGGGGATTCCCGACCGAGTTAAGGTGCGACAGTATTATACTCGAGTTGAGCAAAATTTCATTGACCTCGCATTCCGGACAGAAGGCTTTGACGCAATTGATCGTGTAGAGGGGAAACCAACAGACGATAAAGAAGGCGACTATCCTCGAGAGGTTCTGGGTCGCTTTGACGTCCCGCTTCTGCGCCGCTCCCAGGAGGCGCAGCATCGTTCCCGTCGTCTGGTTCTCGCTCCGGCCACCCGGATTCATCGTCACTATTTGCCGCAGCTGGAACATCGATTAATCATTGACAGGTGCGTTTTCGGCGAAATACCGATTTTTGGGAGACACGCTCGAAAAGCACGGATCTTCGCGCGCCTGCAAAGTGTGGCGAAAGTGACGCTTTTCGGTGAAGCATGCCGAAAAAACGCTCATGCGCGGAAAAAATATGGATAATATACTAGTTACTTTTTCACACGTGTTTGTAAGACGCTAGTTACTTTTTGACAGGTATTTCCAACACGCTAGTGATGTCTTGACATGCATTCACAAAACGCTAGTTACTTTTTGACAGGTACTTCCAACACGCTAGTGATGTCTTGACATGCATTCACAAAACGCTAGTTACTTTTTGAAACGGATTTATCACACGCTAGTTACTTTTTGACAGGTATCCCCAACAGGCTAGTGATGTCTTGACATGTATTCACAAAACGCTCGTTACTTTTTGAAACGGACTTATCACACGCTAGTTACTTTTTGAAATGTATTCTAAACACGCTAGTTCCGTTTTGACACGTATTTGAAACAAGCTAGTTGCCTTTTCACGCGCATTTACAACCCACTGGTTGCTTTTTTGCATGCGTTTATAACACGCTAGTGACTTTTTCGGACCCTCGAATCACGAAGTAGCATTTCCCCTATAACGTGATTTCTTTAAGCTTCGAATATTTCGATTTACTTTCGCGTTACAGATTCGAGGTTCTGTCCAAGTTTTTAGTCACCCAAATATCTAGAAAGTAACTATAGACAGCTGAAGTTACTATCCATGAGAATAATCACTATACCCAACATTGTTAAATATTTTTGTTTTGTCAACAGTTTTTTTTTTTTCAATTGAACGACGATCAAAATAATTTCGTGATTCCGCCCTCTGATAGGCGCAAAAGTGCTTACAATTCGGAGGATAGTACTTTCGCTGCAACCCAAGCACCCGATCTAAGTCACGATCGGGTCGCTCGAGCGTCGCTTCAAACCGCACACAATGCTGACCTGCTTAACGACGACCCTGTATATGTGAGCGTAGAATGCGGCAATCAAGAGCGCGGGAAAGATAATGGTGGCAAAGTACAGGAAGACCAGGTAATCGTAGTCCATCACCTCGACGAATATGCACTTCTGATCCGACTTCTTGCCGGCGTTCCATCCCAACAACGGCAAGAATCCGACCAACGTTCCCGCTATCCAGCACACGCATATTATTCCTGAAACAAATGAACACCGGTGGAAAATCGAGATATATCTACAACGGAACGATTTCCATATAATTTCAATGTTCTTCGATAGCGCAATAATTTTTGTCGATTCCACAGCGGTTCTTCCGCGAGAAACCGTCCTGCTCAATGCAATGTCCTGCAAGAACCAACAGTTCAAGATCAATCATTCGTCAAACAGTCTTCTCGAAAAAACGAAATGTGATAAACGTCCTTCCGCACAAACAGAACCGGCTGCGATGACCGAAAGAGAGAAAGCAATGTGACGATGTAATCGTCAGCTTATTTTTTCTCTTTTCAATCAATGGGTAGGGGAGGGCGGGGCAAAACGGCATACCGGGGCAAAATGGTATTCACACGCGATGGGACCAGGGCAGAATGGTATTAGGGCGATAACGGGACAGCAAAAAAATCTACTCCGATGGGACTTTCTCTTGTCCCATTTTGCCCTAATTCTATCATACGGGGGATTTTATTTGACCATTTCGTACCATTTTGCCCCGCTCTCCCCTAATCAGATATTCTTTGCCTAGGCTCGCAAACGGATTTCGTTCGAGGGTTTTTTTCTCTCGACACTATTGTGTGTTCCATTTGCTGCAATTCTATCATACGGGGGATTTTTCTTTGACCATTTCGTACCATTTTGCCCCGGTATGCCATTGTGCCCCGCTCTCCCCTAATCAGATATTCTTTGCCTTGGCTCGCGAACGGATTTCGTTCATGGATTTTTTTCTCCCGACACTATTGTGTGTTCCATTCGCCGCAATTCTATCATACGGGGGATTTTATTTGACCATTTCGTACCATTTTGCCCCGCTATGCCATTTTGCCCCGCTCTCCCCTAATCAGATATTCTTTGCCTAGGCTCGCAAACGGATTTCGTTCGAGGATTTTTTTCTCTCGACACTATTGTGTGTTCCATTTGCCGCAATTCTATCATACGGGGGATTTTATTTGACCATTTCGTACCATTTTGCCCCGCTATGCCATTTTGCCCCGCTCTCCCCTAATCAGATATGTTTTGCCTAGGCTCGCAAACCGATTTCGTTCATGGATTTTTTTCTCCCGACACTATTGTGTGTTCCATTTGCCGCAATTCTATCATACGGGGGATTTTATTTGACCATTTCGTAACATTTTGCCCCGGTATGCCATTTTGCCCCGCTCTCCCCTAATCAGATATTTTTTGCCTAGGCTCGCAAACAGATTTCGTTCATGGATTTTTTTTCTCTCGACACTATTGTGAGTTCCATTTGCTGTCCATCGCGAGATGGGAAATGACGAGTGAGCGACAGTCAACGTCGGTTGTCCATGCATAATAGAATCACGTGTAGCCGGAGAAGGGCGAAGGGAAACGCGCCTCGCAGATCGCAAATATCGCGACGAGTAGACCATGCGAAAGTCAATATAACGTCACCACCACTACCAGCACTGTCGCGCGTATCCGCGACGATCCCTTCCATCTTGTCGGGCTCGTGCTATAACGAATCGTGTTGATGCGCGTCGTTTTAATTAAAGTGTCCGACGCAGTAATCCTGACTGGGCGTATCATGGTGGACAGTGCGATTTCCTGCAAGGACGCGCCGGTTCTCCGTTCCTGAGGCTGCAACAGTTATCTTCCACCCTCCTGCATTTCCTTCTCCCACCCCGTCAGCCCTCCCAGCTTTTGCTAATCGCGCAGGCCTCATCGAAGCGCATTGACGAGTTCCTGATTCGCCTGATCGCTCTTTCACTTCTGCAGCGTGCAGCCCGGACATCGAGGATGTGTGCTCTCTTTTTGCTTCCTCGAGGAGCTTTGTTTTGGTGGAAACTTTTTTTTCGAGATTTTCACCAAAGCGTGCTCAGAATGTGCCAAAACGTCGAAAAATTACATTTGGAAAAAATGTAATGTGTGTGAATTCATGTCACATGTTGAGGAGGCGAGTCCCCAATTTTTAGCAAAATCTGTGCAGTCCTTCAATTTTTACGCCATTTCGAGTTTTTCAAAAATGTCTGGTGGTGCTCTGGCTGCCACATTTTTGGAGATATCGGGCTATAATTTGGTACAAAGTTGGACTATTGGAATCCGATGATTGGTATTGAATTTAGGCAAAATCTATGCAGTCGTTCAGCTTTTACACGATTTTGAATTTTTCAAAAAATGTCTGGTGGTGCTCTATCTGCCACATTTTTTGAGATATCGGACTAAAATTTGGTACAAAATTGGACCACTATAATCCAATGATTGGTATTGAATGTGGGCAAAATCTATGCAAGTTCAGTTTTGGCATCATTTTGAATTTTTCCGAAAAAAGTTTCATTACAAAAAAGCTACTATGAGTAGCCGAGAAATAAATTAAACGACTATGGAACTATCAAATGAGTATATTCAATAAACAAGTAAAAGTAAAGTAATATATGTGTGGAAAACTTTTCACAAAAGAAAGCTTCTTGAGGAAGCCAAAAATGTTAAACGTACTTTCTTACAAACAGAGCTTAGTAAACCGTGATAAAAGAAAAAGAGGGAGCAATATGCCAATATAATTGGCACGATTTTTTTTATTATTCGGGCGCGAATTGAGGGCCTCGGGCAAACGTCGTGTCGGGTCCTCTCCAATGACTATTCCCCGTTAGAAATCATCTCTCTTCTACGCGCGCTTCGTCCGCACGATTCACAATATAAGGACAGAACGCGTCGGTCGAACGCTGCAGCTGTGAAAACACAGAAATTCTGATTCCTCGAAATTGAAATTCCACGTTTTTCCGCGCCGCTTCCGTCTCTCGAATTTCCTGCGATTTTTCATCGCGCAATTTCCCACCGTCTTTAGCGGCAAACGAGATCTCAGCAACTCGGGCGATAGATTACGGATATCGCGTAGCGGAAGATAATAGATTGAACCTGTGGATCAGCTTAATAGGAATCTGACATATATGCAGAAGACCGCAACGACCTACGGTGTACGAGCGTAGGGGAGAGCGGGGCAAAATGGCATACCGGGGCAAAATGGTACGGAATGGTCAAATAAAGTCCCCCGTATGATAGAATTAGGGCAAAATGGGACAAGAGAAAGTCCCATCGAAGTAGATTTTTTTGCTGTCCCATTTTGCCCTGGTCCCATTGTGCGTGAATACCATTTTGCCCCGGTATGCCATTTTGCCCCGCTCTCCCCTATAGCAGGCAAATGCCGCTTACATTGCCTTAAATTGCCGCGCTGGAAGCTTCACGCGCGTGCTTCGTAGAACATACATTTGACGCGGTGACACTGATCGCTTTTGCTTCGCTAACGAACACACGCGGGGTATCAACCCCATTAAGGAGCCCTCATCGATCTGTTACCGGGTCCGATCTTTGGTCGCGAGAAATTCGAGAAAGTCTCGCGCTTGGTATTTCCGACTTGCCGGCTTTCGCCCTTCTTCTCCCATACGCTTCGCTCGCGTTTCAATCCCTAGGGAAATTAAAGGTGAACGATGATAACGTTGACCCCGGTATCCGTGATCTATGTGGTCTTTCTCTTTCCACGTCTCATCGATTCACTTCTCTTCGAATTCACACTATTCTGAAACTATCCTGGCCAACGTGCTTTGGACAAGAGTGCGGCAATAGCGCGTCATGCTCGAGCACGTAATCGAGAAATTGTTGAATGTTGAGTCCATATTTGCACAGAACTTGGATTACGAGATTTACCAACACGAGTGGTGACTTAAGCCATCCCGCGGCGGTAGGTTTTAGGGTGATGTGCATGAGGATATCGGAAATTACTATGGAAGCCGTTTCTATGGTATACGTTCCTGTGGAAGTCGTCGCCATGAAAACGGTTGCTATAGAAACAGTTGCTATGGAAGCAGTTCCTATTGAAGCCGTTTCCAGGAAAACCATTGCCATAGAAATCGTTGCTATGGAAACTGTTTCTATGGGAATCATTGCTACGGAAGCTGCTGCCGACGAGATCATTGCTATGGAAGTTAACGCTGTGAAAGCGATTACTATAGAAACCGTTGCTATGGAAACGGTTGCTATAGAAACAGTTGCTATGAAAACAGATCCCATTGAAGCCGTTGCCAGGAAAACCATCGCTGTGGGAACCGTTGCTATAGCAATCGTTGCTATGGAAACTGTTTCTATGGGAATCATTGCTACGGAAGCTGCTGCCAAAGAAACCATTGCTGTGGAAACCGTTACTATAAAAATCGTTGCCATCGAAACCGTTGCTATGGAGACAGTTGCTACGGAAGCTGCTGTCAAAGAAACCATTGGTATTGAGGTTATTGCTATGAAAGCGATTGTTATAGAAACCGTTGCTATGGAAACGGTTGCTATAGAAACAGTTGCCATGAAACCATTCCTAATGAAGCCGGTGCCAGGACAACTATTGCTGTGGGAATCGTTGCTATAGAAACAGTTGCTATGAAAACAGTTCCTCTTGAAGCCGTTACCAGGAAAACCATTGCTGTGGGAACCGTTGCTATAGAAATCGTTGCTGTGGGAACCGTTGCTATAGGAATCGTTGCCATGGAAACTGTTTCTATGGGAATCATTGCTACGGAAGCTGCTGATAAAGAAACCATTGCTGTGGAAACCGTTACTATAAAAATCGTTGCCATCGAGCCGTTGCTATGGAGACAGCTGCTACGGAAGCTGCTGTCAAAGAAACCATTGGTATTGAGGTTATTGCTACGAAAGCGATTGTTATAGAAACCGTTGCTATGGAAACGGTTGCTATAGAAACAGTTGCCAGGACAACTATTGCTGTGGGAACCGTTGCTATAGAAACAGTTGCTATGAAAACAGTTCCTATTGAAGCCGTTGCTATAGAAAACGTTGCTATGGAAACTGTTTCTATGGGAATCATTTCTACGGAAGCTGCTGCCAAAGAAACCATTGCTGTGGGAACCGTTGCAATAAAAATCCCGGCCATGGAAACCGTTGCTATAAAAATCCCGGCCATGGAAACCGTTGCTATGGAGACAGTTGCTACGGAAACCGTTACTTTGGAAACCATCAAGCGATACAAAGTGATATCAGCAGATTCCTGATCAATTTAATGGTCCTCCAAATCGAGCTAAATACCAGCGCCCACTTTGTGGAACAAAACGGAACGTATACTTTTCAAAACGAATGTACGCAAGTCGAAAAAAGAAACCGGAACTTGATAAATGCTCGAGAAAAACAGGACAAAAAAAAAGTCGTGCGGCGAAGTAATAGAAAAACCTGAGCCTTCTCTCCCGAGCGAATCGATAAATAGTGGAACCCGCGCGAGCGCGAAGTAATTAATGACGCCCAACATTTATGTCCAGGCAACCTATCCTCGCCTCTTTTTTCACCGAAGTCCTTTGATGTTGTGCGGACCGTTGAGCACGATGGAAATAGATGGAGGTGGACTATTAACGGGGATCGTTACTGAAACGAGAGAAAAAAAAACGCCATTACGAAATAATTAGCGAGTGTTCAGCCCTGTGGTATTGCATTCACAACGGTCTGCTTCGTGTTTCACCGACGTTATCGTCGCGATGATCGGTTAGGGCCAAGGTTAATCGAGTTCCGGAAACATTCATAATAAACACATCGTTGAATAATATTGACGAACAAGTTAAAGAGAAAAAAAAAAAAAAAAAACAAACCAGAGAAACAACGCGGAAAAATAAGAAAATGGGAAAGAGCAAAACGCCGCGCTAGCGAATGCTACTGGCATTTCCAACAGAGGCGGTGTCTTTAAATAAGTACCTGTCGACCGGCCTTTTCCGTTGCACACGGGACGTGCTCTGGATACGATACGAAATGACAAACTGAAAAAAATAACTGAGCATACCGGTGACTCGATATATCTATATACATATGTACATAGATAGATGCCGCCTATGTATGTACCCTGGCATCCACATAGTGTCTACGGGACGGCGGTGTTTCGTGATAGAGGGAAGAAATGGTGACAACAGCGACTCTCTCCATCATCTACAGGTCTAGTTTTCTATTGTACACGTGCAACACGTACATGGATGCTTACTATATGTATAACATTCTATGTAGCATCGAAGAAAAAATGTGTTGTGAATCACCGCAGGCATTGCAGGGATGATGAAGGACCACGCGGAAAAACATGGTAAAGCACTGAAAACGTCACCATAGTGAAAAACCATCGTTTTGCAGGTCCTAATCGGGACGCGCCACTGTCCAAACGATCTGATTCGACAAAATCGACCACCAAAACCACTGCACAACCACTGGGTGCAAGAACTTTCATTGTAGTCGTTTTCCCTTGGACCATTAGCGCCTCCCATGGTTGTCCTCTGACACTTCCAACTCCCAAACAGCCGTGAAACCACCTAAATTATCACCGCTGAACCATCATCCGAAATTTCGGATCGTGGTTGACGTGGCTACTTGATTCAATGGGATTCGACGCAACGCTCCCGTCTCTAACGAGCGAGGCGACCCTACTATCTGGTGAAGTTCGGCATCCGGCCGCTAGGTGGCCGCTGGGGCGCGGGTTTCGCGGAATCGGAACGTCGTGCGGGCGGCTACATAAGCCCACACCCTCTAGGTTTTTTCCTTCCCACAAGAACTGCTCATACTCCTTTTGTGTGAGGTATCACGATTTTTAATTTGCTTACAAAGGAAGCTTTCTTTTCAGAAAAAACTGCTATAAGACTGCTTCACTGTAACTTCACAATAGCGACAGACAATAGATGATGGCATGCCTTCAAAAAATTGCGGATGTTCCTTACCAATTGCAGTTTTGGTGCGTACGTTACGCGAGTATCCCATTGGATGAAGAATGGCCCAGTAACGATCGACGGACACGGCAACGAGGCAGAAGATGCTGATGGTGCAGAGAACCACGAGTACGGACACGGTGAACAGGCAGGCATACAGATTGGTCGGCAATCCGATGCTGGCCAGTATCGCGAATGGGATCGCGAAAAGTCCGACCAGCAGATCGGCAGTAGCCAACGATATTATGTAGTAGTTCGTGCGACGTCGAAGCTTCCGGTCCTTGCTGAAGACAATGATAACAAGACCGTTACCGATGACCGCGCAAATGGCAACGATGACCTCGCACACCGCGTACGGCAAGTTCAACTCGGAGCTGGCGTAACTGGTCGAGGCGTTTATCGACGGATCGACAGGACCGGACACAGTGTTATTGAGGTAATTAGTGGAGTCGGTGCTCGACAATTCCATCTCGAGTTCGATCGATCAGCATCCTCCGCCTTCCGTTTTCTCTCGCTTTCTTCTTCTTCATCGACGAAAGTTTTTTCTTTCGGGACAAAAGTTCTTCTTTCAGTTCGTTCTACCGGAACATGATGTTAGAGACGTACGATTACTTCTATTAATTGCACTGATCGACACAACAGCATTCACTTATTCTCGGATTCTCCATCATTCCTCGGACTTGAAATGGTCACGGTCTTACTCGACAAATTTTCATGACGCGTAGAACGTGCGATCCGGGCGTTTGGTGACTGTCCGTGATTATCGAAGTGTTGATGACTTCTTGGAAGAATTCATATCCCGTTTGATCCTTCGATAAGGTGTTGGCCCTAAAACTGATGTTTTAATCCTCGCGGAATTCATTCTTCATTCTCACTAATTGCTTTTCTCGATGCATCTCTTCGCTTCGTTGTCCTGGAAGTCGTTTCCAATTGATAGCTGAAATAATTGTCTTGTATCTTGGGCTAAACTAAAAAACCTTCGGAAGACCTGGTCTTCGGCGAATGCAAAGTCTCAATGTGTTCCTCTTTGTGGAAAGAAACAAAAGTAAACCATAAAAAACCTCGAGGAAGCTTTTGCACTTCGGTCCACGCGTGTCGATCCAATTAGCTTTATTAATTCAAAATCACGCCCGTCGCCCACGGCGCGACATAACGCCGACTTCCGGAACTTCGTTGCGTCGCAACGCGAACCCGAAACTCACGAGCTTCCGACTCCGTCACGCCGAACGGAGCCTGGCATTATTATTTAATTATTATTTAATGGATTGGTCACGCAATCCTAGCGTGTTGTGGCGCAAGTTGAAATTCGTCGGTGGGCGAGGCCACGTTAACGACATAATTCCGTCCGTTGTTTCTTTTCCGACGTGTATTCCAGTCGCGCTACTGATTCTCGGAAGTCTTGCCTTACTTTCGTGCCCGTCGGTGATGACATTCGCGAATTGATTCATCTGAGCATGGATCATCGGGTCTGCGTCAACCCGGACCTGGATTTCGTGATCTTGGTTTCTCATTCATTCCTCCCGAGCATGATGACTGCGGATCCGGTCTTTCCGAATGCGGCTTCCTAGTTGCGGGACCTTGGCACAATTTGGTCCATTTCCGACCATGCCTCGTTGACTTTTTCTAGCCCAAGTGATACTGCATTGTTTTTCTTGAACCCACCTTCGTGTCTCCAAACGGGGACCAGAGTTACGGAACGGATTTCTTGCCGCATCGTTCCTGATGTCCGGATCCAGAGGTCCAATTTTGAATGGATGGCGAAGGGTTTGATCCTTGTGCTCTTCCGTTTCCTCTTCTATCTTCTAGGCGCAGAAAGTCATGGGAATGCTTGACCGAAGTACTTTTACTGTGATTCGTCTGCCGGTTGGTCGACCTCGGAATCCACCATAGTTCACTCGAGTTGGGTATTCAAAACCAACTTCAGTCTTCAGTTTCTCCTTCATCCGCATTCATTTCCGGCTGGATGATGACTGGAGTGTTCGATTTGCGCTGTGCATCGAATGAGGAACTGCTTCACCGAATGACTGGAAGTACCGTCTTGATCAGTCAACTTTGATCGACGCTATAGATCCCTTCTATCATTGATCCATCGGATCTTCCAGACATGCTGTTGATGATTCGCCTGAAACAGAATGAAATCCCGATAGAATGGCTATCAAACGAATGGAACCCATCGAAATAGGTGTCAATTTTTTGGCAGAAATCTCTTCTAGTGCTTGAGCCAAAAGGCGTGATCTAGGTTGAAGGGCTACACGCGGAAGGGTTTTATACTCGATAGGCTGACTTCGGTGAAGTTGGAGTCGTTTTGGGTCTTCCTATTCATTCAAAATTCGTAGAACATTTCAGCCGCTTCATCGATTTTTTTCCAAGATGCATGCCAAATCACTTTTTTCGAAATCGACCGAAGATTTTGGATCGACGGCGGCAAAATTTCGCCCGATTGCAGGAATGCACGAAGTCCTGCATGCGGCGGCCCGACCGGGCTCTTTTTTACCAGCTCAGGAGGAAAAATGCGCGACTCTTCCTAAGACTTTTGCTCAACAAGCATCGATTGAATGACCAAAAAAAAAAATCCCACAGGACTCCTGCGGTTTTTTTTCTTGGCTTTCGAGTGGTCATGCCGTTAAACCTGAATTCTCTGCAAACAGTTAGACCACGAAGAACGAAAGGATGGTGTGCCGTATTCCTGACGAATCTTCAGCAGTACAACCCTCATCGAAGCCAGCTTTGAAGCTCGACTTGCTTGTCGATAAATCCAACGCTATTCTCTCAAATAAAGGAGTGCTGGATCGGGACCGTTCGCTTCATCCTCTTTACTCTCCGGCTCGAGTGACTGAAATCGACGGGACTCGAACCTTACCCGCCCGGTACGTACATGCGAAGTCACAAAAGCTCTCTGCGAGCCATTTCGCAAACATCGCCACAAAGTGCACGAGCAGTTCGGGGCACGGCAAAACTACCCTCAAAAAATCGGTCGTTTTACGCCGGAAACCAAACATTTAGACAAATTTAATTCATCAACGTCAATGAATTTCAGTAAATCAATAAAATTCAATCAATTCAACTCAGTAAATTAAATCAATTTAATTCCGTCAATTCAATCGATTCAATTCAATCAATTCAATCGATTCAACTCAGTCAATTCGATCATTTCAATTCAATCAATTCGATCAATTCAATTCAATCAATTCAATCGATTCAATTCAGTCAATTCGATCAATTCAATTCAGTCAATTCGATCAATTCAATTCAGTCAATTCAATCGATTCAACTCAGTCAATTCGATCATTTCAATTCAATCAATTCGATCAATTCAATTCAATCAATTCAATCGATTCAATTCAGTCAATTCGATCAATTCAATTCAGTCAATTCGATCAATTCAATTCAGTCAATTCAATCAATTCAATTCAATCGATTCAATTCAGTCAATTCAATCGATTCAATTCAGTCAATTCGATCAATTCAATTCAGTCAATTCAATCAATCCAATTCAGTCAATTCAATCGATTCAATTCAGTCAATTCAATCGATTCAATTCAGTCAATTCAATCAATTCAATTCAGTCAATTCAATCAATTCAATTCAGTCAATTCGATCAATTCAATCGATTCAATTCAGTCAATTCAATCGATTCAATTCAGTCAATTCAATCGATTCAGTTCAGTCAATTCAATCGATTCAATTCAGTCAATCCAAACAATTCATCATTTCAATTTTCATCATCAACAATCGATCACCGTTCATCGATTCAATTTTTTCAATCTTTTCAATTTTTTCAATAAATTTTCGATACTTTTTTTTAAGTTCTTTTGATAAGGCGAAGGACAAAACCCGGATAGAACGGAAGAAACACGATTGGCTCTACCGATAGTATTCTTTCATTCGTGTGCCCGACGATGATTCGGCTCAACTTTACCGCTCGTAACTCGAGCCCTCGATTCCGGATGTCCGTGTCGATTATTATGTCATATCAGTGTCTTCATCTCGTCAATTTACTTTCTTCTCGATGCGTATCGATTCTTCGTCAATTGCCTTTCGTTGCGTTCTCGTCGTTCGGCAATGCCTTCTAATTCAACGACGAATTTCGAGGTCCCGCACGCGACTCTTATCGATCGGTCAACGCCGAACACGGCGCGAATTGCACAATTCTACGAAAATTATTGTCGCAACCCGAATTAATTAAACAGAACGTGATCGCTCGATCATTTTACAGGTCACTCGTAGCCTTTGACGCTCGAATCGTTTTTTTCTTTTTTTGTGAACCAAATACATTTTAATTACCAAATAATTATATTTTTGTTTCTTGCCTGAAATCTTTATTATTTAAATAGCCTTTTTTGCAATTAATCAAGTACTTTTTTTTTAAATAAATTTCATTGATAATTTTTTTGGTGACTTTTTTTTTTTGGAGATTTTTTTAAATCAAATGAATCTTCGATCGCCCAACGTTCATCGAAATTGCGCCAGATTGTAAACAAAAAATTCTTTCCCAAAAAACCTTTACAAAAATATCAATCAATACTTGTTAATTAACAAATATTAAGCACATATTAATTTAAAAAACATAATGAACGATTTATTAAAAAATGAATAAATTAATAAATATTTATTGGCATTATTGTTTATTAATTTTTTTATTTATTATTATTTTTTGTTTGTGTGATTCGCATTATTATTATTATCTCGGCAACAATAATGCAGCGCTCCGAAGTCGGATTCTTTTATAAGTGCGTCGGGCAGATCGAGGCGCGACGAATTCCGTCGAAAAATAAGAAAAGTTTCTTTCGCAAATTTGATCGGATGCTTTCTACGCGGAAAGTTGCTTGGCGTTGTTTTGCACGTAACTACCACTCTCCTTTCATCCACTATTCGCGCACTCAAGCGTCTTGTGTGCATTTTTTTTTTTTTTTTTTTTTTTTTTTTCATTTTCGTTCGATCCAATATCGAAGTTTGTAACTCGAGAATAAAGTATTAGCGCGTTCCCGTTGTGTGCTCAGGAACAGGAACGAAAAGAAGTTGCATGCGGTGCAACGGGCGCGGTTTGGCATTAGCGATGACCACACCCGCCCCAGCGAAAAGATACAATGACGACCGACGACACTACCGAGAGTGTAAACCCGGTATCCGGAAAATTTCCCGAAAACAATTTCCCGAAATCACAATTTCTCGAAAACAATTTCCCGAAATCACAATTTCCCGAAAATACAATTTCCCGAAAATACAATCACCCGAATGTACAATTTCCCGAAAGTACAATTTCCTGAAAGTACAATTTCCCGAAAGACAATTTCCCGAAAACGATTTCCCGAAAACGATTTCCCGAAAATACAATTACCCGAAAGACAATTTCCCGAAAATATAATTTCCCGAAAGACAATTTCCCGAATATACAATCTCCCGAAAACAATTTCCCGAAAATACAATTACCCGAAAGTACAATTTCCCGAAAGCACAATTTTCCGAAAGCACAATTTCCTGAAAGTACAATTTCCCGAAAACGATTTCCCGAAAATACAATTACCCGAAAGTACAATTTCCCGAAAATATAATTTCCCGAAAGACAATTTCCCGAAAACAATTTCCCGAAAACGATTTCCCGAAACCAATTTCCCGAAAATACAATTACCCGAAAGTACAATTTCCCGAAAGTGCAATGTTTTCGGGATATTGTATTTTCGGGAAATTGTATTTTCGGGAAATTGTGTTTTCGAGAAATTGTGTTTTCGGGAAATTGTTTTTCGGGGAATTTTCCGTGAACTGTGTGAACCGTCTCCGAAAGCCCGGAAACTTCGTGATCCAGCGAGGGGGAAAAAAGCCGGCGCTCGGCCAGAATTAAAGAGTCGAGAGTCGGCGAATTGGATTTTAATACGAACGAGCCGACGGATCACACGCAAAGCCACGTCTATTTTTAATTTTTCCGCTCTTCTCATTTATAGACTGCCGAGCGGCTAGATCGATCTTAATTAAATCGATGAGTTCGTTTATGGTTGAAGATTCTTTCGAAAAACATACAAATTTTCGTTAATAAATTATTTTTTGGCTTTTCTTTGGGATATCAATTAAATTTGGGAGTCGATTTATCGTTACATAATAAAATTCCATTCGGCAAAGTAATCGTGTCTATCGTTTAATATTTTGAAAAATATAGATTTGAAAAAAAAAAAACAGAAATTTCGGGTCTTTTCAGTTATAGACTGTCGAGCGGCTGAATCGATGTTAATTGAATCGATGAGTTCGTTTATGGTTAAAAATTCTTTTGAAAAATATATAAATTTTCTTTTAAAAAAATCATTTTTCGGTTATTCTAATTTATAGACTTTCGAGTGACTGGATCGGTATTAATCAAACTTATGAGTTAACTCATCGCTACATTATAATATTCAATTTGACAAAGTAAGCGTATCGATTGTTAATCACTCGAAAAAAATATCGATATTTTTTCATAAAAATAATTTTTCGGATTTAAAAAATTTGCAAACTGCTAAGCGGCTAGGTCGATAAAATCCACGAGTTAATTTATCGTTCAATTATGATAACCGATTGAGCCAAATACTTTTGAAAGATATAGAAATTTTTTTTTTTTAATTCTAGAATATTTCACTTTCGACTGCCAAACGGCTGAGTCGATCTTAATGAAGGCGGTGAGGTAATTTATCGTCACATTACAATATTCTACGTGGCAAATAATCGTTTCATTCGTTAAACATGCTTTTTAAAAAAAAAAAAAAAAAACATTTATAATTTTTATTTTTTTATTTTTATTATTTGTCACAACAAAAATAATTGCCAATAAACTTAAGGAAAAGAAAATTAATGAACTACATTTTATTTACTATCGAAGAGATATGAGAAAAGTAGATACACGAGTCGAAGATGGATTTGGTATCGAACGAGCGTGTAAGCTTTTAATTAATTGATTGATTAATTGGCTCCGGAGGGAAACCTCGCCCACCATCCAATCGGACCGACTCAATGAAACGCCGCGCGCCAACGGCCTCGCGGTAGCCTCTCGTGAATTCGGTTTTTTACCACGACGTTGAGCAATCTCTCTGATCTGTTAGGAATTCCACCGCAATGTCGGTTCCGAAATCGTAAAGCCCTTGAGACCTTTTAAAAGATTATTCCAAGTCTATCTCTCGTAGCGATTTTCGACGCTTCGGTCGTTATCGCGCGCGCGACCACGTGGCGCGTCTTGCGACTGCCCATGAGATTCTTCATTTCTCGGTGTGGTTAATAAAACTTCTAAATCAATTCACCCAAAATTTAATTGTTTTTTATTTTTTATTTTTTTAAATTTTATTTATTTATTATCTTTTTTTGTTTTTTTTACTTATTATTTTTTATTTATTTTGATTTATTTATTAATTATTTTTTATTTATTTTGATTTGTTTATTTATTATTTTTTATCTATTTTAATGTATTTATTTATTATTTATTATTTATTACTTATTATGATACAACTGCAATATTATTTTACATAAAACTAAGATATATCAAATTTTCTGCGAATGTCGCTCGCAAAAAAACGTCAAAACATTTTTTACAGATTTTTAAAAAATTCCATTATTATAAAAAAAAAAAAAAAAAAATTATAAATTTCAGATAAAATCTATCTCAGTCCGCGAAACCGTGAAAAAGAATAAGGGCCGTTGATCGGCGAAATTGTGCAATTTTCGAAGATAACACTCTTCGAGTCTCGATTATTCGACAATTTCGTATGCGAATCGTTCATCGAGATGCGCGGATTTTTCGTTGAATGAAATTATCACCCGACAAGACAAGTTGCCGGTGGCGGCGGAAAAAATCCCCATTCATCAAAACTTTCGGTGTGTCACCGAAACTTCGAAACTCCGACTTAGTCCGGACAAAAGGTTATCGCAGGAACCATGCCCTCGATCGCAACTTCTCGCAATTTTGCTTTCGGACCACTGAGCTCGAATCTCGACGGAAAAAAAGTCGTCGCTTCGCCTCTCGTTGTTTCGGCCACGCGAAATGCACGCGGAAGGCCCGAACTCGGCGAATCCACGATTCGTACTTACCAAAAAGCGAAGAAAAATGTCGAAACGATCCGGCAACTTTTCCACTCGACTTGTTTAAAAAAAAAAAAAAAAGTAAACAAAACAAATTGTCAATTTTTTTTCTCAATTTTTCACCGGAAAGTTTTAGAAAAAAATTTCACAAGAGTGTCACTGGATTAAAAAAAATCAAAAAATCGCTCGATTTTTTTTTTTTTTTTTTTTTCTGAGAAAATTGATGTTAAAAAAAAAAGGAAATGCTAAAGAACCGAATTCCGCCGAGAGATGCGCAAGGTCGAGGCGAAGAGCGAAACGTCGATGCTCGATGTCGATGGCACCGAATCGAGGACGAACGACGCGTCTGACTCTTTAACCCCGCGCCGCTAAACTGACTGTTACTACTGGCACACGGAGGGACGCTCCACTGAGACGGAGGTGGTGCATGCTGGCGGTCGTGACGGTGCTAGAGCGGTGGCGGAGGCGGTCGCCGCGGCGAGTCCGCGCTCATTACCCCATCACGCTTATGTACACATTTCGTCGTGTGTGCCATATCGCGTGATGTCGGCTCTCCCTTTACTCGTCCTTTTCCCTTTTTTTTTTTTTCAATTTTTTTTTTTTTTTTTTTTTTTTTTTTTTTTTTTTAGTTCTCTCTAGCCCTTGACTTCGGCACGTGGTTAGGCTACATCGAATAGTGACGATATTCGCTCCTTCACTCCATGAAGATCGGAGCGTGCCGCGCGCCTTTTAGTCAGACGCGCGACCGGATGAACTCTCGATCGGAGATTCAAAGGTACCGAAGTGTATTTCTGGCTCGAAAAGCTTCCACGGGAAAGAAACTTTACGATTACGATACGGGCTCTTTGAGATAGAATGCCGCTAGGCCACCACTCTCGGAATCACTACGGAACAGACGAAGCGCGAAAGAGATCGCGAAAATCTCGCGCCTCGCTGCCTCATTGTTTTTCCACGATTCGGCGGAGAGCTGAGAAAGTCGATCCATCGATCGATCGAAATCGGTCAATCGAAATCGATCTATCGGTCAATCGAAATCGATCTATCGATCGATCGAAATCGGTCAATCGAAATCGATCTATCGATCGATCGAAATCGGTCAATCGAAATCGATCTATAGATCGATCGAAATCGGTCAATCGAAATCGATCTATAGATCGATCGAAATCGGTCAATCGAAATCGATCGATCGATCGATCGAAATCGGTCAATCGAAATCGATCTATCGATCGATCGAAATCGGTCAATCGAAATCGATCTATCGATCGATCGATGAGATTCAATTTTACCAAAAAATAAGTTCGTAAATTGAAAAAAAAATGATCGACATTCTGAGAAATCGATTTCGATCCCACAAAATCGAAATCGGTCGATCAATGAAATTGAATTTTTCCAAAGAATAATCGATCCACACAACCAAAAACGATAAATCGAAAAGGATTTTGAAAAAAAAACCTATATGATAAAAAAAGAAAACGAATTGAAAAATCTGAAAAAATTCATATGTATTCAGAAAAATAAAAGAATTATTTTCATTAAAAAAAAGTTGCGTTGCCGAGAAATTTCTTAAACAATTTCTCGCTTTCTCAATTTGTCAATAACAATGTGGAATTATTATTATGCAAAATTAATCTTTTATATTGATTAATTTTTTTATAAATTTAATCTTCGTACCATCGAGAAGTGTTTGCAATTCACTCTCGATTTCCTCGAATTTGCGAAATGAAAACCTTACGCATGGACTACCTCAACGCAAATGGAAAATCGCGTCTTGGGCGACGTTTTACGCGAGCCCGAAAATAACCAACCCGCAACCATGCCGGGGATGGAGCCCGGAAATGGTCGCGCGGCTCGATCCGGCAGCTCGAGATTGAACTTCGCACTTTTCCCAAGTATTCTCATTCGATTGGCGTGTCTCGAGCTACGTTTCAACTGGTGGTCGCCGGACCGCGCACGATCGTCTCGGCCGAACGAAACGAGAAGCCGAAGAATCCTCCTTTCATGGAGCTTTCGACGTGCGACACATCGAACTAAAACCGCGGTGCGAACGTGTTTCAACTTTGCCGAAGTACAAATCACGTAGCGTTTGTGCTGCGCGTCGCGAGATCGAAAAAAATGTGTGTTAGCTCTCGTAGCGAAGAGTCAAAAAATTATCAGTTGCAATGAAAATATCAAAAAATTAAAAAAAAAAAAAATGCTCAGTTGGATGGAAATATTCGCGGAAATTCCATGTCACAGCGTGACATGCTTTTGGAATGCGAACGTTACGCGCCGGCTGCATTTCGCGTTTGCTCGGTCTAGTTGGCGGAAAGCACGTATTTTTTTGCTCTCGAGAGCCACTCCGGATGATTTTTTCTATTGATTCGTAACGCAGAATGTTGTGCGTATTTGTACGATAAAAGCGGCTGAAGGATTGATGTCGAGACTGCGCGCCGATTGTCCGTTAACGAGGTACGAACAAGTTTCATAAAGGTATATAATTCATTCCGGCTTCCTTCATTGTACCTAACTGGAAAATAACGTTGCATTTGTGATTGCATAGAGGGCTCTAATTGCGATATATCTGGGCATGAATACCATCGAGTAACGTGAATCATTATTATTCGCGTGTGCGGTTCTATCTCCTATTCGTACCACGCGACAGAGCGTTATGGAACCGGCCAATTATTTTACGGCTCGTCCAAGCCTATGTTTACACGAATTCACTTTTTACAATTAATTTATTTCGCAACCCACGGGGCGTGCGATACGTCGACGGCCGGCGTGTGGATCTGATTGGTGATCTTTTATCCCAGAAGCGAGCGGATTCCAAATTCTTGAAATTTCTCGCGTATGGACCGATCGGTCGATGGAAAACGTTGGTTTTACACATTCTACGCGTGTGGACCGATCGAACGATGGAAAACATCGATTTCACGAGTTTCGCGCGTATGGACCGATCGAACGATGGAAAAAATCGATGTTATAAGTTTCTCACGTATGGACCGATCGGTCGATGGAAAATGTTGGTTTTACACATTCTACGCGTGTGGACCGATCGAACGATGGAAAACATAGATTTCACGAGTTTCGCGCGTATGGACCGATCGAACGATGGAAAACATCGATTTTATAAGTTTCTCGCGTATGGACCGATCGGTCGATGGAAAATGTTAGTTTTACACATTCTACGCGTGTGGATCGATGGAACGATGGAAAACATCGATTTCACGAGTTTCTCGAGTATGGACCGATCGAACGATGGAAAACATCGATGTTATAAGTTTCTCACGTATGGACCGATCGGTCGATGGAAAACGTTGGTTTTACACATTCTACGCGTGTGGACCGATCGAACGATGGAAAACAACGATTTCACGAGTTTCGCGTGTATGGACCGATCGAACGATGGAAAACATCGATTTTATAAGTTTCTCGCGTATGGACCGATCGGTCGATGGAAAATGTTGGTTTTACACATTCTACGCTCGTGGACCGATCGAACGATGGAAAACATCGATTTCACGAGTTTCTCGCGTATGGACCGATCGAACGATGGAAAACATCGATTTCACGAGTTCCTCGCGTATGGACCGGTCGAACGATGGAAAACATCGATTTTATAAGTTTCTCGCGTATGGACCGCTCGGTCGATGGAAAATGTTGGTTTTACACATTCTACGCGTGTGGATCGATTGAACGATGGAAAACAACGATTTCACGAGTTTTTCGCGTATAACTGTCCCCAGTAACTGTGACCCTAACTGTGACCAGTTAGTACAGAAATATAACAATAAAACACATATATTGACATATATTCGATCATTTCCAACAATCCCGGATCATTGATCTTCTCAACTGCATATGAACATAAATAAAGAACATAAGCTGCTAAAAGGGCGCGCGACTAACGAGCCCGATGCATTTGAGCGTCTCTTCGGTTCGTCGAAGTTCATATCGGTAAAAAAAAAAAAATGATGACTCAACAAATTATTGCGTAAAAAATTAAAACGAACAAGATGAGGGTCGGTTGCCCAACTCGTCCCCAAAGTCGTAAATCTTCGTGAGTCCAGGACTGGGTGCCACTTGCACATTAGTTGCCGTATACCCCCTCACATGCTGGACCCGGAGCGGCCAGCGGGATCTATCCGAGTGAGGGACATATATTAAGGCGTTGAAGAAGCTCTGGTGACATCGTAACGGTGCGGAGAGAGCCAATTAAAAGGTTGAGACGAACACGAGCAGCGCGTATTACGTTGGTTCGCGTATTCATGATGCACTTTTATCACGATGAGACTCGCGTTTCAACTCGCGTTCTCATTAATAGATTTTTTTCTTCCTTCAACCGACGCGAATCGCTCGTATTTCTTCGGAAAATCAAATTGAACGAACTTTTTAGTACTGCAAAGTGCGGCTTCGCCGTTCCCGTTACCGGTAACGCGAATTTCTGCGCTCTCCCCGTGCTTCTTCTGCGGACTTGCTATCACAGCGACATCTCGCATCCGCAATGTGCAGCGAGCGACTTTGACATTCGTCGGTACAACAGAAATCTATCGGATCGATAGAGACGCGGTTGATCACGAAGGTTGGGCGAATATCGAAGGGACTAATCCAGAGATTTCACTGTTGTTGCAACGGGTTGAAATTCATTTGGAGCAATGTAAAACAACCCCCGCTCGACCGTCTCATGCTCAGTCGGTAAAGAAAACCTGCAATCAATGGATTACCGAGATCGGAGACCTTTGAAATATCCAATGGGGTTCATCCGACGCGGGTTTCATTGAAGCCTCCTGTGTCTTATGAGACTCTTCGTTTTTTTCCAAAAATGCATGATGCTCAAAGATAATTCCTCACAGTCTTCCTTACCAACAGTCGGTATCTTACCGAGCAGTAAAGTTCTCGGCTCCATCGAGCTCATATCCGTAGTTCATCGCGGTCCGAATCCCCGGTAACGTACGGCTGAGGTCGCTGCGGTCATATCGAGCGAGAATCGATAATCGCACATCGCGCGAAACCCACAACTACGCACGCATTCGAATTAAATTGCGAGAATAGAATTAGCATAGCAGATGAAGGATAGGAATGGTCACTCGAGAAAAATATGCAAAGAACGGAGAAAATAACTTTACGACTCTCGACACACGATGCGGGCGAACGGGCACAGAGAATAGCATTACGGGATTCACAAAAGAATAGAGTGGAGTTCACGCATGATAATCTATTCAGATTGACCGTCGGTAATACTTACCATATGTCGGTAAATCCTTACCGACGGTCGGTATGTTAAGTTGGCAAAGAAATTTTACCGACGCTCGGTCGATTCGGTGCCATTCGGATCGTTGGTCTTCACCGGCAAGATTTGTGGTTACTCGAAGACATTGATGCGATAATTACCGACCAATGGTAAATGATACTGTTAGTGGCAGACGTACTTTCTATCACAGGTGGCGCTCTTGTGCCATTTTATTCGGGACTAAGGCGCTGCTTGTAGTAAAAAGTGCAAAAAGCGAATTTACGCTAAATGCGGGAATTTTCGTCATAACTTATGGTTAAGAATTGTTATTCGTCTCCGACTTTCTACTGTAGGTGGGGCTGTAGTGTCTAGTAACATAGCACTAGAGCACTCATGGTGGAAAATTGGACGTGCAAAAATGTCTATAAAATCTATGGAATTTTTTCCCAAAAGTTATGGTAAAAATTTCTACGTATTTCGGACTTTGTACCAAAGGTGGCGCCCTAGTGCTATTTTACTAGACGCTATAGTAATTTTTTGCAGGCAACATAGTAATTTTTCTCAGAATCTCCCCTTCGCATACTTTCGTCAATATCTCCGGAACGACTGAACAGAATTGGTCACTTAGGGGTGGTTTCGGATAGCCAATGAACTGAACTTCACGATGGAACCGGTTTCAGCAACAGAATGCCAATTGTTTCCCAAATATTCCGGATTTTTTCGGACACAATCCTTGCGCGGCCACTCGCAGGAACATTTCGCTTTGAGAGCAACCAGCGAGATAAACTTTCCAGCGGCTCTTTTCACGCTCTACCATCCCCAAATGTCTTCTCTTTTTTGCATCTTTAAAATATCCTCCCTCCGCACAAGAGACGAACTTCGCTCGTAAAGCAAAGCGACTTGAAGTAATTAGCTGAGTAGTTCTTCTTGATACTCGAACTCCGCGGAGCCCCTTTTTTTCCAGGCCGCGAGAAGGGATAACCGTACAATTGAGACGTCGGTTGCAAAGTTTCCGTTTCTTGCGTTCAATTCAATCGCACGATTCTACCGTCGGCTCTTTCGAATCAAGTGAAAAGCGCAGCGATTGATACGAAGTTTCCAATTTCGCTCCGATACGCCCACACAATGAAAAACGCATCGTTTCATACGTTTTTTTTTCCATTCCATGAAATGAGAGGAAGGAAAAACAATGGAAAAATCAGAAAAAAAAAATGCAAAAAACTACTAAAAATTTCGGAAAAATATTTAAGGCGTACAAATAAATTGTCATCCAGCTCGTCAACGGCAAATTGCCTTTTTCGCGCGCCGATTTGTTTCTCATCGAAAAACCAAACCAGTCCGATCAGTAATGCATTATTTGCAACCCTGCTCAAAGGTCGCGACTGGCACCCCAGTACGAAGTGCTTCGTGTACTTTTTTTTTTTTTTTCCTCTTTAATTCAAGCTCAGGCCCGCGCCTCTCGTTGCTTCTTCGTTCCTTCGAAGCAATCTCGGGCCTTCATAAATCGTATGAAATATTAATACACGCGAGTTGGGCCGCGGGAGGCAATCGTGCACCGGTACGAAGAATCGATCCGGCGATTCCGTTTCGCGGGCCGCGCCGCGCCGGAGCGAAGGCACGAAGAGAGACGGAAGGCAAACAGAAAATTTTGCCCCGTGAATAATGAGAGCCGCGCTGTTTCCATTCCCTTTCTGTGCCCCCCTCTCTCTCTCTCTCGCGATGCGAATCACATTTAATTAAGCCGAAGCGCACCGCTCGCAATCAAGGTTCGGCGACGAGTGAGAGACCGTCCTAGGTCACGGGTTCGCCCTTCCCCGCTCGGTTCCTTTGTTTAATCAGGTACCGATTTTAGCGCCCGCTCTACGTGACTCCGCGACATTCTTCTCGATCCGTCTCCGCACCCGAACCGGCCAACCGAAAGTTGGCCGCGAGATACAAATAATTGCCACATTCAGGTGAGGTCCAGCGCGCGCTGTGGTCACCGAGAAATCCACGAAAATCCCCGCAGAGCGCATATTCCGAGGCGCGATAATTAGCGCGAAGCCAAAAGTCGCGAATCCCAATACGCATTTTTTTTTTTTTTTTTTTTTTTTTTTTTTTTTTTTTTTTTTTTTTCGAAGCAAATTCTCGGAAATTAAATTATACTATTTATTTTGTTGGGTTTCCCGCTGGGCTTCGATACTCGGATAAATTAACGGCACGAAGAGCCTCCTCGTAACGCCGAGAGGAAAATGTAATTATTCCCACTGTATCGAGTAAGTCCCCGGAGGCATTTTTCTATGTATAGTCTCTGTTGAAAGGGATTTAATTAGTTAAAATGTGAAAAAAATAAAAACAATGATGTAATTATGTTATTGTTATAATATATGATTGATTATATTGGAAGATATTGTTAAACGATACTATGATTAATATAAATATTCACATATTAATAATAACGGTTATTATCAATGGTTATTATTTTTTAAAGTCAGGTTGCCGTGGCAATTTGTCGAAAATTTTTCTTTCGTCAATTTGTTGATAGCATTTTGGAATTATTATTATGCGAAATCAATCGTTCGAGCACCTCCTGTATGCTTGATTTTTTTCAGATTTTTATCCTGTCGAGAAGTGTTTAAAATTCGAATTGAATTCTCAGTTCTGAGCAGAGCTGCAAATAATGCATTACTGATTTCATTATTCATTTTTGGAAAAATGATAAATGTATTTCGCCAGCATTACCCGTTTTTTTTTAATTCGTAATGGACCCAGTTTCATGTCCCGTTTTTTTTTAAATCGACAATGGAATGTGTTCCATTATAAATTTTCTATAAAATCATAAATTAAATTCCTCTCCATTGTCCATTTCTCGAACAACCGGAAATGCATTCTTTACACATTACTATTTTCACAACTCTGAATATCATATATTACTCTCCGGGAAAAATGTTTTTCATTATTTAAAATACGATTTAAAATAAAATTCATTAGTGCATTTTTAATATTATTTATTATTTGAAATATTATTTTAAGTAAAATGAAATATGAAAAAAAAAATTAATTAAGATACGAAACAGTTCCAATTCTAAATAATTACCTGGATTTTTTTTCGTCGAAGCTTCATACTTTTTATGGAAAAAACCACCATACTTGTCCTTGGAATGTATTCTTTTCTAGCGCTAAAGAATGAAGACTCGCGAACGAACAAATTGGGTAGCAAAATTCGTCGGAATATCTTTAGGAGACGTTTCGAAGTAGTGAATGCGACAGGAATTCCGAAAACGCATTAAGCGTTGGCTTCACTTTTCGCTGTACCGCCGAAATGGGCGGATAAGTTTCTTTATTAGCGATTGCGCTTTTCTAGCCGATTCTTGACCTACCGCACGCGCTCCCGCATTGCTCCGCTTCGCGGCAATTAAGCGCGAGGTGTTAGCTAACCCGGCAAACAATTATGGTACGCAGAGTACACACGCCAAAGCCGAGCTTACTTGAGTTCTTTTTTTATTAACTTTTTTTTTTTTTTTCTTTTTTTTTTTTTTTTTTTTTTATTCCGCGTTTCTCCTCGGTGCAGGATTTCTTTTCGCGAACTCGCGGAATTCCAACTGTGCCAGTTGGAGGCCGCCCTCGGCTTAACGAGACTCTACCTCTAGCGCTTCGGTAATTATATAAATTGGACAAATTTACTCGAGGCCGAGAAGGTTCGCATGAGAGATCAATTAGAATCGTGGCAATCCGTCAACCTTGAAGCGCGGGCTCGGCGAACAAACGAGGAAAGAGGAAACATCCCGGGAAATTATCTCGATTTTTTTTTTTTTTTTTTTTTTTTTTTTTTTTTTTTTTTTTTTTTTTGTACGGCTAGGATTGATGAGCGGTCGATCTTACCTATCTTTGCCCGTTTAATCGAGAACCGTGCCTCCTCGGGGCGGGAAGGTTTATCCGCCACTCCGGAGAATTCGACAATAAACGTATCTCTCGTCCATTCCTTCTTTTCCCACGCGCTTCTTCGACGGATTGCGTGCACACGCAACGCTCACGTGCGGGGGGATGCTTCGGGGCTGTTTCTCGTATTTCGCCCGCCCGATCTCCCGTCGATGGCGATTAATCGTCGTTCAACGCTCGCGTGTGATCACAATTTCGTATTCGTATTTTTATTGTTATCATTTTTCGAATTTTTTTTTCTTTTTTTTTTTTTTTTTTTAAGTTTATTGAGGTTTTTTTGGGGTTTTTAATTAATCATCGTAATTTTTTCGTGCTTCCCATGATTTTTCGAGTTCACGATAAACTTCATCCGTTTTTACTAAAAATTTTTTTTCATGATTCCGCCGCGCGACTCTTCAACTTTGTAATAAAATACATCAGTTCTTACCCAAAGAATAAAAAAAAATTCATTGCGATTCGAAAAAAGCCCGAATTCAAATAATTGCCAAAAGTCTGAAAAAATTCGTACGTATTCAGAAAAATAAAAGAATTATTTTCGTTGAAAAAAAAGTTGTGTCGCCGGGAAATTTTTCGAACAATTTTTCGCTTCATCAATTCGGAATTATTATTATGCAAAATTAATCCTTTCGCCACGTTTGATGCGCATGCATTTTTTCAGATTTTTATACCATCGAGCAGTGTTTGCGATTCACTCTCAATTTCCTCGGACTTATGCGAAACGAACGCCTCACGCATGGACTATATTAACATTCGCGCGTGATTACAATTTCGTATTCGTATTTTTATTATTACCATTCTTCTGATTTTTCAAATTTTTTGAAGTTCATCGAGGTTTTTCATGCTTTCCATAATTCTTCAAGTCTACAATGAACTGAATCCGTTTTTACTAAAAAAATTTTTTTGTACTTCGCGTGATTCTTCAACTTTGTAATAAATTACATCAATTTTTACCAAAAAAAAAAAAAACATTTCATTGAAATTCGAAAAAGCCCGGATTCCGAAATAATTACCTGGTTTTTTTACCGTGAAAGGGTCATAACTTCGAAAGTAAGGCCTGAACAAAAAAAAATTATATAAAAATAAATAAAATTACATAAAAAGTTAGTTATAATATAATAATAATTATTGTACCTGTTATAATCATATTTCGAACAACGCTCCATTCACTGTCCGATAAACTTATCGGAAGTTTGAATTCGAGAAATACCAAAAAAAAAAAAAAAGCTAACTCGGTTGATTACACGCTCGAGGCCGAGGAATCTACAAATACGTTAAGGTATTCCATGCGTAAGGTGTTCGTTTCGCACAAGTTCGAGGAATTTCATGATTTTCCACACACTTTTTCCATTAAAAAAAAAATTCAAAGCCGATCGAAAAATCTGCACAAATTCATACGTTTTCGGAAAAACAAGAGAATTATTTTCATTAAAAAAAAGTTGCGTTGCCGGGAAATTTCTTGAAAATTTTTTTGTTTCATCAATTTGTTAATAACAATTTTTCAATTATCATTATGCAAAATTAATCTTTCCAGTACCTTTAACGTGCATGAATTTTTTCAGATTCTCATACCATCGAGAAGTGTTTGCAATTCAACTCCCGATTCCTCTCAATTTCCTCGAACTTATGCGAAATGAACATACGCTTGGACTACCATAACGCCGAGAAACTCGAGGCGCTTCGCGAAGCGGAGCAGTTCGGTTTGCAGAAAAGAATTCGTGAAACTAGCTTTAATTAGCAATTTTTTTTTTTCTTTTTTTTTTTTTTTTTTTTTTTTTTTTTTCGAAAAAATATCTCGACGAAGAACACGAAAAGGGTGCATGTAATTTTGAATTTCGGTGAAAGGGTTTCCGGTCTGCACTCGGCTATTCCTGGGTATTCTCTGTTTGCATTGTAAAGCCGTACAAGAGAGGGAGGAAAAGGCACTTGAAATTAACGCCGATGAATATACGTATAGAGAAGACTCGCGGTGTCATATTGGAAACCGATATTCATGGCTGCGCCCTCTCGAACGGTGCGTTTCGCTGCTGGCCTGGCAGCGGTACTAGTTTAGCTTATAGTATATACACATAACCCGGTCTCGAGGAGAGTATCGATACCGTTGTATATCTTTCGGAGTACAGTATGTACCGGCGTGTTTCGTTGTAGCGAGCTCTCTCGCCTCCGCGCGTTCGATTTCTGTCGTACTCGTGCTCCGGATCCTCCCCCGGATTCGCTATAGCAACAAATCCTCTCTCTCGACTTTCATCCGCTACGTGGGCAAGAATTCTCAGTCACAAGATCGAGGACTTAAGGATCGAAGTTAAAAAATTCCAAGAGCATGGTTTCGAATGTTGCATAGTGAAAAAAAAGAAGGCGATCCGGTTTGAATTTCAATATCGCTCGCGAGTTTGTTGATATTTTCTCGATGGGAAAGTTTCTTCACTGATTTTAGGCTTCCCCATTAATGAAGCTGTTTTAATTTAAAAAAAAATTTTGTTCACTCGCCAGTTCAATAAACGTGCTCCATTATTGATTAAAAAAAAAATGGGAAATGAAACTCACGCCATTAGGCATTTTTCTTAAAATGGGAAATGAAACTCGCACCATTGGGCATTTTTTTAAAGTGGGAAATGAAACTCCCACCATTATGCATTTTTTTTTTAATGGGAAACGAAGCTCGCACCGTTAAGCATTTTTAAAAAAATGGGAAATTAAACTAGTTCCATTATCAATTTTTTTCAAAAATTGGGGAATGGAACTCGCTTTATTAGTCATTTTATGGACAATTGGGGGCTTGCTCCATTGCCCATTTTCTAAAAATGGGAAATGAAACTTGCACCATTAGACATTTTTCTAAAAATGGAAAATAAAACTCGCACCATTATCAATTTTTCAAAATATGGGAAATGAAACTCGCACCATTAGGCATTTTTCTAGAAATGGGCAATGAAGCTCGCACCATTATCAATTTTTCAAAAAATGGGAAATGAAACTGGTTCCATTATCAATTTTTTTCAAAAACTGGGGAATGGAACTCACTCTATTCCTCATTTTTTGGATAACGGGGAGCTCGTTGCCTATTTTCCAAAAAATTGGGAATGGAGTCAGTTCCATTGCCCATTTGTCGAAAAATGGGTTATAGTGGCGAAATTTTTCATTTTTTCAAAAATAGATCATGAAATGAGTAATGCATTATGGAAAGAATGCATTATTTGTAACTGTGCTCAAAAGTGAGAATTCAGCTAGAATTTCGAACACTTCTCGATGGGATAAAGATCTGAAAAAATCAAGCATGCAGGGGGTGGTCGAACGATTGATTTTGAATAATCAAGATTCCAAAATGCTATCAACAAATTGACGAAAAAAAAAATTCAACCAATTGCTACGGCAACCTAACTTTTTTTTCACATGAAAATGATTTCTTATTTTTTTGGAATACGTATGAACAAAAAATAATAAATAATTTCATAATATTAATAATAGTAATAATTTGCATAATTTTCGGAACAAAAGTTCCGAAAAAATGAATGAGTTCAAAAATGAAAATCATATTTTTTCCGAGTTTGGACTGCATTTGCGAATAGCCTTGATCAATCTCGCACAAACTACGTGCGTGTGATGGGCGGTTCAATGATGTTAAAAATGTTAAGATAGTTAAAAAAGCAGATTTCAAAAATTTTCGAAAATTCGGAAAAAATTCATACGTACGGGAAATGTAACTGGCTCCATTATACATTTTTCGAAAAATGGGAAACGAAGCTCGCCCAATTATCCATTTAAAAAAAAATGGGAAATATAACTGGTTCTATTGTTTATTTTTGAAAAAAATGGGAAATTAATCTCCATTGCCAATTTTTCGAAAAATGTCTGATAGTCGCAAAATACATTTTCCATTTTTCCAAAAAGGTATCATGAATCTGTGGATGAAAATGATTTGTTAAATTTTTTCTGTTGTTATTTTTTTTTTTTGGTTTGTTGTTTTTTTTTTCTGATTTTTGTCAGACTTTCTTCTTGCTTCGCAATGATTTTTCTCAAAGTTTCCCGAAGCTATGCTCCACAATTTGGTCGTCGATAGTTTCCGCGGGCTCTGCAAATTTTCTCCCCAAATAGCCCGTCCGAGGCCTCCTGTGGGACCTCGTTCAGTACAGATACGGTAAACCATGGGGCTCAAAACTATGGAGATGCAAGAGAATATAGTCAGACAGTGGAGTACCGCACGCCGCTCCGCTCCTCTCGCGCGAGTTCGGTCCCAACTTGTGTAAACCCTTAAACAGAGTCGTTAAATTGAGATTGTAAAACAAGCTTTCTCAGTTCGAGGTGAGCCGCGAGCTCGCATTAACTCCTCCAGCTCGAGCGCTCGCAGCGATTTTCCGTCTGGTTAATTCAACGATGGCGCGTCGAGAGCCATCGAGAGAATACTTCATTATCGTCAACTATTCAAACGTCGGAGTGTCCAAAATCTTGTTATTTTTTTCTTTAAATTTTTATCGAAAAAAACGACAATTTTTTATCTCACTGCAATTTATTCCAAGTGCTGGGCATCAAATTTTTAGTCCCGAATTACAATTGAAGTTTGTTTATTTTGTTCAAGTTCAATTTAATTGGGAACTTGAGTTCAGTGTTCAGATTCGAATTTGATGGGCAAAATGAAGTTCTACTTTGGATCCGAACTCGAGTCGAAATTGTGGCCTGTGAATTTGGCCCTTAGCGTCGAAGGGAAAGTAGGTTTAAGCTCGAGTCCCGATTTCAACCTCGATTTCGGTCTCAAAGTTCAACCTCTATTTTATGCTTAAGTTCAAAGTTAAATTTGAACTCAACTTTGAACATGATTTTAGTCCAAAGTTCAGACGCAAGTTCAGATGTAAATCCAAATATTAAACTCGAGTTCGAATTTGAGCTAAAACTTAAGTTCGAACACAACTGTAAACATGACTTCAGTTTCAGGTTCAAACTCTAGTCCGAACTTGAGTTCGCGATTTGAATTAACTCGACCAAACTTGGGTTGGGTGATTGTGTTTTTTAGTACTGAATTTGAACTTAATTTCGAACTTGTGATTGAATTTTAGGGTGAAATCATGTATAAAGTTGGATTCGAACTTTAAACTCGAGCGGGAAATAAAGGTTGAAGTTAGGACTTAAATCAAGGGTAAAGCTGTGTCCAAACTTTAAACAGTTTAAAGTTCATGCTTGTGTTTTAAGTTTAAACTTGAGTTCAAAGTTTTAGCTGGAGTTTAAACCTTAAACTTGGGTTTAAACTCCAAATTTGGGTTTAAAGTTTAAACTTGAGTTTAAAGTAAACTTGAGTTTAAAGTAAACTTGAGTTTGAAGTAAACTTGAGTTTAAAGTAAACTTGAGTTTAAAGTAAACTTAAGTTTAAAGTTTGAACTTGAGTTTAAAGTATAAACTTGAGTGTAACGTTTAAACTTGAGTTTAAACCTTGAACTTAAGTTCGGACTGAAGTTCGAGCCAACGATCCTCCACTCGGCCTTAAGAACGGAGCGCACGAAGCCAATGAACATATTTTCGGGGCGAGGATCGACGCGTGAGCGCAGCTTCGGGAAGTTCTCTCGATTCTCGCTCGGTTTAAGCCCAGGTTGTCTAAGCATTGGCCCTTGTATCGCTCAACTCGTCTACTCACCTTTGAGGAATCGAGGCCGTAGTAATATTCGCATAATGAGGCTTCAGTTGACGCTAAGTTAGACTACTAATCCCGCAGTATCAAACTTCGACCCCATCTAGATGCTCCAAAAGTTTGCTACATAATACGCGACATAGATGAATGTGGGGCAAAATGGACCACTAGCAATTTGGAGAATTTCTTCGATTCACACGACACTGTTCCATTATTGTTAACTGTTCCATCAACTCATATTGTTCAACCATTGTTCTCCATATTGTGATTCGACAGAATTCGATTTTTTTTGTTCATTCAATTTTTAATAATTCAACTTTAATAATTTATTCAATAAAGTATACATTTTCTCATATTGAGGTAGTCCTTTTTCTCTCAATCCTGCGCGGTTGTCTCAAAGATACTGAAAATCTTTTTTAAATGCGTTTGTCGAGCCTTAATTTTCTTCATCCGAATTCTCGTTTTTCGTACTTTAAAGGCCACACGATAAATGTTACGCAGGTTGTGAATGAACGCCTTCAGCGATTTTTGTAAAGGCTCTTTCGTGTTATCGGAGTTTGCCCCGAAATTCGAATAATGCGACTGTTCCATTTTGCCCCATCTCGCCCCCCCCTGAACCAACTAATGCGTACTGTATTTCGTCTGCATCGCTGAAGAATGTGAAACTCGTCGAAAAACGTGTTCCATGCCCCAGAAGCGTTTTACGCTCGACCATCGGATTCCGTCATCGGCCTTGCCGAGAATCTCTTCCTCCCGGTGTCTCGAACATTCCGTGCTCCGGCGCTCTTCGGTTCCACCGCCATTCATCCGGATAAGAAAGTCACATTTCTCCGCGTTACGCTGCTCCTCGCATTTCCTCGAATGGAAACATTGCTCCGGGTAATTTTATACGCCCGACACTTTGATACAATGACCGAAATAAAGATATATATTCATCGTACTTTTACATCGAATCAGCGAACAAATCACACGGAGAGTCATTACAATTTTTTTCTGAATACATTATTATTGTTATTGTTGTTATTATTATTATTATTATTATTATTATTATTGATAATTAGCGATAATTAGCATCCAAGATTAGTCGTTTCGATTTTTCAAAAAAATGTTATTCGCGCTGGCGAAATGTTTTTTTTTTCATAAATTTGTGTCAATTTCGGTAATCACGAATAGCGTGATTCGATTGTTTATGAAAAGCCAAAGTCGAACGTTCAGTTTCTCGATGCAAGCACAGCGTTCATCGACGTTGCTCCGTCAAGTCTGGATGATCACGTTTCAGTCCGTTCCAAGGATCCAATCGTTATCCAGAAGTACAACAGCGCAAGCTTCGTTCCGTTGATGAACGATTCGCCGAGCCGAAGAGCGGAAAAACAATCGAGAAGCTTCATCCCGTCGATGACCGCACCGGAGCGCGTTTCTGTGGGCCGGTGTAATCAGGAATTTTTTTATTTCGCCCCCTTAAAGCCCCGGCATTATTAATTATCGGAGTTTTCTTTGGGGAAAAAAACGCCTCGGCCGAGGAGGGTTTATCTTGGGATGCCGTTGAGAAAGTTCGGATAGTTCACTCGTCGAAACGTCCGTCTCGTTCCACTGTTTCACTTTCGCATCAAAGTCATCAGCGATGGGAGCGTCGAGGAAGGAAAGAGGATGGGGCGCTCGGGGGCCGCGGAATAGCCGCTGCGACGCTGTTGTTCTTGCTCGGCATGTCGACGTCTGCTGATCATCCCGGTCACGCCAACTGCCCGAGCGGGATTGTTGATTAGGATCGGTCTGCGGGATTGATTGATTAGTCACGTGGTGGCGCAACTGCTCGTCGCAGTCGGACCGGCGTTGACGTTGCCGCTGCGACGGCCACTGCTACTGCAGCCGCTGTTCCTGCTGATGATGTTGGCCGAGAACGTCGGGACGGTTGTATACCTTCTCATCGAAATCGTCCCGAACAGAACCAGCGCCAGAAGTGAAATGTTCGTCGTCAGACTCGGCGACGAACTTGGACGATCACCGCCGTGCATGGCCGCTGGTTTTTCTTCTTCTGCGCAGAGATTCAAAGCTTTAATGTACCCGCTGACGGTGGTTCTAGTTAGTTTTTTCACATTCCAGACGTCGTACGGCTGGAATGGCTGATTGCGTTCAGAGCTGGGCAGACATCAATAGTAGGAGTGGTTAAAGTAGTAGAAATAGTTTGGTGATTTAAAAATCAGCCGCACTTTTCCTGGAGATTTCAAAAGCCTTCGACAGCGTTTGGCACAAAGGACTATTAGTCAAACTTCATCAACTCAATTGCGGTACAACGCCTAATCTGTCTAATAAGGTTCTTTCTCGAATCCAGAAAACTATCAGGTAGAATGGAAGGATGGCTATCAGCACCATTCACGCCTGAACAGCCATCACCACCACCACCACCACCACCACCACCATTCACCACCATCACCACCACCACCACCACCACCACCACCATTCACCACCAACACCACCATTCACCATTCACCACCAACACCACCATTCACCATTCACCACGATCACCACCACCACCACCACCATTCACTACCACCACCACCATTCACCACCACCACCACCATTCACCACCACCACCACCATTCACCACCAACACCACCATTCACCATTCACCACGATCACCACCACCACCACCATCATTCACCACCACCACCACCATTCACCACCAACACCACCATTCACCATTCACCACGATCACCACCACCACCGCGACCATTACCACCCAGCCATTATTATACAACGTCTACTGCGATGACAACTACAACTACAACTACAACAACAAAGAATCGATAAATCCAGAACAGTACATACTTTAGTCTGCAGACGACACGGTCGCAATAACGCACCAAAACAATTCATCAAAAACGACTGATCCTCCGCAAGACTCCGTTCGAAAGACAGTGAAGTGGTTCGACAATTGGCGACTCAAACCCAACCCCTCGAAAACTGCATTAATAATCTTCAACCACAATCTAAAACCGTAATCACCAAAAACTCAGCTACTCAACGTCGACACAACACCGCAGCAACAGGCTAAATATCTCGGAATAACCATAGACTCTAAATTAAATTTCAATGATCACCTACAACAGTGTAAGCAGAAAATGATAACAAGAGCCACGCACTTCAGAAGCATAACCTTCAAAAATCGTAAACTGCACATCAAGCACCTATCGACAATATATAAATCTATCTGCCGACCAATAATAGAATACGGACACGCCATACTCATGAACTACAAAGAATCCGACGTCAAAAAAATCAAAACCGCTGAAACCACCACCATCCGAAACCTGACACATACGACATCCTGCAAACCCTCCATACGATCCACGCAAACCACTACTCTATGAACTAACCCAAATTACACCCATAATTGAACGTACACAAATCCTCAACAAAAGATCTGCAAAAAAACAGCTCGCAAACATTCAACCGCTCTGTACCCAACCCACGCGAAACTTTAATCGCAGATACAAACCCCCGACACAAACCACCTATCAACGCCTCGAAAACCTAGCAAACGAGGATGTAACATGGACCCCATAACACACGTAATTAGATTATAAATCCAATAAGCAAGGAAGCCCTGGGCTGAGGGACTCCGGTCGATGTTCCATTGGCAATATGTGTATATAAATTTATGTAAATAATGAATGTTACCGAAACTGTCAATATTGTCAATAAGCACTACTACTACTAGTTTGGTACTTCAGTACCTGAGTACTTTAGTACTGTCAGAAATCTGGCTGTAAGATGCCGACCATCATCTCTTCTGCGAAGAGATGATGGTCGGTGTTGCGATGGTTAGGTCCAGAAATAATGATAAAAAATATGGTGAACCCGGGATTCGAACCCCGGTTGTCCAGGTACTAATCAAGAGCGCTAACCACTGCGCTAATGCCACCCATGTGATTCTATCATTCGTGTTGTCTACTTATATGCAAAGCTGGACCTGTCCGTCACACTTCGTTACAGTACTTTGGTACTTAGTACTTAAGTACTAAATTACTGAAGTACTAAAGTACTTTAGTACTGAAGTACTTGAGCACTGGAATAGCGTATTTAGATCAGAACACTAAAGTACTTTAGTACTTTAGTACTTTAGTGCTTTAGTACTTTAGTACTTTAGTACTTTAGTACTTTAGTGTTCTGATCTAAATGAGCTATTCCAGTGCTTCAGCACTTCAATCCTACATTAATATTGTCCTTTGTACTATATTTTATTGAATTTTATGAACTAGATAAGAATATTAATGTACTTTCTTTACTGTTTTTTCAAGTACTTCTTTTAATGTAAAGTACTTCGACCGGCTGTGATTGAGGCAAAGATCTCACCTTCGATAACGTGAATCATGACGTAGGCTGATTTGGCGTTGCTCGGCTGACAAGTGTAATTGCCCCCGTGACTGGGTTGCGTTTTCTCGACAACGAGAGTCGAGCCGTTCCGCGTCGCGGCGACCTTAAGCCCGGGATCGGCGTCATAATTAATCATGCGTCCCTGGCGATACCAGAAGACGAAGATCGGCGGCTCGGTGGCTGACATCAACTGGCACTCGAGCCTCAAGCTCGAGCCCTGCTTGACGTGAAGATCGGGCGCTCCAGGAATAATCGAGAAGGCCTCGGTTATGTTCAATCGAACGTAACGATGTTCCATCGGCACGCTGGGGATCTTCGTCGGCGTGTAATAGCGATTGATTAACATAAGGACATTGACGATCGGGAGGTTGTGTTATTGTAGGAACCAAAATTCATTACTTGGCACTCGTACAATCCAGCGTCGTCGTGTCTGACGTTCTTGATGTTCAGAGTCCAATCTGTGGCGGACGGTCTGACCATGAAGCGACTGTCCATGGAATGAGTTTCCCTTCCGACGGTCAAGAGATGTCGATCCTTCTTTCTGACCCATGTAACCTTCGGAACAATCGGAGAAAAGTCAATACATGCCCCGCGAGCGCAATCACCACCGAAATGAACACGTGGCGGCCGGTGGCAGACGAAAAAAAATCGGCAAAAGGCTATCTCGTAGCCACCTTTTTTTCAATTATCCGAAATTGCGTTTGCGTATAGTTCGTCGTGTATACCTATTAGGGAGCCGGAAAACGATCGGGGGCCGTTGCGCGAGCCGCGCCGCTTTGACCGAAAGCTTTTCCGAACGCGACCGAACGGAGAACGCGCGAATCAATAGACCGCTCCCGTGCGACAATTCAGTCGGGTCGCCACAATGAAGCGAAGGGCCCAGCTACGATATAAGTTATGCGGGAAATCTATGATGGGGAATGCAATATTGGGCCTTGCGAGGCACAATAAAGGTGTCTGCAACAATATTAGGCACTAGCGGGCTGTTGAGGATCGCTGTGGCATTAATGGGGCATTTTTTTTGCGAGGTGGCAGGAGTGCTTGTCGGAAAGTTATTTCTCTGTTTCCCTCAAGTCGCTCTTCTGTGACCAACTTCAGATCATTTGATTCGCTACTCATGGCTAACTTTACGTCAGTCACGACCTAACCCATGGCCGCCGTCAGACCGCTCGAAACGTCTTTCGCGGCTAACTTCAAACCGCTTGAAAACTCGCCCTTTCATTGCCAACTCTATTGGCTTTTCTATTGCCAACTTCAGACCATTCGAAAAATCCCCCATGGTTAACTTCAGACCGCTCGAAATCTTTCATGGCCAACTTCAGACCGCTCGAAATCTTGCCCATGGCCAACTTCACACCGCTCGAAGTCCTTTTTATTGCCAACTTTATTGGCTCTGCGATGGCCAACTTCAGACCATTCGGAAGATCCCCCATGGTCGACTTTAGACCGCTCGAAATCTTTGCATGGCTAACTTCGAACCGCTCGAAACTTCGGCCATGGCCAACTTCAGACCGCTCGAACCCCCTTTCATTGCCAACTCTATTGGCTTTTCTATTGCCAACTTCAGACCATTCGAAAAATCCCCCATGGTTAACTTCAGACCGCTCGAAATCTTTCATGGCCAACTTCAGACCGCTCGAAATCTTGCCCATGGCCAACTTCACACCGCTCGAAGTCCTTTTTATTGCCAACTTTATTGGCTCTGCGATGGCCAACTTCAGACCATTCGGAAGATCCCCCATGGTCGACTTTAGACCGCTCGAAATCTTTGCATGGCTAACTTCAGACCGCTCGAAACTTCGGCCATGGCCAACTTCAGACTGGTCGAGGTCCCTTTCATTGCCAACTTTAGACTTCTCGAGGCCCTTTTCATTATCTACTTCATTGAATCTTCGATGGCTGAATTCACAGGGACGGATGGCCGAGTGAGCTAAGGCAGAGGACAGCGTTCGCGGGGTCCCGGGTTCGAATCCCACCAGAGGCGAAAAAATGTACATTTGCTTTTATTCAGTGATTGATTAATAAATCCCAATTGCTACAATTAAATTTAATGTCCAATTACAAGTGGAACCTAACACGAATAAAAATGCACGAGGAAATAGAGAAAAATTGTTAATTCGTTTACACGGAATACAGAAATTAAAAATAATCCTAATCTTCGAAGTTGTGACAAAATTAGGAAGCCAATTGCTAGATTTCGGTTCTAGCTCTAGTACGGACTCGGGAAAGAAGGGGTCCCTACGAGACGCTCAATTAAATTTCTGCGCGGGCTGCCATAAGCACACGAGGAACCGTCAGCTGACCCGGAAGTTGCGGCCTTCGTCCTGGTGATTTTTACGATCGTGTGGCGCGTTCGCAATCTCGATGGAATGTTCTTGAAACGCGCCCCTTTCTTTTTCCTCCGAATAAATCTATTCTTCTGTCGAATCAACGATCCCGGATGAGAAACAGAAATTAACCACTCGTGCTCCGACTACACTCGAGACTTCGAGCGACCATTCGGGCCGCGGTCTCTCTCGCTCGTTCGGCTTTTGTCCAGCTTCGTAACAATGCCTCGGTCGATGAGACGAGAAATAGCAACGAGCCCGCTCGAGCGAGACGAAGAAAATAGCTTCTTTACGTGCTCCCCATCTCGGCCCGCGCGAGTGCTTCGCGTTATGCGATCCTTGACGAAAAGATCCGCCACTCAAGCGTACTCTGACACAAATACATTCCGTCGTTCGACCGCCCCCTTCCCTGTTCTTGTTTATAAGAAAATATTTGTATCGAATTTGCATCGAAAAATTTCGAAGTTTTTTGGTTTCTTATTATTCATATTCTGTTGTTGCAATCTCTTCCGAATATTTTGGCACAAAGCAATTGGGGGCAGAAATGATTTTTTTTTAATTAAAGCTATCAACTTTCTCTGCAAAGTGAACCTGAAACTATGTGAAGAAAAGTTCTTATTATTGTTATCGCAAGAAATGTCATCCGTTTTTCGAATTTTAGCCACCATTTTTGTAATTTTTATAGTTTTCTAAAAACTTCAGGTTCATTTTGTAGAGGAACACCTCCCGAAGAGAATGGCTTTTGAGAATTGCCCAAAACTTGGATCAACCACTCGTAATCGTGGCAACGAGAGAGCAGTGCGTGTGACGCATGGCCATCTTTGTCCGTCCGTATCTTCCTCAAATATTGATATTTTTCAAGCTACAGCCTCTGAATTTGATAGCCAAAATTTCGATGAAAACGTTGCAACAAAGCGCATCCATGTACGTCGTTTCGTTTCTTCACAAATGCCATTTGAATTTGATCCCCTGTTCGGTCCGTTTTCGATGGCTACTCCCCTTAACATTCGGAAACTCGGCGGATCCGCGCTATATGCGCGGACGTAAGCGAGACAATTGTGATAAATATTCATGCGATGAACCGTCAGGCTCGAGTATGAGCTATCACGCGATTGGCTCGTACGGGGGAATGATAAGCTCGCGAATGTTTAGCGATGCGGCGCAACGGGGCTTTAAGTTTTCTCTCGTTTTTCGCGATCCCCTTCGCTCATGGCCCGAGTCCTCGCAATTCTTGCTCCACCTTTCGCTTTTCTCCGATGGTGCTCTCCGACCCTCGGTGCGGGACGGGGGTTTCCACACTCCCAGCGGGACTCGCCGTGTGGTCGAGAAATAGATAGGGTAAAGGGGAAAGCCGGAGATATACGTACGTGTCATGAATAAAACATCATTTTCACGTTGCATCCTCGCCGCTCGAAGTCCGACCTAACTCGTAACGAGTATATCGTACTCCGGGCCCGAGATCCTCATTTTGCCTTGCAATAGCATCGAAAACTCGGCCAGCCTGCGCTTCGACACCGGATGGCATTCCCGACGATTTTTTGCTCCATTATTTATAACGTTTCTCGCACCGAATGGGGATTGTCGATGTTATCTTGTTTAGAACCTTCCGATAACCCTTGTGAAAATTTAAACCAGTCGTTGTAGAGATGCAGGCTAGTTTCGCCAGATAACGCTGGCGCATGTCTAGGGAAACTCTCTAGTGGCTGGCGTTATACGTAATCACGTATTTTCCAGCTGGTAGATCGTTTGCCTTGTCGGACAATAGCGAGCTAATTTCACATCGTTTAATCGTTTAATCGTTTAACTCAACCGTAACAAAAACTGTAATGGTCTTTTTTCGACGGAATGGAAATATACGCTTAACTAAGAACAGGGATTTCATTGTCTGACCGCCAGATGCACTGGAATCCGATTTCCATTGGGTTTCAGGATCTCACCGCCAGGTGGCGTTGATCCGTTTTTTTTTCTCGCGAACGAAAGTGTATGCGGGCGGCTATATAAGGGCGTGGAAACTCTGGATCGAATCACGCAAGTGATCCGTTTTGTTCTTAGATTTCGCACTCTAACTCTATGAAGTGCTAATATAATCTATTTCAAAATAACTTTCGCTGTATACAGTTGAAAAATGGTCGGGTTGTATTGAGAACCAATAACCTGATCCACTTGATCGACCATAAGGTCAACGTTGGCAGCTCACATGGGCAAGAATTGATCGTCAAGCTCGCATGCCAATGTTGGCACCATCGGCATCAACTTTCAACTGACCATTGGCCGCATCTGATCCGACCTAACTCGTAACGAGTATATCGTACTCCGGGCCCGAGTTTCTCATTTTGCCTTGCAATAGCATCAAAAACTCGGCCAGCCTGCGCTTCGACACCGGATGGCATTCCTGACGATTTTTTGCTCCATTATTTATAATGCTTCTCGCACCGAATGGGGATTGTCGATGTTATCTTGTTTAGAACCTTCCGATAACCCTTGTGAAAATTTAAACAAGTCGTTGTAGAGATGCAGGCTAGTTTCGCCAGACAACGTCTAGCGCATGTCTAAGGAAACTCTCTAGTAGCTGGCGTTATACGTAATCACGTATTTTCCAGCTGGTAGATCGTTTGCCTTGTCGGAGAATAGCGAGCTAATTTCACGTTGTTTAACTCAACCGAGATCGGAATATCCGGGAATTACTTGCAGTAAACTATTGTATCAAACTCTTACTTTTTTTCTTGCCAGGTTCTGTCGGTTCTTCTTCACACGACCTGGATTAGAAATTGCCAGGAACGGATTTTTAGGCAAAATCACTTACCGCGGTCGGTAACAAAAACTGTAATGGTCTTTTTTCGACGGAATGGAAATATACGGTTAACTGAGAACAGGGATTACATTGTCTGACCGCCAGATGCACTGGAATCCGATTTCCATTGGGTTTCAGGATCTCACCGCCAGGTGGCGTTGATCCGGTTTTTTTCTCGCGAACGAAAGTGTATGCGGGCGGCTATATAAGGGCGTGGAAACTCTGGATCGAATCACGCAAGTGATACGTTTTGTTCTTAGATTTCGCACTCTAACTCTATGAAGTGCTAATATAATCTATTTCAAAATAACTTTCGCTGTATACAGTTGAAAAATGGTCGGGTTGTATTGAGAACCAATAACCTGATCCACTTGATCGACCATAAGGTCAACGTTAGCAGCTCACATTGGCAAGAATTGATCGAGTCAAGCTCGCATGCCAATGTTGGCACCATCGGCATCAACTTCCAACTGATCATTGGCCGCATCTGATCACCTTACGTGGGTCATCGCCGAATGTCTCTCCCTTTTCGTTGCGACCCCTCTCGACATTGTAGTCCAACAGGCTGCGGGCGCATGTGCAATCGAGAGTTTAATCGTGTATACTTGCCGTAACGTGTATATGCGCTTCGCCGTGCATACGATACACAGGATAACGCGGATGTTGCAGCCCAATCGAGAAAGCTCACCGTTAATTCTGAGCATCGACCGCCATACAGTGCATATGCGGTCCGGCATTGCGCAGTACGGCGGAGAGCAGCAGCGGCGAATGGAGAAACCGAGAGGTATCCATCGATGGGAAAGGTAAACGATGGACGACTGAGGATCATTGATGGACAACGCCGGAGACGAGAGAAACGAGAGCTCATGGAATATGGCCCCGAGTCGGAGACGCGAAGCACAAATCGAGTTTCCAATTTGTTTGCGACCAGCTCCGAAGCTAATGTTACTCGTTCGATGCGCAACGCCACAGGGGCTCTATAGAGACCCCCGACTACCCGAGGGGACTCGATGCCGGGAGAACGATCGAGCATTGTATACGTATGTTCGCTACATTACGGTTAACCCGCTCTCCCTCGATTCGCACCCTCACGCTCGCATTCTTCGATGCTCCACAACGAACATATCTGCGAAACTGCATGTAGGGGACGAACGGAGCAAATCGGACCGGCTGGGGAATACAGTTTTCATCGTTTCCGAGTCATGGACCAACTGGTTATTAACAAATTAAATTAAAGCCATTGAAGTTCAAAGGAAGGAAGGAAGGAAGGAAGGTTTTTACCTTCTGAGGCAAAAAACAGCGACTGTGGAAGCAACGTTCTAATTTGCGATGATCCTGCCCTGTATTGACGATACTTCCACACAGAACTTAACATCCCGTGAACTTTCATATCCATAGGTGTCACACATACGCTGAGGACGTGAAATGGACGTCCACTGGATATTCATTGAAAACTTCAAAGTGAAGCCCTTCGTGGTCGTCCATTGGACCTCCATTGATCGTGGCCAATGGAGCTCTGCTAAATGGTCACGGACACGGGCGTTTCGGGCAATAAAGCTGCGACTTGATATCCGCAAGGGTCGCAGTCTTTCTGCATTGCATGCAACTGTTTGCTTAAAGAGCAATAACTGCTGGAGACATTGTTGAACTTAAGAATCGCGCCATCTCGCGGTCGTGAAACGTCACTGTAGATAGACGCATGAAATATGCACATCTCCGATTAATTATCAATCCATATACGGTACAACCCCCGTTAACGCCTGTCTTAACTCGAAGGGATTGGATACTGTCGCTATTCTGTACTTCCCCTGCAGTGCCCACTCTTGATCAGGTGCTGCAGCAGTGGCAATGAGACGCAGGGCTAGCAGCGTAAGAGCTCTTCCAGTGGGGCGGACGGATATAGAGCAAATTCAGTTGAGCACAATCGTTGCTATGGTCCAGAGTATGGTAGGGTTTCAAATAAGGGAGCGGTTGAGTTAAGTGAAGTTAAGAAAACACAAGTTCTACTGTACAGCTTCTATTGATCCTTTCGCAGATGTTAATTGGGCGTCCAATAGATATCAGCACTCTATGTCGGATCCGTATCCAAATTCGGATCATTTCATTCCCTGTTTATATCGAAGTTCAGAGCGCTCGAAACCCTTCTCCAATGTCCTCCTGAAGTCCGCTAAATTCAATCCGCTAAGGACAGATACTGACTCTAAACATCACCAAGTCGACACGCACCATCACCAAGTTGAAATGTACCCACTCGGCACATCACCAAGTTGAAACGCACCAACTCGGCACATCACCGAGTTGAAACGCACCAACTAGGCACATCACCAAGTTGAAATGTACCAACTCGGCACATCACCAAGTTGAAACGCACCAACTCGGCACATCACCAAGTTGCAACGCACGAACTCGGCACATCACCAAGTTGAAACGCACCAACTCGGCACATCACCAAGTTGAAATGTACCAACTGGGCACATCACCAAGTTAAAACGCACCAACTCGGCACATCACCGAGTTGAAACGCACCAACTCGGCACATCGCCAAGTTGAAACGCACTAACTCGGCACATCACCAAGTTGCAACGCACGAACTCGGCACATCACCAAGTTGAAACGCACCAACTCGGCACATCACCAAGTTAAAACGCACCAACTCCGCACATCATCGAGTTGAAACGCACCAACTCGGCACATCACCAAGTTGAAACGCACCAACTCGGCACATCACCAAGTCAAAGATAACGACCCTATACATCATCAAGCCGACAGGCACCAACTAGATCCATCACCAACTGGACACACCTCCAACTTGACATGCACCGAGTCGACACACACCAAGTCTATCCATCACCAACTGGACACACCTCCAACTTGACATGCACCAAGTCGACACACACCAAGTCTATCCATCATCAAGTCATCACACACCAGGTTGCTGCAGTAGTGACAACGAGACGCAGGGCTATAGCGTAAGAGCTCTTCCAGTGGGATGAGCGTATATGAAGCAACTTCAGTTTAGCACAATCGTTGCTATGATCAGGAGTATGGTAGAGATGCAAATAGGGCAGCAGTTGAGTTACGCGAAGCTAAGAAAACAGAGGTTCCACTGTACAAGAGCTTCTATTGATCCCCTCGTAGATGTTAATTGGACGTCCAATAGATATCGCCACTCTGTGTGGGTTCCGCAACCAACTTCGGATCACTTGATTCCCTGTTTATATCAAAGTTCAGACCGTCCGAAACCCTTCCCCGAAGCCCTCCCGGAGTCCGCTAAATTCCGTCCACTCGAAACCCCTTTCATGGACAACTTCGGAGGACTTAATAATTCCAGAATCTGTCCGATTGAAGTCAGCCCCTCAGTCCACATTGGTGCAACCTCTCCTGCGCTATTTTTCTCTCGAAGGCTTCGCTTTCGAGACCTATCGATCTTCTTCACGTGGATAAATATTGCATAGAATATTGCGAACACGTGGAATCCGCGAAAAACCGAAGCGCACTCTGCTCTCGGTGAGAAATATTGTATTATGTTGAGATTAGGATTACATTTGTTATGGACTTCCACTATATTTTTTTTTCGCTATTCCGAGATCCCCCGTTCCATTTATCTTGTTTCCAGCGGGTATGTTGAAAAATGGTCGGATAAATCCTCGATTGTAAGAAGCTGCGGGCGGAAAAATAACTTCGCTGTGTCCGTGTGTGCGCGGACAGCGAAGTAGGAACCGGCTTGCCCTCGCCGGAGCTGGAACAGCGAATTCGCAAAACTATCGGAGCTGACCGAGTTTTCTCATCCACGCGGGCTCTCAAGCTTTTCCCTTCCAGCCGATACCGACGTCTCCGCATCGCGTCTCGGGGGAATCATGAATAAATAACCCGTTTCTGCAATACACTTTTTTCCTCCGCCGTTTCTTTAATCCGGAGCCGCAGCAGCGCTGCTGACTCGGCGAGCCAGCACAATCGAGAAGAAGATATTTACATTGCGGGACAAAGCGATTCGGGAATCTTTGTAAATATTTTACTATCGACGACTCCTGACGTTCTTTTTTTCGGCGAAAGCATCTCCGAGCTGAGCTCAAAAATCCAGTGTCCCCAAAAAGCGTTGCGGACCTTCCGGAGGAAAAGTGGAACAGCGCAAAAAGTGCCCTAGAAAAGCGTTACGGCTCTTCTGGAAAAGAACCAGAATGTTGCGGCCCCGAAAAGCGTTATGATTCTTCGGGGAAGAAAAGTGCGGAAACGCAAAGTGTCCTCAAAAAGGCGACGCTCCTTCCGGAGGAACGTCGAATAATTGGAGTGTCGAACTTCGGAGGACTCACAGTCAAGCCGTGTTTTATTTCCGTGCGAAAGAATAAACGAACGAGCGCAACGACTGTAGATGTTTACACGGAAAATGTTCAGATAAAAGAGGCAGTAGCAATCTTTTCTTTTGCTGAAAAAGAACTTTTCCACTTGTTAATGTTCGACGTCAAACCGTTGCGCGAATCTCAAGTGGTTCGGAGAGGAGCGTGTACAGAAATGTTCCTCGGATAGACGAAACAGCGTGTTTCCATTGCGATCCCGCGCGTCTGCCACCGCGGGACAAAGGATTGTACTCCTTTTTTATTCCCTTTTTTTCTACTCTTCCTTCTTTCACTTATTCTTCCTCTTCCGCTCTGCGGAGTCGCGAGTTTCTCCTCTGTGCTCGTACACGTTCGGCGCAAAATGCCTTCTCGAATACCAATAAAATCTGCGAGAGCCAGCCAAGCCGAGTTGAGCCCCCGGCTGTATAGAAACGTCATCTGTACCATCGATATAGATCCGACGTTGCGAACCATTGGATTTCCTTTCGCGCGTCTGTCGACGCGAAATTCGCCTGCTCCGATGGCTTTCTCGCCTCTGATCCGCGCACGCTCCGACACACCGTCGCTCCTTCTGCATTCGCACGAGACTCCTATTTTTTAATGAAAACGATGAGTCGGATTAACGCGAGCGTGCACGACAAAGGAAACGATCTCGACGCTTCGCTTCGCGCTCGACGACGCCGGCAGATTAGCCGGCAAAAATTTCCTACCGGAGATTCCCGGCAAAGGCGAAGCTCGTGCTTGCGCCTCGATTCGGAGGATTTGTCCGACAACGGCGACGTCGAGTATGAGCATCGGCCATGGAAAGTATTGAGATTCTAATTCCCATCGCAAGATTTCGTTTTTCCGCACGGCGATGTTTCGACGATGCTGCTTATTATTTATCGATCGAAGTCAATCACCGAAGCGATTTTTCTTTCAGACCAGCAATCATACTGGATTTTTCTCACTAAGTTGCCATTGCTATGGAGAATCGCATGTGTGGATCTGGAATTGACGACCGAAGGTGTTTTGAGAAATCAGGCTATTTCTACAGATTCCAAAGTTACAGAGACTCATCGTGAACTCGGCACATCATCGAATTAAAACGCACCAACTCGGCACATCACCAAGTTAAAACGCACCAACTCGGCACGTCGCCGAGTTAAAACGCACCAACTCGGCACATCACCAAGTTCAAACGCACCAACTCGGCACATCACCAAGTTGAAACCCACCAACTCGACACATCAGCAAGTTGAAACGCATCAACTCGGCACATCACTAAGTCGACAGATACCAACCCTACACATCATCAAGTCGAAACGCACCAACTTGGCACATCATCAAGTCAACAGGCACCAACCTGGCGCATACTAAACCTGTTACATCACACATCATCACATCATAAGCCAACACACACCAACTTTACGCACCATCAAGTCAACACGCACCAACTCGGCGCATTATCAAGTCAACACGCACCAAGTCCACGCATAGCAACTCCATCCATCATCAAGTCGTCACGCACCAACTCGGCACATCACCAAGTTAAAACGCACCAACTCGGCACATCACCAAGTTAAAACCCACCAACTCGACACATCAGCAAGTTGAAACGCATCAACTCGGCACATCACTACGTCGACAGATACCAACCCTACACATCATCAAGTCGACGAGCACCAACTGGTCTCATCATGAACTCGACAGATACCAACCCTACACATCATCAGGTCGACGGGCACCAACTCGTCTCATCATGAACTCGACGCATCTCCAACTTGTCATGCACCAAGTCCACACATACCAACTCCATCCATCATCAAGTCGTCACGCACCAACTCGGCACATCACCAAGTCGAAACGCACCAACTCGGCACATCACCAAGTTGCAACGCACCAACTCGGCACATCACCAAGTTGAAACGCACGAACTCGGCACATCGCCAAGTTGAAACGCATCAACTCGGCACATCACCAAGTCAAAGATAACGACCCTATACATCATCAAGTCGACAGGCACCAACTAGATCCATCACCAACTCGACACACCTCCAACTTGACATGCACCAAGTCGACACACACCAAGTCTATCCATCATCAAGTCATCACACACCAAGTTGCTGCAGTAGTGACAACGAGACGCAGGGCTATAGCGTAAGAGCTCTTCCAGTGGGATGAGCGGATATGAAGCAAATTCAGTTGAGCACAATCGTTGCTATGATCATGAGTATGGTAGAGATGGCACATCTCCAAGTCGAAACACACCAACTTGGCATCAAGTCAACAGACACCAACTTGGCCCATACCAAACCTAACACATCACATCATAAGCCAACACACACGAACTTTACGCGTCATCAAGTCAATACGCACCAAGTCCACACACACCAACTCCATCCAACATCAGGTAGTTGGTAAACGGTCTCTGGTACAGTCTGCTAAACCCTCTTGCTATATCGCGCATATGTCGTGTTGGCTCTGTATTCAGTTTACCAACTGCCTCACCTGTTAATCTGTTCAGTTGGTGACATGTCGAGTTTATTATGTGACCCATTTTCTTTTGCTGACTTGGGAACGTGCAATTTTGGAACCTGTAAAAACAACGTAAGGCAAACGGCCCAGTTTGTGACCCTGTCCCGATTCCTGACCCAGGTATCTCTAACATTGTCAGCTGAACCCCATTCGATATGCAGTCAATGAGGACCGCGCGTTTGGGAGGTCGCAAACTGCGACACTCGGTTCATCCCTATAATTATACACGCGTAAAGTGAAAAAGTTAGAAGGTTCATAAACTTGGTCTTTTACCTTACTGCCTATAGAATTATTAGAAAACAAGCAAAACGTCCTACAGCGACTTTTTTCATTATTCTTTAATGATTTTGTCTGAGGTTCATATTCCATCTCTGCGCAAGTACGAAAAGTTCGTTCATTTCCGTCCATGGCAAGGGATTTAAAAAATCTCAAAGTCAGGCTCTTTGCTCGGGGGCTCAGATAGATGTGGCCTCTTAATTCGATAGAGGAGAAAAAGCTGATAGCTGGAGGAGCGCTCGACGATGAGGAAAAAAAAAAAAAAAAATTACTAAAGATTTCGCGCGATCCTGCCCCGTCTCTTCTCTTTGACTCTCTGCATGGTTAGACTGTAATTAACTGCTATCAAACGCAGGTGTGCGCTTGAAACGACACAAAGAGAAGAGGCAACCAGGGCCAGTGACGCCCATAAGGGCTTCCTACGTACGGGGACGAGAAATCCCAACACTTCCCGGTCTTGACAACGCGCCGCGCTGTACATACGAGTGTCGCAGACTCGTGGCTTCCCGTGCTCGCAATTATCACACTCTCGCTTTGTCTTTGTGGCGCATTGGAGGGCCAACTGTCAGCGGCAAACTGGCCATAAGACATCCTTTCTACACCACGCGCGGACCCTCGGGAGATGCTAAAACGTTGTCCACGATACATCAGAACAAATGTGTGTTTGACCAAAAAAAAATCAACCAATCTTCTTCAATACTTTTTGGCGAATTTTTTTTTCAAACTGTGTCTTCTTTACTCAGTGTGTCAGGTGGGTGTCAACCTTTTGTGAGAAATAATCCGAGACGTGGTTAAGTGCAGTGAAACCTCTGTTTTCTTAAAAGGAGGTTAAGCCCTTGAGCGCTCACATGGAGTTTTCCGAACAACTTTCCTCGAAGGATATTGAACGGAATGCAACGAAATTTTGTAAATGGACCACAAAAATGTGAATTTAGCGAATGCTTTCAGAATTGACAATTTCTGAAGAATTTTTTTTGCAGGTCCCTGTAATCGAAAATTGTAAATTTTTTTGCTTTTTTCAACAAAATACGTAAAAATAAAAAGCATCAACCCCGTGGCAGTATGGAATTACATAATGTACATCAGGTCCGATACATTTTTCGAACGATCGAAAAATATGTCGGTTCAAAGCGCCGAGCGTCGACTTCCCCATCGCCGGAATTAGATGTAAGCATATCGGATTTCAGCAGATGCGTGAGGCGGCCTCTAGCGGTACGCGGCAGAGTTACCGATCCGGTGCTCTGCCTTACCGCGGGAGCCGGTCCGCGTCGCGCCCTTCTGGCTTCACCTCCTCTTATGAGGAAGTGCAATCCCTTTTCCCCCACTCGTCCCGGGCTCAGTCGGTATCAAAAACTGTAATCAACTTTTTGTGGAGATATCGGCATTTACGGCTTGAAAAAAAGACTCATCACATGCCGATATCACCATAGCATCGAAGGGAACTCTTTCTTAAGCTGTAAATGCAAGTATAGCAGAAAAAAGTTGTTCACAGTTTTTGTTACCGACCGTGGTATTTCACCTCCTCTTAACTTAACTCAACGCAACTGCTCGCTTGTTTGAACTAGTCGCCATAGTGATTCGGCACAACTGAATGTTCTCTATGTCCGTTCACCGCACCGTAAGCGCCTCAACGTCCCTACCTCTGCGTCTCCCTGTCCCAGCTGCAGCAACCAGATGACATTGGGAATTGTGGACGAAGTACAGAATAGCGATAATCGCCAGTCCCGCCAAGTTGAGAAAACAGTGAATGTACTTGTTGTTCCGCTACCCGATTCTTTTTTAAGCCGTAAATGCCAGTATAGCAGAAAAAAGTTGTTTACAGTTTTTGTTACCGACCGTGGTATTTCACCTCCTCTTAACTTAACTCAACGCAACTGCTCGCTTGTTTGAACTAGTCATCATAGTGATTCGGCACAACTGAATGTTCTCTATGTCCGTTCACCGCACTGTAAGCGCCTCTACGTCCCTACCTCTGCGTCTCCCTGTCCCAGCTGCAGCAACCAAATGACATTGGGAATTGTGGACGAAGTACAGAATAGCGATAATCGCCAGTCCCGCCAAGTTGAGAAAACCGTGAATGTACTTGTTGTTCCGCTACCCGAGTCCCTTAATTGTCGCTAACTGGAGCGTTCCCCGTACACCTAATCTTGCATCGAATCGATGATGCGACAAGTCTTGACGGTGTCAAAATTGAAGATTACTTTGGCAAGTCCGGTTGGCAAGGCGAGCTGCTGTTCCATCATCTTCACCGAGAATGCCCGCAGGCTTTGGCTATTAGATCGTGCGTTAGCGAGAGCGTTAGGAGCTCGTTATGTATTATTCACGTCCCCGATATACCGGTCGTAACCATTATTGATGATGTTATTGTTGGGATTCCGAGTGTGGAGTGAGAGAATTAGAGAAGGAGATGCATCGGCTCGTCGTACAATGTGTGCCCATCCACCGAGAACAGCAGCCGATGGGCGAGCCTCGCGAGCCTCGGCCAGAATGGAGGGCTGCGTCTGTACACGCTTGGAACCCAGCCGCTATTATTGTTATCATAACTCCCGGAAGTTATGTGGCGGACACGTGCCGTGAGAGCGAGGCGGGTGCCTATTCGCTCGCCTCTGCATGATATCCTTCCTCGTAAACCTATGTTTCTGCCCTGCTTGAGCTCCCGGGCTCACTCTCCGTGGATAGTCGTGAGTTACCCAGCGAGAGGTATCGTGCGAGAAGCATCTCGACGAAGCCTTCGTGATGCTGCTTACGACGTGGATCTGCACTAAACTCCTCCGAGCGGTAATAGTATAGTTTTCCTTGTGGGACGATAAATTTATTACGGCTACGATGTTATACCGTCCCCCTCGCAGGACGCGGAGCGGCAATGTCACTCGCTTGCCAGACGAGTGCTCGACAAGGTCCCTTCGACTTGCTCACAGAGAGGTAAAATGATCGTCGTTTCAGGATAGTTTCAATTGACGGTCTTGTCTGACATTGGCTGCCAACTTAAGTCCGAAGCTTAATCAGTAGGATCGGCTGATCATTGGCTGTCAATGTTTTACCAACGCATTGGCGATGGTTCCAATTTGGATTGTTCGCTGGCTACTTGATCAATGGAGGAACGAACGTTGGCCGCTTCATCAGTGGAGGACTGGACGATGGCCACTGGACGATGGCCACTGGACACAGTGAGGGAAGGGATTTTCGAAAGCAGATCGAAGTCACTTTGCAGTGATGATTGCAGGGGGACAAGATTCTGCTCGGGCAATGTCAGTGGAATCCAATTTTTGGCGGAAGGCTGGCCTTCTTATCCTGCCGCGAGAACGCTTTCGTTCGCGAGAAACTTTCTTCGCGTCGTAGCCACCTCGCGGTGGAGTTGGGAATTAATTTCGTGAACTTGGATTCAGGAAGCCGAGAGCTCCGTGAGCGCGGGAGGCTCGTGTACGATCTAAGGGTAAACAGCACAATTTGTGCAATTCGAAAGAGTCAGATTTCGATGGGCTTATATCACCGCTCGAGGACCCTTTCGCTTGCGAGAAAAACCTCGGCTCGACGCCATCTAGCGGCGAAAATCGCAATTATGCTTAGTAGCGGAACGGCGGTGGATTTCAGAGTTCCTTGATTCGTCATAGCAACTCGTTTCGCTCCATCTTCGGCTCGATAACCAATGCCACGCCGAGTTCAACGATCGATTTCGGCCTCTCGTCAGCAATCCATCGAACGAGTTCCGAAACTGGAACGATGCTTCGAAAACTATCCGTCCGGTAGATTCGAGATTGCGAAAGTCGTCGCGGCTCGTTATCCCGAAGATACCGACTTGACTTCGGTTCGGCTCATTTTTTTCACTTTCTCGACTCTCGCGGAACCATCTCATTGCGCTCCTCTCAATCTGTTCGTTATGTGCGATTTTTCTCTTTCGTTGAAAAGTATCCTTTTTTTCTTTCCTCTTTCTCATCATCGTTATCGCCGGCGACGTTGCAATTTTAATATCAAGAGATTAAATCCACGGCTCGGTAGTCATCACACGCGAGACGACGGATCACGTCCTTTCCCTTCTTTACATCTCTCCCGGACTGTGGGAGTGGGTGTGTGTGTGTGTGTGTGTGTGTGTGTGCCGTCTCTCGTCTGTCTTTCCGCGCTTAACGACGCTCGCGGGGTATGCGAAGTTTACGCACCGGCGAAACACGCTCCGGTGGCGGACGAGGAATGAGAGCATTTCGCAATTCTCGTACGAGCTCGAGGCCCGGCGCGCGCGACCCCGAAGGCTCGAATATCCCAGTTGGATGCCCCGATTATTTATTTACGAGCGTAGCTACGACGAGGCGCGCTAGCTCGCGCGCAACGAGCTCCGTACGCTTCCCAAGCGCAAAGTACTATGCATATGAGTTTCGTTTCCGTTGTCGCTTTCGCCGCGTCTACGGCATCGCGATGCTGTTTCCACGCGTAAGCTCTATTCCAGTCTACGTATTTGTATGAACTTTCTACTTAATGCTTTTAGCAAACTACCGAGCACAAAGTACATTCCACTTTGTCGGGCCTACGAATGTTTCTGCAATGACAATTAACCTTGTTATTGTAGCGCTCGCGAATTGGCATACGCGCCGGATGTGCGAATCGCGCTTTCGTTAAGACCGGTACTTTCCATACCGATATTCGCGAATTCACCCGAATTTCCAACTCTCACGAACTTGGAACACGAGACAAAGAAAGAAATCAAGTATTCAAAAGGCACCGAAAATATTGATTTTTCCTAATAATAACAACAAAATGTTAGCAACAAAGTACTGAAAAAATGTGTTTTTCAACAAATCACCCATATCTTGTATAACAATCTGGACTCTCGTTTATTCGAGCTAAATGAATGTAATTCCAAATGATTAGACAGAACTTTCAAAAAAATCTATGCTTATTTGGAAAAAGTGAGAAATTATTTTTATTTGACTAAAAATAAAGTGGTGATTTGTTGAATAATTTTTTTATATTTTCGTGATAACATTTTAGAATGACTATTAATCAATCCTTCGGCGCGTTAATATGCGTATTTTTTTTTTTTTTTTCGAATTTTTTTTGCCTTTGAGAAATGCTTGAAATTTTCTTTGAATCTCATGTTTTCTTTGACTGCACCGCTAGAACCGGATCAACGAATTCATTGATTCGCCCAAGACACCGTATTTTTATGATGGACTCACTATGCCGGATCCCAAGTCGGTTATCTTGCACGGTAGCACGGCTGTTCCGTTAATCTGAGCCATTACTTGCTTTATCTTCGAGCCCAAAGACGAGGCATCGTTTTCCAAGCTTTCGTTCCGCCGAGCTGCATTCGCCGCGTCTGAAACAGTCGAAGAGAAGAAGAAACTAGCAGAGTAGAAACTTGTAACATTGCTTCCTAACAGAAAATGAAATTGACATGGTGAAAAAAAAAATGATGATGAAATTTTTTTTTAAATAATTTTTAGCATAATTATTCGTCAAAATGGAAACCCCCCTAAGCCCCTCCACCGCCGGTGATCACAATCTGAGGTCCTTTTTGCGATATCTCTCGTATTTTCGGGGATAAACGCAGTTAGAGTTTATAGCGCTTCTAGGAAAATTTAGGCACCCAATCCGATGTCTTAGTTTGGTTCTACGCCATCATAAAATCGCCCGTAACTCGAGAACCGTCAATTTTAAACGGAAAAAGGTTATAGCACTTTATAAACGTAAAATCGTGATAATGCATATGGATCAGTAGTTTTTTAACTAGAACCAAGTTTAATTGAGGGGCTGGGTTGCAAAAAAAAAAAAAAAATCGAGTTCCACGCCATCATAAAATCGCCCGTAACTCGAGAACCGTCAATTTTTGAACGGAAAAAGGTTTTAGCACTTTATAAACGTAAAATCGTGAGAATGCATATGGATCAGTCGTTTTCTAACTGGAACCAAGTTTAATTGAGTGGGCTGGGACGCAAAAAAAAAAAATCGAGTTCCACGCCATCATAAAATCGCCCGTAACTCGAGAACCGTCAATTTTTGAACGGAAAAAGGTTTCAGCACTTTATAAAAGTAAAATCGTGAGAATGCATACGGATCAGTCGTTTTTTAACTGCGACCAAGTTTAATTAAGGGGGCTGGGTCGCAAAAAAAATCGAGTTCCACGCTATCATAAAATCGCCCGTAACTCGAGAACCGTCAATTTTAAACGGAAAAAGGTTTTGGCACTTTATAAACGTAAAATCGTGATAATGCATATGGATCAGTCGTTTTTTAACTAGAACCAAGTTTAATTGAGGGGCTGGGTTGCAAAAAAAAAAAAAAAATCGAGTTCCACGCCATCATAAAATCGCCCGTAACTCGAGAACCGTCAATTTTTGAACGGAAAATGGTTTTAGCACTTTATAAACGTAAAATCGTGAGAATGCATATGGATCAGTCGTTTTTTAACTGGAACCAAGTTTAATTGAGGGGCTGGGTTGAAAAAAAAAAAAAATCGAGTTCCACGCCATCATAAAATCGCCCGTAACTCGAGAACCGTCAATTTTGAACGGAAAAAGGTTTTAGCACTTTATAAACGTAAAATCGTGAGAATGCATATGGATCAGTCGTTTTTTAACTGGAATCAAGTTTAATTGAGGGGCTGGGTTGCAAAAAAAAAAAAAAATCGAGTTCCACGCCATCATAAAATTGCCCGTAACTCGAGAACCGTCAATTTTGAACGGAAAAAGGTTATAGCACTTTATAAGCGTACAATCGTGAGAATGCATATGGATCAGTCGTTTTCTAACTGGAACAAAGTTTATTTGAGAGGACTGGGTCGGAAAAAAAAATTGATTTCCACGCCATCATAAAATCATGAGGCAAGCCCGACTGAACTTCTGCTCGGGTAAATGGCTGGACTGGCTCATTGGTTCAGGATTTGTACGCATTGCAAATCCAAATGACGAAGATGCTTCCGTTGAACCACACTCAAGGTTTTGGTACCAAAACCACCACTTTACGCTTTCTGGGCGAGTGCTCTTACCACTGGACTACCCAGCGCCAGCGCAAAATCCATTTCTAGTCGTCAACATATCCGAACGCGAGGCCCAGACGCGACTTAGAACATTCTTCAAAACATGGAACATCGCATCTCGACTATGGAACATCGACGCGGAGAGGTATTAACGCCAGGTTCGTTGAATCGAGAGACGCGTCAATCGTGTCCCGTCGACGCACATTGTGCTCGCCGTGCGATATTTCCAGACGATAGAAGAAGGAATGAGAGAGGGAAGAAAAAAAAAAGGAAAAAAGCCAGTTAGCCGACTGCGTTGGAGTAGAAAGCGACGGGGAAAGATGGAAGCGAGCGAGAAAATCCACTTGACTCGTCTCTTATTGTGTTTGCCACTCGTTGAAGTAGTCCGCGTCACTTCTCTTTCACGGACCATCGAGGCCGCCAATTGGAATCCGGGAGATTGGATCGCCGGGGGTTGGGAGTTTGGAATTCCTCCGGCGTGAAAGAAAGGGAACTGAGAATCACCCGTGGCGTCTCGTACTCGGACTCGGGACTCGTCAGCGATCGTGCAGTTGTGTTCGCGGCTCCACTCGAGACGTCAGGAAGTCGACGGGTTTTATCGGTAATGAGAACACTCAAAATTGGCTCCTTCGCGAAGCTTTCGACATTGTAGTTTCCCCGAATTTGAACGGCCACGGGCGAACGAAGATAATGAAAGAAGAAAAGGAGAAAAAAATGTCGAGGACCGGAAACGATAAAAGTTGGAGCAAAAGAGGTACCGGAGAAGAATAAAAACAGGACTCACGGATGATGGATATTTCCGCGTGGAATAAAAAAAAAGCTTGTCTTCAGCATTTTGCTTCCGCCTTCTTCTATCACGGTTTACCAAGTTCTGTTCGCAGGAAAGTCGGTCTATCATATTTGGCTTCCACGAGAAGCTTTGTTTCGGCCTTTTTTTCTGAATGTACTTTTTCGACGCTTCGGACCATTTTGAACATGTTTCCGCCAAGAATCTCGCAGAACATTTTTCTCGCCAGAAGAGAGCTTCTCGAAGAAGCAAAACCGGCTCAAACCAACAGGAATGAGTTTCCAATTAGCCGGAGAGAGATAACGTTGAGCTTGAGAGATTTCCGAGTTGGCTGAAGAGCGATGAGCATAAAGCGTTTTTGAATCGCGCGTTCGATCGAATTTGTCACAATGGTTTTTGATCGGAGACGTTGGGAGGCGAGGAGCGAATTTTGGAGGTAAAGGAAACAGATTCGTGTCGACATGACCGAAACGTTTCCTTCTTCGAGAACGAGGCGCAGCAAACGAGCTGAGCTGAGCTGCAACCGGGTCGTTGGCAATTACTCGAGTTATTCGCTGAAGGCAGAAGCTACGTAGGCGGTGGAAGCTAACGAAAGATGAAAGAGATGAACCGGAAGTGTCTGTGCGAGCGTTGGTGGCGAAGGCGCTGAGGGAGGAAACCGAGAAACTTAAGATTCGCTCTTCTGGACTGACTATTCAGAAGAACCTCGCGTGCTTCCGCCGCGATTGAGGGCTCCTCGTCTCCGCGACGAGAACAAAATCTCGGCGTCATCGTCGCGGTGACCGTCGACGAAGAGTGTACTTTGACGAGCTCTCCTCAAATCGCATTACCGATCGGATCGCATCTTTGAAGATTCAACGTTCCGGTTCCTTTCCGACGCTTCGCCGTCCCACTTGCGAGGCACAATCTTTTTACTCGGAGTTATCACTTGCTTTCACGTTAATTGATCCTCGAAACTTCGCTTCGTTAAAACTTCCGGCGCAGACTCTCGGCAATCCGTGTAACTAATTCTCTTTGGGGCTTGTTTGCGCGACAAGCAGCGCGAACCGGCTTGTAAGTATTGTCGCGCAAAGTATGTCGCTGCGGTTGTGCGAGAGTTTTCGCTTCCTCATTCCGTCCCGTTCTCCACGAAAGGGAAAAGAAGAAAGGATTGTAATCGCGGAAAAAAAAGTTTAGTAAATTTATGGACTAAATAGGGGAGAGCGGGGCAAAATGGCATACCGGGGCAAAATGGTACGAAATGGTCAAATAAAGACCCCCGTATGATAGAATTGGTGCAAGATGGGACAAGAGAAAGTCCCAACGAAGTAGTTCCTTTTGCTGTCCCATTTTGCCCTAATACCACTCTGCTCTGGTCCCATTGTGCGTGAATACCATTTTGCCCCGGTATGCCATTTTGCCCCGCTCTCCCGTAACACGTTACAGAACAGTGCTTGTGCGTGTGTATTTTTAATCGATACGCCAAAGATGTGTTAACGCGTCGTACGCTCATCCCGAGCGTGTCCAACCGGCGGCAGTGAAAACAAAGCAGCGGCCTATTTCCAGGGATAATGCCCGGTGCAGCATCGGCTAAGCCGACGAAACATTCGATCCCTATCGCCGGCCGACTCGCTTACTCAGTCGCGTTCCCAACGTGACTTGGCTGAATCGCAATTCCGGGCGCTGTCCCCGGTGTAGCGTATCGTTCGTGACGGCATAACTCAATTCGAGCGAGCCGGACCCGGCTTCCGTTGGAGCGAGATGGACATGTCTGGCAATCCGATGGGAATACCGGCTACGAAATTCAGGCCGAAAAGTCATCGGAATCGAATCCGCGCAATGTGATTCTCCACGATCAGGCGAAGGATCTTCTTTGCCATTTAGTCATCATTTTTCCTCATTTCCTGACTGATCTCATTCTGACTCCCGTCGACCGACAGGACTTCAAACAAGATTAATCAGGGCCTCAGCGAATCGGGTATTAGTCGCTGGATGTTGACTTTTCAATGCATTTGGATTCAAAATACTATGATCTAGATTCGGTTCTGAGACTCAGAAATACCTCATGAGGTCCTAATTCGGATTCGGAAGGGTGTTTCCAGATATGGCATATGACTTGATCTCACTTGACAGTATCTTTCTCATTGCGCGACTGATCTCATTCAGACTCCCGACGTCCGACAGGATTTCGATCAAGATTGATCAGGGCCTCAGCGAATCGGGTATTAGTCGCTGGATGTTGACTTTTCAATGCATTTGGATTCAAAATACTATGATCTAGATTCGGTTCTGAGACTCAGAAATACCTCATGAGGTCCTAATTCGGATTCGGAAGGTTGTTTCCAGATATGGCATATGACTTGATCTCACTTGACAGTATCTTTCTCATTGCCCGATTGATCTCATTCAGACTCCCGACGTCCGACAGGATTTCAATCAAGATTGATCAGGGCTTCAGCGGATCGGGTATCAGTCGCTGGATGTTGACTTTTCAATGCATTTGGATATAAAATACTATGATTTAGATTCGGTTCTGAGACTCAGAAATACCTCATGAGGTCCTAATTCGGATTCGGAAGGTTGTTTCCAGATATGGCATATGACTTGATCTCACTTGACAGTATCTTTCTCATTGCCCGATTGATCTCATTCAGACTCCCGACGTCCGACAGGATTTCAATCAAGATTGATCAGGGCTTCAGCGGATCGGGTATCAGTCGCTGGATGTTGACTTTTCAATGCATTTGGATATAAAATACTATGATTTAGATTCGGTTCTGAGACTCAGAAATACCTCATGAGGTCCTAATTCGGATTCGGAAGGTTGTTTCCAGATATGGCATATGACTTGATCTCACTTGACAGTATCTTTCTCATTGCCCGACTGATCTCATTCAGACTCCCGACGTCCGAAAGGATTTCAATCAAGATTGATCAGGGCCTCAGCGAATCGGGTATTAGTCGCTGGATGTTGACTTTTCAATACATTTGGATTCAAAATACTATGATCTAGATTCGGTTCTGAGACTCAGAAATACCTCATGAGGTCCTAATTCGGATTCGGAAGGTTGTTTCCAGATATGGCATATGACTTGATCTCACTTGACAGTATCTTTCTCATTGCGCGACTGATCTCATTCAGACTCCCGACGTCCGACAGGATTTCAATCAAGATTGATCAGGGCTTCAGCGGATCGGGTATCAGTCGCTGGATGTTGACTTTTCAATGCATTTGGATATAAAATACTATGATTTAGATTCGGTTCTGAGACTCAGAAATACCTCATGAGGTCCTAATTCGGATTCGGAAGGTTGTTTCCAGATATGGCATATGACTTGATCTCACTTGACAGTATCTTTCTCATTGCCCGATTGATCTCATTCAGACTCCCGACGTCCGACAGGATTTCAATCAAGATTGATCAGGGCTTCAGCGGATCGGGTATCAGTCGCTGGATGTTGACTTTTCAATGCATTTGGATATAAAATACTATGATTTAGATTCGGTTCTGAGACTCAGAAATACCTCATGAGGTCCTAATTCGGATTCGGAAGGTTGTTTCCAGATATGGCATATGACTTGATCTCACTTGACAGTATCTTTCTCATTGCCCGACTGATCTCATTCAGACTCCCGACGTCCGAAAGGATTTCAATCAAGATTGATCAGGGCCTCAGCGAATCGGGTATTAGTCGCTGGATGTTGACTTTTCAATACATTTGGATTCAAAATACTATGATCTAGATTCGGTTCTGAGACTCAGAAATACCTCATGAGGTCCTAATTCGGATTCGGAAGGTTGTTTCCAGATATGGCATATGACTTGATCTCACTTGACAGTATCTTTCTCATTGCGCGACTGATCTCATTCAGACTCCCGACGTCCGACAGGATTTCGATCAAGATTAATCAGGGCTTCAGCGAATCGGGTATCAGTCGCTGGATGTTGACTTTTCAATGCATTTGGATTTAAAATACTATAGTGTAGATTCGTTTCTGAGACTCAGAAATACCTCATGAGGTCCTAATTCGGATTCGGAAGGGTGTTTCCAGATATGGCATATGACTTGATCTCTGAGATCTGAGATTGATCAGGGCCTCAGTGAATCGGGTATCAGTCACTGGATGTTGACTTCTCAATGCATTTGGATTCAAAATACTATGATCTAGATTCGTTTCTGAGACTCAGAAATACCTCATGGGATCCTAATTCGGATTCGAAAGGCTGTTTCCAGATATGGCATATGACTTGATCTCACTTGACGGTATCTCGACAGGATCCACGTTCCCAGAGAATCCACTTTCGATTACCGGTGAATGTTTTTAGACAGTGCAAACACTTTTCAGAAAGTCGCTACCAAGAGTCGAATTTTGATCGGGATATGCCAGAAACTCGTTGAAAAGGATTTCCTCATAAGAATCAAAAGGAAGGACTGCCTTTGACTGGGGTTCCGGATTTTTCAGGTAATCCCAAACAGCATGTCATCAAGTTTCGGATAGAACGTAACGGACACTTTAAGAAGAAGCCGAATCACTTCTAATGAATCTTTAAGAATTGTAACGACTGGGATTCGGATTTCGTTTGGATTCGAGATTCAGATCCGATCTGAAATCCTCATCGGAATCCGGATTTACAACCCTTACATTCCTTTTCAGTAACTGATACGACCTCTCATCAAAATCCGAACGAAAATCCAGATGACTGATTGAAATCCAGGTGAATTCTAATGGAAATTCTCCGGAGCGAATTTCTGCACGGTTACGCGAGTTACACGTCCGGAGGAAGAGTTCCGGTGACACAGTCTCGGCGCTTCTCTAATATATTTATAGTCTTACCGCGGTGACGAGATCACGTCAAAGCGGAAGGTCTCGCGGAGCTCGGGATGAAAAATCTCGGGGCTTTTTTGCCCCGGGCGTTTCTATGCGACGCCGGTTACGTCGAAGAGCGAAAACGAAACCGAGGGCGAAACAGGAAGGCTATAGAGCGAAAGTTACACGGCGATGAAAAAGTGAGTCAAAGACAGCGCATGAAGCCCGGACGAGGAGCCCGACGAGAAAAGATGTCCGCTTTCTAGCGCAAGACTGACGGATGGTTCATTATAAGAACCTTCTCGTATTCAGCATACATCAAGAAAGAAATTTCTTTATCGCGCGCGAAACCGACCCGGCCCTTGCGCGACGCTCTTCCGCTCGTTATTCGGACATAATTACGACGATGAAAGAGAAATACAGGAAAAATCGTACACAGTCGTCGGTGGAATCGAGAAGCCGAAATGGTGGATTATTCGATTCGAGAAGCGTCGAAGGGTGCTTAAAGGGGAGGATTCGGATCGGGGGCGACTGCACTGGCGGATATCGACAGGTTGCGAGAGCCACTCTCATTCTTCGGCGAGTCGGGCCCTCTTGCGACAATAGTGGAGCTCTCATCGTGAATACGAATGAGGTCCTGGTCGATCGAGGCTGGAAGCTCTAATTGAGAAAGTTCCTTCTCGTGCGCGGGCGTTCTCGAGCCCCGGGTCCGGGCTTGCCGGTCGCCACGATGGAGATAGTCCGAAGTCTATCGTCTGCCCTTCCAGGTCGTCTCGGCGCCGCTCCGGCTCGGTCTTCAGCATCGGTACGTCGCCTACAACCGTGTCTTCCCTTCAGCGTCCTCATCCAGGAGGTCGTCTTTCCCTTTCATCCTCATCTGCCTCGGCCTCACTCGTGACGATCCCGTTATCCCGGGTTCGCGAGCACCCTCCATTCCGGCTTTTCCACCAACTCCGAACGATCCAGCCACGTGATTAAGGCCACTTCCTCCGAGGGTTCGATAATAATGACTAGCCATGTAGGTATTCCCGTTGGAGCTTATCCGATCTTTCGCTGGTAATACAAGACCTCGCGACATGGAGACGGAGAATAAGCAATGTCAGAATTGTACGTGTGATACGGGCGACTGATGAGAGTGTTCTTGACTCTCCCGCCACCCACGTGTGTCCCAACCAAGTGGGACGCCTCCGAACCTGTGCGAATCCGTCCACAGTCGGCAACCGAAGCAACTGCTACAGATGTGCACCAGGGAAAGGAGCCACGAATTCGGATCACGATCGTAAATCCTGATGACCTTGATTAAGTGAATCGATCCCTTTCGACTGATTGGATCTACCTCGCCGCGGTGAGACCGGAAATTAAGTCACTCGATCAGCGCTCGCTCGTTTCTCCAACTCGCTCTCTCTCACTCTCCCTCTCTCCCTTCGACTCTCCTCCTCCTCCACCGAACCACCCCTTTTGCTCGCTCTCTTCGTCCCTCGTCAACTTTATTCCGCAACAGGAGATCGATAGATTCTCCACCGTAGGGCTAATCTGCGATCTCCCTCGCGTCAGACGTTGTCCGGACCCGATGGGGGAACGTTAATTGCCAGCGGCGAACGGTAATGAACGTTGCTTACCAGTTGGACCCGAGAAATGTTGACAGGACAGCAGAAACAACAGGATTGACGCCTCCATCGCGCTGTCTTCCTATTCTACCATGTTTCCATCGTCGTTCAGTGCCGCAGATTTTTACCATCAGACTCTGGAAAAAATAAAATAAAATCGCATCTTTACCGTCGCATTCAATGCAGCTCATACATAATTCTATCGGGCGGCTGAAGCTCGCCACGGCGAAGCAGAGTTCTTGCAAACTCGCGTGTTTCAACGGTGTCGATGGCACTTCCGCTACTCCGCAAAGTTCCGACGATGAAAATCGAAAAGGACCATTTTTTTTTTGCGCTCTTGAGGGAGCTTTTCCGTAACGAATGTTGAGGAGCGGAAGTCAGATTCGGAGAGAATTTCCGAGATTCCGACTGGATGAAAATGTGACGAGATAAAAAAATTAAACATTTGAAAAAACTCCCAACTGATGCAAGTAGACTCGTGAATTAAAAAAAGTATGGAATCAATTGTGATAAATTGTGGGGAATAACTTCCGATGTTCGTTTACCTGTCAACAAGTTTCTTATTTACACGACTTTTGTGTAATTGAGACTCTTCTGGCGCAAGTTGATTCCTTAAGGCCGGGGTAAGGTTGATTCGGTGAAAAAAAGGCATGTTTTTAAGAATTTTTTTTGGCGATACAGATAGTGTTCGTTTATTCAGTAAATTTCCATATAATAATATAACATTTGAACAACATTTTCCTAAATTTTCATTGCAAAATATTGAAAATTGACCGAGTGACAATGAATCTCCGGAGGTGCCTCGAAAAAAAGTTGATTCGTGGGGTTCATCATAACTCGCAACAGAATCATCCGAAACAAAAAAATCATAATGCATTTGTTAAAAGAGATGTTTCCCGAGGTAATGACGAGAAGATATTTTTTTTTTTCGATTTTTCAAATTTTCGTAGCATTAGGGAGCCATAAAAGCGATTTTCGCTTTAAAAAATCGGCTTATTTGTTGTCGGAAAATTCGTAATTATAAAAAAAAACAAAAAAGCTCTCGACAATACCTGGTGAATTATGTAAAGAAGTACTGTGCAAAATTTCAAAACGATTGGTCCAGTAGATTTTGAGTTATCGTGAACACGGACCTCAAATACGACAAGTTTCAGAAAAACGCTTTGAAAAACACGAAGAGTTTGGTCGCTTAGTGCTCATTTTACATAAGTTTGAGAACACTTCTCGATTGTACAAAAATCTGAAAAAATGCATGCATATTAAAGGTACTCAAAAAATTAATTTTGTATAATAATAATTCCAAAATGTTATTAACAAATTGATGAAAAAAAAAAAATTGGTCGACAAATTTCGCCGCTACCCTATTTTTGGAGACGCTCAAATACTCATAACTTCGTTAATTTTGCTTTGAACGACTTGAAATTTTAACACAATGTTCTTGAGATATTATACATGCATTTAAAAAAAAACCAAAAAAAGCAAAAAAAAAAAATTTTATACCTTACCCCGCCCTTAATTTTTCCGAATACGTATCTATTTTTTTCAATATTTTTCCCCGTTTTCCAAAATCCGATTTTCGTTTAGAAAAAAAAAAATTAATCAGAAATAAATATGAAAATTCCGGCCCCACTAAATGGTGCTTGTCGATAATTCGAGATTTCCATGATATATAAAATCAGCAGGTGCGAAGTTAATGATGAGCGAGGGAGCCGGAAAGCTCGATAAACACTTCGGATAATTGGATTGATTGGTGAACGTTATGTGCAAGAAAAATGCAATCGACGCGATCGCAGTGCCTACTCTTGCGACAAGGACTCTCGGATAATTATTACTGAAGCTTATTTGCCGATTCAGCAGATGAGCCCTCGAAACCGCGTATGCAAATACTTTCTCATTTCATATTTCTCTTAGACAAACAATCGGTTAAAAGTATTTGAAAATATTTTCACCTTCAGTTTTTTCAATGCGAATCGGAAAAAATACTATCCGTCTGTCATAAAACAAATTGAAGCGATCACGAAAAAAATTTAGACACTATCAAAAAAATTGCAAATAAATAAAATTGAATTTTTCATTAATATATTTATTAAAAATCAAATTGCCGAAATTTTTTGTATAACATTTGAATTATTTAAGGAAATCTTCGGGTGATTTTCTCATTAACACTTGACCACCAAAATATACAAAAATTAACTACAAATAAAAATATTTACATAATGAAGTATATGATAAAACAATTATCGATTACATTTGTGGATAAATAATTTTTGAACATCATGTAATTATTATTAAATGAAATGGGAACAAAGACTGCTCTCGGAAATACGGTTAATTCCAGTAGTGCGCGCGCCCAGACAGCAAATTACTTTATTGCGGTATAAAGCACAGAATAGTGAATGGAGCGAAGACATATGTTGGAATAGCGGACTACGCATAATCCCTAATTACTTTCATAAACGTTCTTTAATTCTCCGCGCTTTCCGTACATTTTACTGCCCACCGATCCCGCACGTTTCGAGTATTCCTTTTTTCTTTCTTCCACCGTCATTCATCTTTTAGAGTCTCGCGTTTCATTTTTTATTCACGTCCCGCATTATTCCCTTCTCCGCGAGGAGTTGAAATAACCGGCGGCTTGTGGGCTCGGCTCGGGAATAAAAGATTTACTCGACGCCGCCTTAAAAAAGAAGTCACTTCGGCCTCGCCGGCGAGCGAGAATGTAAGGAGTCCTAAATCCAAAGCGAGAGACATCTAAAGTGTTTTCCTCTGCCTAGCGCGCGACCGCATTTCGTTTTATGACTGGGTACTAGCGCAGAAAGAATTCGTCTAAGATGAGGCCCTTTAGCGGCGTTTTTCTTATTTCCGACGGCGCGACTTCCGGAGAATGGAAGTTGGTGCTTTTTAGCGATGATCATTCAATTATATTGGTGATGCGGGACCTCTCGTTGTTGGGCAGTACGTCTTTTCTATAGATTCCACTGTTACGCATGCCCAAATGGAAGTGGGCAGCTGTGCAGAAAAACGTTCGTTGTACCACCAGTCGACACACCATTAACTGGATAGACCATTAATTGGACTCACCACCAACTCTAAACACGACCGGCTGATGCACCACCAACTCGACATGCTCCAACTCGGCACTACGAACCATCCACCACCATCATTCATTCCAATACACCACCATCCACCACTATCGACACATAATCAATTTGATATACCCCCAACTCGGCGGGTAATCAACTTGATACACCACCAACTCGGCACGTAATCAACTTGATACACCACCAAGTCGACACGTAGTCAACTTGATAAGCCATCAACTTGTTACAGCACTGAAACACCATCAACTCGACACCGGCCAACTTGCTACCACCACTAACACGCCATCGACACACCATCGACTCGATAAATCACCAACTCTACATACCACCAACTCAACACACCATCAGGTTGATATACCCCCAATTCGAAACACCAGTAACTCGACACACCACAAACTTGACCCACTATCGACTTGCTAATTCATCAACTCGATACACCACCAACTCAACCCATCATCAACTTGCCACACCACCAACTCGTCACACGACCGACCTGACGCACCACCAACTGAGCACTTAGTCAACTTGATTCACCACCAACTTGCTACACCACTGACACGCAATCGACTCGATGTATCACCAACTCAACACACGGTCAAGTTGATGCACCACCAATTCGACACATCACCAACTTGACCGACTATCGACTTGCTAAATCATTAACTCGATACACCGCCAACTCAACCCATCATCAACTTGCCACACCACCAACTCGCTACACGACCGATCTGACGCACCACCAACTGGGCACTTAGTCAACTTGATACACCACCAACCTGCTACACCACTGACACACCATCGACTCGATGTATCACCAACTCGACACACGGTCAAGTTGATGCACCGTAAATTCGAAACACCACTAATTCGACACACCACCAACTTGACCGACTATCGACTTGATAAATCATTAGCTCGATACACCACCAACTCAACCCACCATCAACTTGCCACACCACCAACTCGTCACACGACCGACCTGACGCACCACCAACTGGGCACTTAGTCAACTTGATACACCACCAACCTGCTACACCACTGACACACCATCGACTCGATGTATCACCAACTCAACACACGGTCAAGTTGATGCACCGCCAGTTCGAAACACCACTAATTCGACACACCACCAACTTGACCGACTATCGACTTGATAAATCATTAGCTCGATACACCACCAACTCAACCCACCATCAACTTGCCACACCACCAACTCGTCACACGAACGACCTGATGCACCACCAACTCAGCACTTAGTCAACTTGATACACCACCAACTTGCTACACCACCGACACACCATCGACTCGATAAATCACCAGCTCAACATACCACCAACTCAACACACCATCAAGTTGATACGTCATGCATTCGAAACGCCACTAACTCGACACACCACCAATTCTAAACAACACTAACTCGACACAGCACTAACTCGACTTACTATCGACTTGATAAATCATTAGCTCGATACACCATCAACTCAACCCACCATCAACTTGCCACACCACCAACTCGACACATCATCACCCGGCACGGACAGAGCAGTTGGTGAACAAGCTCCGGAACGGGTGAACACAGACTCCTCGGGCCTGATGCGATATCGCGAGTACGTCTCGTTGGGTCTCAGTTCAGTTGTGCCAGACTCCCTCCATCAACTGTTGGGCCCGTGTCGATTCGATGGACTGTCGATTTGGTGCTTTATGGAAAATGTGCATGTAGAGTTCGTGGTGTGTCGAATTGGCAGTGGTTCGAGTTGGTGGTGTCTCAAGTTGCCGATGACTGGAGTTGGTGATTCGTCGAATCAGCAGTGTTTCGAATTGCTGGCGTGTCAAGTTGGCAATGACTGGAGTTGGTGATTCGTCGAGTTGCAGCGTTTCGACTTGCTGGCATGTCAAGTTGGCCGTGACTGGAGTTCAAAATGGCGTGGAATTGAACCACCGCGTAGTTCTCGCTACCCAAACGCAAATCCAGATGTCTTCGCGCAATGTCTTTTCTACATGTTTAGAAACAATTGAAAACCGTTGACACAAAAATCTTGGAAAAATGAAATCACCAAAGCAAAGCTTTTCGTGCAAGAAAAAATAAAATTAATTATGAAGCATCAGTAGAAGTGGTGTCCGGTGGAACACGCTATGCAACGAAAGTCAACGAGCGATGCCAGTAGTAACAGCTTGATTGGGGTCGTCCCTGCTGGAACGAACGGTGTCGTCGTCGAAACGAGAAAACGTCCGAGACCGGGGCGAGGAAGGGAAGCGACAGTGGCGAATCGGTCGCCGGGTTACGGAAGCGGAAGTCACGAGGCCATCGCACGACGGCAAAGGAACGAAACTATGTTCGTAAACGCGCCTAAGAGCAACGGAGAAGAAGAGAAGCAGAGGAAGGCGAAGAAGAAAAAGAAAAAGGAAAAGAGCGACGTCGAACATTTGTTTTCGTGACCGTCTCGGAGTTTCTTCCGGTCTCGTCTTCGCGGTCGGTTGACCTCGACCATTTACGACTGCGACTCGGACGACACGGGAGTTGAAGTGGATATCCAATTCGCAATTGAAAATGGCCAATCGTTAAAATAGTACATAAAGTTGTAACGAGATAAAACGATGAGGAAAAACGAAAAAAAAAAAAGAAAAAAGAAAACAAAAGAAAACGTCGAATTTTCTAATTCGGCAAAGTCCCTCGTCTAACTTTGTAATTTACGGGTATCCCCGGCAGTGGCTCCCGATGGGGGCTTATTAGATTCTGTCGGAAGGCCCGGTAACCGGATCTCGCGCTGCACCCACTCTCTATCTTTCTTCCTTTCCCTCGTGTGTGTACTGTCGTCTATTTTGCCCGGCTCGGTTCTACTTTGATAGCGGCGCTTTTCTGAAGCGCGAACGAGCTTTCGCCCGGCTACACACGTAATGCAAATGTGTATATATGTAAATATGAGCGTGTGGAGGCGATAGCATGCCTGCTGAACCGCGAAGGTATTAGGTCGAAGCCGAGGTAATCTTGGTGGGTATCGTGTGGCGCGGTGGAATATTTAACGGTGCCGCCCGCTCGCGCCGGCTCGCTTCCCGCTGGCCGGGCGTATCGTGCGAGTGTACGAAGTGTGGTTTTGCATCGAGAAACGGTGATTTACCGCCACTGGCGTTGAATTATCGATCGATCGGGCTCTCTAAGCGATATTAACGATAACAGGCGCGAGGGGATGTATGGCTATCGGCGTGCCATAAGACGGGAGTAAAATGGTCATGGTTTGATAGACCCGATTCTCGTGGAACGTGGTTCTTGAAGGGCCTGCCCTATCGATCTGAAGAAAAATGGGTCTTTATTCGTTTCCTGTTCGACTCCCGACTGCCCCGGAGCAAAAAGACGGGAGTCATGCGTTAGGGCAGAGCGGGGCAAAATGGCACACCGGGGCAAAATGGTACAAAATGGTCATGGTTTGATAGACCCGATTATCGTGGAACGTAGTTCTTGAAGGGCCTGCCCTATCGATCTGAAGAAAAATGGGTCTTTATTCGTTTCCTGTTCGGCTCCCGACTGCCCCGGAGCAAAAAGACGGGAGTCATGCGTTAGGGCAGAGCGGGGCGAAATGGCACACCGGGGCAAAATGGTACGAAATGGTCAAATAAAGTCCCCCGTACGATAGAATTAGGGCAAATGGGACAAGAGAAAGTCCCATCGAAGTAGATTTTTTTGCTGTCCCATTTTGCCCCAATACCATTCTGCCCTGGTCCCAACGTGCGTGAATACCATTTTGCCCCGCTATGCCGTTTTGCCCCGCTCTCCCCTATCTCGAGAAGAAATTTCGAATTTGGTCCCTTATTTTAAGAACACTACTTGGATGTGGCTCCTTAAAAGAAAGGACTGAAAAACTGCCAATTTTTCGCCAATTTAATAGGACTGCTGCGTTTGATACGGTAGAGTAAACAGACGTTTGAGTTTCGCACCTTCGCTCGGCCGACAGCGGTTGCGCGTGGCTTTGATGCTCCACGGGGGAGCGGACCGATCGATACGATTCGAGAAATTCGATTAATACAGCAACGACATTGGGCGTCAATCAGCTAATCGTTGGGGTCGAATGGTCGTAAGGTGCAGGCAAGTTGTTACGTAAACTTTGCAGCACCGCACGGAGAGCTTGCGCCACGCCACCGGATAGTAAACTTTCCGTGTATTCGGTTCGACGAAAGTTTTAACGCCACCCGTGCCCCTTAAACTCCGAGCTTTCTCTCGCAACCCCTCGCACTCTTACCCGGCAATCAGCAGTCACGAAGTTTCGACCGAGGAGAATTGTCGGAAATGTCGCGAGACATCTTTGGGACACGCGGCCGACTTGGCCCGTGATTGAAAAGTTACATTCCACAACCAACCCTCGGCCGTACGCCTACGTAGGTTTAGCCGATCGGACGGAAGCGGCCAATGATCGGTCCAGTGTTGGGGGTGGCGGTTTTCGAAACCCCGATGTTGAGGGGAGCCCCGGATTGTCAATCGATGGTTTGCTGGCCTCAGGCCACTGTTTAATTGAGTATTGACTAGCCAATATTCGATTTGTCGAGCATTGACTAACCAGTAGTTCATTTGCCGAGTATTGACTAGCCGATAGTTGATTTTCCTAGCATTCACTAGCCAATAATTGATTTTTCTAGCATTGGCCAGCCAATAGTTGATTTGCGGAGTATTGACTAGGCAACAGTTGATTTGTCGAGTATTGACTAGCCAATAGTTGATTTGCCGCGTATTGATTAGCCAATAGTTGATTTTTCGAGTATTGACTAGCCAATAGTTGATTTGCCGAGTATTGATTAGCCAATAGTTGATTTTTCGAGTATTGACTAGCCAATAGTTGATTTGCCGAGTATTCATTAGCCAATAGTTGATTTGTCGAGTATTGATTAGCCAATAGTTGATTTTCCTAGTATCGTCTAGCCAATAGTTGATTTGCCGGGTATTGACTAGCCAATAGTTGATTTGCCGAGTATTGACTAGCCAATAGTTGATTTGCCTAGTATTGACGAGCCAATAGTTATTTGCCTAGTATTGACTAGACAATTGTTGATTTGCCGAGTATTGACTAGCCAATAGTTGATTCGCCGCGTATTGTCTAGCCAATAGTTTATTTGCCGAGTATTGTCTAGCCAATAGTTGATTGGCCGAGTATCGAATTGTCAATTGTTGATTTGCCGATATCAGAACTGAATTCGACCTGGCCGATATAAGACCTGGTTCGCTAATTTGATGCCAATTTTTAGCCAAGTATCAAGTTTCCAATTGTTCGCTTGCCGATTTGATGTTAAGAAAATTGGAGCCGAACGGCTCACCAATTGACGATACGACACCAGCGTTGTGTCATCAATCAGCAATTTCCGCCACTAGATGGCGTCAACCCGATATTTTTCTCGCAAGCGAAAGGGTATTCGGGCGGTGATATAAGAACACAGACATGGTACGTTTCTAAATAGCGCTATTGATACGTTTTCTTTTCGAATTCCGCACTCGTGCAGTGCTCCGTCGGCAAATCGTCGATTGGTCGAATTTATTGTCGCACACTTCAACTTGAGTCCGAAAATTTGAGCTTTGTCTGACCATTAGCCAGATCCGATGACTCTAAACTTGCCTCGTTTCCTTTTCTACTTTGATCGCCCAAAAACCCAGTGAAAATTCTTCATTCGCCCGTTCACCTCGAAACGTTCGACTGGCCTTATAATTTCATTTCTCACTCGCAAAGCCTCGTTGAAGAGAATTTATAGCCGTGTATTTTTTTGATGTCGCTTTATTTATCGCTCGCGCGTAGACATTCCCAGTGGCAAAGATAGGGATGGAATTCATTACCCGACACGGAAAGACTCGACGTGCTGCCTTCACGTTCTCGCGACGGTTACAATATGTTCTCGTCGATTTTTTTTGTTTCCCCACGGCAGGCGCGGAGGAGCGAAAGGGGGAGCGGCGGAGCCGAGCGAGATAAGGAGCGAAGGCGGGGGACCAAAGTCCCTCTCCCGCGAACCGTGCGCCTCACCGGCTCGGGCATCCCAAGACAATGAATCATGGCCCCAGGGTCGAGGTAAAACTTGTCATCCGTTATCAGGCGAGCAATAAAACTCCTTGCGCCCTTCTAATAGAGACCGGGGCGGAGGGAATCCTCGACGTCGCCGATCCCCCGTTCCATTGCCGGTCTTCGGAAGCTGCTGGTACACTTTACCACAATCCAATGTGCCAGCGCGCTCTGGCGCGCAGCAGCCCGAGAAACGGCGATATTCGAGTTTGATTCCCGTCGAGAATATCAAATCGCTCTTACGTCGATTCAAATGCGAGATCAACGAAAACGGAGGCCCCTAATCCGTTGCTATCTTCGCTCGGGTACACGAATATTCAAATGTTTTATGCGCCGGACTACATAGCGCCGTATCTACTGGAGTCAAACGCTCGGAATGCGCTACATCTGCCGGATATTGCGTGGGGAATACGAACGTCCTCCTGCGGCTGTAAAGATTGGATCTATCTCGGCAAATGCATCAAATTGCGAATACACTGCTTGACTGTGAAAAATTTTGTTCTCGTGGAAAATTCGCTTTTCCGAGGCTTCCGCGAAGCTTTTTGGAGTGTTTTGAAGCTTTCGAAAGAACGCGTCTTGAAAAACCGTCTGCATGTTTGTGTCTGAGCGCTCATCGCCCAACTTTAGAAGGATTCGCAAGCTGAAGCTTATTTCGCGGGTTGGGGTGTCAATTTGTTTTCTTTGGTCCAATTTTGACCAAAGTCTACGCAGTTGTTCGGCTTCAACGTGATTTAGACATTTTCGAAAAATGTCTGGACGCGCTTTAGCGACCATATTTTTTGAGATAGCGGCCGGAAATTTGGACAAAACGTAGGTTCGGAGTTGAGTTTTGGCCTGAATTCGTTCAAAATTTCGGACTAATCGCGAAACAAAGCTTCTCGAGAAAGCCGACGGGCATAAACGAGCTTTCCTACAAACAGAGCTGAGGCAGACCCGGATAAGAGAAAGCTCGAAAGCGGTGCGATTGTAGTTGGGAGCTTTTTTCCGTCAGCCATCGCACGACACCGAAATAGTTCGGCTTCTTCAATCGTCGAAGCGGTGCGACGTGGCAACTTCAATCGTCGAAGCGGGACGATGTGCATTTGACAGATTGACGGTACGCGTCGATTGATCCTTTAGAAACATTAATCGATTGCTAAAGTTTCCTTCGTTCCTTCGTCGTTCGAAGATGGAAACGGAACGGAAGAAAAAAACTCTCAAAGGTTTTCGATCCCAGGCCAAAGGTTCATGGCAAAAAAGCAGATTTCGCAACTTCACCGAGCGTTCTGATTCAAGATTTCTTGCAGCGTAACACAATGGATACCTGCGATCGGTGGATATTCCATCGGTAAGCCGACATGTCGTTCATTCCTGCTTCCGGGCAATCGGCTATATCCTGGAAATTTTCTGGGAAAGCCGAGCAGAAATTTCCACCAGGGTAGCATCAGGCTATAAGGCGCGCTTGAAGCTCTAATCAGGTCCTGATAGGGTGCCTCATCAGGCTCTGGTCAGTATTGTAAGGCAGTTGCCTGGTCAGATACCGGTTGGGCAACCTGATAGATCCTTGTCAATGTATTGAATGTGTTATGCAAACATAATTTTACAAACGTATAGGGTGGAATCAGGTTTGTCTTATTAAAAATCGGGGTTACTTTGCAAGGCCCTCCTAGTTGTACCTGATAGAAGTAGCATCAGGTTCGCCTTATTAAAAAGAGAGTTGGCTTATCAGGCACTCCATCTTGTACCTTAACAGACCTTCATCAGGTCTACACCAGGCTTTCCAGATCAGACACCACCTGCTTATACCTTGGCAGGGCCTAACATCAATTTCTACTCGGGAATGCCTCTGTGAGTTGTGAATCCATAGATGGCGACGATGGTACATCTGCCGAAACAGAAGAGACGAAGGAGAGAAACTGGACCGAGGGTATAACCCCGTACTAACTGATCACTCACGCCATGTACATACACCGTTCCAGCTACTCCAGAACGTAGGCCAGGTTTTGGCAAGAATCAAGTTCGGGGAGACCACACTGCGGTAAATTGCCTTGCCCGGGTTTTGAACCAGCCTATCAGTGATCAGGGTGGAATCAGGGTTGTCTTATTAAAAATTGGAGTTACGTTGCAAGGCCCTCCTAGTTGTTCCCAATACGAGTAGCATCAGGTTCGGCTTATTAAAAAGAGAGTTGTCTTATCAGGCACCCCATCTTGTACCTTAACAGACCTTCATCATGTCTTCACCAGGCTTTCCAGATCAGACACCACCTGCTTATACCTTGGCAGAGCCTAACATCAATTTCTACTCGGGAATGCCTCTGTGAGTTGTGAATCCATAGATGGCGACGATGGTACATCTGCCGAAACAGAAGAGACGAAGGAGAGAAACTGGACCGAGGGTATAACCCCGTACAAACTGATCAATCACGCCATGTACATACACCGTTCCAGCTACTCCAGAACGTAGGCCAGGTTTTGGCAAGAATCAAGTTCGGGGAAACCATACTGCGGCAGTGTGTTGAAAGCGTTAACCATGCCGAGAGAGGATCGGTAGGTAGATCGGCTTGTTTGGATTACCGTGAATGAACACGAGTCTCCTTCTAAATAGTAACGGGCCGATCGCGAGATTACGCACTTGGAATCGGGCGCGCTCATCTCTGCGAAAACACGCCCAATCCGTTTATTCGGCAGGCATCAATGTGGCGTCTCTCGTCGCAGGCCCGTATGTAGACTGTCTATTCCCGTCGGTCCACAGGAAACCTGCGGCTTCGCTCTCTCCACGGCCCAATTATTCGGTACTTATCCCGTTTGCATCTGTGGATTTCACGAAAGCACCTCTGTGTGTGTCCACGACGACCTCCAACATTCTACAAGCGTGGATCCTACGTCCGTTCGTACCCGGCGGTACACATGGTGTACAAATTAGGATGCGCTTCGGTGATGAGATGACACGGATCCGTTTACACGCTCCAGTGCCAACAGCCGTGATTGAATCGGAGTCTTCAACCATCCCACTAACCTATCCCGTCGATAAAACGGCCGGTAGTCGGACGTTGGACGGAATCTCGCTGCGGTTAAGGACATGTGAAATTCTGCAGTCGGTTAGAAATCTGTGATTCTGTTTTTTCTGGGATAAACTTCAGCTCGCACAGGAGATTGAATGTCAGGGCAGAAGTAGAAAGTGCAGTGCCATAAGAGTTTCGTTAGAGGTCTTGATAAATAGCATTATCGTCTTTTTTACCGACTGAGCACGGGCTGGACAGAATTAAGGCTTTGCACTATCTTAAGGGGTCACTTCGGGGAGATTAAAATAATCGTATTTTTTTGAACTTTCTGAAAGTTTCATCTTTTAAGGCAAGGTTCCTTCACGCCCAATTCGTGCTCGGTCGGTAAGCAAACCTGTAACTGATGGATTCCAAAAACCACAGACTTTTCAGATGGAGGGTGAGCATCATCGGACGACAATTTCATTATTGCATCCGATGAGACTCAGTTTTTCCCCAAAATGCGCGCGCTGGAAAACCTTCAATTACAGCTTTTCTTACCAACAGTCGGTATTTCAGCTTCCTTCAAAATGTTCTCAGAAAATGTTGATGTCTACAAAATTGACGTCTTATGACATTTTGTTCGAAACAAGTCAAGACTTTTTTCAAGTCTTTTCCATTTTCCAAGACTTTTTTCAAGTCTTTTCCATTTTCCAAGACTTTTTTCAAGTCTTTTCCATTTTCCAAGACTTTTTTCAAGTCTTTTCCATTTTCCAAGACTTTTTTCAAGTCTTTTCCATTTTTCAAGACTTTCTTCTAAGATTCTAAATGTATGAACGCCTCAGAAGAGAAAATCGGTTTCTTCCCTCTCATAATTCCGAATTTAAAAAATCCGACTATTAAACGGAAACGGAAAAAAAGTCCCTCCGCCATTATTCATCTGAGATTCGACAAGATCGACGATGAACGATTTTGTCGCGATTCATCCGCATTGTATATGCCAAGAGCTTAGCGACGTACCGTCGCAAGGATTGCGAGCTCTCGTACTTATTTTTATCACCTGCGCTCTCGATCCGCCGCGCGGTGTATAGCAATCGAATATCCGCATCACTCGGATTGAGCCAGCCCGTGCCGAGCTTTCAGTTCCACCGCTGTTCTCCACTCTTCCGGCTGCATTATAGATCGTGTGAAATCCGCCTGTCCGACCCGAATGGAAAGAACGATATAGCAGAGGCGGATAAAGATAATAAAAAAAAAAAAAAAACGGCTAAAGAAAGAAAATCGCGGCGGAGCAGCGAGTCTCGCTGCGTGAAATGTCAGTTCGAAATCTGGATAGAGTACATCCGCGCATCGATCCGGTAAATCTCGACGCGGATAACAGACGCGTAAACGCATCGAGCCCGGATCTCGGATGAAGCTCGGGAAACTACGAATGGAAACAACGATGTTCGATGCGGAAGGAAAAATTCGTTGGTGGTTTTTTTTCGTTTTTTTTTTAAACGAGGAAAATTCTTAACATCGAAAAAAATTTAACGACCTTTAAAAAGACAGACCGAAAAATTTAAACTTTTTTTTGGATTTCCAATCATAAAGACAATAGAAATCATTTTGGCAATCCCGAAAGCTAAAAATTGGGATAGGGGAGAGCGGGGCAAAATGGCATACGGGGGCAAAATGGTACGAAATGGTCGAACAAAGTCCCCCGTATGATAGAATTAGGGCAAAATGGGACGAGAGAAAGTCCCATCGAAGTAGATTTATTTGCTGTCCCATTTTGCCCCAATACCATTTTGCCCTGGTCCCATTGTCCGTGGATACCATTTTGCCCCGCTCTCCCCTATTAACGAAACGATTTGTGTGAGAAAAATTTGAGTCACCGAACGATTCGTTGAACAATGTTGTTTTCAACGAATCTTTTTTTTTAACTTTTGACATTATTGATATGTACATTGTGTAAATTATAATGAGACCATTCGAAACTCGCGCATAATCTCACTTTTGAGCGAAACTGTGGCAAAGCACATTCCTTGAGTTACTTATCGTTCCGGCTCGGTTTTGTTTTTTTCGTCTGGTGGTTGCTCGAAATGAACCATTGAAGCTGATCGCGAAAGAAGAAGCGCTTTATTTGCTCTGATACTCGTTACGATAAACTGCCCGATGCTTTCTCGGCGTGGTATACATTTTCCGCTTGCATCGTCTACTCGCTCCGTCTCGGCGGGAGGCCAGTAAAACTTTTTCAATTTCCTCGATCGCACTTGGCTTCGGCAATATCCGGGCATTATCGTGTTCTCCACTTGTTCCACTTCGAGAAATCGTCGATAAAAAATTGTCTCGGAAGTTGGGAGTAAAATGAGAATAAGCCGCGATGGTAATTGCGATAATCGCTCGATAACGAGAGTAAAAACGAAATTATTACTTTTCTCTTTCATTTAGACCGTCTTGCAAATACGGGGAAAAGTCGACGAATTTCTGAGAGAAGCGAGAAGAATGGGATGCGAATGTGTCGTAAAGTGAGGAAGAAAAAAAGATGAAAACGAGAACAGTACGAAAATAGGAAAGCAATACAGGTCAAGTCCTCGCAAGACAACTCGGGGCAACTTAAGGAAATTCAATGCAACTCAAGGGAAGTCAAGGCAATGCAATTTCACTCGACTTAACCCAAGACAGCTCAAATCAACTCAATTTAAGTGAAGACGATTCAATTCAACTCAAGGCAACTCAAGGCTAACTTAATTCAACTCAAGGCAACTCAATTTAACTCAAGACAATCAAAGTCACTCAAGACAACCCAATTTAACTCAAGCTAACTCAAGAGACCTCAAGCCAAATCAAGGCGAGTTAAGGCGACTCATGGTGACTCGAGGCAACTTATTTTAACTCGTTTCAACTCAAGACAACTCAATTTAACTCAAGGCAACGCAATTTAACTCAGGCTAACTCAAGAGATCTCAAGCCTAATCAAGGCGAGTTAAGGCGACTTTAGGCGACTCATGGTGACTCAAGGCGACTTATTTTAACTCGTTTGAACTCAAGACAACTGAATTCAGTTCGAGGCAAGTCAATTTAAGTCAAGGCTACTCAATTTAACTGAAGACAACTCAATTTAACTCAAGACAATTCAATGTAACTCAAGGCAACGCAATTTAACTCAAGCTAACTCAAGAGACCTCAAGCCAAATCAAGGCGAGTTAAGGCGACTCATGGTGACTCGAGGCAACTTATTTTAACTCGTTTCAACTCAAGACAACTCAATTTAACTCAAGGCAACGCAATTTAACTCAGGCGAGTTAAGGCGACTTTAGGCGACTCATGGTGACTCAAGGCGACTTGTTTTAACTCGTTTGAACTCAAGACAACTGAATTCAACTCGAGGCAAGTAAATTTGACTCAAGGCAACTCAATCTAACTCAAGCTAACTCAAGAGACCTCAAGCCGACGCAACCTAACTCAAGGCACTTCAAGCCAGCTCAAGGCGGCTCATGGTGACTCGAGGCAATTTGATTTAACTCAAGACAAGTCAATTCAACTCAAGCCAATTAAATTTAAGTCAAGACAACTCAATTCAACTCAAGGCCACCCAAGGCGACTCATGGCGAGTCAAGGCAACGCAAGAAAAGTTACGAAAAAAATTGATGGAGAGAGCCAGAGATAACGGATCGCGTGACAATTAAGAAGTTTCTTCAGATCGACGGGCTTCTATAGCCGTCTCGAATGAAAAGTTTCGACGGTTTTCCGGCTTGTTCGGTGGGAACGCGTGGGCGACGAAGTGGTCGGGAGCTCGGCGGTGAGGCTCTCCCTCGGGAGCCGGGAAGAAGCCGCGGGAGAGCCGACTTGGCAATCAGGGGCAATTATGAGTTGGATTCTTTCGGAAGGCAAGCAAAAGCTTGTGATCGGTTCGTGAAAGCTCTCCCCGCCATCCTCGATCCCTCGCTCGTTCTACACACACCGGACCGTTCGTTCTTTTTTTTCTTCATTGTCTGGCCTCATCCTCGGGTCTGTTGTAAGCGGAGCGCTTACCAAGGACGATCGCAAACTTTCCGGTGGCGCGAAAGCTCGCGATATTCGGGAAGAGCGGGGCAAAACGGCATACCGGGCCAAAGTGGTATTCACGCACAATGGGACCAGGGCCGAATGGTATCGGGGCAAAATGGGACAGCAAAAGAATCTACTTCGATGGGACTTTCTCTTGTCCCATTTTGCTCCAATTCTATCATACGGGGGACTTTATTTGACCATTTCGTACCATTTTGCCCCGGTATGCCATTTTGCCCCGCTCTCCCCTATACCGCGCTGTTGCGATCGAAAGCTCGCGCGCGCTATCGTCATTTGGAAGGCTGTGCCGCGTCGTTCCGGGAACGGCAGCCTCCGATATCCGGCGCGGAATTGCTGTAACTGTTATAGCCGAATCGGCCCCGCCGGCTCGCAGATAAGAGAAAAGTTTTAATGACGTCGGGAAATTCTGGGCCACCGATTGCGAAAGGGTTGAGCGGCCGACAGGTGGACGAACCGGAGAACTTTCTTACGGACCCTGAAGCCTTAATCTTTCGTTCTTGTTTTACAATCAATAGTCTGACGGGTCGAGGCTCGATTCTTCGACGAACACTCCTCGAGTTGAAAGCGAATTTCTTCGAGATGCATTTTGACGATGAGGTAGTTCAATACAGCGATAAATAATAGGTTGAAACAGGTTTAAACAAGTCGTTACTAACAAGGTTAAGGGTTTAGTCCGTTGTAACGATAATTTTATCACACTTATAGTGTCAGATTTTGCTCGATGAAGAATGTCGAGGCAAAATAGAACGCTTGAAGAATTTAAAGAGTTTCGTCCATTCAGGTTAAGGTGGGACAAAATGGAACGAAACGGACGAAAACTAAAACAATCTGAAAAGAAGAATCAGTAACTATGTTTGATGAAATTTCCCGTAACTTTCGTTGTTTGGGCTAAAAATGAACCAATGAGATGAAAAGAAACGTCGTTCGGAATCTCTGACATGGAGAAAATGATGTAAAAAAATCAATGAGTTTTCGGATCGGTCCATATGGCCCCAAAAAGCGATTTTCCCGACTGACCCATTTAGCCCCACTTTCTTCTATACATCCACTGGGGTTTATCCCAAGATCGAGAATACTGGCATGATATTGCGAAACGATATACGAAGGAATCGTATGATTTTTCCTTCCGCCTTGACCGTTTCTTTCGTTTCACTTCGATTCTACTCAATCTGACCCCCCCTCCCAGTATCGATGAGTCGTGCGAGACCCGAGCAGCTTTTCGGCTTTATTTCTGCTGATAGACGCTTATCGATGTTCTCTTCTATGCCGTCATTCTCATAGCCTTTCCCGTATCGGTTTTGTCAATAAAACAGAAACGGCCAATGATCGGGCAAGTGTTGGGTTGACCAGTGTCGAATCCTAAATGGTCGGTCGAATACGAGGTTGTCGACCGTTTGTGTTCCGGTCTCAGGCCGATGTCCGGCCTAGTAAAAACTAGCCGATCATTCGTTTCTAGATTCAAGACGGAAATTCGATCAAGCATTGATTCACCAATCGTTAGTTCGTCAATTTGGGTTCAATGGTCGGCCAGATTATTGACCAATCAATCGTTAGTTTGTCGATTTGTGGGCAATGTTCGACCGAGGATTGATTCAACGATTGTTGGCTGGCCGGTTTTGGACCTATGTTGAGTCGAAGATTTATACGTCAATTGTTAGCTTCACCAATTGCCTATATTATGCCAGTGTCTAGTGGTTTTCGCCGCCAGATGGCGTCAACCCGAATTTTTTCTCGCGAACGAAACGGTCGACGGGCTGTGATATAGAAGAACATGAAAATGTTACTTTTTTGAATAGCACTATTGACTTGATTTATTTTCAGATTCTCAAGCAGTGATTTTTGAACTTGATTAGGTACTCAAATTCAAGCTCAAGTTTCAACTTAAACCAAAAAATGAAGTTCCAAATTAGTACGGGCGCAGGACGAGCCAAACCAAATTTGCCAAGTCGTCTCGCGGGTGTATTCGGTTGTCGCGCAAAATGACTCACGGCAGAAATGCCGTGGCAATATTGAGTATCTGGTCGTTTTCGCCGCTAGATGGCGTCAACCCAAGTTTTTTCTCGCAAACGAAACGGTCGACGGGCTGTGATATATAAAAACATGAAAATGTTACTTTTTTGAACAGCGCTGTCGACTCGACTTATTTTCAGATTCTGCACTAAAGCATCGATTTCTGGACTCGTTTAGGTACTTAAATTCAAGCTCAAGTCTCAACTTAAACCAAAAAACGAAGTTCCAAATTAGTACGGGCGCAGGACGAGCCAAACCAAATTTGCCAAGTCGTCTCGCGGGTGTATTCGGTTGACGTGCAAAATGACTCAGTCTGTATTGAGTATCCGGTCGTAAAAACAGTATTGAGTATCTGGTCGTTTTCGCCGCTAGATGGCGTCAACCCGAGTTTTTTCCCGCAAACGAAACGGTCGACGGGCTGTGATATATAAAAACATGAAATTGTTACTTTTTTGAACAGCGCTATTGACTCCATTTATTGTCAGATTCTGCACTCAAGCCGTAATTTCGAACTCGATTTAGTACTCAAATTCGAACTCAAGTTTCAACTTAAACAAAAAACGAAACTCTCAAATTAGTACGGGCGCAGGACGAGCCATACCAGATTCGCCAAATCGTTTCGCGAGTGTATTCGGTTGTCGCGCGAAATGACTCGTGGCAAAAGAGACGAACGATAAAACGTAGTTTTACCGACTTTGCGCTTGACAAATGCAAACAAACACACGCACGTACTATTCGCGACGCATGATTCCTTCTCTCGAGAGCGTCGCTGCGCTTCCGGCCGCTGGGACCCCTCGAGCCGTCACGTCTGACCGTCGCGTATCTCTACCACTAGCAATCCCGTCACGTAGAACGTCGGTACTTTCGTAACTAAGCTACTTTACAACGCCTCCGTCGTCGCCGATGCAGTTACGTCGATATAAAATAGTCCGGAGAAAGATAGTCGCGACGGGCGATAAAAAAAGTTACAAGCGCTGACGAGAGGAAGAGCCTTCGACGGCGATAAGACACGGAAGTAGAAATGGAAAGCCGTCGCGGTGAGTTTCGCGTTTGCGACGCATTTCCTTTTTCCTCGCACCGCGAGTGTTAAACCGGCTTATATCGCGTGCAACAATGAGTCGACGGCTCGTTTGGACGCTCGTTTTGCTCGCGTTCATCCACTCGACGCGTTTTTTTTTCTCTCTGATCGTGCGAACATGAGTCGCTGAAGGCCATTTGCATCGAATTATCGTGCCCGCCGACTTCAGCGCCGGACAGGAATCGCCGCTTGGCTGAAGTCGAGAAAAAAAAAGCGACGAAAAATACTCGTAACTGCGCTTGTTAGTACACTGACCGGGGCGTATAGTCGCTCAACATTCGCTCTTGTTCTCCCTTTCGTCGCTCATGCTCTTCAGACTTTCTCGTTGGTGGGTCGACATTTTTTTCAAAGAGACCACGTCTACCTGTGCAGCTCCGAAAAAAGTCGAATCCCACATTTCTTCACGATCTCTTTTGGCTTTCCCAATGCTTTTTTTTATGGATGAAAAGATTTTCATCTTCTTTTTTCCATCGAGCTATATGTAATCTTGGAAAAACTGCTCGAATTCCAGCGGAGAAAGAGGCGCGGACGAAGGGAAAAGATATTTTGAGCGAAACATTCGAGAAGTCGCTGAAGCGCTTGTCGCATAAATCGGGAAAGCGCGAGTCGAGATACGGCAAAGTATTAATAGCCGTTGAATGAACTCTAACAGGGGTTTACCACCGGAAGCCCGGTGGGTCCCAATGACCTCATAAAAATTTGTGATCGTTCCTCGATGTGAGCCTCTCCCCGGTCTCTTTAACCTTCGCTTTCGTGCGCCTCGTTCGAATTTCTTCCCGATCGAGCCCCTCAACGCCTATCGGCCTATAATAATTTCATGTTCATCGAACCACGGCTCGAAATCGATAAGCCGATCGAGCGGCGTCCTTTATTTCATCGGTACCGTTGTATCCGCGTTGTCGGATAGCGGGCTCGACTATCCCGCGAGGGCTTGCGGGCGTTAACCGCGCGCGAAAGCACCACCGGAGGCCACTCAAGGCTCTACCGGCTCATTAGGGAATTAACGATTTTCCGCCTAGCCATAATTCATCATTGTCCCGCCCGGGAATCCCCTGCCTGAGGGCGGCGAACCGTGTCACCCGAAAGCCGCCCAACACCCGGAAGTGCAGTTCTCAAAGTCCGGCGGACTTTTGAGCTCTGCGAGTTGGAGCTCCACCGATGCGTGGGGATGTCTCCAGTCACTTCGGTTAGGTAGATGGCTAATAGGTTTTTGGAATCTCTCATCAAGATCCTAAGACGATTAAGTTCGTCTGCAGAAATATGACCTCGTTTCGTTGGGAAAACCACATGCAGAAGTTGGAAACGCAATCAGTGTGTTCACGCCTGATCTGGGGGGGTTGCAGGGCGGAGGGAGGGCTTTTACCTGGGGGAAAAGTGGGTTGAGGATCTAGAAAGTGGGGATTAACTTTGGTTAGGTGGATGCCTGATAGATTTTTGGAACCTTTCATCAAGACTCTAAGACGATTACGTTTGTCTGCAGAAGTATGACCTCGTTTCGTGGGGAGAACCAAATGCAGAAATTGGAAACGCAATCAGTGTATTCACGTAGAAATATGACCTCATTTCGTTGAGAGAACTAAATGCAGAAATAGGAAACGCGACCCCGATCCGGGAAGGCTGTGGGACGAAGGGAGAGTTTTTACCTGGCGAAAAAAGGGACACTTCTTTCACGTAGGTAAATGGCTAATAGATTTTTGGAATCTTTCATCACTTCCCTAACATGATGACGTTCGTCTGCAGAAATATGACCTCGTTTCCCGCCTGATCTGGGAGAGTTGCAGTGCTGGAGTGAGGGCTCTTACGTGTCGAAAAGTGGGCACCTACTTCGGTTGGATACATGGTTGGTTTTTGGAATCTTCCATCAATTCCCTAGCACGATTACCCTCACCTGCAGAAATACGACCTCGTTTCGTTGGGAGAACCAAATGCAGAAGTTCGAAACGCAGTCAGTGTATTCACGCCTGAACGGGGTGGGTTGCAGGGCGGAGGGAGAGCTCTGAAAGAAAAAGTTCGGTTAAGCAGATGGCTAATAGATTTTTGGAATTTCTCATTAATATCCTAACATGATGACGTTCGTCTGCAGAAATATGACCTCGTTTCCCGCCTGATCTGGGAAAGTTGCAGTGGCCTTCGGAGGGCACTTACGTGGGAGGAAGTGGGCACCTACTTCGGTAAGGTACGACCTCCTATCCATTCCCTATCATGATGACGTTCGTCTGCAGAAATATGACCTCATTTCCCGCCTGATCTGGGAGAGTTGCAGTGCCGGAGGGAGGGCTCTTACGTGTGGGAAAGTGGGCACCTACTTCGGCTGGATACATGGTTGGTTTTCGGAATCTTCCATCAATTCCCTAACACGATTACTCTCATCTGCAGAAATACGACCTCGTTTCGTTGGGAGAACCAAATGCAGAAGTTGGAAACGCGATCAGTGTATTCCCTGATCTGGGAAGGCTGCAGGACGGTGGGAGGGTTTTTACCTGGGGGAAAAGTGGACTTACGATGTACGGTCCTTCAATTTCCGAGGCGGCTTCGCCGAGCACAATTCCGGCTGGGCCGACGATGGAGATGGAGAGGGGAGTGAGGTCATCGACGTGAGAGGGGCAACGCTTATTCGATTAACCCGTCGACCCGTGGATTTACCGGTTATAATTGCTGGAAATTTGCGGTTTGCGGAGCCCGCGTCCGAATCCGCGCCTGGCGGACTATGTGCACTCTGTACACATATCGACGTGCTTGACCTCGGTTGTACATAGCGAAACACCCTTTGAAATAATTCGGCTAAAGGAATTAACGTGGCGCACGACATTATTGAAAGAACCGGCAAGCGCTTCGAGTTTTGTTTGTGGCGAATTTTTCGACCCCAAGGTTCAGTCAATCAAGTCGAAAACGCGAGAATGGACGTGGGATTGACAACAAAAAGTGCTCAGCTCTGTTCGTCGGCAAGATTACCGCTTTTGACTTCCTGGCGAAGCTTTTTGTCGCGATCAGTCAGAAATCTACTCGGAGGTATGCCAAATCAGAACGCAGTTGACCAACTTCTGCAACTCAGCGAATTTCGTGATTTTTTATGATTTTCACAGACGTTTTTAAAAAAATCTTACAAAAAATATAGAAAAAAATAATAATAATATAAAATAAAATAAAACACGATTTTGGCGAATTTTTAGTTGATTATAAATATTGTTTCAGAAGTGGTAAAAAAGCGTTATGCATATCGACAAAAAATCCCTAATTTCCAGATGCGGTCCATTTTGCCCCATTTTTCTCGTATTTTCTTCCCTCCGTCTGGTTCCATTTCCCGGTGAACCATCGCGAAAACTTGATACCATCTCGGCAGCGAAGAGGGCAAGAGTTTCGAGTTGGAAGCCGAGCTGTTCGCCCGCGAACCTTTTACGGCCATGAATATTCTCATCGTCATCCCTCGATCTGTCGACTCATTCGCCGTCTCCATTCTTCGCCCATCAGAGCGCCTTTGTCTCGGGCGGTGGCCGTTGATCCTGGCCGCTTCTCGCATCAACGAATTATGATAACAATGATCGAGAGCAGACGTCTCGGTGATATATGCCACAAAGGAACCGCACAATTGAGGAGGTACAAAAATAACAAAGGAACGAAAAAATCGCTTTCAATGCTTGTCGCACCGAAATTAATTACTTTCTCGATCGGAGAGCGGCTTCAAAAATTTGCAGAAGACTCCGAACTGGCAGGAAAAGATTTTCGGCAAAAGTCCCGCAACTCGAATCTTGGGGCAAAATGGGCCAACCCTGCGGCTTTAAAAATTTGCAGAAGACTCCGAACTGGCAGGAGAAGATTTTCGGCAAAAGTCCCGCAACTCGAACCTTGGGGCAAAATGGACCACCCTAAAACTTATGGATTATTATTGTTTATGTTGTTATTGTTGAAAACAATTATAAGAAACACGACTTGAAAAAAAAAAAATTGAAGGAAAAGGCAGAAAAATGAAAAAGTAGAATTCGTCATAAATTTAATTTCGATGAACAAAACTCCCGGAATCGTCTATTTTTCCGGACTTCTTTCCACGCGAGAAAAAGTACGTTCATTGTTGCACGTTCGAGCGACCGCGTGACATGATGCGCGCGGGGCACGTGCGAAATACGATTACATTGACTTTTCGATTGTGTTTTTTTTTTTTTTTTTTTTTTTTTTTTTTTTTCTTTTTTTTTCTTCTTTTTCTACTCCACTTCGATATTCGTTTCCTGAACGACATTTTCGCTCGGTCGCTCATCCCTTTCTCGCGGAATAGAATGTATTCGGGTCCGCGGCCCACAGCCCGTCCGATATTGGACAAACGGAGCATCGAGTCGAGCTCCGTTTGAGAATGAACGTGATGCACCGGAGAAGCCGAGGGAGCGAGCGCAGAATCCACTGAATCCGAAGGAACGGAGATGAAAGAAGGAAGAGGCTGGAAGAGAACGTGCGCACCGCAGACTGCGACAATACTCTGTGTTATGCAAGAGGCGAGAGTGGAAAAAGCCGAGGGGTTGGTCGCGGAGGGTTGGAGACTCGGGCCGAGGTGTGCGAGGCAGCAAACCGAGGAGTCGTTTCGGCTCGGTACTTCGAGGGCGCGGAGAGACCGGAAAAGGGCAGTGGCGCGGGGAGGCTTCGGCGGAAGGAGAGAAAAAGCGGGCCATGCCAGATGTGGAATCGTCGAGGTTGGCCTCGCGAGAGAAAAAATAAGAGTGCGAGAGAAAAGGGGTAAAGGATAAAGCCGAGATCCGGACAGGGCCAGCCGAAGTCTCGGACACGGCCGGCTTTTTATGAGTTTTTTCAACGAGGAACTTTCCTTGAGAAGGCGAGCCCGCCGACGCTTTCTTTCGTCGGCGGTTGCTTTCCTTCGGCCTTTGCGAGTCCCGATCTCTCTCGGGACGTTGGCGAGAGAATATCAAGAGACGGAACGAGCCTCAACGACGCAATACTCGCGAGAGAAGAGATTCCTTCGTTTTCATATGCGGCAGCGTGAGTCAGGATATGAGAGGACTGCGAACAGGCGTTACTGGTCGCGAGACTTGTTAAGTGTATGAGTGAAAGTAGAGGTTTCTCGGGTCCGCGCCCACTGCGCGCTCGCCGCCATCCGACGGAACCTTACCGAATGCAATATTGTTAACACAGGGGATGTTAAATCCCGCCTCGCCACCACTTGGCTAAGGGAGACCTGGAATATTTTGCGCTGAACGCCTCTTGGGGACTTGGAATATATTTGATTCCCTTAATTACCCAGAATTCCTGGAAAGTCTCAGAATTCCTGGAAAGTCTCAGAATTCCTGAAAATTCGCAGAATTCCTAGAAATTCTCACGATTCCCAGAATTTCTGGAAATTTCCAGAATTCCTGGAGAATCTCAGAATTTCTAGAGAATCTCAGAATTTCTGGAGAATCTCAGAATTTCTAGAGAATCTCAGAATTTCTGGAGAATCTCAGAATTTCTAGAGAATCTCAGAATTTCTGGAGAATCTCAGAATTCCTGGAGATTCTCTGAATTTTCGGAGATTCTCAGAATTGAAACCCCTCTTGAGGACTTGGAATATTTTTGGTCCCCCTTAATTACCCAGAATTCCTGGAAATTATCATCATTCCTGGAAAGTTTCAGTATTCCTGGAAATTTTCAGAACTCCTGGAAATTCCCGAAGTTCCTGGAAGTTCTCAGGGTTTCTGGCAATTCTAAGAGTTCCTGGAAATTCTCAGAGTTCCTGGAAATTCTCAGAGTTTCTGGAAATTCTCAGAGTTTCTGGAAATACCCAGAATTTCTGAAAATTCCTAGAAATTCTCACAATTCCCAGAATTTCTGGAAATTTCCAGAATTCCTGGAGAATCTCGGAATTTCTGGAGAATCTCAGAATTCCTGGAGATTCTCTGAATTTTCGGAGATTCCCAGAATTGAAACCCCTCTTGAGGACTTGGAATATTTTTGGTCCCTCTTAATTACCCAGAATTCCTGGAAACTATCAGAATTCCTGAAAAGTTTCGGAATTCCTGGAAATTTTCAGACCTCCTGGAAATTCCCAAAGTTCCTGGAAATTCTCAGAGATCCTGAAAATTCTCAGAGTTCCTGGAAATTCTCAGAATTTCTGAAAATACCCAGAATTACTGAAAATTTCCAGAATTCCTGGAGATTCCCAGAATTCCTAGAGGTTTTCTGAATTTTTGGAGATTCCCAGAGTTTTTGTAGATTCCCAGAATTTTTGGAGTTTTCCAGAATTCTTAGAGACTCCCAGGGATGACCCAGAACTCCCGGGCATTACAGGAGCCGAAAAAAATATTCTCTCTCGATTCTTGTACAGGGCGATTTCCCAGATTCCGTATCAACCATTACTGAGATCTCAATAAAAGTGGCAACTAAACGGCGCCAAGAAGTGAATTGCAAAAATGATCATGTCGTAAAAACTGAACAATTGTGTGGATTTCGATAGAAATTAGTCTTAAAAAGGTTAATTGACCCAACACGTGGTATACATTTTAGCCTAATGTCTCAAACTTTTTTCAAGTTAAGAGGTCAAATGATCCATACATACATCCAGACATTTTTCCTAAGCGAATTTTTCAGGTGTTCAGAAACACCGGAAATCTAAAAAAAAACGAAATCCCGAAAGCAAAGTTTCACGAGAAACAGAAATCAATGCCCCTAAAAACCAGTCGAAAAAAACTCGTTCACACTGTTCAAAAATTCCGGCTCGCTTAACCCGACCGTCTTGGCCTACCCTGTATTTAAACGACTCTCGACTCGCTGAGAAGTCTCGCATAAAAATTTCCGCGAAACGCCCAAGCGATTCCCGACACTGCGGATATAATGTATTCGTTATATCCAAATTGGATCATGAGATTTGAATAATGTCATGCAGGTTGGCGCGAAGACCGGAGCGAGCGAGCCGGCGGTGGTTTCTGGAATCGATGATTCTGGAATTGAAACGCGCTGAAAGTGCGCGCGGATTTTACTCGAGCTCGAGCGGTTTGCGGGATTGCATTGCGATGTTACAACCGTTGATGGCGTTTCGAACGGGGAACGATCGTCGAGGCCGTTCGCCGCGCGATCTGCGCTGCACTGCGGCCGGATCCGGCGACGGTGGGATTCGCAGTACGGCGGGGAGGTCAAAACGATCGCGCGCGTGGACCGATCCGAGGCTGAAAATTCGCGATATTGGGCCGCGGACGAATGCGGCGACGGTGGGATTCGTAGTTCGGCGGGGAGGTCAAAACGATCACGCGCGTGGACCGATCCGAGGCTGAAAGTTTGCGAAATTGGGCCGCGGACGAATCCGGCGACGGTGGGATTCGCAGTTCGGCGGGGAGGTCAAAACGATCGCGCGCGTGGACCGATCCGAGGCTGAAAGTTCGCGATATTGGGCCGCGGACGAAGCCGGCGACGGTGGGATTCGCAGTACGGCCGGGAGGTCAAAACGATCGTGCGCGTGGACCGATCCGAGGCTGAAAGTTCGCGATATTGGGCCGCGCTGTCGCGTCGTTGGCGCGGGTGGGTCTCGGCGAACCAGCAAATCGATTGTCACGGGTATTACAGGCAGCCCCGATGAATAATTTATTTCGTGGTTAAAAGCGCTTTATAGCAGCTTAACACGGAATTAATTTAAATAGGGACACATGTATGTATAACGCTATCGCGAAACGCCGCGACACCGATGGCTATCGGTGAGCAAAATGTTCTCGTGTATCGCCCAGTGCATTTACCGATGTTCACCCTCTCGCCTTCTCGCTCTCGAGGTTCTCTGCTCGCGCCTGATCTCACAGTTATTTTGGTTCCTTCATCGAATCGCGGGAAACATCAATGATTTTCCCAAAAAGAGGACCAAAGTTAAAAAAAAAAAAAAATAATAATAATAATAATAATAATAATAATAATAATTTCAAAAATTATACAAAAATTGTGTAAACAAGAAAAGTTATTGTCTCGTAAATGAACATCGCGAGTTATTCCCATAATTTATTATGATTTATTGCATACTTTTTTTTATTCATGAGTCTGTTTTTAGTAGTTGGGAGTTAACATTTTTTTTTTTTTTTTTTCAGATTTGTATTCCGTCGGAAAGTTTCCGAAATTCTTTCCAAATCTTAGTCTTGTCCGGGAATAAAACGATACACCTTCCTTAATTTAGAATTCAGATTCTATGGTGATGCCGGGAAATCCGGGCCATTCGGACGAAAACTTGCTCTGTGCCTTTTATTTCCTCACGACTCGCGAGTTCCTCGCTCCGGAGTTCAACGGTACTTTGCATGGCCAAGGAAATGCTTGAGCGAACGCTTGTATTTTCTCACCGGTGACGAAAAATTTCGGAATGTTTTTTTTTTTTTTTTTTTTTTTTTTTTTTTTTTTATACTCCGAAACGATAAATACGATTTAATCGACGACATAAAACATCTGATTCGTCCACGACTCACCGAGTGTATCGTCGCTTCATTGTGTACTAACGCGTCTCGAAGTGTCTCGACGATAGGCGAGACATTTCCAACGAGTTAGGCGTTCGATGGATCGGAAGAGGTAAACGGTAGCTCGAAAGTGTAATAAACCTCGGGGCAGAACGAAATTTCTCCTCTGGCGCATACTCTCGTAAACTCCCTTTCGAAATTTCTCTCATTCTCTTGACACTTTCTCGAAAAGCGTTGTTCTCGTGGAGAATGTAAATTTTTTTTTTTTTTTTCCGAGATTTTCATTCAAACGTGCTCTGAATTTTCCATTTAAAAAAAACAGCTCCGAAATTTCGGAGAAATCGCGAATGCTTTTTGAGGAAGCCGAAGCTGTTAAATTCACTTTTTCTATTGCCTTTAATCCTTATTTCCGTATTCACGGCGCTTGCCCTTTGTACTTTATAGATACATTTTTTTTTTTTTTTTTTTTTTTTTCGATTTACGTTGTACGAGCGCTGGGCGCGTATGAGCGCGGAGGATACGAAATTTCCCGACGGACTCGACCGGGAAAGCATCCGCAAGACGTTCTGATGGGGAAATAAAAGCTCTCTCGAATCTTATCGTTTTTCCACATCGAAGGATCCGCCCCGTAACGTTTCCCGCCCGGTTGCAAAAATTCTCAATCCGTTTCGAACGTGATTTCTCATCGGTCTTTCCGAAAGATTCGAATAAAGTTTCACAGTTGTCATTTATCGCGAGCCACCTTAACAAAAGAAGTTCCAACTCGATTCTCAAAAAAGTTCCAACTGAGATTACGCGTTGATGCACAGAATAAAGTTCCAACTTAAGTTTCAACTTGATAAACAAGATACAGTTCCAAAAAAGTTCCAACTTCATAAAAAAATCAAGTTCCAAAAAAGTTCCAACTTCATAAAAAAATCAAGTTCCAAAAAAGTTCCAACTTCATAAAAAAATAAAGTTCCAAAAAAAGTTTCAACTCCATAAAAATATCAAGTTCGAAAAAAGTTCTAACTTTATGCACAAAATAAAGTTCCAACTTAAGTTTCAACTTGACGCCCAAAATAAAGTTCCAAAAAAGTTCTAATTTGATGCTCAAAAAAGGTCCAACTCGGTTTACACGTAGATGCACAAAATAAAGTTCCAAGTTGAGTTTCAACTCGATGCCCAAAAAAGTTCCAACTCGATGAACAAAATAAAGTTCCAAAAAAGTTCTAATTTGATGCACAGAAAGGTTCCAATTCAGGTGAGACGTCGATGCACAAAATAACAAAATAAAGTTCCAACTTGAGTTTCAACTTCATGCCTGAAATAAAGTTTCAAAAAAGTTCCAACTTGATGAACAAAACAAAGTTCCCAGTTGAGTTCCAACTCAATGCCCAAAGTAAAGTTCCAACTCGATGAACAGAATAAAGTTCCGAAAAAGTTCTAATTTGATGCACAAAAAAGTTCCGATTCAGGTGAGACGTCGATGCACAAAGTAACAAAATAAAGTTCCAAAAAAGTTCCAACGACATGAACAAAGTAAAGTTCCAAGTCGATGAACAGAATAAAGTTCCGAAAAAGTTCTAATTTGATGCACAAAAAAGTTCCGATTCAGGTGAGACGTCGATGCACAAAATGACAAAATAAAGTTCCAAACAAGTTCCAACTTGATGCCCAAAACGAAGTTCCAAAAAAGTTCCAACGACATGAACAAAGTAAAGTTCCAAATAAAGTGCAAACTTGGAACCACAATTGCGACTCTAATCGCGTCTAGAGAACTCGAAAAAAAAAATCCAAAACCCAAACGACCGCAAAGAATGTTTGCAAAGGATGTTCCGAAAGCTGCGAATAAAGTTTCGCAGCTCTCATTTGTCGAGAGGCACCTCAACGAAGGAAAAACACAAGCAAACGTTGTAATCCCAAGTCCGTCCCATGTGCGAGCGCGTTCCGGGTCTGTTCAATTTCAAGAAATAACAAGGACGAAGGGAGTGTCGGCTCGTACGAGATCCGTGTGTTGACGCTCTTAACGCACCGGCGGAATCGCGAAGATCCTCGACAGTGGCGCTTCCGAAGCCCGACTATCCGCCGCCGGTGTTTGTTCGCGCTTGTACCAATTTGTACGTCTGCCTCGCCCCCGGTAATCGAAACCTCTGTAGAAACTCCGTGCAAACGCAGACACGAGCGTGTACGCACAAGTCCCGCGCGACTCGTTCCCTGATCGTCGCTGATCCGCGATTCGACGTCGCCGTCTAATTTTTGCCACGCACGAAACAGGCGCGCGCGCTCTGACGGCGCACAGAAAGCGACGAACCATCGCGAGAAGCACGCAAGACTCACCGATCGGCGACGGGATGAGAGTCGGTGCGGAACCGGTGCAGATCGGTCGCTCCACGGATCCAGAATCGGCGCGATCGATCATCGGCAAGTCCGGACGGCGATCAGTCGATGGCGCCGCTCAAGACTTCGGACGAATCCTTCCCGTTTGCATTTCCGTCTCTGGAGCAGCCTCATTTCCGGTTCCGTCGACGAACTGCCCGCTTTAAAATCCACTTGAACAATCGGCTCTGCTTGCGGATCGAGTTGATCCGCGCGATCTTCGGCTGTGCCGCTGATTCGATGCTCTTCAGGGCCCTTTCAGGGACTCGTCGTTATCGGACGAATTACCGGATTCTTCTCACTGGTGACATTGATCCATTTTTTTTTTTTTTTTTTTTCGAGAAATTTTAGATAGGCCGCGAAAAGAGCGAGGCGAACGAAGCTTCGCGTCAGGGCTACCGGCAGTGACTGGATCACCCGAAGAGCTCTCCTGGGTCTGGCGCGTGCGCTCGCTTTCGCGGGGACGACGCCGGTGAGTGAGACGCCCCGCGTGTTTCCTCGTCTCGTCTCTGCACGCCGCGCACTTTCGACAATTACCGAGTGGGTGTGTGTTTTCCACCATCGCCGTGGTGCGTTCGCGCTAGGTCCGGACGAAAAAGGGCCTTCGCAGGGTAAGGGCGAGCGGGCAACTCTTCTGGCTCTCGTTCGCTCGTCGGTGTTTCGATGAACTTCGTCCGCAACGTATCGCGCGCGAACTATCGCGGCGAGACGGTCCCCAGCGGGGAAGCTCGCACTTGTCAAAAGATTGGCAACCGAGAGCGGTGAGTCAGCATATTTTTTTTTCAAGCGCGGATTAAAACGTACGTCCGGCGCGGAGCAACCCCTTCGTTTCGTTTGTCATCGTTCCGCGGCACGTCGACGTTTTTTTTCGTCGTTTCTTTTCAGCTTCTTCCGGCGTCAGCGTATTTTACTCGCGACGATATTTCATCTCGTTAGGCGCACTCCCGTCGCGATCAACTTTTCATCGGCTTCTTAAATACAGCCACTGTCCATTCGCGTCGCGCGGATCGCGACAATGAAACGGCGATCGCTTTCGGTTGTTTTGTTCCTCCTTTTGCTTTTTTTCCTCAAGGGTGGGGTATCAACATTTTTTTTTGCTTTTTTTTTTTATGAATGTATGATATCTCAAGAATATTGTGTTAAAATTTCAAGTCAATCGGAGCAAAATCAACGAAGTTATGAGTATTTGAGCGTCTCAAAAAATTCGGTTGCGACGGAATTTGTTGACCAATTTTTTTTTTTTCATCAATTTGTTAATAACATTTTGGAATTATTATTGTGCAAAATTAATCTTTTGAGTACCTTTAATATGCATGAATTTTTTAAAGATTTTTATACAATCGAGAAGTGTTCTTAAACTTGTGTGAAATGAGCGCTGAGCGACCAAACTCTTCGCGTTTTTCGAAGCGTTTTTCTGAATCTTGTCATATTCAAAGTCCGTGTTCACGATAACTCAAAATCTACTGGACCAATCGTTCTGAAATTTTGCACAGTACTTCTTCACACAATTCACCAGTTATTGCCGAGAGCTTTTTTGTTTTTTTTTAAAATAATTACTAATTTTTCAACAACAAATAAGCCAATTTTTTAAAGCGAAAATCGGTCTGTTGGCTCCCAACTCACTCGCTGAATTTTGAATATTTTGCAATGAAAATTTGGGAAAATGTGGTTCAAATGTTTTATTATTATATGGAAATTTACTGAATGAACGAACACTATCTCTATCGCAAAAAAAAATTCTTAAAAACACGCCTTTTTTTCACCGAACTAATCTTACCCCGCCCTTAATCTTTGATAATCTTATAATAATATATTATATCAACACATTATATAATATACTGTATAATAATAATAATAATTTTCTAAGGGATTTTTCCTTTCACATTTAGTCAATAATATATCGAAAAATGTTCTGGAGCTGTGAACAATAATCGCACACTATACTACTTAATATACGGAAAATGATAACAAAATTTAGTAATTTAGTTAATTCAGAACAAAATGCGTTTCGGTTCTTCATAATTGCGGACAAAATGCTGTAACCATTAATGTATTACGAGTCCGGACTGTCTAGATTACTACAAGTAGACTATGAGAAAGTTAATTGTACGAGGCGTCGATAGCCGAGCGAGCTAAGGCACGCTGTTAGTAATCGCAAGGTCCCGAGATCGAGTCTCACTACAAGCGGCTAAGTTTTTTTTCCGCGATTGACTAATACAATCGCTAGAACCAGGTGTACCTTCAATTAAAACTGCAACCAACACCGGATGAACATGGACTTGAGTACGAATGTAAAGAAAATGTGTTATTTCAGTGAGGAGCTTAATGGGGAAGTTTTCATAGGACCTAATGAAGGCCCATGAAAGCTCCAACCTTCAAGTTCCAAACAAGCCCTGAAAAAGCATTCGTCAGATTTCCCTCTCAGGTCCTAGAAAGAGTCCAGAAAGACGAGAAAGCCACATTAAAATCTACTGAGCTTTCGGTACACAAAAGCAAACCCATCACGCCGCTTGATAAACGAGATTAATACAAAGACGGACGAGCGCGTTGTTAATTGGAGAATAAAAAGCCGAAACAAAAATGACGAGAGCGGGATACAAACGACAGGCGTAGTCGGTTATATCCTCGGCGAGATATCGAGTTTACGGAGTGCTCGAGCCCTCGACGGGTTGAAAAAGTAGCCGGGCAACGAATGAGAGATAATTTGCTCTGTGTTGGGCGAGGAGCATTTCTCATTCGTCGCTGGGGCGCTGTCTCGCGTTGGCTACCGCGAAGCCGCTGCACTCCCCCGGTTAAAATTATGGAAATTCCGTGGCAAGGCGAAAGCTATGGTCTCGGGGAGGGTGAAAAACGCCCGAAGCCAATGTCGGAACACTTCAAGGTTCGCCACCGAGCCGCAAGGCTCAAAGTTATTTCACTCGTGACTCAAAACTCCCGTCAAGGCGACGGCCAATGTTGGGAAGTTTGGATCAGTTCGGGATGTCTCGCGGTCCGATAATACGAATTTGCAAGAAGAAGAAACCGCGCTAAAAGAAAGAGAACGAATCCAAGAGAAACTGATTGCCCACGGAGGAGTATCGTGGGCGAATGACGGATTCGAACGACGCTGGTCGCGATGCCCGAGTAAAATTCGTAAGCTCAGTTAAAGGGTGCCCTGAAGGGACGTGAACGGATGAGCCCGGTAGAGAAAGGGGCGGGTGCGAAAGCGAACTGTGTCTGCTCTTTCTGCGAAACGAGGGTACGAATCCGTTCCTACGCGCGTGCGGGAGGAAGCCAGAGAGATTCGACCTACGAGATGGAAGATGGAGACAGAATGTGGAAACGAAATCGGGCGATGGTTACAGCGTTGCTGCGGTGACGTAAGAATCTGCGGGTTGAGCGCGGAGCTAGTGAGGTTGCTCGAGGCGACTCGCAACTTCTCTTCCGTCGCTGCCTCGCTTCCTCGCCGGGGTCCTTCCTCTTTTTCTTCCTCTTGTCAAGCGTACGCGAGGCGCGAACGAAATAAATAAGAATAGGAACGAGGGGTTGGCTGACGTTGGAGGTTGCGAAGGTACACGTAGACGAGAGTAGCGAGCGGAAGCGAGAGAGAGAAGCAGGGGAAAGGAACAAGGACCGCGCGCGGGGCGGTCGGGAGATGGAATGGAATTTCTGTCGGTTGGCTCAGATAAACAGCTGCAATTTCGTTCGCACAACGGGTGAAAGCCGCACCGTCGGGGCGCCCAGACTCGGAATTTTCTTTCGCGATTTACATCGACCCTCGTTCTTCTTCCCACACGCCTGCTTGTACGCCACGGGTAACAGCCTTCCGCGCGATCCCAAACACGCGGTATTACTTCTCTCGCGAGAGCGACCCCGACCCCCCCCCCCCCCCCTTGCCCGCCCTCTTCCTGCTCGCTTTAACCAGCACATGTAAGCTCTCCCGTCGCTTTAGCCTGCGACGAGATATGGAGTAACACGAGCCCTCTTCGTACCGCCTGAGTTGTCGGGGCGGCGAGCAGACCGACGCGAAACCGCGTGTTTTCGACCCGGAGCAACCCAACCTGGATTCGCAATGCATTCGGATTCTTTGGCTGTTTCACTCTCGTCCCCTTCCGCATCCGTCGTCTCGGAGAAACCGGGGAGACCGTCGAGGGCCGCATTCCCTTTGCATGATCTTGAATCTCCCATCACTGCCGTCATGGTCGCAATGATTTCAAATGGTTTATCGAGAGACCGCAATCAACGACGAGTACTCGAAGAAATGTTGCCAACCACATTGTCACATTGCTTACCCCCCCTTTCTTTTAATCATGGTCGAACCAGCTCTGTTTGTAGAAAAGTTCACGAATTATGGCTCCCTCGAGAACCCGTGTAGAAATTTAGTACGGGGTTTAGTGTGGGCCCGTCAATGCTTTCCTGATTAAAGGGGGATTGTCTTTTTTTTTCGCAAAATTTACCGCTTTTTGGGAATTTTTTTGTGAAGAAAGTATACAACGGAAAACTTGTGAAACTTGGCATATAGTTTTATTGATCTGTTTTCTACATACAAAAAAATTTTTAAACAATTTCATCAAAAAATCCGCCGCCCACCCCCCTCGACGCGCGATCGTCCTTTTTTGATGGTGTGCACGATTACAGCCTCCACGTTCATCCTGCAACGAAAACCCGAAAGCATTTTACTTTAGACACATATAGCTATCGTTCGATGAAGGGAAAAAAATAAATTAAAAAAATTGACGATTTGGTGACGTTTTGAACATGAAGTATCGATTCTTCGAAAAAAATTGATCGATTTTTTGTTATAAATAAAAAACTATTGAACGTATTGCTTTTTTGCTTCATCAAACGATAAAAGGATGTCAGCTGAGCATTCTGTCCAAATTTGAAGGCAATCGGTTGAATAGTTTTTGACAAATCGTGCACACCAGTTGTGAAAAAGCTGTTTCGAGAAAAACGCGTTTAAAGTTGTGAGTACAATTTATGGGACATATCGAGTACTTACAGTATTTTTAATCTAATCTGCTATGCCAGGGCCATACAGGATGCCTTCCTCGGCTTCGAACAACTCATTCAGTGAAGCAGTTTCGCTTCTGCGTCTTGTTCGAGCCTCTTTCGTTGCTTCGAGGCTGCGTCTCGTTGACCTCTCTATCCGCTGCTTATCTCGCGCATCGACGAATATTGATGCTTGCTGGCCAACGACGATTCCAATCGTCGTCATTGTTTTAAGGACTGCTGTAAAGCCTTCGTTAAAAATCCCTGCGGCCAAATAAGCCGCGATGTCGATCGTTTTCGCGCCACAGTGAAGGTGTTCAGGTGCGAATCGCCAAACGGTTGCGTTGAAGCTTTCGTTGTTGTTTTGAGTATCGCCACCTAAACACCTTTCCAGCAAGTCTCTCGATGACAAATCAATGTAAATCGGCTTAATAGCATTCGCGACGTCTTCATGCAGTGGAGCTTCGTGATCAAATTCGTCCAGAGTTTTTTCGGCTTCGGCAATGCGCCATTTGCACCAGCTTTGTGACCCCGCGGGACAGTACATATGCTGAGGATTTTCATTCTTCGAGATCTTGTGGTAGAACGTTGCCCACACAGCATTGTACATATCATCAACACAGTCTGGATGTCTTCTGATAGCCAAACCGTGGAAAATTGTTAATTCTTTTATCAATTTATCGGTTAATTTTCCTTTCCCTCCAAGTTTTTTCGTTTTTTTCACATTTCTCAGTCGCGAGCCCATACGCTTCTCAACGTGCCCGACGCATTCCTTTTTCTTCACGATCAAATCATCGCCGTAAGGTTTGTCTTCCAACAAGGCTTTGAATGTTGGTTTTGTTGTTTGCTGGCCCGTTATTTTTATGGTCCGCCGAACAACAGATTCGGGCAGCTGCCGGGCGCGCCGACCCCTGCCGTGTGACAACGAGCGCGCGGCCACCGCGAGTCGACACGCAGGTATAAAATCCCTTATAACGTTGCCATTTTTGAGAATTTTAATTTGAAATTTTGCACACATATTCTCAACACTTTGAAGAATATGAAACAGCGGTCAGCGAAAAATCGATTTTTTTGTCGAAAAAAAAGAAATCCCCCCTTAAGTCCGGGGCCTAGGAGGGAAATCTAGTATCCACCCGTACTGGCTTGTCACACTTTGCAGACCTGGGCCTTTACAGGCTGCATTAGTGGGCCCGTACTGGCTTCCACATAACGCCCCGGACTAATTATATTCAAAAAGTTGATAAAAAAATACATTAACGGTACGGAACTTCGGTTTTTCTCGTCGGATATTTCAAGCATTTAAGGTGTATCGTTGCTCAGAGTAATTATATTGCTGGTAATACGAAATTCATTTTTGATCACGGCAGTGGCGGGAATCGAACCTGGGATCTTGTAGTTCGTAGACTGCGCCTAAATCCACTCGACTGCTGTGTACTTGGGAACTGAATGTTCTTAAATGGCACATGAATTACTCGGAGAGGAGAGGATTGAAAAATCACGAAATCGAATCTGCTTAATTAATTACTAATATAACTTCCCAGCAATACTCATCGTTAATTACTAGAAGAATCACCACTCTGTTTATTGTCAATTAAAACGAAAATGCCGTAAAATATTCTCGCGTGTCAATTATTTTCATAGGTAAACTCCAAAATGTCGTTTCCAAAATTGTTTCCGCACACTTTCGTGTTCTCGAGCCTTTTAGCAAGGTCAAACATACAATTATTCGTTGAACGTTATGAACATTTGTAAGACAAAAAATGTCGTATGAAATTGAATAACAAATTGCCGATTTTACAACGATAATTATTGGTTAACGAGGTATTTCACAATTTATACGGATTTGGCGTATAAGAATAATACACATATTCGCCTCTGGTCAATTAATAACCTATATAATTCCCAGCAATACTCAGCGTTAATTATTAAACCAGTGAGCGCGACTCCCACTAACTTATCATGCGTTCTCTTGAAGTGGCCGTATTTTCTTTGCTCGTATGAATTCACGAGAATTATGCCGTGGTAGTCTCTGAAATGCCTCACAAAGGATTGAGTTTTTGCTAGCATTATGGATTCCCCGAGTAAAATTGTTTCAAGTTCGAGCTTACTAGTGGAAGCCTGTGTGGGTGCCATCAGGGGCCCTGGTTGGGTTTCCTTTCTATTTCTTCAAGTTAGCCCATCACGGGCCCTAACGAGGGGGCGTACGGGCGTCCTAGATTGGTTTCCATGAGAATACCTATGAATTGAGTGGTGGATACCTATGTTGGGCCGAGTAGGGCCCAATAGTGGATTCCCCATCTTGGATTCCACGACTAAGCCCATAGTGGGCCCTTATATTGTTTTGGACGTCCATATAAATTTCTGCACGGGAAGCTTTGTTTTGGGATTGGTCCGAAGTCCTGAACGAGTTTGGACCGAACTTGATCCCGAACCATATCTGATAGTTCATTTGTTAAGCATTTTTTTTCCAAGTGGCATGAAATTCGAACCGCTCGACAAATTCATGCTGGATTCGATTTCGAACCTTGTTCTTTATCGCACTTGCGTATCGGTAATAATGCCAACGTGGGAGAGAAAATAACGAGGCATGGCAAAAATAAAACAATCGCGATCGTATCGATGTCGCATGTCATTTTCTCTTGCACGGGAATTGAATTAAGGGTCGTTATCGCCGGGGTATATCAATTATCTAGCTAACGAGCCCGCGTAGGCAGGCGTTATAATATTATATCCATATAAGAGGATTTTTATAACGACTCTACGGACAGTCGGTCCGCGATGCGTAAACCGGTTACATCGCAGTTACTTGATTCTCAAACCGTCAGCTACTGAAAAAAAGTGAGCAAATGCAGCTAAACAAGTACATCGTTGTGCTCGTGGCTCTCATTGGGCGAACGTGTTTGTCCAAAATCCTCATCAAGCCCGTCAAACCGGACGGATTCGCGAAACTCGGAGAAGCGACGGTGAGCTTTTATTCTGTTCTTCAAGTCGATAGGTCCATCAATTTCCGGTCTCCATAAGAAGACTCGATGGATGAACTGGATGGAAAAGTAAACTTTATTTTTTTGAGGATTCTTCAAAGCCTCGATGATTTTAAATCCTGGCTGTTCCACCAAAGACACAGTGTCATACAGAAACGTAGCATGTCTCAGAAAATATAGGGGAGAGCGGGGCAAAACGGCATACCGGGGCAAAATGGTATTCACGCACAATGGGACGATGGGCAGAATGGTATTAGGGCAACATGGGACGGCAAAAAGATCTACGGCGATGGGACTTTCTCTCGTCCCATTGTGCCCTAATTATATCACGGGGGACTTTATTTGACCATTTCGTACCATTATGCCCCGGTAGGCCATTCTGCCCCGCTCTCCCCTAGTGTAGTCGAATTTCTCCCCGAATGATCTCCCGTTTGATCCAAATTAGCGCAGGCAAATTTGATAAAAAATGGGACCATTTGTCGACTTCAATGAAACAGAGTATTTCAAGCATACGATTCGATTGCAGATCAATCTTTTGACAAGATGCTACGCGAACAGAGACACGATGCTAGTCGTCGCGGGAGATTTTCCTGGGAATTTCATCCAAAGACTGTCGTCTCTCCAATTCTCTTCGCTAGTTTTGCTGGACGGCTCCAAAAGACGGAAGGATAATGCCAACTATTTCGACGAAAATCAACAGTCAAGGCGCAAAGGGCACCTCTTCCTAATAATGGCGGGATCTCGGCGATACGAATTGACACTGATGAACATGTTGCGACACACCGCATATCAGAATAACCAGGCGTCATTTCTCGTGATCAGCTGGTCCACCAGACAAAAGCACGGTCTGTGCTTCGACGACGGTGAAGTTATAACGTCTCTCTACCAGGCCAGTGAAGACCACAGGCTTAACGTGAACCTGATCTGTCGTCATCCTGCGGGGGGAATCATGATTAGCACAAGCAATCCATACACCAATAAGGTACCCGAGCCATGGAAGCTCGTGGATACCTTAGATACGCCTGGATTCCCAACTTTTTCTTATTTCACCCGAAGGTATCGCAACGACGACGAAATGTGTAGAAATCTCGAATTCGACAAAGCTGATGACATGGGCGGGACGCCGATTGCAACGATCGAATTGTACAAAGGCCCGGCTCGCGAACCAACCGGAAGACAATCGAAATCCGCTCGAAAACTGCCGCGAGACAAAAGATCCTCGGGCTTTCTCCCGGATTTTTTCACCCGCGTGAACGTAGCCAAAGGCAATTCTCCGAAATTAAGTCTTTCGAACGAGGCCGACCACACTGGCGTCAACTTATTCTCGCATCGTCACAAGCGGCGCACGGACGACAAGATCTTGAGTATATTTGCGCATTTTTTGACATACATGAACGCAACCGAGGCCGCTACGAGACTGAAAGTAAGAACGGGAAAGCAGACCGTTTGGGTGAATCGCTTTGCAAAGCAAGATATGATAATGAATGGATTCTATGTCGAGTTTCCTATGTCCTATCCATATGGAACTGTGTGCAGTTTTCTGTTGACCCAGCATCGCGGCAACAAGTCGCAACTGACGAAGATCTTCGAAGTCATCGATTTGCACTCGTGGTACGGCATGTTCGCCACTTATCTCGTTACTCTGGTTTTCTTCAAATGCTTTCTTCGTCAGTCGCTGATCGTCGGATTGCTGAACGTTTGTCGACTAACTTGCAACACCGGCCTTGTGACGGTACCGTCGAGCGTAGCGGCGCGGATTTATCTGGGTCTTCTACTGTTTTTCGTGGTAACCATGCAAGGAATATTTTGCGGCAATTTGGCATCCCTGTTGACGAACGAAGTTCCCGTTCGTCAAGTTGACTCGATACAGGATGCGATGGAGCTCAATTACACTTTATATGTCATTCCGGAAGATATACCGAAATTCACCGATCCTATGTTCGACCGTCGTGTCATTAGGTTGCTGCCTAATCAAAATTGTTGGTCGCACGTCGTGGGCGATCCCTCGATTGCTTGTCTGGCTCATGGCCCTGCCGTGTTGACGTTTGCTTCAATGCACAATCTTCACGTGGGCCCTTGCTTGGAAACCGAATATCTAGTAAGTTCTATCGAATGGCAATGGGCACTCGAAGAGGTATACAACAAATTTCTGCACATCCTTAGTGCGGGTGCTTTTAGTGAGCCGTTCGATGATATAGTGGAAGCTAAAATACTCCTCGAAATCGATTCCCAGGAGGTCGAGCCCGAACCCAGGATTATGGTCTTTCAAGACTTGGCATTTGCGTTTGCTATTCTCGGCGTTGGTCTGGGACTCGCTTGGGTGGCGTTTGTCGGCGAAATTGTTTTTCATCGATATCAACACAGAGTCAAAACGACGCGGGTAATCGTTCTAAAATGATTTGGATGTGTAGCGATTTTCAAGGTGATGCGAATAAGTCGGATCGGTAACGGAAGCTGCCACAGGGCGAATTTTGTTTGGGGAGATTTTGGTCTGGAGGAGATTTTGACCAGCGGGCTTTTGTCCGGGTTTTATTCAGTCGCGATCGCTTTTTTTCGGAAAAAAAAGGGAAAGGAAACCCGCATAGAGGGGGGGATTTTGGCCAGGGAAATCGTGGTCAGGGGAATTTTGTCACTAAGGTCCAGATAGTGACACTGTCCCAGATCGTAACCCCGCCGGCACACTTTTGACCACCGTAAGTACACGTTTTGTCAGATCATGATCCAACTACCGGCTAATCAACGAGCGTTTTTTTATTTCAAATTATTGCAAAAACACACTTTTTTAAATGAAACATTTTTAATAGAAATTGATTGGTGAATAGTGCGACACCGGTCTCACTGGCTTCGCAGTGACCTTCCTAGGCGGTAGTGAGTAGCTACGCCGAGTAACGATTTTCGCATTTTCTTGATGCAATAAGTATAAAGTATGAAGGATTTATGATTTTCCACACATTGTTTCCATTTAATATGAAAAATTTCAAAGTCAACTAAAAAATCTGAAAAAATTCATACGTGTTCAGAAAGATAAAAGAACTATTTTCTTCAAAAAAAAAGTTGTGTTGCCGGGAAATTTCTTGAACAATTTTTTGTTTCATCAATTCGTTACCAACAATTTGGAATCATTATAATGCAACATCAATATTTTCAGTACTCTTGATGTGCAAGATTTGTTTCGGATTTTTATACCATCGAGAAGTGTTTGCAATTCACTGTCAATTTCCTCGAACTTATGCAAAATGAACACCAAAAGATCCTGCAATTATATAATTACTTGAAAAAAGATTCAGCCCGTTAACAACTTAAAAATTTAAGGTACAAAAATTATTATCAAGTGTCACTACGGAAATATATTATTCACATCCGGTTCCGGTTCGATTGTTCAGCCGTGACCGTGAAAAGAAAGATCGCATGACAAAGGCACCTTATCGATGGCACGTTTGCCCTGTATTTGCCCTTCGATACTTGAATCGATACGAAATTATTCAAGAACTATACATTGACCAGTAGTGAATCGTGACACAAGGTTGACGCGTTTTACAATAGCATGACGTGTTCGATATTTCCATATGAATTCTTGCATAAGCGTTTCGCGTGCGTTCGTCGACGTTCCCTCCCGCGGCATCGATAGTAGTTTTAATTTTTTTTCGAGTTCGTAGTTTTGACTTTAAGACCTTCTAACCTATGTGAAGAAAATAATTAGATATGTATTTATTATTATTGTTATTATCGTATGATTAGAAATTGGAATGTATATCAAAGATAATCAACGAGCAAACAGAACGCATTCGCGAAACTTGAAGAGGCAGTCGTGAGTCGTTGCGGTTTCGTTGGGCCAGTTTTCAGGAGGTGGTCAGTTTCAACAAAATGTATTCGACTAATGTGATAATTTTGAAATTGATGTATTCCAATAATAATGTAAATGTATCACGAATAAATAATTCAAAGTTATTCCGTAAAACATTTTTCAGCATCTCCTCCTCAGCGGAAGCAATGGAAGACGAAAAACTCAAATTTTGCTCTATCTTCAAGTCCTACTTTGCCGAAGTAAACGTAGCACCCAAAATGTGTGCTCGATCAAAAAATTGTTCTCCAAGTACGTGAAAATCGTAGTCAACGAAAAATATGGTTGCTTGTCCGCCACGGATAACAGCCTTTCGCGTGATATGACTTCTCTCGCGAGAGCGACCCCCTCGCGCCTCCCTTCCCCCTCCCCGTCGGGTTACCCAGCGACGAGATATGGAGTTACACGAGCCCTCTTCGTACCGCCTGAGTTGTCGGGGCGGCGAGCAGACCGACGCGAAACCGCGCGTTTTCGACCCGACTATGAGCCACCAACCTGGATTCGCAATGCATTCGGATCCTTTGGCCGTTTTACTCTCGGCCCCTTCCTTATCCGTCGTCTCGGAGAATCCGGAGAAACCGTTGAGGGCCGCATTCCCTTTGCCTGCTCTTGCGGAGGTTTCGAATCTCCCATCACTGCCGCCATGGTTGCAGTCATTTTACATGGTTCATCGAGAGACTGCAATCAACGACGAGTACTGGAACAAATGCTGCCAACCACATTGTCTGCTCTTGCGAAGGTTTCGGATCTCCCATCACTGCCGCCATGGTTGCAGTCATTTTACATGGTTCATCGAGGGACTGCATTCAACGACGAGTACTGGAACAAGTGTTGCCAACCACATTGTCTGCTCTTGCGAAGGTTTCGAATCTCCCATCACTGCCGCCATGGTTGCAGTCATTTTACATGGTTCATCGAGAGACTGCAATCAACGACGAGTACTGGAACAAATGCTGCCAACCACATTGTCTGCTCTTGCGAAGGTTTCGAATCTCCCTTCACTGCCGCCATGGTTGCAGTCATTTTACATGGTTCATCGAGAGACTGCAATCAACGACGAGTACTGGAACAAATGCTGCCAACCACATTGTCTGCTCTTGCGAAGGTTTCGAATCTCCCATCACTGCCGCCATGGTTGCAGTCATTTTACATGGTTCATCGAGAGACTGCAGTCAACGACGAGTACTGGAACAAATGTTGCCAACCACATTGTCTGCTCTTGCGAAGGTTTCGGATCTCCCATCACTGCCGCCATGGTTGCAGTCATTTTACATGGTTCATCGAGGGACTGCATTCAACGACGAGTACTGGAACAAATGCTGCCAACCACATTGTCTGCTCTTGCGAAGGTTTCGAATCTCCCATCACTGCCGCCATGGTTGCAGTCATTTTACATGGTTCATCGAGAGACTGCAATCAACGACGAGTACTGGAACAAATGCTGCCAACCACATTGTCTGCTCTTGCGAAGGTTTCGGATCTCCCATCACTGCCGCCATGGTTGCAGTCATTTTACATGGTTCATCGAGAGACTGCAGTCAACGACGAGTACTGGAACAAATGTTGCCAACCACATTGTCTGCTCTTGCGAAGGTTTCGGATCTCCCATCACTGCCGCCATGGTTGCAGTCATTTTACATGGTTCATCGAGGGACTGCATTCAACGACGAGTACTGGAACAAATGCTGCCAACCACATTGTCTGCTCTTGCGAAGGTTTCGAATCTCCCATCACTGCCGCCATGGTTGCAGTCATTTTACATGGTTCATCGAGAGACTGCAATCAACGACGAGTACTGGAACAAATGTTGCCAACCACATTGTCTGCTCTTGCGAAGGTTTCGAATCTCCCATCACTGCCGCCATGGTTGCAGTCATGTTACATGGTTCATCGAGAGACTGCATTCAACGACGAGTACTGGAACAAATGCTGCCAACCACATTGTCTGCTCTTGCGAAGGTTTCGAATCTCCCATCACTGCCGCCATGGTTTCAGTCATTTTACATGGTTCATCGAGAGACTGCAATCAACGACGAGTACTGGAACAAATGCTGCCAACCACATTGTCTGCTCTTGCGAAGGTTTCGAATCTCCCATCACTGCCGCCATGGTTGCAGTCATTTTACGTGGTTCATCGAGAGACTGCAATCAACGACGAGTACTGGAAAAAATGCTGCCAACCACATTGTCTGCTCTTGCGAAGGTTTCGAATCTCCCATCACTGCCGCCATGGTTGCAGTCATTTTACATGGTTAATCGAGGGACTGCAATCAACGACGAGTACTGGAACAAATGTTGCCAACCACATTGTCTGCTCTTGCGAAGGTTTCGAATCTCCCATCACTGCCGCCATGGTTGCAGTCATTTTACATGGTTCATCGAGGGACTGCAATCAACGACGAGTACTGGAACAAATGCTGCCAACCACATTGTCACATTGCTTCTGCCCTTTTGTTCAATCATATCCCAACCAGCTCTGTTTGTAGAAAAGTAGGTTGACGAATTATGGCTTCCTCGAGTAGCTTTGTTTTGGGATTGGTCCGAAATCCTGAACGAATTTGGACTGAACTTGATCCCGAACCATATCTGATAGTAGTTCATTTGTTAAGATTTTTTTTTTCGAAGTGCCATAAAATTCGAACCACTCAACGGATTCATGCCAGATTCGATTTCGAACCTTATCCTTTATCGTGCTTGCGTATAGGTAATAATGCCAACGCAGGAGGGAAAACAACGAGGCATGGCAAATCGAATCGAATCGATACCTATCGATATCGCATGACATTTTCTCTTGCATGGGAATTGTATTGAGGGTCGTTATCGTCACGGTATATCAATTATCTGGCTATCGAGCCAGTGTAGGCAGGCGTTATAATTTTATATCCACATAAGAGGATTTTCATAACGGTTCTACGGACAGTCAGTCCGCGATGTGTGCACCGGGTACATCGCAGTTACTTGATTTTTGAAGCATTCGCTACTAAAAAAAAGTGAGCAAATGCAACTAAACAAGTACATCATTGTGCTTGTGGCTCTCATTGGGCGAACATGTTTGTCCAAAATCCTCATCAAGCCTGTCAAACCGGACGGATTCGCTAAGCTTGGAGAAGCGACGGTGAGCTTTTATTCTGTTCTTCAAGTAGATAGTCCCATAAATGTCCGGTCTCGATAAGATAAACTCGTTGGATTTACGGTGTTTTTAACAGTGTCACTGCTTCGAAAAGTATAGTGGATTTTTGTGGAGATTTTTTAAAGCCTAGAAGCTTTTAAATCCAGGCTGTTCCACAAAAGACACAGTGCCATACACAAACGTACCATGTATCAGAAAATATAGTGTAGTCGAGTTTCTCCCTGAATGATCTCCCGTTTGATCCAAATTAGCGCAAGCAAATTTTCTCAAAAATGGGACCTTTTATCGACTTTAATGCAACAGAATATTTCAAGCATACGATTCGATTGCAGATTAATCTTTTGACAAGATGCTACGCAAACAGAGACACGATGCTTGTCGTCGTGGGAGACTTTCCTGGGAATTTCATCCAAAGACTGTCGTCTCTCCAATTCTCTTCGCTAATTTTGCTGGACAGCTCCAAAAGACAGAAGCATAATGCTGTCTATTTAACCAAAAATCTAGACTCAACGGGCAAAGGGCACCTCTTCTTAATAATGGCGGGATCTCGGCGATACGAATTGACCCTGATGAACATGTTACGAAAAACCGCATATCAGAATAACCTGGCGTCATTTCTCGTAATCAGCTGGTCCACCAGACAAAAGTACGGTCTGTGCTTCGACGTCGGTGAAGTTGTAACGTCTCTCTACCAGGCCAATGGAGACCACAGGCTTAACGTGAACCTGATCTGTCGTCATCCTGCGGGGGGAATCATGATTTCCACAAGCAATCCATACACCAATAAGGCACCCGAACCATGGAAGCTCGTGGATATCTTCAATACGCCCGAGTTCCCAACTTTTTCTTATTACACCCGAAGGTATCGCAACAACGACGAAATGTGTCGAAATCTCGAATTCGAAAGAACTGATGACATGGGCGAGACACCGATTAGAACGATCGAATACTACGAAGCCTCGGCTCGCGAACCAAACGGAAGACAATCGAAACCCACTCGACAACTGCAGCGAGACAAAAGATCCTCGGGCTTTTATCCGGATTTTTTCACCCGCGTGAACGTAGCCGAAGGCAATTCACCGAAGTTGAGTCTTTCGAACGAGGCCGTCCAAACTGGCGTCAACTTATTCTCGCATCGTCACAAGCGGCGCACGGACGACAAGATCTTGAGTATATTTGCGCATTTTTTGACATACATGAACGCAACCGAGGCCGCTACGAGACTGAAAGTAAGAACGGGAAAGCAGACCGTTTGGGTGAATCGCTTTGCAAAGCAAGATATGATAATGAATGGATTCCATATCGAGTTTCCTATGTCCTATCCATATGGAACTGTGTGCAGTTTTCTGTTGACCCAGCATCGCGGCAACAAGTCGCAACTGACGAAGATCTTCGAAGTCATCGATTTGCACTCGTGGTACGGCATGTTCGCCACTTATCTCGTTACTCTGGTTTTCTTCAAATGCTTTCTTCGTCAGTCGCTGATCGTCGGATTGCTGAACGTTTGTCGACTAACTTGCAACACCGGCCTTGTGACGGTACCGTCGAGCGTAGCGGCGCGGATTTATCTGGGTCTTCTACTGTTTTTCGTGGTAACCATGCAAGGAATATTTTGCGGCAATTTGGCATCCCTGTTGACGAACGAAGTTCCCGTTCGTCAAGTTGACTCGATACAGGATGCGATGGAGCTCAATTACACTTTATATGTCATTGCGGAAGATATACCGAAATTCACTGATCCTATGTTCGACCGTCGTGTCATTAGGTTGCTGCCTAATCAAAATTGTTGGTCGCACGTCGTGGGCGATCCCTCGATTGCTTGTCTGACTCATGGCCCTGCCGTGTTGACGTTTGCTTCAATGCACAATCTTCACGTGGGCCCTTGCTTGGAAACCGAATATCTAGTAAGTTCTATCGAATGGCAATGGGCACTCGAAGAGGTATACAACAAATTTCTGCACATCCTTAGTGCGGGTGCTTTTAGTGAGCCGTTCGATGATATAGTGGAAGCTAAAATACTCCTCGAAATCGATTCCCAGGAGGTCGAGCCCGAACCCAGGATTATGGTCTTTCAAGACTTGGCATTTGCGTTTGCTATTCTCGGCGTTGGTCTGGGACTCGCGTGGGTGGCGTTTGTCGGCGAAATTGTTTTTCATCGATATCAACACAGAGTCAAAACGACGCGGGTAATCGTCCTAAAATGATTTGGATGTGTAGCGATTTTCAAGGTGATGCGAATAAGTCGGATCGGTAACGGAAGCTGCCACAGGGCGAATTTTGTTTGGGGAGATTTTGGTCTGGAGGAGATTTTGACCAGCGGGCTTTTGTCCGGGTTTTATTCAGTCGCGATCGCTTTTTTTCGGAAAAAAAAAGGGAAAGGAAACCCGCATAGAGGGGGGGATTTTGGCCAGGGAAATCGTGGTCAGGGGAATTTTGTCACTAAGGTCCAGATAGTGACACTGTCCCAGATCGTAACCCCGCCGGCACACTTTTGACCACCGTAAGTACACGTTTTGTCAGATCATGATCCAACTACCGGCTAATCAACGAGCGTTTTTTTATTTCAAATTATTGCAAAAACACACTTTTTTAAATGAAACATTTTTAATAGAAATTGATTAGCGAATAGTGCGACACCCGTCTCAGTGACTCCGCAGTGGGCTCCCTAGGCGGTAGTGAGTAGCTACGCCGAGTACCGATTTTCGCATTTTCTTGATCCAATAAGTATAAAGTATAAAGTATTTATGATTTTCGGCACATTTTTTCCATTTAAAATGAAAAATTTCAAAGTCAATTAAAAAATCTGAAAAAATTCATACGTATTCATAAAGATAAGAGAACTATTTTCTTAAAAAAAAAATTTGTGTTGCCGGGAAATTTCTTGAACAATTTTTTGTTTCATCAATTCGTTACCAACAATTTGGAATTATTATAATGCAACATCAATATTTTCAGTACCCTTGATGTGCAAGAATTGTTTCAGATTTTTGTACCATCGAGAAGTGTTTGCAATTCACTGTCAATTTCCTCGAACTTATGCAAAATGAACACCAAAAGATCCTGCGATTATATAATTACTTAAAAAAAGATTCAGTGCGTTAACAACTTGAAAATGCCAGGTACAAAAATTATTATCAAGTGTTACTACAGAAATATATTATTCATATCCGGTTCCGGTTCGATTGTTCAGCCGTGACCGTGAAAAGAAAAATCGCATGACAAAGGCACCTTATCGACGGCACGTTTGCCCTGTATTTGCCCTTCGGTACTTGAATCGATACAAAATGATTCAAGAACTATATATTGACCAGTAATGAATCGTGACACAAGGTTGACACGTTTTACAATAGCATGACGTGTTCGATATTTCCATAATAATCCTTGCATACGCGTTTCGCGTGCGTTCGTCGATGTTCCCTCCCGCGGCATCGATAGTAATTTTTTTTTTTTTTTTGAGTTTCTGTATTTTGACTTTGTGAAGAAAATAATTAGATATGGATGTATTATCGTTATTATTGTATAATTCGAAATTGGAATGTACAGAAAAAAAAAGATAATCAACGAGCAAACAGAACGCATTCGCGAAACTTGAACTGGCAGTTCTGAGTCGTTGCGGTTTCGTTGGGCCAGTTTTGAGGAGGTGGTCAGTTTCAACAAAATGTATTCGACTAATGTGATTATTCAGAAATTTATGTATTCCAATAATAATGTAAATGTATCACGAATAAACAATTCAAAGCTATTCCGTAGAACATTTTTCAGCATCTCATCCTCAGCGGAAGTGATGGAAGGCGAGAAACTCAAATGTTGCTCTATCTTCAAGTCCTACTTTGCCGAAGTAAACGTAGCGGCCAAAAAGTGTGCTCGATCAAAAAAAGTTGTCCAAGTAGGTGAAAATCATAGTTAACGAAAAAAAAAAAAAAAAAAATAACACTCATTGACCGAGGCCAATTATAAGAAAATAAAAATAGCCATTTGTCTAATTGACGTCCCGACGATTCAGCCTCACGTTATTGGATACGAAATCTCGTGAACATTATTGGGAACACTAATCAACTTGTTCGATAATGAAATGAATAATCAATACACTCTTTCGCGGCCAACTAAAAGCGTTCGCGAGAGAGAGCCGAGTACGAATTAAATTCCAACTAACGAGAGAGATAACGTTGAAATCGAGTTTTGGATTCCCGACGTCGAAGTTGCGCGACATGGAAAAGAAAAAAAAAAATTTATAAAATTTATAAAACTTATAAAATTTAGCGGATAATCGATTTTTATTCTCCGTAAAGCAACATTTAATTTTTTTCGAGCGATAACGTCGCTGCTTTCGCGGGGGCAATCGCCGCAAGTTGCGGCATTCGCGTCGAGAGAAACACCGACAAAATAGGGTAGCGTTCCGGAACAAATATTTGCTTACAGCGCGACGGTGCCAGGGTCCTTGTACCATGTCCTGTGGAATTCCCTCCCCCCCCCCCCCCCCCCCCCCCGCCCGCCACGTGCAATACCGCGTCCCTTCCGTGGGGTTGGAGAAAACAAGCAAATTTCAGGGTGACGACGAAATGCTCGAGTTTCAGCGCGTCTTAGACCGACATTGCTTTTTCTGGGTCAACTGCGCCCAAAAAATCTTTCTATGCAACAATCTCAGCAACAAAAACACTTTTTTTCCGACTCGGACATTTCAACCACCTCATATTTATTATTGCCCGAACATTTATTTAAAAAAAAAAAGGTACGCCAAGTGCGTGAAAATTCCGTTTACGAAAATTGTTCAAAAAAATAAGTGACATTATATGGGTAAAAAAATATAATTAATGTATAAAATTATATTAACTATAAGTGTAATACAAGGAACATCTCAATATGGCAAAAACTATTGTCTTTTTAATGCAAAAAAAATTGCTGCAAATAATCGTCGCTCCAGTGTTCGCAAGCATCGCAATAAATCGCTAGCTGTGAAACGCCAATTTTTTTGCATCAAAAAGACAACAGATTTGGCAACATTGAAGTGTTTCTTGCATTACACTTGGCCCATATTATTTTACTTATTTTTTCGAATAATTCTCGTAAACCGAATTTTCACGTACTTGGCGTACCTTTTTTTTTCGAAAAAAATTTTTTGGGGAATTTCATTTCTTTTTGAAAATTCAATAAAAACTCGACGAAACTGTCAGCGTCGACGTAATAACAATACAAAAATTTTTTTTTGAGTACTTGGCGTCGAGACGCTGCCTCGTGTCTTGATACCTGCTAACAAATGACATTTATGACGTTAAAGACGTCTCCCAGCTGGAGTAAAAAAAAATGTATATAAAATAATACAAAAAATTATCCAAAAATTGTGTAAATAAGAAAAGTTGTTGACTGGTAAATGAACATCGGCCGTCATTCCCCGTAATTTATTATGATCTATTTCATACTTTTTTTATTCATGAGTCTGTGTTTAGCAGTTGGGAGTTTTTTAATTTTTTCATTTGAAAAAAAAAAAGCTCACTATTTTAAACTTATTTATTCGGAATTTTGTGACGGATCAAACATTTTTTTGGCGAACAAAAAATCGATGGAGAAACACTAATTTCGAATGTTTCCTTCACTCGATACTACGCTGACGTCGAAAAACGACAATGGCGGGAAATTCAAAATTTTTCGAATGTTATGAAAAAAGTGATGTGGATTCGAAAGAAAAATCACCAAATTGATTCAAAAAATAGGAAAAAAAAGTTTACTGATTATTTGTTGAATAATTTTTTCATCAACAATATTATGTTAAATTAGTTTTTTTGGAGATTCCAATCTTTTTAAGATTACACACATTTTCAAGAAAATGATTTAATGGATTGCAATAAATTTTGAGCAAGTCATTAACTTTGCGTGAATGGCGACCGCGACGAGAGAGTTACGAATTGAAACACGTCAATAGCCACTCCTTCGCGCCCAATTTGTTTGTCCCATCAGTTATCGTTAGAAATTCTTTGTTCGGAATCCACTCAATCTGCGTTATTTGTTCACCGGCCGTTCAGCGTTATTTGACCACTGTTACTGTATTGTCTCACCAGTGTCGGACGGCTCTGTTCGGCATCCGGAGAAAAAGTTTGGCCCCGATGAGATTCCGGAAAGTCGTTCGGTAGTTCATCGTGCTCGCAGATCAGATCGGCAAACACGCGTCGTCGATTATCCAGAATTCGTTCTTCCCCGCGAGATTCGGAAAATAAAATGCGAGGACTGAAATCGTCGTCCGACGAGGCCACGGGCTGTCTCCAGCAGATCGATAATCCGTCATTGTCACGCGAATGAGAGAAACAAATCGCGAAGAGCGAGTTTCTATCGTGTCAGCTGTCAGCGTTCGATCGAAGAAGGGCGGGTATTGTGAAGAAAAAAAAAAAAAAAAAAAAAAAAAAAAATGGGAAAAAAAGAATCAGTTCGACAGACGTCGACGGACGATATATCGTAACGAAGCAGAACTCCGGCGCGAGAACTTCGACGGGCCGAATATCAGACGTCGCGCAGGTTTTTTTCCTTTATTTTTGTTGCGAAACGTAAAAAATGAAATTGCTCCAATCGCCGACCTTGGTGGATTGGACATCGACGTGCAAATTGTACGCGAATCGATTTTGCTTTACTTACCGACGGGACGGCGCAGCCAACGAAATATCTATCGGTCGAATGTCCAATGTCGAGTCACTTACATTGGTATCAATATATGAAATCGAATATACACGGTCGATGAATACGTAATACAATCAGTTTCCATCCAAACAGTCGAGACGTGTCCATATCTCTTGCGGTCACGAGAGCACCCCCCCCCCCCCCCCCCCCACTCTTCCCCCACCCTCCACCCGATGACCTTGTCCGATGTTCATCATCCACAGTATCGATTCTGGGGACAGGCGTGCTTTATATCCAAGCCTTAACGAGAGTTCCTTCCAACCAGACTAGAAATTGACGTCAGGTCGCCTGATACCCTATCAGGCAGTGCTAAAGAATAGCCAAGAGGTGTCTGATCTGGCAACCGTGATGTTGAGCGCATGTAGGAGAACTTGACTTAATTCGATTTCCAATCAGATAAGTCTGATGTTGCCCTGCTTAGGTCTGATGTAGCATGAGCACCGGAAAACCTGACCTTATGAGCCTGGTTTCTAATCAGGCGATCCTGATGTAGCCCTACTGAGTGCAAGGCCAATGTAGTCTAATGAGGGTCTGATAAGACACGTGTATGAAAACCTGACTTAATAAAGCCGATCCCTAATTAGATAGGTCTGCTATCGCCCTGTTTAGGTCTCATATGGCACAGGCACTGGAGAACTTAAACTAATGACCCTGTTTTTCAATCAGGCAATCCTGATGTAGACCTAATGAGGGCCTCATAAGGCACCTGTACGGAAGGTTGACTTGATGATCCCAATTCCCAATCAGATAAGTGTGATGTTGTCTTGTTTGGGTCTGATATGGCACGAGCACCGGAAAACCTGACCGTATGACCCTGGTTTCTAATCAGGCAATCCTGATGTAGCCCTACTGAGGGCACACGTAATGAAGTCTGACTAAATGACCCCGAGTCTGATGTGGCACAAGCACAACCTGACCCTATGGGCGTAATTCCCAATAAGGCAAGTCTAATGTAGTCTAATGAAGGTCTGATACGACACATGTATGGAAGCCTGACTCAATGAACCCGATTCCTAATTAGATAGGTCTGCTGTCGCCCTGTATAGGTTTGATATGGCACAGGCAATGGAGAACTTAAACTAATGACCCTGTTTTCCAATCAGGCAATCCTGATGTAGACCTAATGAGGGCTTCATAAGGCACATGCACGGAAGTCTGACTTGATGATCCCAATTCCCAATCAGATGAGTGTGATGTTGCCCTGTTTGGTTATGATATAGCATGAGCACCGGAGAACGTGAACTAATGGCCCGGTTTTCTAATCAGGCAATCCTGATGTAGACCTAATGAGGGCTTCATAAGGCACCTGCACGGAAGTCTGACTTGATGATCCCAATTCCCAATCAGATGAGTGTGATGTTGCCCTGTTTGGTTCTGATATAGCATGAGCACCGGAGAACGTGAACTAATGACCCGGTTTTCCAATCAGGCAATCCTGATGGAGACCTCATAATCCCAATTCCTCATCAAATAAGTGTGATGTTGCCCTGTTTGGTTCTGATATAGCATGAGCACCGGAGAACGTGAACCAATGACCCGGTTTTCCAATCAGGCAATCCTGATGTAGACCTAATGAAGGCCTGAAAAGGCTCCCGGAGGGAAGTCTGACTCAACGAGCCCGATTCCTAATCAGGAAAGCCTGATGTCGCCCTGTTGAGAGACTGACATGGCACAGGTGGGGAAACCGGGTGCAAAGACTTCGATTTGAAATAAAGGAGGTCTGATTTAGCTCTGCTGAAGGCACAGGCAGGGAAACCGGGTGTAAAGACTTCGATTTGAAATGAGGTAGGTCTAATTTAGCTCTGATGAGGGCTTGATAAGCCCCACTCAGGGAAACCTGACTCAATGGCCCGATTCCTACCCAGGTAAACCTGATGTAGTCTGGTTGGGTCCTGATATGGCATAGGTAAGGAACCCTGACTTATTGATTCTTAATTTCTATCGAGATCAGTCCTGACAAGACCCTGATTGCACCATCAATGCGTCTGAAAATCAGCTTGCCGTTTTATTTTTCGGTGCGCTACGTTACATCTTCAAAAACAGACACCTATCTAGACCTCGAGTCATGAGATTTATTCGAATCAAGTAACTTCTTGATTATTGATCGGCTGTTCGCCGCCCTGTTTTCAATATCTGCGTTCAGATTCAAAATCACTAAGAGTTCATGCGTCAACATAAGGGTGTTTTTTTTAAAGCACTACGCGCCCCGAGAACAAGCGTCGATGGAAAGCGCGAAGAAGCAACGCGTAGAGAATCTCTTCGCGGTGGTTGAGCACCAATCTGGCATGAGTAATTGTTCGCTTCGCTACGCTTTTGCGTAAATTGTGCAAACGAAGAGATTCGCAACGCGATTACACATGATTCTCTCCTTTTACGCTTTGCGACTTTTCATTTTTATCCGACTCATACAGTAGAAATTGATGAAACTATTTTTTTTTCTTTTTTTTTTTTCTGGGAAACGAAAAATTCCGCAACGCTCACTAGATATTTTTCTTTCGCAGATATCGCTGAATTTTCATCTTTGACGATTCGTCCACCCTTCTTCGCTTCCGACTCGATTTCGATTCGACGCTGCTATAACTATCTCGCGTTCTTCTCTTTTTCCTGCTCGTATTACGAGCGCCGGCCCGGTGCTTCGTCGATACAGCGAGAATTCATCGAGTTACTCGGATAGACGGCACCGAAGGAATCTTGCCCAATTTCTACGATGAAACGCGTTCCAAGCGAATTTCCGGTGAGAAACATTCTTTCGTCACAGCCACGCGATGTGTAGTCGCGATTCGCCGAGTGCGACACGAACGTAGCGCGACGTTGTTTCATAATAAAAAATAATTCGGAGAAGAAGAATTCGCGAAATGCCAGGCCAATAAAAAAAACGACTTCCATGATACATCGCTGCTTTCATATATATTTTTTTTAATTGACAGTCGGGGAGAGCGGGGCAAAATGGCACACCGGGGCAAAATGGTACGAAATGGACAAATAAAGTCCTCCGTATGATAGAATTGGGACAAAATGGGACAAGAGAAAGTCCCATCGTAATAGATTTTTTTGCTGTCCCATTTTGCCCCAATACCATTCTGCCCTGGTCCCATTGTGCGTGAATAACATTTTGCCCCGGTATGCCGTTTTGCCCCGCTTTCCCCTACATAAGTAAAGAGCTGCTTTCATTAAAAATTAAGGTGGGGCTATGCCATCTAACGTTTAAAATTGCTGATTGCCTAACGTTAGCATTATATGCACCGAACCAAACCGAACCGAACGAAACCGAACGACTGAAGGATTAGCTAAGCTCTGGCCATTTCGGACCAATCATACATGGTTAAGGGCGGGGTAAGGTTAATTCGGTTAAAAAAAGGTATGTTTAAAATTTTTTTTTTTTATCGATACAGATAGTGTTCCTTTATTCAGTAAATTTCTATATAATAATATAACATTTGAACAACATTTTCCTAAATTTTCATTGGAAAATATTCAAAATTGAGCGAGTGACAATGAATCTCCGGAGGCGCCTCGAAAAAAAGTTGATTCGCGGTGTTCATCATAACTTGCGACAGAATCATCCGAAACAAAAATATCAAAATCCATTCGTTAAAAGAGATGTTTCTCGAGGTAATGACGAGAGGATTTTTTTTTTCGGTTTTTCAATTTCTCGTAGCACTCGGGAGCCAAAAAACCGATTTTCGCTAAAAAAAATCGGCTTATTTGTTGTTGAAAAATTAGTAATTATTAAAAAAAACAAAAAAGCTCTCGACAATACCTGGCGAATTGTGTGAAGAAGTAGTGTGCAAAATTTCAAAACGATTGGTCCGGTAGATTTTGAGTTATCGTGAACGCGGACTTCGAATATGACGAGTTTCAGAAAAACGCTTTGAAAAACGCGAAGAGTTTGGTCGCTTCGCGCTCATTTCACACAAGTCTGAGAACACTTCTCGATTGCATAAAAATCTGAAAAAATTCATGCATATTAAAGGTACTCGAGAGATCAATTTTGCGTAATAATAATTCCAAAATGTTATTAACAAATTGATGAAAAAAAAAAATTGGTCAACAAATTTCGCCGGAACCCAATTTTTTGAGACGTTCAAATGCTCATAACTTCGTTAATTTTGCTCCGATCGACTTGAAATTTTAACACAATATTCTTGAGATATTATACATTCATAAAAAAAACGAAAAAAAAAAATGTCAATACCTTACCCCGCCCTTAATCGGCAAACTTACATCTGAACAGCAGTCGCAGTCTGCAGTATCGCCGCCGGTTTCCGGTACATTTCCCGCTTCCCAAGCAACCTTCCTATTCCCTTTAAGATATGGGTAAAGTCTTTGCCTCCTCGATATTCCGTTACAACAGAATCGCCATCGTATAAAATGCAACGAGCCTGCGAGCGAGAAACGACGGTCCGACAGTTTTTCCACGTTACAGTGACGCGAGCCCGCAGTTTCTTTGGATGCGGCCAGCGGCTACTCGTCCTCCCCATCCTCCGCCTTCTTCTTCCGACTTTCTCGTAGTCGCACCCTCTCCTACCTCGTATACCTCGTCGACACTTTGCTGCAGACCGTCGACCGAGCTTCCTGCTGCGTCAGAGGAAATGATACCGCTATTGGTGCTCCTGCCGTCGACAGACTGATCTGTAAGAACACTGGATTTTCCCTCATTCCCCACACACACAGACCGCACCGTCTCCCTTCGTCGGCCACCCGAGCAACGGGAACGACGTTGATACTGCGAGAAAAATAAAACTTGATGAAAAGCGCAAGAGGCGAAAATTCATCCGGTTCGAGAATACCGGAATGTCGACCAGCGGAAAATTTACAAACACCGAGGGACTTTTTCTTTTTTTTTTTTTTTTTTTTTCTGATCATACACACGATATTTGTGAGGGTTTTTGCGTCGTCCGCACATTTCGTCGTTTTATATTTCTCCACTCTCGCCCCTTTTTCTCTCCTCCGATTATATCGACGGAAAGATCGAAAGAAATAATAAAAAATGCGCATGGAAATTCGGCGATTCGCACGGGTCGAGCTTGCTTTTTCCCATTAGCGATGGTTACGGCTGAACGATATTGACCATAACCACTAGCAACACCGGTGGCTGCTCGGTTCGCGAGAGAGCAATTCGCGTCCGGGCCCGATGAGCCTCCCCCCGCTCGTTCCGGTGGACAAATTCGATTTTCATCGGGCGCTTTTGGATCGAGGACTGCGAGACTCTCGCTCGGAAGCTTCTCTCTCGCGCGCCATCGTTTCCCATATCCATATGGGTGGTATTAGCTTATTTTTAATTCACCGACGGGCCCGAGTGCGCGAGCCGGCGAAATTGCAATTTACACGTATACTTTGGCCATTGCCTCCTCGCGATATCGTCGATTATTTCGGAGCAATTTGCTCGGGATTATTGGAACGTAAGGGCGAGGGAGGGGCACGACCGATCCAGCGGAGATCATTGGATTTCAAAGCCAATCGACGGAACAATTCGAAAGGGCGCGCTCCTCTGCATTCTGCGTATCGCGGGAGGGAAGGAAAGCGGGACGATATGATTCGGTTTAGCAGTTCGGGAAGTTTCGTCGATACACATAACGCAACCTCTCTTTTTTTCCAACTTTCGATCCGAAAAAGGAAGGAATAAAATCGTTTTTGGGGATTCCTCGAGATCTCTTCGATTTTGGACAATGCTTTTCAGGGGATTCGTGTTCAGCGCGGAAACACGAAAATCGAAAAAAAAATAATGAAGTCAATTGAAATTAATTGTCAAGAAAAAACTACCCCCTTTGAGATTTTTACCATTTACCCCCGACTTACCTTTGAGATGCGTTTTTACCATTTTTCATCGTACTCCGACGGGTCGAAAAAACGGCGTTAAAAATCCGCAAAAAATCATATCATTCGAGATTCGTCGATATCTCATCGGAAAGTCGAGATATCGCCGTTCGAGAATCCCACAAATCGGCAGTTTTCGTAGAACGGAAGAAAAAAGTCCTGTAGCGATTTCTCGTGTTCTCCTTGATTTTGGACAACGATTGCGACTGGATTCGTGTACAGCGCGGAAAAGTACATAGAAATACGTTGCCGGAATTGTTTTTTCGTATCTATAAATTTTCAAGAAAAAACTACCCCCTTTGAGATGCTTTTTTACTTTTTCTCATCATACTCCGACGGATCGAAAAAATGGTTTTAAAAATCCGCAAAAAATCTTATCTTGTGTATTTTTCTCCGCTGAACACAATGGTCACCTGAGGTTCGTCGACATCTCTTCGGAAAGTCAAGATATCGCCGTTTGAAAATCCCAAAAATCGTAAGTTTTCGTAAATCGGAAATGAAAAGTAAATTTTCGGGCAAAAAAAACATGTAAATAACATGTAAATATATCAATAATATAAACAATAATTTTTTTATTTTTATTCAATTGAATTGTTACGTTTTAATATTTTTTTTTACTAATTTAGTATAAATACACCGTGGCGCTGTTGCAGGCGTACAAGTATGATCTTTTTAGCAGAGTCGGAAAAACAGTATTGTATGCCACTCGGGAGGAGCGTATAACGCACTTTCCTCCCTTGTAGCATAATGTACTATTTTTGCCCGCAAATTTACTTTTCTGCCCACAAATCTACTTTTTTGCCTGCGAATTTACTACTTTGCCCGCAAATTTACTTTTTTGCCCGCAAATTTACTTTTTTGCCCGCAAATTTACTTTTCTGCCCACAAATCTACTTTTTTGCTCACAAATCTACTTTTTTGCCCGCGAATTTACTTTTTTGCCCGCGAATTTACTTTTCTGCCCGCAAATTTACTTTTCTGCCCACAAATTTACTTTTTTGCCCGTAAATTTACTTTTCTGCCCGCAAATTTACTTTTTTGCCCGCAAATTTGCTTTTCTGCCCGCAAAATTTACTTTTTTGCCCGCAAATTTACTTTTCAGCCCGCAAATTTGCTTTTCTGCCCGCTGGTCAAAAATGGACTACTTTCCACCCGCGTTGCAGGGATGGAATATGGTCTTTTTATCGTAGTCGGGAAAAAAGTACTATTGGTCCCGCTGGTCGAAAATCGATTACTTTCTACCCGTATAAGAGGGATGAAAATGGGTCTTTTTAGCGTAGTCGGGAACAAAAACCCATATCGAGCCCAACCAAATTTCTGCATGGGCAACCGACAAGACCCCCCAAAGCTGAAGTAGCCTCGTCCGATGACGAGGTTCGCAGGGATGCATGTTCTCAACAGTCGACTCCACGCAAAGGGAAGGCAACAAAAGTTCCCGCGACAAAAGAACCGAGCGAAAGCGTCGGGGAGAAATGCGACTCGAAAGCTCCGTCGCCGAGATGCGAATGAAGATATCGTCGCGAATTCGACGACGGAGGAGTGTTTATCCAACCGGGAGAGCCGCGGACTCGAAGATGTGGGAGAATCGAAATAGAATCGACGCCGACAAGGTTCGCCGGTTCGCTTGTGCAGGCCGAAGGACGTCGAGAAACGGGGATGGAGAACGAGAGTTCGCGCTCCTTCATCTTCGATCCGCGAGTGTCTTGAATTTTCGGAGGTACTGAATATGCGAGGGATGTTGGCGGGTGGAAAAGCACCGCCCTAATGGACATTCGAATCTCCCTTGGCCGCTACAATGTTTGTCGGGGATTCGAATGAAGCGGCGAGAGGAGAGAAAAAAATCGGCCCGAGCCGGGCGTTGAAGTGGGCGCGAGAAAGGGAACGAGACCGGTTGAGAGGATCGGAATTCATCGGCTTCTATTCCCTGCTCTCTTATCGTGGTGCTCTCGTTTTATTCCATTGAACGACCCCGCGGAGGGAAGAGGTGGGGTGGTTAAGGTCGGATTTACATAAAAGAGGACGTCGTCTGTTAGCGGGCTTGGTCCGTGTTCTCTTTTCCGAAATGCGCAAAAACGACTCTTCCCTCGTCCGCGAATCTCTTCGGTCGGACCGAGACCGTATCCAATCCATAGACGGTGTTTATATGAAGAGCCGTGAAAAGAGATGTATTTTCTTCGCAGCGGGCTCGTTACCGCAGTTGCTCGATCTTTCTCCAGCGCATTCATCGCCGGGCTCCCCTCAAACAACCATTCACTTGGTCCGGAGCGCGGCGCAAAGAAGGGTAGTAAACTTTGATAAAGCGGGAAGATGGATGGCGAAGAGGCCGCGGTGGACGAGAGAGGTGAAGAGGAAGCTGCTGTTGCGAGTCGGATTTTGCAGCAGTCGGAAGTGGACGAATCGAGTGCGCTTCAACACTCGTTCCTTCGGCAGGAGACGGTGGACGACGAGTTTTGTCCTCTCCCCTAATGACCATCATCTGCTCATCCAGCCAACGGGGTCGTCGGTCTAGCCGGTGGTCGGTGGTCGGATGGACGTCGCGAAGAGGCGGCAGGTTAGTCGATGAAACTAAGTCGTACCAGCGTGACCAGACCCCAGGAAGCGGAAGCCACCTTGCCCCCCCCCCCCCCCCCCCCCCCCCCCTCCATCCGAGGAGCAAGAAAGAGGCGGTTGCCTACGGTCCGTTCCTAGCCCGGCGCCTTCTCTCTTACACGGACTCCGCCGCTATCGCCCGGAGGCTTCGGCCGGAGCACAGATTATGCATTTATGCAACACGGTAGATTAAACAGAGTGCTTAGTTCACTCCTCCTTCCGTGCTGCTCCAAAGGCCTTCCGCCCTTCGCCGCATAGCGCAATGTCCGCTGTCCTTCGCTCCTCTTTCTCGGCATTGAGTTTCTTCTTCTTCCGCGCCCCGGGTGGAAGGAGGGAGCAAAGAAATTGCGTAGGGAGAAGAGTGTAAGAGGATCCTTTCCACCTTCTTAGCTTTCACTCGCTCTTCGACATGGGGTATTCATCGCTTCCGTAAACTCACCCGGGTCTCCGATTGAAACAACGGAGAAACAACGACCTCCCGTTGAGCTCCGAGTGACGGTAACGAAGACGCTTTGTAATTTGGAGGAACGAAAGAAGGAACGGCGAGGAGTACAACCGAGAAGCCAACCCAAGAAGAAGAAGAAGAGCTTCTCATTTTGCCGGGGTGTCGGCGTTTTATGAGCTGCGCCGTACTTCATTTGAATAATCTTGCAAATCCTGGGGCTCGCCCAGCCCCGCGACGCTTTTCAACCCCTTTCTCCTCCCTTCTTGCTTCTTACATTCCCTCTTGGCTCCCTTGGTCGCTCCATTCTTTTTCTTGAACCTCCGCTGGAGGAGCCCGGGTCGGTCCCCTCGCATCTCTTCGTGTCCACGGTACTCGGTCAATTAAGTCGGATAATTGCCGCGAGGAAGAAGCCGCTGCTCCGATCCTCTTTTGTAAAATAGCCAAACGAGACACTTCCCTCTTGCGTTGTGGAGAAAGAGGAAACTTTCGCGACTGTAAAAGCCGCCTCGACTCGCTTCGCGTCTCGCGGCGCAGCGACATCGATCTTGGAAGCCGTTTCGAAGAGCGCCGTTTCGAACTCCAGCGGAGTCGTGTTTTCACTCGGTACAAGAGATAGCAAGTTAAACATGGAAATGCTCGAGCAAAACGCAATGGACTCCCTCGCCTTGGCGCGTAACGCCGCTGTAATACCCTCTTCTTCGTCTTCTTCTTCGTCTTCTTCTTCGCCTTCCTCCTCTTCCTCCTCTTCCTCCTCCTCATACCCTCGGCCCCCTTCGCCTCCCGGATTTCTCCATCCGTTTCCGAGAGACAACAACTGAAAAGCATCCCGCCCGTGTAGACCGAATGTTCACCGCAGCGGCAATCCTGGCAACCGCTTTTGCCCACCCATACGAGCGAACCGTTCCAAGCGCGACCGAGTCTCACGGAACGGAGCCACACTCTCGCACGCCAGCGATATGGGGCACCGTTGCAAATTGCGATGTTGCTATACATAATGGATTTCGTACTCGATGCGTAGTTAGACCGTGCTACCGCGAGGCGATTCCGTCGGCTGCACTTGCACTACCCTGTCGCATTCCCTATTCTCTTCTATCCGCCATAATGGAAAGCGCACCGATACAATTTTGGGACAAAAAAGGATTATCCGGGAGCGAGCGGGCGAATACCAGTGCGTTATGGCAGTCAGCCTCATTTTGGGCAAATGAGAGATGGCACATCAGGATAAGTCTTGAATTACTTTGATGCTGACGTCAAAGAGAGCCCAACCGACTCTTTTGGCTAGTCTAGCATTTTTTTCGGGTTACCGATAGGTTTTGTCTGGCTTTCATGCAATAATCGTCTCACTTTGAAGAGGATCTTTTTTTGGACCTGACTTGGTGGTTTGTTGGTCCTTAATCTGGGATTTAGAACCCAGCGAAAAGAACCTGTTTTTTGGAAGATTTCAAGATATTGATGTTTCTCTTCCAGAATTGGTTCTGGTCAATGGACCTCCGAAGGATCTCCTTCGAACAATTTTACAGTCTTTTGGACAACGACATCCGTTCGCTACCTCCAAAATCGTCGATCTCCAGCTCGAAAATCCCAAAATGGACCAGATTTTTTTGGAAAATTTTGAAATATCGAGTTTTCAAAGTCGCGATTGTCTTCAAGTCGTATATTTCCGATCTGAAAGTGTACCTATGAACCTTTTTATAGTAATCTTCAGAATTAAGATTCTCCCGCAACCGCTTGAATCATCAATTCGGTCGGAAAATCCCAAAAAGGACCACACTTTTTTAAAATTTTTTAGGAAATCGAGTTTTCAAAATCGCTATTGTCTTCAAGTCGTATATTTCCGATTTGAAAGTGTACCTGTGAACCTTTTTGTAGTAATATTTACGATTAAGATTCTCCCGCAACCGCTCGAATCATCAATTGGGTCGGAAAGTTCCGAAAAGGACCATCCTTTTTTGAAAATTTTTAGGAAATCGAGTTTTCAAGATCACGATCGTCTTCAAGTCGTATATTTCCGATCTGAAAGTGTACCTATGAACCTTTTCGTAGTAATATTCACGATTAAGATTCTCCCGCAACCGCTCGAATCATCAATTTTCGGTCGGAAAGTTCCAAAAAGGACCACACTTTTTTAAAAAAATTTCGGAAATCGAGTTTTCAAAGTCGCTATTGTCTTCAAGTCGTATATTTCCGATCTGAAAGTGTACCTATGAACCTTTTTATAGTAATATTTACGATTAAGATTCTCCCGCAACCGCTCGAATCATCGATTTGGTCGGTAAGTTCCAAAAAGGACCACACTTTTTTGAACATTTTTAGGAAATCGAGTTTTCAAAGTCGCTATTGTCTTCAAGTCGTATATTTCCGATCTGAAAGTGTACCTATGAACCTTTTTATAGTAATATTTACGATTAAGATTCTTCCGCAACCGCTCGAATCATCAATTTTCGGTCGGAAAATCTCAAAAAGGACCACACTTTTTAAAATTTTTTTAGGAAATCGAGTTTTCAAAATCGCTATTGTCTTCAAGTCGTATATTTCCGATCTGAAAGTGTACCTATGAACCTTTTTGTAGTAATATTTACGATTAAGATTCTCCCGCAACCGCTTAAATCATCAATTCGGTCGGAAAGTTCCAAAAAGGACCACACTTTTTTGAAAATTTTTCGGAAATCGAGTTTTCAAACTCGCTATTGTCTTCAAGTCGTATATTTCCGATCTGAAAGTGTACCTGTGAACCTTTTTATAGCAAAATTCCCAATTAAGATTCTCCCGCAACCGTTCGGATCATCAATTTTCGGCCGGAAAGTTCCAAAATCGACGATTTTCCCTCAAAATTTTGCGATATCGATTTTCCGCTATTGTTTCCAAGAGGTATATTTCTGCACCAAACGTATCTTTTGTAAATCTTTTTTAACACAATTTTTCCGAAGTAAAGTAGACATTTTTTCTTTTGGCCAAAAAAACACTACCAAGTGCCGACGAACAATACCAGTCCGCGTTATTAAATTGTACCGAAATGATAAAGTTTTTCCTCGGTTCGCCTGTATCGGTCCACTCGCTTCCACGACCGAGTGTATCGTGTCGGTGTTGTGAACATTGCTAATTACAGATTCATCCGACGGAAGCCCGCGACGCAGAAGGCGGAGCCCGGGGAGCAAAGACAAAAAAAAGTTTCGTCTTCCTTCCGCAATATTGCGGATTGTTCGAGTTCCCGTTATTCCGGCCACTCATTATGATAGTCGCCGACGAGAGTCTGTTCGCGATTGTGGATGGGAAACAAAAAGTTCGCTCGGTGAAAAATACACCCGTAGACGCGAAGAAAAAAAAAAGAAAAAAAAAAAAAAAAACCGGAAAAACAGACACGAAGAGAGAAACAAATGAAAATAAAAACGAGCAAAAAAAAGAAGCGAAAAAAGTCGGAGCGCGCGTTTTCTCGGATGTATCGACTTCGGTTGGATCATCGACGAGCCGCCTCCCGAATACAACTCTTGCGAATAATCGAAGGAGAGCCCAGGCGAGCTTTTTTTGCTTCGTTTTATTAGAATCGCCGTGGCACGTCGGAGCGGCGTTTATTGGATTTGAATGATAGACAATTCGATGCGTTTTTCTCTCCGAGTTTCGATACTTTCAATCACGAGTCTTATTTATCTCTTATCGAACGCCTCCGGGAAGATCGATGCTTTTTTTCGGTGCGCGGAGTCATCGACTCAAAATCGGATAGGGGTAAAATGGAACAGCAAAATAATCGACTTCGATGAGACTTTCCCTTATCCCATTTTACCCCAACTCCATCATTCTCGAAAAAATGAAAAAAAAAAGGTACGCCAAGTACGTGAAAAATTTGTTCACCAAAATTATTCAAAAACAAAATAAATATTATCATTAATAGTATTATTCATTTACTCAATTTTTTTTCATTGTTTTGATTTTTTAATAATATTTTTTACGAAAAAAAACTGTGGCGGGAATAAAATTATTGATTAATTTACTAATTATTATTTGAAATTTAATTTTCTATTTAAAAAAAAAAGTTTAAGACTAATTATCAATCAGTTATCATTTATTTCGATTTAAAAAAAAAAAAAAACAATAATAATAATTTTTTTTTAAATAAAAATAATAATTTTTATTTAAAATAAAATAAAAAAATAAAAATAATAATTTTTATTTAAAATAAAAATAATAATTTTTTCATTTTTTTAATAATTAAAAAAAACATTATGATTATTATTTTTTTTTTTTTATTTACAAAAAAAACTGCAGAAAAGTAGGGCAAAATGCAGAAAAGAGTGCGGAAAAGTGGTACTTTTCTGCCCGCTGCAGCACTCTTCTTCCCGCTAGTTAAAAATCGGCCACTTTCCACCCCCGTTGCAGGCATGGAAAATGGACTTTTCAGCGTAGTCGGGAAAAAAGCTTCTTTTTTCGGTACTTGGCGTCGAGACACTGCCGGGTCTCTCGATACAGTTCCATTTTACCATTTCCCACCATTCTGCCGCGGTGTGCCGTTTTGCCCCGTCCACCCCTACGAGCGAATAAATATCTCGAAAAAATTTCGCCACCGGCATCCTCGCAATGCGTCGATTAACTCGAACAATGAGTGCTCTTTGCGCAAAGTTTCTTTCCGAATATGATCCGCAACCGGCGTTGTTAACGAGCGCAACGAACAATGAGCCAACTTTATTTTCTCGCCGTTATCGTCGGCTCGCAACTTTTCCGATTGCGCGTTTCGTTATTTCATTACCGCGAGCGGCATAATTTCAATAATACAAGCAACACGCCCGTAACGTTAATTACAATGGCAACGAGCCATGATTTATTTTTCCCCCGTGTATATAACGAATACCGGAATAACCCGATTGAATCTCGCGTGAATGCGGATTGCGAGCAGGGATAGGAGCGGGTACGATGATCGATGTTCGACGCTCGGGAGTCTATCGGGAATTCCGAACGGCCTCATTACTTCATTGATGACTCTCTGGCATCCAATAGTAGTGGACGGAGGTGAGGGTGGGGAAGGGTAAATGGTACTGCGGAAAGAGAGGGCGAAAGTATGACGGGGCGACGGGAGGCGAGAAACTTGGCCCGGGTTGGAGAACTCGCGGGCGAGCGGAACTCGTCGCATTCTCTCCCCTTCCCGCTCCGACCGCCGGAACACGATAGTAACTGCCTAGCTTGGTTAATTACACCAGTCTTCGGGTAATCGGGCCTTGTCTTCTTGTTTCACGATCGGCCATCAGATTCCGATCTCTCTTCCTCATTCTGGTTCCTCGTAGAGGGAGCTTTGATTCACGACAACTTCTTTTTTCCTTTGAGGTTTTCGTGAAAAATCAGTCAGAACGTTTCAAACTTTGCTTGTGCTGGTGCTCCTGTGTTCATGCTCGTACTCCAGTGCTCGTGCTTGCGCTCCGGTGCTCAAGCTCGTGTTTCTTCCTTGTGCTCCGGTGCTGAAGCTCGTGCTTCTTCCTTGTGCTCCGGTGCTTAAGCTCGTGCTTCTTCCTTGTGCTCCGGTGCTCAAGCTCGTGCTTCTTGCTTGTGCTCCGGTGCTCCGGTGCTCAAGCTCGTGCTTCTTGCTTGTGCTCCGGTGCTCAAGCTCGTCCTTCTTGGTTGTCCTCCGGTGCTCAAGCCGGAGCTTTCAGCTCGTACACCAGTGCTCAAGCTGGTGCTTCTTGCTCGTGCTCCTGCCGCGCTGCTGTGCTCGCGCTCCAGTAATCATGCTTCCGCGCTCGTGCTTCTTAGCACGCGCGTTTTTACTGATGCTCATGCTTTTGTGCCCATGCTTTTGTGCTCGCGCTCTTGTGCTCGTGCTCCTGTGCTAGCGCTCTTGTGCTTGTGCTCCTGTGCTCTTCCTCCTGCGCTCGCGCTCTGGTCTTCGTGTGCCTGTGGTCGTGATTCTGTCTTCACGCTGATGCTTCGTGCTCGTGCTTTCGTCTTCAAGGTGGTGCTCCTTGCTCGTGCTCCTGCCCGTGCTCTTGTGCTCGAGTTCCAGTATTCGTGCTCTTGTGCTCGGGCTCCAATATCCGTGCTCGGGCTTCTTAGCACGTGCTCTTTTACCGTTGCTCATGCTTTTGTGCTCGTGCTTCAGTGCTTTTTCTCCTGTGCTCGTGCTCCAGTCCTCGTGCTCCTGTTCTCACACAGATGCTTCGTGCCCGGGCTTCTTAGCACGTGCTCTTTTACTATTGCTCATGCTTTTGTGCTCGTGCTTCAGTGCTTTTTCTCCTGTACTTGTGCTCCAGTCCTCGTGCTCGTGTTCTCAGACTGATGCTTCGTGCTCATGCTCTAGTCTTCAAGTTGGTGCCTCTTACGCGTGTTCATGCTCCAGTCTTCAAGTTGGCGCCTCTTACGCGTGCTCCTGCCCGTGCTCCTGTGCTCGCGCTTCAGTGCTCGTGCCTGCGTGCTGGTCCTTATTACCTCGCCCTTTTTTACTGGTGCTCATGCTTTTGTGCTCGTCCTCCAGTAGTTATGTTCCTACCATCGTGCTCCTCTAGTTGTGCTCCAGTGCTCGTGCTTCTGTGCTCTTCCTCCTGCGCTCGCGCTCCGGTCCTCGTGTTTCTGTGGTCGTGCTTTTGTCCTCACGCTGATGCTTCGTGCTCGTGCTTTCGTCTTTAAGGTGGTGCTCCTTGCTCGTGCTCCTGCCCGTGCTCTTGTGCTCGGGTTCCAGTATTCGTGCTCTTGCGCTCCAGCTCCAATATCCATGCTTCCGTGCTCGGGCTTCTTAGCGCGTGCTCTTTTACTATTGCTCATGCTTTCGTGCTCGTGCTTCAGTTCTCTTTCTCCTGTGCTCGTGCTCCAGTCCTCGTGCTCCTGTTCTCACCCTGATGCTTCGTACCCGTGCTTCTTAGCACGTGCTCTTTTACTGTTGCTCATGCTTTTGTGCTCGTGCTTCAGTGCATTTTCTCCTGTGCTCGTGCTCCAGTCCTCGTGCTCCTGTGCTCGCGCTTCAGTGCTCCTGCCTGCGTGCTGGTCCTTATTACCTCGCCCTTTTTTGCTGGTGCTCATGCTTTTGTGCTCGCCTCCAGTAGTCATGTTCCTACCACCGTGCTCCTGTAGTTGTGCTCCAGTGCTCGTGCTCCGGTTCCCGTGTTCGCGTTGGTGCCCAGAATCGACCAGTTCGAAAACCCGTATAACTCGAAAACTTCTTCAGTCATCAGGCTGAAATTTGCAGGGCACGTTATCGAAGTGTTCCGCTGTGCTCGTTCAATTTTTCCCAAAATCGTTACAATGTCATTATGATTTTACGCGATATTGCAATGCATCAAGCGGGCCGGTTAACACTTTTTCATTTTTTTTTTTCCAACATATCGTCCTAAGCTTTCGTCTATTAATATTTTCACCGCAAATAAAAGTGTGTCTCTTTTTTTATTTATCTGTAAAATTAGGTTCAGCCAGCGGTGTCCAAATTTTTTTCCTGTTTCAATCGTCGCAATGTTTGATGCCGTTTAACAACACCATTAACGCGTCTTATTGTGTCCCGCGCTCGCGATCATTGTCGAGGGCGTTGGAGCGTATGAAAACTTTCAGTTTGCCGCTCGGCACGCCGGACAGTGGGCAACGAGGCGGTTTTCCGGGATTCACGGCCCCCGCGTGCGTGCCGCTAGTTTATCTCTCTCCCATGATACTGCTAGCCATTGTATACTTTTATTATGTAGTCCACAATTCAGTCTCCCCGCTCGCGGCAACGCGCGCCGTCACGTACGCGAGCGTACGAGCGAAACGCTGCTCTCGCACCGAACATTTTGCCACCCCGCGCTGATGCGCTCGTTTCGATAACGACACGAATTTGTCATACGCATTGATATAAACGAAAATTCATCAATGCCCCGAGTCTCCGCGGCGCGCGAGTCCTCCGGTGACAGTCATGAGGATGCATGCATGATCGTTTCGACAATTATTATTCCGACTCGCGCCCGGCGATTATTCACATCGCTCGGCCGCGGCTATCGGAGATAAACGAGATCGTATAATTGTCGAATATAGTTGACTCTGTTATAATTACTCGATGTATTATAACGTGTCGGCACAATGCCGCATAAATAATTTCTCGAGCACGGCGGCGACGAAAAAAATGGTAAAAATCGTACTCGCGAATCGGTGTCAACGAAAAGTGTCGACATTAATTAAAATTCGATGAAACCCGACCGAAACTAAAAAATTCATGCAAAAACGAAGTAAAGTCGGATAATATGAAGTAACACATTTCATGTGGAAATAAAGTGGCATAATAATAACCATTATTGATTATCATTTATTATAAAAAAAATAAAACTACGAAAAATATTAATTATAAAAATACGTTCATTATTTGTTGTGTGTTTTTGAATTTATGAATATTTGTCATAATTAATTATCAATAATGACTGTAATTATTATTATTGATAATGAATAATTATAAAAATCACACAGATCACAGATCGAAAGTTAATTTCGAAGTTCGACGTTCGGAGTTAATAATAATAATTATTATTATTAATAATTGTTATTATTTTTATTTTTTTAAAAGTAATAATTTTTTTTTTTTGTAAATTTTTTAATTAATTTAAAATTGAGAAAAAAATTGAAAATTAAAAAAAGAAACTAAAATTAATTAAAAATTAATAAATCAATAAAGTAATTAATTATTTTTTATTAATTTTTTTAATTAAAAAATTCTATAAAAAAAAATTATTACTTTTAAATAATAATAATAATAATAATAATAATTAATTATTATTAAATTATTATTAAATAATAATAATAATAATTATTATTATTATTATTCTTTAAAAGTAACAATTTTTTTTTTGTAAAATTTTTTTATTTGGTTTCGCTGACGACAGGCCGAAATTAACTTTCGTTCTTTAATTCGAATTATCGACGAGTCTTCATTTTCATCCCGATTGTCTCGTTCGACATCGCCGAGATGGCGAATTATATAGTGTATTTTCGTCGCTCGTCCCGCTACCCGCTCTCTCGTGCCGGCTTCGCGCCCGTTTCTCCTTGCCTCGTCGAGTCAGCGTCCTCATTTTTCTAACACGGCGTTGAGAATTCTCGTCGCGCTTCCGTACAGCCGCCCATCCATGCTCAACGGAACTTCTCGAGGACCATCAGGGGGAGAGCGGGGCGAAACGGCATACCGGGGCAAAATGGTATTCACGCACAATGGGACCAGGGCGGAATGGTATTGGGGCAAAATGGGACAGCAAAAAAATCCACTTCGATGGGACTTTCCCTTGTTCCATTTTGCCCCAATTTTATCATACGGGGGACTTTATTTGACCATTTCGTACAATTTTGCCCCGGTATGCCATTTTGCCCCGCTCTCCCCTATAAGCCCGCGCTCTCGCGCTGGGCTCCTCGCTCGCTCGGAGGTGACGTTTCTCGAGCGTAGAAGAAAAAAATTAATCCGTAGAATCATTTTTGTCATCTGAAATTGTAGATCTTTCTCGGCCGAAACTCCGGGCGGTTTATGGAAGGACATAAACGATTTTATTTCGTCGATTGAAAACTTTCGAGAATTATATTCGAAACGAGCCAACGAGACGAAACGAGCTGAGCATCGAATTTCATGAATTTAAGAGAGGTTCGGAAAAAAATGAACGGAGATTGAGAAACTATGATTCGATTAACTTACTTTTTAATGAGTCATTCATTATTTTTTTCAAGGGAAAATGTATACTTTCCGAAGAGAATGGTTCGAATATCGCTGAAAAATAGTGAATAATCAAACATGAAAAAAAAATGCAACGCTATTTATGGTGGGTACCGCTTCATTCTCAGCCGAATGCGAGAGCGAGGGAACATTAAATATTTCCGAATGGATTATTAATCGGAAATTGATCGAGAAAAAGATTTGAAAAAATTCACACGTGTTTGAGAAAACAATAACGAATCATTTTCATCGGAAAAAAAAGTTAGGTACCCGAGTAATTCGTTGAACAAATTTTTTTTTCATCCATTTGTTAATAACTTTTTGCAATTATAATAACGCGAAATCCATCATTCGAATACCTTGCAAATGCTCGATTTTCTTCGGATTTTTGTCCCATTGGAAATCCTTCGAAATTCTCTCGGAATCTCACATTTCCGCGCCGTTCGCGCGACTCAGACTTGTCCGACGAGTGGAAAACTCTCGGCAATCGATAATTTTGCCAATCTATTCGAAGTCGCGTTCGTTCGCTACAAACGTACAGTCGTGAGAATATTAATAGAACGGAGTAAAAAAAAAAAAAAAAAAAAAAAAAAAAAAAAAATTAGCTCTTTCTTTTTTTTCATTCGGCTCTCAAGTATAATAAGATCGTTCGAGGCTGCTCGAGACTTTTTCGCCGAGACCCCGGATCAGCGCTATTCTTTCGCCCTTATTCGCGAAGCTCTCGGTAGCAAATTTAGATCTTTCTTCGGTCCTGTCGATGCTCCCGACTTGGGAGCGTGGGCGGGAGCGTTCCGAAGAATCCCAGCGCCAGAGACCTCACTCGAAGGACTCTCAAACGACGTCGAGAGGGGACGACACTGGCGACGGAGGGCTGCGGGGGCGAAGCTGAACGAGACGCGTAGGACCCTGGCGAGGGCTGAAATTGGATTTCCCTTGCCACCGAAAGTTCAACGGAGGCTGCGAGAATTCTTTTTTTTTTTTTTTTTTTTTTGACCCAGACACAAAGGTGCTTCGGATAATGCATCGACTATCTGTCATTTATGGACAGAATATTTTATCGTACATTCCGAAATTACAGATCAACACGCGTTGACTTCGAGCTGAATCAGGCTTGCCTGATTAGGGAACGGCGCCATTGAGTCAGACTTCCCCAGATCAGGCTTCCTTTACCGGCCTCATCAGGACTACATCAGGCTTGTTTCATTGTAAATAAAAGTCATTAACTCAAATGTCCTGATCTGTAGCTTGTGAGGCCCCGATCGGCTATATAACGCAGTTGCTTCAGAAGGTCCTGATCAGGCAACCTGATCGAGCCGTCTCAACCAGGCGCTATGTGATCCGGATACAACTTTCACGACACACACCGCAAATATTGTCTGGGCAGGAACATCTGGGACAACTACGTTGTATAACCGATCAGGGCCTGATCGGGCTCTGATCGGTTATATTACGCAGTTGCTCTAGAAGGTCCTGATCAGGCAAGCCGATCGACCCGTCCCAACCAGGCGGTATGTGATCCAGATACAACTCTCACGGCACACAACGCTTAGGTTGTCTGATCGGGAACTTCTAGGACGACTGCGTTATATAACCGATCAGGGCCTCATTAGGCCTGATGAGGACAGATAAGGACGCTCGAGGTAATGACTCTGATTTCCAATGAAGCAAGCCTGATGTAGTCCTGATGAGGGCCGGTAAAGGAACCTTCAAGTAGGGAAGTCTGACTCAATGGTCTATACCGGAACGTTAATCGCAACGGGACTAAATCAGGCTTACCTGATTAGAAATTTGCACCATTCAGTCAAGCTTCCCTACATGTGCCTTTTCAGGCCCTCATCAGGACTGCACCGGGCTTCCCTCATTGGGAATCGAAGTCATTGACGCGAATGTCCTTATCTGTACCTTATCAGGCCTGATCAGGCCCTAATCGGCTGTATGACGCAGTTGCTCTAAAATCCTGATCAGGCAACCTGATCGAGCCGTCCTAACCAGGCGAATCAGGATCATTACTATCGAGTCGTCCTTACCTGTGCCTCGTCAGGGCTACATCAGGCTTGGCAGATCAGGCAGATCAGTGCTTTGGGTAATCGGCTTTCTGTCATTTATGGACAGAATATTTTATCATACATTATAAATTACAAATCAACACGTGTTCACTCCGACAGTGTTTTTTGCTAGTTTCCAATGCCCTTGGACGACACAGCAAAACTGAAGGTCTTTTGGTTCGAGACCCAATTCGTCATCCTCGAAGAGCGAAACCTACGCGGTTCGACTGTGAAACGTGAGATCGAAATAGAATTCCGAACGGATCAGTTTCGTTGAAAAAAAGTGACATGGAACGTACTGAGAAGATTTTCACAATAATAATATTAAAATGTTATCAACAAATTGATAATGAAAATAATTGTTTAAATAATCATTCTACGACACAATTTCTTTTAGGAATTCGTTCATTTGATTGCATATCATGATTTTTTTAAAATTCTGTCCACTTTAAGCATCTCAAAATAATTAGGAAACATTCTGAAATAATTTACACGTTTTGAAAAAATGTCCAAATAAAAAAAAAGTTGTCGCCTGGTTCGTTTACAAATAAATTTTTTCATTAATTTCACAAATTTTGTCAATGCAAAAAAAAAAAAAAAAAAAAAAGTTCTCAAATACATTTTTTCATTAATTTCACAAATTTTGTCAATGAAAAAAAAAAAAAAAAAAAAAAAAAAAAATGTTCGCAAATAAATTTTTTCATTAATTTCACAAATTTTGTCAATGAAAAAAAAAAAAAAAAATTGTTCGCAAATAATTTTTTTCATTAATTTCTCAACATTTTGATATTACTTTGGAAAATCATTTTCCTCAGAATCTCTTTCAAAATTCTATCCCATCGAGGAGTCTCGAAAATTCTCATTGAATTCAACGTTCGCCCGAAGTGCACCGCCTCGAAACTCTGCCGTCGAGAAGCGCGAGCAATGATTTGCTCCTTTGAAAGTGGGTCCGAAAAGCGCGAGCGATAAACTCGAGACGAGACTTTCGATTCGACTCGTTCCCTTCGGCCCGTTTTTTCTTGTTTTTTTTTCTCCATCCTCGCATCCCTTTATCCTCTTGGACTCGCTACAAATACCCAATTTTGTACAGCGCAGGAGAAAGATAGAGCCCCGGCGCTCTCGCGCCCGAAGAGTTATTAAATTTGCACTCGTAAAACAAAGTTTTGACGGTTTCTCCCTCCGCGCGCGCCCCCCTATCTCATTTTTTCATTATAACTTCTGAAAGGACCTTCCGCGTTCGTTTATTATCTCCTTTTTCTTCCTTTTTTCAACTCCACTTTTCGGAGCGTTATACCGAGCGAAGCGAGCGCGATGGCTCGGCGGGACGAGGGAAAAAATATTGGCCCTCGACGGTGGGACGAGTCGATCGGGCTCGGGAGGATCCGTCGCGGCGAGCATCGGCGACCGAGATTCGCCGCGGATCCGCGCGCGGCTCAATCTTTGATACTCTAATCGCTTTTTCGACACTCGTCGACGATTTGCCGAGCGCCGGAGCTACGAACGAATCTCGGACGCGTCCAGATTAAATCCCTTGTCGGAGACAACCCGCCGCGATAAATCAATGCCCCGCTCGCCTCGTCCCCCGTCCCGGTGTCGGCTGAGGCGCGAAGAAAAACTTGAGAAAAATCGGAGAGCTCCGGCGGGCACCCCCGCCGCAAAACTTGTTGCGAACACTCGGACAATCAAATTTCGCCGGGATTTTTTGCACGTCTGCGAGACGATTGCCTCTCGCGTGTTACTTGAAATATTACGAGGCGAAAATTGTAGGCGAACACGCTCGAGCCTCGCGAATTTATCTCCCGGCTCGCGTTGCATGCAATTTCCGAGCGGAGCTTTGTCGACCGCGCGAGCTTTTTGATTCTCGGTGCGCTCGAACGATCGCGATACTCGATTTTTACCGCTTTCGAGAGAGGGCTTTGAAAAAGGGTTTGAAGGTTCGAGCACGGTTCTGGGTTGATGTGGAGGTTTTCGATTTAAGTGGGCAGAGTCACCTAAAAACACGATTTTTAAAAAATTATGAATCGACTTTCAAGCGGGATTCCACCCACGTGAAAGACATAGGGGAGAGCGGGGCAAAATGGCATACCGGGGCAAAATGGTACGAAATGGTAAAATAAAGTTCCCCTTAAATAAAGGAAATGGGACAAGAGAAAGTCCCATCAAAGTAGATTTTTCGCTGTCCCATTTTGCCCCAATACCATTCTGCCCTGGTCCCATTGTGCGTGAATACCATTTTGCCCCGGTATGCCGGGGTTCAAATAATGTCCAAATGTCCGGGTAATGTCCAAATAAAAAAAGGAAATGGGAGAAGAGAAAGTCCCATCAAAGTAGATTTTTTCGCTGTCCCATTTTGCCCCAATACCATTCTGCCCTGGTCCCATTGTGCGTGAATACCATTTTGCCCCGGTATGCCGTTTTGCCCCGCTCCTCGAAGACTCTCGCTCGATTTGCACAAAATGTTACAAAATTTCTGTTGATCCGACATTTTCGGGAAACATTCTTAAGTCACGAGTGCGAGAAAAGTCGATTTTCCCAAATCTTCGCGATGAAAAAAAATTTGGCTCAATGGAAACAAACTGGACAGTATGAACCGCGAGTGTTAACACGGAGAAAAGTATCATAAACGACGGAGATTGCGCGTGCGAATCTGAATAATTGATCGAAGCCCAAGCAAAGAGATTGGGGACCGATGGATGAGGTTGCGAGGGCGAGGGGGTAGTTTGCGCCCGATTCCCCGCGCGGGTTATTCTCCTCGGGTTTGAACAGCCTGTGTGTGTGGATTTAACGACACGGGGGTGGCCAATATGTACCTCGGAGACGTTGAGTCAACTCCGGATGGGATCTCGCCTTGTGTCGACGCTCTTCGCTCCGCGTCTCGTTCTCTGCCGAAGAAAGGAGTGTGCTCGGGGGTGAGTTCTCTCGGCGGGAGCTCTCGCAAAAATCGATGCTTCTCTCGTGTCAGCTTCAGGGCGACCGGACGTGGATGGACGAATTGTATCGATGATTACGAAAACTTTTCCGATCGTTTTTGCATCTTGGATGGACGGCTTCGACGTCGAAGCGTCGATCGTCGGACGGTAACGAAAAATCTGTTTTTTCATGCCTCAAAATCTTCCAGCTGGAAAGGGAAGTCGTTCAACGGAAGTAGAATCAGTTGACGTCCCATAATCTATGAGAGAAAAAATCCGACCTCGCTCCCTTTTTTTCGCGGACAGATGCGGTTAAACGTGAGAATTTCGCTCGGCAAGCTAGTAGGGGAGAGCGGGGCAAAATGGCATACCGGGGCAAAATGGTACGAAATGGTCAAATAGAGTCTCCTGTATGATAGAATTAGGGCAAAATGGGACAAGAGAAGGACCCATCGAAGTAGATTTTTTTGCTGGCCCATTTTGCCCCAATACCATTCTGCCCTGGTCCCATTGTGCGTGAATGCCATTTTGCCCCGGTATGCCGTTTTGCCCCGCTCTCCCCTGAACCAAAATCGTGACGGGGACCTCGAAGGGACTCGGTGACTCAGTTTCGTCGCCGTCGCGGCCCGCCTCGGCCGAGTGCGGCACACGACGATGTCGAAGGGTAGCCGAGCCTATGTGCAACGCTCGGTCAGCCACCAGCGCGTAATTGTCACGTAATAACCGAGCGGGAACGCGCCAACGGGCAGCCGACGTAAACGTTCGTAAATTGCTGTTTTAATTGGGCTCGAGCTGCGGCTGTCGCAACTACGAGTGTGTGCAATAATGGGAAGGGCCGCGATGGGAGGCGAGAATATTCGCATACGCGGAAAACGGGACCGTGTGAACCTTTCGACCGAGCGAAATGTATAACTGCGGACGATTGTTTTCATCGCGGGCGGTAGAAGCGACGGGAAGAAACGGCGAAGCTTGATGAAACACCGTGAGCGAGAATCGTTACGGGGTGAAGCGAAACGAATCATGTCGGCATCCTGTGCAGAGTGGTCGGACGCGTTCAGTGGTCGGGTAAAATTTGATGGCAAAATTGGCATGCGAGCTTAACCATCGATGAAACTTTGGATGATAACTTGCCAATCTTGGCTGCCATCATTAGCCTCAAGGCCGATGAAGAAGCTCGACTGATTATTGGTTCTTAATAATCGCCCTAAATACGACGCCGATTAAGTATCCGGCCTTATCAGGTGAAACGTCTTGATGTGCGGCTCATCAGGTCTGCGTCGAGTCTAATCAGACCCGGATAGGATAAGTAACGCAGTTGCCCGAGAAGGACCTGATCGGGCAACCTGAAGCCTTCCTAGCCGGAAGTGATCCTGATACAACTTTCAGAACCCATACCGCAGTAATTCAATGCAACAGGGCTGAATCAGACTTACCTGATTAGGAAACGCGGCTATTGAGTCAAGCTTTCCTACATGTGCCTTCACAGGCCTTCATCAGGACTACACCAGACTTGCCTCATTGGGAATCAGGGTCATTACTTCAAGCATCCTTTATAAGCTATGCCTTATCAGGGCCTCGTCAGGCCTCATCAGGCACTGATAAGTTTTATAACGCAGTTTTCTTAGAAGGACCTTATCAGACAACTCAATAGAGCCCTCTTAATCCGCCGCCAGGTGATCCGGATACAACTTTCAAAGCACATACCGCAGTAATTCAATGCAACAGGGCTAAATCAGGCTTACCTGATTAGGAAACGCGGCTATTGAGTCAAGCTTTCCTACATGTGCCTTCACAGGCCTTCATCAGGACTACACCAGACTTGCCTCATTGGAAATCAGGGTCATTACTTCAAGCATCCTTTATAAGCCATGCCTTATCAGGGCCTCATCAGGCCTCATCAGGCACTGATAAGTTTTATAACGCAGTTTCCCTAGAAGGACCTTATCAGACAGCAGGACCTTATCAGGCAACCTAATAGAGCCTTCTTAATCAGCTGCCATGTGATCCGGATTCAACTTTCACGGTACACACCGCAAAATTGATCGCAACGGGACTAAATCATACTTACCTGATTCGAAATTGAGGTCATTGCGTCAAGCTTCCCTACATGTGCCTTTACAGGCCCTCATCAGGCCTACACCAGACTTGCCTCATTGGGAATCAGGATCATTACTGCCAAGCCGTCCTTACCTGTGCCTGATCAGGACCATATCAGGCTTACCACATCATTTTTTCTCGGGATGTATGCTTTTCTAATGAGTCGGAGAGAAGATGTCATCACCGATCCGTAGCATGACATCCAATTTTCACGAATCCAGCTATACGCGTTCCGTTGGAAGGTCATCATATGCGCGTCTCGCTTACCATGTGAAAAAGAAATTTAATCAACGAACAACTCTCTCTTTCTCTCTTGCACTGGCTATACAGTGAGAGTCGCGTTGATCGGGCAAACTATCGCGAGTAAGCGAGTCCAAAAAAAAAAAAAAAAAATTCCAAAACTCGCTGCGACAGCCGCGAGAGATCGAAAAAAAAAAACCCGGGGTCGTCGATCCATCAATCGGAAGCTATATGAGAAAGCAACGAATTTTTTTTTTTGTTTATCCATCGGAAAGCGGGAGAGACAGAGACGTGAAAAGTCACAATATGCTTATATATACAGATATGCAATAACAAAAAAATTTCGTTGATCCGAACATATTGGATTTTGTCCCGAGCAAAAAAATGTCGCGAATGGAATTTTTATTGAATTAGCGAAACAGCCGGGATCGTCGACGGTCTGTCCTATCGCGCAAAAAGAGTTCGTTCGAAACTGCATTTCAACTTTCCTTTGTATCGTGAAAATGTAATGAATCAACTCCCGCCGAACGCCAGACGTTAATGACATTTTCTGCACCTACAGACGGAAGGTGGAGCAAAACGGAACAGACGGGTAACTCGAATTTCAGCGCAAAATAGACCGATCCGAATAAAACAACGAAAAAAAACGGGAACTACGCTCGAGAAGGGCGTAACGTTGCGTTACCAGTCAAAAGTGAAAGTAAAAAAAAAAAAAACAATTCGATGGCCCTTTAAGGGGATGAAAATCGGAAAAAAAATCGACCACGTAGAACGTGCTAAAAAAATAAAGTTTGCAGAATAACTGGCAGAGCTGCGAGCTCCCCCCATTAAAAACTTAGAATATGTTTGGTTCTTCTCAATTACCCAGAATCCCGGGAAATATCCCGAATTCCTGAAATTCCCGAACATCCTGGAAATTCCCCAGAATTCCCAAAAAATTGCCAAAAATTCTCAGAAATTACCCAGAATTCCCAGGAATTACCCACAATTGCCAGAAATTACCCAGAAATTTTCCACAAATTACCCAGAATTCCGTTTCGCCCCACCTTGTCCCGCCGACTCGGTCGTTACGGCCTCGGAAGCGAGAAAAACGTTGATAAATCGTTGTCTATTCGTTCAGCGCATCCGCATCGCTTCGCTCGCGAATGAAACCGCCCGAACTTTCGAGTTTCCGGTTGTTTCCGTTTGAGATTGTTATCTCGAGGTGGAGCCCGTTATCGCTAAACGAAAACAAGCGGAGCGGCTGCAGGCACGAAGTGCGCTTCTTCAACTTTATAAGAACAAGGAGGAAGGACCGTTGCGTTTCGTAAAACCGTCACGTACGAGGTATTCCGGATTCCGCGGTGTTCCCGGCGGTTGGCTAACGCCCGCGGCCTCTCTCGCATATGTCATATCCAGAGGAAAATTGGAAAATGCTCTTCATTGTTGCTGCCCCGAGCGGATGTGGTTACAGTTTCGCCGGGCTCTTCGTCTCGACGCCTCCGCCGGCGAGTGAGCCCTATTTCACGAAATCTTCCATCATCCCCGCCCGTTCTTCGGCGCAAACGAGATCAAGACCTCGGTTAAGCTCGGCGACACTTCAACGATGTATCACATTGATGTCTTCAAGGATTCCCATCCATTGCATTGCGGACGACTTTCCGTTCCAGTTGGCGAAAAACCGGCGCTTTCCGAATTCTCGAAGAGCGCCCACTCGTTGTCTAAACACGCATTATTATTCATCGAGCCGAGGAGTAATTATCGTCAACGCCCGCACGAAGCGACTCCACGGATACGGCGATAACCCGACGGATCCTTTAAAGTCAGCCTATCAATCGGCGACTGTCGATCGCTGAGAGGAAAACGGCGTCGGCTCGATGATGCGTCGTTGTGATATTACGCAATAAATCATCGTGGCTCAACGTCGGCGTAGTACAATATTGGCCCCAGGTGAGCGACGTCTATAAAATGTTTCATTCAGGCGCCGCCTCGCCTCGACATTTGACGTTGCGTTTGTTGCTGAGCACGGAGGTGCAACGCTTTTCCACTGTAATTTCTCTCTGTTGCTCAACCCATCGCGCGCCGCGCCGCCCTTTTTCTATGGAGTGCCACTCCGCTCTTCTCGCGCCCAGGGGAAAGGCTTGACTCCGTCTCGCTTTTACCGAGCCTCGGATGGATTAATTCGTTCTCTGTCATCGGGGGGGCCAAAGTCGGAACATTCGAAGCTTGGCTCGGCGCCATCCGCGAGCTTTGGGCGAGAAGAGAAAAGCGGAACGGAGTATCGAAGGTGAATGGGGGAGCCGAAAACGATCGACAGGGCTAAAGAAGAAAAAGAGCTTGTCGTTCGTGTCGATTTGTTGGCGCTGTAGTCGTTGTCGCTATTAATTTGACTGTTGCTGATGATGTTGATGCTGATGATGCTGTTGACGCTGATGACGTTGATGACGCTGATGACGCTGATGATGCTGATGACGTTGGTGATGCTGATGATGCTGATGATGCTGATGATGCTAATGTTGCTGATGATTCTGATGATTCCGATGATTCCGATGATTCCGGTGATTCCGATGATTCCGATGATTCCGATGATTCCGATGATTCCGATGATTCCGATGATTCCGATGATTCCGATGATTCCGATGATTCCGATGATTCCGATGATTCCGATGATTCCGATGATTCCGATGATTCCGATGATTCCGATGATTCCGATGATTCCGATGATTCCGATGATTCCGATGATTCCGATGATTCCGATGATTCCGATGATTCCGATGATTCCGATGATTCCGATGATTCCGATGATTCCGATGATTCCGATGATTCCGATGATTCCGATGATTCCGATGATTCCGATGATTCCGATGATTCCGATGATTCCGATGATTCCGATGATTCCGATGATTCCGATGATTCCGATGATTCCGATGATTCCGATGATTCCGATGATTCCGATGATTCCGATGATTCCGATGATTCCGATGATTCCGATGATTCCGATGATTCCGATGATTCCGATGATTCCGATGATTCCGATGATTCCGATGATTCCGATGATTCCGATGATTCCGATGATTCCGATGATTCCGATGATTCCGATGATTCCGATGATTCAGATGATTCCGATGATTCTGATGATTCCGATGATTCTGATGATTCAGATGATTCCGATGATTCTGATGATTCCGATGATTCCAATGATTCCGATGATTCCGATGATTCCGATGATTCCGATGATTCCGATGATTCCGATGATTCCGATGATTCTGACGATTCTGATGATTCTGATGATTCTGATGATTCTAATGATTCTGATGATTTTGATGATTCTGATGATTCTGATGATTCTGATGATTCTGACGATTCTGATGATTCTGATGATTCTGATGATTCTGATGATTCTAATGAATCTGATGATTCTGATGATGTCGATGATGCCGTCGCCGTTTTTGGAATAGAGCACGCGGCAAAGCGTCAGTATACGCATTAAACGAAGAGCAGCATATTTTCCCTGCTGTTTCACCGGATGAAAAAAAAAAGTGCAACATTCATGCGCGACGGTCTCGAGTTCACAAACAAGAATCGAAAGACCGAAAGAATCAGTTTCTCAAGCTCGGCCGCCCGCGACGAAATACGAGGAGAGCCTCGAAAAAGCTCAACGATAAAATAGTATATCGAGGAGAAACGGTCGGAGGGCAAACAGCTACGCGGTAAATTGCTACGAGCTCGTAACGAAAAAACGTTATTGTACATTATATCTTGTATGGATTTATCAATTTGGTCGAAGTTACCCGCGCCACTGCATCGGCGAAAAGCTCTCTCTCGATTTTTGTCGATCTCGATTTTCTCTCATGCACGTATCTCGTCTCGTCCGCGGCGTCCGCACCGGTGCTCGCTCTCTCGCTCGTGAAACTCGCCGGTCTTCTCATGGGTGTCATAACACTTTTCAAGCGGGTCGAGCAAAAGGACGAAGAATAAGAAAAAATAGAAGCACGCGCGGCCGAGATAAAGAGCGAGCAATGGTATTTACGTCGGTGCGGTGGAAAGAGCGTGTACAGCTGAAACAAAGGGTCGAAACCGGCCGGTCGTTCGCGGAGTCTCGAGGGCATCGATATTGCGCGGCCCGAAATATATCGTTCCACATACCGGCGTGCGGTACGAATTTGTCAAGGGCACATATGTCCTCGTTGCCGAAAATATGACGGAGCGAGATCGGGACCGAGGCGGACGACGGGGGAGCCCGGACGAATCGAGTCGGCGATCCAAGTGACGCCGGGCAAGATGGAAGAAACGGGCTTTCCCGCCGCGCGACAACTCGCTCGAGATAAAGTTGAAATTGACTTTTCAACGCGACGAGGAGGTGACGCAGCGACGAGCCGGAGATCCCCGTGTCGCGGGCCTCGCGGAAGTTACCGCGCGGTTATACGAAGACGCCGAGGACGAGGCTGTGGAACATCTTCGCCCGGATGCCGCGGTAGCGACGGCTCGAAATTCTTATTAGCCGAGAAAACTGATGATCTCTCCGCATCGCCAAAGTCCAATAGCGGCGACGAGAGTGCCAATAGGAGGAGGAACGAAACGAGGCAAAAAGGAATCGGTGATTGACCGAGAAAATATCCTGTCGACGAGACGAAGAAGGTTTTGAACGGTGGTCGGCCGGATCGGAACGGACGAGCGGAGGAGAGGAAAAACGCGTGGAATTTATCGAATCCGGCGCGCACACGGTGATCGATATTGGAGGAGAACGAGAGACAAAAGTGGGATAGCAGCTGGTTCTCTCGTGTCGGGATGGGCAAGGCACAAGGCGACTCGTGTCGCACATCGTCCTCGTCGTCGTCGTAGTCGCGGAGAACTGTTACAACCCGGAAACTCCCACCTATAGGGAGATCTTCCTATTCTCCGTTGCGGCATCGATTCGACGCGAGCGCGCGAGAGGGTGAGAGGGATAAAAAAAAGCGGCAATCTGCCAACTCTCAATGTTTCCAGCTCCGTCGATCTCGATTCTTTTTTACTCTCCGTTTCACACCGTTCACCATTTTCCTTCCGCGACGAGGAAGATTCTTCGGCGGCGAGGCGAGAAGGCGAGAGATAGATATACAGCCGGGTAGCGCGTCCCGCTCTACAGGGATGAAGAAAGAACCGCATTCCGTCATTTCGGAGGTCGGATTTTCCGAGCTCCTCAATCTTCACTTCGGATCCAAGCGCTAACGGAGAGTTGCGACGAGGGCGAAAGACGAAGTGTCGGGAGAGCCTCACCAGCATGCACTAACTGGAACGACATTGAAATCCACCTCGGCAACCCTTTGCGGTGCGCCCGGAAACGCGTTGCCTCTTCCCCCGCCGTTCGCGTCCGCCATCCCCTTCGTTATTGCTCTCATCTCTCACAGTTCCGCGGTTCATTCCAACCCCCCCGACCCGCTATTGCCGCGTTCTCAAACCGACGAGCACATCGGGAAACGCTTTCACTAATTTCGACCGGCGAATAATCCCCGCCGTAGTCGTGTTGATGCTGCCTCCAGCCTCTGCGGTCACATCAACGGCCCGACCGCACGGCCGTACAGGTGTTGGTCGAATTCGAGGGGGTCCCGAGGCCAGGATTCCAAAGTGAATCGCGTTGGGTTAATTTTCATGCTGGACGAGTCGACCGCAGTGAAAACGTAATCATGAGAATGAAATAATTGCGCAATTGGATAAACGCTCTTCCGCCCGTTGTTCCGTGAATTTTGGACGCGTTGTCGGTATACTTATCGGCGACCGCGGCTTTCAACCCGGCCGGTCTTCAATCGTTCGGTCCGAGTGACGAAAGGCTAAGGAAGAGACTATCAATTATCTCCTTTGGTGTGGTCCGGTTCGGTTTTGTTTAGTTCGGTATGATTTGGTTTACTCTGATTGTTTGGTTCTCGTTATTTGGCGATCAGCGGAACATTCCAGTATTCCGAATTGACTGAAGAGCAACCAACACGATGATATTTCGGTGTTCAATCTTCACCACTTGATGCGCCAAGCCATGCAAATCAGAATCAACGCCTGCCATTGTTTCGCTTGTGCGCGAGTAACGCGAAGAGAGCCGGAGATTCAGCGTCGCATAATTTTGCAACCGGAGCTGGAAATCATCGGCTCATTCCCCGACGACATTGACTGCCGTAGCCAGCGCCATCCGCGGACTCTTTTATAAAGTGCTAAAACCTTTTTCCGTTTAAAATTGACGGTTCTCGAGTTACGGGCGATTTTATGATGGCGTGGATCTCGATATATATTTTTTTTTTTTGCGGCCCAGACCCCTCAATTCAACTTGGTTCCAGTTAAAAAACGACTGATCCATATGCATTCTCACGATTTTACGTTTATAAAGTGCTGAAACCTTTTTCCGTTTAAAATTGACGGTTCTCGAGTTACGGGCGATTTTATGATGGCGTAGAACTCGATATTCTTTTTTTTTTTTGGGACTCGGCCCCCTCAATTAAACTTGGTTTCAGTTAAAAAACGACTGATCCATATGCATCCTCACGATTTTACGTTTATAAAGTGCTAAAACCTTTTTCCGTTTAAAATTGACGGTTCTCGAGTTACGGGCGATTTTATGATGGCGTGGAACTCGATATTTTTTTTTTTTTTGCGGCCCAGCCCCCTCAATTCGACTTGGTTCCAGTTAAAAAACGACTGATCCATATGCATTCTCACGATTTTACGTTTATAAAGTGCTAAAACCTTTTTCCCTTTAAAATTGATGGTTCTCGAGTTACGGGCGATTTTATGATGGCGTGGAACTCGTTTTTTTTTGCGACCCAGCCCCCTCAATTAAACTTGGTTCCAGTTAAAAAACGACTGATCCATATGCATCCTCACGATTTTACGTTTATAAAGTGCTAAAGCTTAATGGAGTCGATTATCGAAGCACCGATGGGCATAGCTTCACGGATGCAAGTCCGAGGGAAGATTCGCCGTTCACGATCGCAAAGAGAAATACAGTTGCGGTCGGGAATTCAATGAAACAAATTGTGACGGATGGCTCCGGCTTTGCACATGAGCACTCTCAATTAGCGACTGATCATCCCGGATGCAGAACCCGGAATCGCCAGATTCGCCATCAGTCATCTTTGGACCAGCCATCAGCGCTATCGACCAGCGTCGATCCTTCAACGTCTCCAGCCAGTTGCAACACCCACGGATGGGAGTTTTCAAGAATGGGCGCGGAGACAAAACGGCATCATCGCTAACCCGCCCATTGAAGATAATGAGCGACTACCGCGAAAAGGATTGTGCGTACTCATCGCGATGACAAATTGCCCGACGAGACAGCTCGTGAAGCGGCGCAGGAAGCGAGAAACGATCGCGAATGCGAATGTAATCGTCGCGTCATCTGGGAGGCACCGAGACACAATCGTCGAGGCAAAAACGACCCGCTACTCGCCTTCCCTTGCCCTTTTTCCTGATATTCTCCTCCAACCATGCGCTTTTGGTATTTCGGCATTGAAGCTCTTCATCAGCTTCGATGTCTATCCGGAATTGCGCTATGGCGGGCGCCATTCACATTCGCGGAAGGTGTATGCGTTACCAACGTGAAAGCCTATGAAGCGCATGAGTAATTCCATACGAGTGCGTCGAGAGATCGTTGGAAAGGAGGCGATACGGGAAAGATCCGGAGAAAACGCGGATCGGTCATCTCATTCGCTTTCCGGCGGTCTTTCACGGTCCGTGGAGCGCTGTGTCTGTGAATGGTACGAACGGGATGGGCGAAGCCTGCAAGTACATTTCCCGACTGGGCACTTTTTTTCCCATGCGCCCCGTCGAAAAAAAAGCTTTCAGCCATTCGCGCGGGTTCCATTCGCTCGCGAGAAGGGGTGGGTTTCGGTAGACAGAAAGTGCCGAGGACGCATCTACTCCTCCACTCGACGTACGGCCGCCGGAAACAATGCGCCCATCCATTCGATTCAATTGAGGCTTATAGCTTTTAATACGGGTGTATACATTCCCGTCTATAGAGCCCCGAAGCGTGAATACGTGCAGGTATAATGCATCCACCTTTCACGTCCAACCTCAATGCGCAACAGCACCAGCCGTATCGAGATTGCTCCAATTCCCGGGTGAAAGGTTTGCATTTCAATTGCCGCCGTCCGCTCTATAGCGTTTTCAAAATCAACGGATAAAGGAAAAACGTTCGCGGATATCAACGAGAGCGCGGTTGTTTCGTTTGCGATATAAAGCGCTTTATTGGATCGACGACGACTCAATTAGACGAGGCGAAGAGAAAGGCATCACTTCCGTATGAAGGTCGCACGAGAAGATCCGGCGAGAGCTTCCCGACGCTTTGTCGTGGCTCCGTCTACTTGTTGCGATGCAGACTCGCACGCTTCGGCGCTGGTCCGAGTGCAGACAACAATGCCACTGATACAAGGCCGGGCCGTCGAGAAGATTGAGCTCCATGACCTCGACCCGCTGTGAATTCGAGGATCGTTTTGTTGGCATTCACATAGTTTCGTAAGCCGCGGGCGTGCCTTCAACCCTGCGACAGACGAAAGAGCAAGCGCGCGATACAATGAGCGACGAGAGACACAAAAGGCGCAATCTTTTTAACGTCAAGAATCACTTTTCCGCGGCGAAGTATGCTTTATACGATGGTACCAAGTGACCCGACACCTCTAGTGTACTTGCCAGCTAGTTGACTAGCCGCGCAGACAGCTCGTGCCCGCTTAGCTTTTGGCACGTAGCCGCGGCTTTTCCGGCCGTCCCTTAACGGGTCTTCGACCGATGCGGAGATAAGACCTTTGGCCGGTGGCTGGAAACGCCAGCACGCCCAAGAGTGCATTCCTCTTTTCCTCCTTCGCTTCTTCATGTATTGAAACGACTCGATATTCCGGTCTACAGGAATATCAGGATCTTCTGGATCGTCTTTTCTCCCGCGGATGGTGAGGACTTGGAGCTCCGGGCCGGCAGAATCTCGTTGGAGACAGGGATTTCACGACGGGTGGGTCCGTCGAATGAGGTAGGATTGCCAATCCCAGCAGATGCGTCGGTCGAACTGCCGGACGCGAAGCGAAGGGAATCAGGATCAGTTAGGGCATTCTTTGGTCTCACAACTTGGGAACGTAGCTATCTACCCGACTTTTAACATCAAATCCTATTTAACTTGACGGTACACAAGCTCCCATTTCGGGTTGACTCGCTTGAAGTTAGAAATATATGAGGTTCGAGAAACGTTTGGTCCGATGGCTATCCAGCGACGAGCGCACAGCGACACGTGTACCCCTCCCCATTTCTGACTACTTCTTATAGTTAGGACTGGGACACGCAGACAGCATGCAATCAGAAAGAGGGTACCCTATCCAGATCCGTGAAGGGGTTTTGTGCTACTTGTAGCGCAAAGCTTGTAGGTGCGGCCAGTAATGCGCTGAATGGGCTGGGCGTCATGAGTGTCCCAGTCCAACGTGCTGAGACTGAGCTTATGCTGGCGACACGACCTCCACCTTCTCGTTGAGAACCCCCGTCGGAGATGCTGTGAGGCTACGATTTTGGCGTATTCCTGGTGGGCGGCTAAGCGAGTCGATTCCCCATACAGGGTAGGTTCAACTTATTCAATGATTTTTAACTGATGATGGCAGGGTTTTCCCTGGTGTCTTCTGTTGTCCATCCAACGGTTCGTTCCTGGAAGCAGTTTTCGACTCGGTAGGTCGAAAACTGCTATCGCCGTCGGAGATTCGGGTAGGTCGAGAACTGCTATAGCCGTCGGAGATTCGGTGGAGCTACGATTTTGCCGTATGGCTGGTGGGTGGCTAAGAGAGTCGATTCCCCATACAGGGTAGGTTCAACTTATTCAATGATTTTAAGTGATGATGGCAGGGTTTTCACTGGTGTCTTCTGTTGTCCATCCAACGGTTCGTTCCTGGAAGCAGTTTTCGACTCGGGTAGGTCGAGAACTGCTACAGCCGTCGGAGATTCGGTGGAGCTACGATCTTGCCGTATGGCTGGTGGTTGGCTAAGAGAGTCGATTCCCCATACAGGGTAGGTTCAACTTATTCAATGATTTTAAGTGATGATGGCAGGGTTTTCCCTGGTGTCTTCTGTTGTCCATCCAACGGTTCGTTCCTGGAAGCAGTTTTCGACTCGGGTAGGTCGAGAGCTGCTATAGCCGTCGGAGATTCGGTGGAGCTACGATCTTGCCGTATGGCTGGTGGGTGGCTAAGAGAGTCGATTCCCCATACAGGGTAGGTTCAACTTATTCAATGATTTTTAACTGACGATGGCAGGGTTTTCCCTGGTGTCTTCTGTTGTCCATCCAACGGTTCGTTCCTGGAAACAGTTTTCGACTCGGGTAGGTCGAGAGCTGCTATAGCCGTCGGAGATTCGGTGGAGCTACGATCTTGCCGTATGGCTGGTGGGTGGCTAAGAGAGTCGATTCCCCATACAGGGTAGGTTCAACTGATTCAATGATTGTTAACTGATGATGGCATGGTTTTCTCTGGTGTCTTCTGTTGTCCATCCAACGGTTCGTTCCTGGAAGCAGTTTTCGACTTGGGTAGGTCGCGAACTGCTGTAGCTGAAGATCAGGCGATAACGACTGGGAAGGGGTGGGGCTGCCGTGGGGTTGAACCCGAGGTGGAGGTCCTTTGCCCTCCAAAGCCGCGTAACTGCATCCAACGCAATAACTGTACCCAGATTCGTTTGAAGCTCCACCGATCGACTCTCCCGCGGGGGAACAAAGAAATCTCTTTGCGAGAGCGTGTTAACCGTGCCCCGTGACAATATCGATTGTCGTTTGCATTCGAGATAATGCACGTGAGCACGCAATGTAGTAATATAGTCAATGAGGCTGTTAAACGAGTCGATAAAAGCCGGACATTGGTCGGACCATTGGGGAACTTGGTAAAGGCCGTCAGAGCCCGTAAACGAGCTCTATTCGATTTCACGGCGGAGTTATCGACCATTCCGCGAGTACAACACACCTCCGCCCTCCCGCGAATATTAAATACGAACGCGCGCTGCATACACTGACCGGATTTCGCTGCAGTTTGCATTATATGAATTGCTATATTATCTCGCTCCGCGATATAGGCTCGGAATTTCGATGGACACGGGTGGATCGAGTTGTTTATCGTCGCGATTTCGCATCACTCGGATCCGCCACGTTGTTTTTGGCCGCGGCTTCGTTAGATCGCAAATCCGGCAGGGCCGGTCAAGGCGTTTCGGTTCGACGGTGATACATTTCGAAGATCAGAGTTTGAGTCCAAGTTCTGCAAGGTAGCGATCTCCTCCATCGCATTTCCGTCGTCTTGGAGGGCAGGAAAGCTCCGAGTTTCGGCCAAAATTTCTCCCTCGTACGTCGGACGAGGCTCCTCAATCGACCCGACTCCATGACCGTTATCGCCCCTCCCTTCGACGGTGAGTGAATTCGTTCGAGTGATCGCTGCTCCGCAGTCTCAACCGTAAAGTGGCTTATCCGCTTAATACTCCCGACTTCCGTATATATTCCCGAGTAGATGCGCTCCCGGTCTGAGAATCGAGCGCTGAATCAGCGGAATCGCGGATAATACAATCATAGGCGATCGGCATCGGCGCAGGAATTTTTTCCATCGAATGATAAACACGGCGAGTAAAAGTTCTTCCAATTTCGCATCTCAAACGGGATTTTCAATCATCGCTCTTCTATTCTCACTCGCGAAGGGCTCACATTTTTTATCCGGACAAATTCATATCGGACATTGATAGCGCTCGAAGAGCGGAATTCTTCCCTATCTGTGGCGATACACAGAATTCGCGATTTGTTCCGAGTCGTTTTTGTAAGCCGTTTTTTTTTTCAGCGCTTGTTCCCTTTTCGCCTGTGCACAGGCAAAATACATCACAGAGGGAAGCCCCGGCTGGTTCATGGAGCAAAGCCGTCGCGCGCTCGGAATGCTGATCCCTTGTGTTAAATTCTGGATAACGGCCAAGCCGGTTATCTGCGGCCCGGCTAGCGCGGTATCCACCCAGGTGATTTCTTCCCTCCTTCGAGAACGTTCACAGTGGCCGTCCGCTAGCGCGTGTGTCGTCCCGGCTACTGCCGGCTCTCCGAGGGAAAAACCGCCCGATACGGCCCGATTGCGGAAAGAACGGAGTTAATCCGTCCTCGGTTCTTCCGCGTTCGCCGCAGAACGCGAGATAATATCGACTGCGCGATATCCACCGCGTTGTCCCCGTGCGAAGCTGCACGGGGGTGCGCAAAGAGTATTGTTCGCAGGGGAGAGCGGGGCAAAATGGCACACCGGGGCAAAATGGGACGAAATGGTCAAATGCAGTCCGCCGTATGATAGAATCGGCGCAAAATGGGACAAGAGAAAGGCCCGTCGAAGTAGATTTTTTTGCTGGCCCATTTTGCCCCAATACCATTCTGCCCTGGTCCCATTGTGCGTGAATACCATTCTTCCCCGGTATGCCGTTTTGCCCCGCTCTCCCCTAAGTTCAAAATCGCCGTGGCCGGCGAGCAAAAACGCGGCGGCTATAATAAACGATACGGCAGCGCGGAATAAACGTTCGCTTCCACTCGTACGTCGAGTTTCCGTACGAGATTACGCTTTCCGCGCAGCCGGCGAACGAGCCAAAGCTCGAAAGCTAGTTCGCCGTCGTCTCCCGGTGGTGGTGGTGGTGGTGGTGTCTTACGACGGGTTGCACTTGCTTACGGGGCCGAACGTACGCGAGCACTACAAGTCTCGCAGATTGTTATAAGCCTCGCACAACACACCCTTTAACCTTCTTCTCGTCGTTCGGTCGCTTGTCTCTTTCCGCGTTCTTCGGTCCCAGAGTCTCTCCCTCTCTATTCCACTTGTGCCGATCCCCCGGAGCCGAAGCCCTGCGGCGCTGTGAGTAAATTGTACGGTTAAACTTTCGAAATTTAGTGGTGAACTTGGAGTGGCGTAACCGAGCCAGCCGCGTAACCCAGCCACGAAGGCCACACTCGCCGTGGCTCTTCCGACTCGCTCTGCTCGCTCCTTCCACCGTTCCGCCTTCCGCATTCCCGGCTCCTTTCCGCCCCTCGACCATTGCCCGTATCGTTGCTCCCGCTCTGGCCTCGGCTCCCCATTAAATCCTCGGTTGCTCCGGAGACTCTCGCTCTCTTCTCGGCCCTTCGCCACCGTTGCGCATACCCTCGCAGACAGGGGGATGAGCGAAGCCGCTTCAGCTCGCTTTCACAATCGAGCACGTACGAAAGTCGAAACAATGCTAACCGGCTGCGACGACGATATTCATCGGGGTCGTTGAATGGCGCACGTCGTCAGCCTCTTCTGACTTCTGCGACACCGCTTTCAGCGATCGCACGACGCAACCCGTGCAGAAATCCAGTGCGGGATTCACTGCGAGCCCGTTAATGCTTCCCTGACTCAGTCCGGGGTCCGGGAAGGCAATCTAATATCAGCCCGTGCGGACTTGTCGCACTTCGCAGACCTGGGCCTTTGTAGGGGAGAGCGGGGCAAAATGGCACAGCGGGGCAAAATGGTACGAAATGGTCAAATAAAGTCGCGTGTATGATAGAATTGGGGCAAAATGGGACAAGAGAAAGAACCATTGAAGCAGCCTAGGGGAGAGCGGGGCAAAACGGCATACCGGGGCAAAATGGTATTTACGCACAATGGGACGAGGGCAGAATGGTATTGGGGCAAAATGGGACAGCAAAAAAATCTACTTCGATGGGACTTTATCTTGTCCCATTTTGCCCCAATTCTATCATACGGGGGACTTTATTTGACCATTTCGTACCATTTTGCCCCGCTGTGCCATTTTGCCCCGCTCTCTCCTAAGTTCCCAATCTCGGATTCCACAGCTGGGCCTATAATGAGCCCTCACATTATTTTGGCTGCCCGTATAAATGTCTGCACGGTAACCTTCCATTCATCCCACCGGCTGCTGTTCTTCCGATTACGATGGTGTTCCATAATAACGCCGCGAATTCCGCGATATTCCAATGACGCGCGAGGCCGTCGCGTCAAAGTTGTATCGACCGATGACGATGGTGCCGCCTACGAACACCCGTCGCCTCTTCCTCTTCGCATCTCTCTCCGCCTCGGGTCCGACCTTGCCGTTCCCTCTCCGTTGACCCGGCGAGCGCGAAGAAATAATTCAGTGAGCAACCGCCTTTCGGTATCGAGAAAAATCGGTGTACTCGAATATCGCGTCGATATCGGATATTCCTCTTTCTCTCGTTTTCCTTTTGCCTCCTCGGCGAAATGGGAAAAAGCTCTCGTCGATTCTCGTGTAACGCGACGAATCTCGCGAGCGACCCATTTAGTTTTTTTCTTCTTCTTTTTTCGTCTCTCGCTCTCATTGCCATCGATCTTCCTTCTCTCGTATAATGCCCGCTCCCGAGGCAGGGGAGAGCGGGGCAAAATGGCATGCCGGGGCAAAATGGTATTCGCGCACAATGGGACCAGGGGAGAATGGTATTGGGGCAAAGTGGGACAGCAAAAAAATCTACTTCGATGGGACCTTCTCTTGTCCCATTTTACACTAATTCTATCATACGGGGGACTTAATTTGACCATTTCGGACCATTTTGCCCCGGTATGCCATTTTGCCCCGCTCTCCCCTACACAAACATTGCCGTTCATGCGGTATCTCTCTGTGACGATTTTTTCGCAAGACCGTACATTCGTCGTCTTTGACGGATGTCCGCGATAATCGATAAAAGCACGGTAGTAGTTCGCAAATTAATCCGCGCCGCACCGCCGGGACTGCTCAACGGGATTCGTTCGACGAGGCAGCCGTATTCATTACAAAGAAAAAGTTTCGCTTTGAGAATGTTAGTGCGTTCTTTTTTCTCTTCCGCGTGCCGCGCTCGGAGTCTCGAAGAATATTTGCCTCGATCGCGATGCTCCGGACGGCGGAGATCCGCCCTTCAGGGCTGAGTGTCGATTGTCACTAATGGCTCAATGAAATTGGATATCTAAAGACCGCCGGCCGTATCGAGTCTATAGACGACATGATTCACATCCGTCGTAGGTTCGTACGTCGCGGCGCTTTCTTTTGTACCGTCCATACGATCGATACTACTTATAATGTTATTAGGTGAAACGGGAATGGTATGATAGTCGTTGAAGCTAATGATAGATTTGATTCGTCGTGGAAATTGCATACTGAACTGTGCTACCTTTCTATATAAAGCAATTTTGTCATGACCGCGTATAAGAAGATATCCCAGATAATGTGGCAATGTCTCGGGGCGGCTAAAGTCACGGCAAAGTCAAAATCACGGATTATCTAAAGACACAGCAAAGTCAAAATCACGGATTATCTAAAGACAAGGCGGAGTTAAAATCACGGATTAGCTAAAGACACGGCAAAGTCAAAATCACGGATTAGCTAAAGACACGGCGGAGTTAAATTCACGGATTAGCTAAAGACACGGCAAAGTCAAAATCACGGATTAGCTAAAGACACGGCGGAGTTAAAATCACGGATTAGCTAAAGACACGGCAAAGTCAAAATCACGGATTAGCTAAAGACACGGCGGAGATAAAATCACGGATTAGCTAAAGACACGGCAAAGTCAAAATCACGGATTAGCTAAAGACACGGCAAAGTCAAAATCACGGATTAGCTAAAAACACGGCGGAGTTAAAATCATGAAGTAGTTGAAGACACAGGGTTAAAGTCCTAGAGAAGTTGATGGCGTGATCGCAGCGCGGTAAAAATCACGAAACGGCTTGATTCACGGTCGCCGCTGGGTGAAAAACACGGACACGTTACAATCACAACGGGGTTCGAATGATGGAGTTGCCAATTTGATCGCGGGGCTAAGCCCACGGAGGGATTTAAATCATGGAACGGTTACGATCATCAACGGACCGAAATCATGGCGCTGCTAGTATCACGAACAGGCTAAAGGCACGGAGTTGTTAGGCTCATGAACAGTCTAAAGTCACGGAGAATCCGAAATCATTGAGCGGTTGATTTCACGGACAAGCTAAAGTCACAAAGTTGTTGGGCTCATGAACAGTCTAACGTCACGGAGAACCCAAAATCATTGAGTGTTTAATTCCACGGGCGGGCTACAGTCACGGAGTTGTGGCTTATGAACAGTCTAAAGCCACGGAGAACCCAAAATCATTGAGTACTTAATTTTACGGACAGGCTAAAGTCACGAAGTTGTTAGGCTCATGAACAGTCTAAAGTCACGGAGAACCCAAAATCATTGAGTCGTTAATTTCACGGACAGGCTAAACTCACGGAGTTGTTAGGCTCATGAACAGTCTAAATTCACGGAGAACCCAAAATCATTGAGTGGTTAATTTCACGGACAGGCTAAAGTCACGAACTTGTTAGGCTCATGAACAGTCTAAAGTCACGGAGAACCCAAAATCATTGAGTGGTTAATTTCACGGGCGGGCTAAAGTTACGGAGTTGTTGGGCTCATGAACAGTCTAAAGTGACGGAGAACCCAAAATCATTGAGTGGTTAATTTCACGGGCGGGCTAAAGTTACGAAGTTGTTAGGCTCATGAACAGTCCCAAGTCACGAAGAACCCAAAATCATTGCGTGGCTAATTTCACGGACAGGCTAAAGCCACGGAGTTGTGGCTCATGAACAGGCTAAAGTCACGGGGAACCCAAAATCATTGCGTAGCTAATTTCACGGACAGGCTAAAGCCACGGAGTTGTGGCTCATGAACAGTCTAAAGTCACGGGAAATCCAAAATCAAAGTAGTTCATTTCACGGACAGGCTAAAGCCACGCCGTCAGCTGGATCATGACCCGGAGAAAGTCCGAGTTTAGCCGCCGAACGAAACGAAGACGATGAAGAACAGCGACGAATGTACGATGGGGTTTGGGAAGAATTCCGCGGCGAGGCGTCGCGCCGCAGCGCGTTTGAAGGATAACCGTGGGCGTTGCCAATCGTGAGACGAAAAAAGTTCGCGAAGGATTTTCGGGCGGGAATCCCGAGCGGCGTCGAACCGAGGGAAATCTCGGGCAGGAGAGTCGTCTCTCGTGCAGCTTTAATCTTCAATGAGGAATATTTCAGCTCTTAATTAGACGAGGCCGGGCGAGCGCCGCTCGGCGCAAAGAGTAGCCATTGCGTCTCCCGCTCGTGAAGAACGCCGACCGCGCCGTCGCTCGTCGCGGCTCCGGTTGCCTAAGTGCTGCTTGTTATAAAGTGTGCCTTTTATCTTCCAGCTTCTCCGGCGCGCCGAGCACTCTTTCCCTTCGCATCGCTACCGCATCGCCGACGTCTGACCCTCCTCTCCGCCTTATCCTTCCCGAGCGAATCTCGCTCTGGCCACTTTTTATTAATGCCCCTCATACGGAATTCATCCTCCGGCCGACTCGACCGGCCGACTCACGTCCGTGCCGTCGCTCACCGTAAAACTATATCTCTTCCCGAGGCCTATTTAATTATTTTCGCTTTCCCTCGAGCTTTCGCTCCGACTTCGCGCCCAGTCGCGGCTCGCGTCGGGGACCTCGAAAGGAACAAACTTTCCCATCGGTGAGCGCGCTCGATACGCGCCTCGCCGTTCACTCTCCCGGTGCATTAAACGCCGCGTATGAAAATCGACTCGTCGGCGCATATAAACGAAGCGTTTGAATGTTCGATGCTCTCCGAAAGTAAAACAACACCGCGCCGAAGTTATAATGAGAGAATGACGCGCGAGGGAGAACGGCGCGCGAAACCGAATGAAACGCAATAATAGCGCGCCGGGGCGCGTTGCTCGACTCGCATCCGAAAGCCATCTCGGGCAACAAAGTTTCCCGGTAGCTCGGCTCGATGCTCGCGGAAACGAAAAAGCCTCGCGGATGTGAAACATTCATTCTATTAAAATAACGGAGTTGACTCTCTTTTTTTTTTTTTCTTTTTTTTTTTTTTTTTTTTCGACGCACGAACGCCCCGCATCGCAGACGCTTCTGGCGAGTATGAGAGTTTCATTGAACACCGGAAAGCGGCGTTTCGAGAATGAAGACTCGACGAGCCTCGCGCGCGAGCGAAGGATCCTCGTCCCTTCGGATCCCAATTCCGTTCGCCCAATTCCAAATCTGCTCACCGATTCACGAGCTCTCCCATCCATTCGACTGCTAAACTAACCTCGCACTCGGGAGGCTTCGCTACTAACGCCCGGCGCGCTCCTTCCGGCTGCGGAACTTCATCCGAAGACGAAACCCGACGAATCATCAACGTCCTTTGCCAAAGCTCACGTATCCTGGGCGAACCAGACGAACACGCCGCACAGAGCCCACGAACGAGTCACGGCAAAGGGATGAGTCACACGGAAATACGCGCGCGCGTGTGTGTGTGGGGGGGAGAGCGGGGCAAAACGGCATACCGGGGCAAAATGGTATTCACGCACAATGGGACGAGGGTAGAATGGTATTGGGGCAAAATGGGACGGCAAAAAAATCTACTTCGATGGGACTTTCTCTTGTTCCATTTTGCCCCAATTCTATCATACGGGGGACTTTATTTGACCATTTCGGACCATTTTGCCCCGGTATGCCATTCTGCCCCGCTCTCCCCTAGGTTGCCGGAACGAGAAGGCGAGACCTCCTCGCCGGATTCTTGCAGGCGAGCTGCGTATAGCTCGTTAGCACCGGTAATTGCAAATTGCAAAATTGGTCTCGCGACTCCGTCGCGCTGCAGCTACCGCGCGCGCTACCACCCGTGGATGTCTCGCGGATACGAGACATTCTCCAACAAGTTTTGAGACATTGCAAGTTTGTTTTTTTTTTTTTTTTTTTTAAGGTACACGAGCTTTCAGGGCGTTCGCGATATTGTTCACTAGCTCTCTTGTAGAAATTTGTAAAGGTGGCCAAAACGATATGAGGGCCCACTAGAGGGTTAGCTGAGGAATTTAAGATAGGGAATCCACTAGTGGGCCCTACTCGGCCCATCATAGGTATCCGACAGTCAATTCACAAGTGTTCTCGTGAAAACCAATCTAGGACGCCGCCACGTCCCCTCGTTAGGACCTGCGAGGGGACAACTTGAAGAAATCGAAGGGAACCCCATCCGAGAATCCGAAATGGTCAAACAATGTCCCCCGTATGATAGAATTAGGGCAAAATGGGACAAGAGAAAGTCCCATCGAAGTAGATTTTTTCGCTGTCCCATTTTGCCCCAATACCATTCCGCCCTGGTCCCATTGTCCGTGAATACCATTTTGCCCCGGTATGCCGTTTTGCCCCGCTCTCCCCTACATGGCACTTTGAGTATTCAGTACTCAAAGTACTTCGCCCAGCTCTGAATCCTTAATGCTGGCCAAAATTCAAGTCTATGTGACGAATCCCATAGACTACCCCATTCATTTACCCCATCAAGGTGGTTCATGCGTAAGATGTTCATTTCGCATAAGTTCGAGGAAATTGAGAGTGAACTGCAAACATTTCTCGGTGGTATAAAAATCTGAAAAAATTCCCATCCATTGAGGGTACTGAAGAGATTACTTTTGCATAATAATAATTGCAAAAAGTTATTAACAAATTTATGGAAAAAACACTTGTTAAACAAATTAACGGTAACTCAACATTGTTTTTAAATGAAAATGATTCGTTCATTTTTCGAAAAGCGTATGAATTTTTTCGAATTTTCATCTTTATTTCGAATGTTCTTGTTTTTTACATGGAAAAATGTGCAAAAATCAAAATGAAGATAAAAACCTGAAAAAATTCATACTTTTTCCAAAAAATAAACGAATCATTTTTATTAAAAAAAAAAAAGTTGAGTTACCGTTAATTTGTTTAACAAGCTTTTTTTTTCATCAATTTGTTAATAACTTTTTGCAATTATTGTTATGCAAAATTAAGCTTTTCAGTACGTTCAATGGGAATGAATTTTTTCAGATTTTCATACCATCGACAAGTGTTTGCAATTCCCTCTCAATTTTCTCGAACTTATGCGAAATGAACGTCTTACGCATGAACTACCTTAATTTGTCCTAAGAAAGAAAAAACGGTCTAGCAACTGTGAAAAGCCCGTGCGGGCTGGCATTAGATTTCCTTACCGATCCCGGACTAAGTCACTAAGCATTTGCGGGCCCGCAGTAAATCCCGTGCTAGATTTCCGCGCGAGCTGGTGGAACCGGATGCTCCGGTCATTAAAAGAGTCGGCATCGAAACTTTTGTCGCGTACAAACGAACGTCACGGATACGTGAAGCGCGGTGAATAATTCCATCCCGTGTCTTTTTTTTTTCCCCCGACTATACCGCAAACGTCGGATGGGAATTGGAGAAAAAAAAAGTCGTCGTTAAAAGTTGTTCCATGGCGATTGGATAAACTCACAATTACGGTATCGTCGTCGTGTGGAATCAAGCTCGTCGCCTGCACTATAATATCGTCGATGTGCAGCGCCGCAGCACTTGGATAATAGAGACACCAGGCGAAGGCAATAAAAGTATAACGATGCGACATTCGCGATGGCGCCAGCCCGCTACGCCGGCTATATTTGGATGAGCATAATTCCCGTGCCGGCGGAACAGAAAGAGAGTATCGACGTGGAGGCGTTCCATGCAGGCGAGCGGGGGTGCCCGACGTATGACGCTGTGATTCGAGTCGCACACGTGCGCAGGCCGTACCCTCGCAGTGGCTTTAATAATGCACGTCGAACAATGGACGAAAGTGCAAGATCAACAGAGTGCGCGACTGCGATTCCAGGCGGCGCAGCCTCGATAGACTCGGTGCCGATTCGTGTCGCGTCTATTTTTAGAGAAAACTCCGGCGGAGCCTCCTTCGCGCTGTACACTTTGTCCGGCCGACAAATTGTTACAAATCGGTTTAGTGAAGAATTTATACGAGGACGGAATATTCCGAGGGAAAAATCGACGTCAGGCCGTCATCGGGACCTTCATGGAGTGCGTAAGGTCTTCGCAAAGTCCTGGTAAGGTACTTAATCGAGCCCTGATCGCCTGTGGAACACGATGGCATGTAAGGGGCTGATCAGGCAACCAGACAGGTTTGTCCAAGCTGACTCCACCCTGGAAACCTATGAAATTTGTTATGGAAACAATAATTAATAAACCTGTCATGCGTATTACGTGATAACAGAGATAAACCAAGGTAGACATGATTTTTAGAGAATCAGCCTTCAACGCTGATTCTTTGTGGAAGCTACAGTCGCGATGAATACCCTTGAACGAAATAAAAACTGCCTACCTTTGGATTGCATCGACTTGCCAGATCAGACACTGGATGTCTTCAAGCTGTAAGGCCTGATCAGGAAGACATGAGGTTCGTTTCCTTGGAAATCGGGATTGTGTCAGCAGACAACCTGATCTGCATCTTATTAGACCTTTGCCAGGGCTGCGTCGCCTTGCCAGATCAGACACACGATGTCTTTAAGTTGTAAGGCTTGATCAGGAAGACATCAGGTTCGTTCCCTTGGCAATACTAAGGCGTATCAGCAGACAACCTGATCTGCATCTTATCAGACCCTTGCCAGGACTGCATAGATTCGCCAGATCAGATACACGATGTCCTCAGTTGTAAGGCCTGATCAGGAAGCCATCAGGTTCGTTCCCTTGGAAATTGGGATTGTATCAGCAGACAACCTGATCTGCATCTTATCAGACCCTAGCCAGGACTGCATAGATTCGCCAGATCAGACACACGATGTCTTAAAGTTGTAAGGCCTGATCAGGAAGACACCAGGTTCGTTTCATTGAAAATCGGGATTGTGTCAGCAGACAACCTGATCTGCATCTTATCAGACCCTCGCCAGGACTGCATAGATTCGCCAGATCAGACACACGATGTCTTCAAGTTGTAAGGCCTGATCAGGAAGACATCAAGTTTGTTTAATAATCGGGATTGTGTCATCAGGCACTCTTGTGTGTAATTTCAAGTCCTCATCAGGTCAGACACATCTTGGCCATCCCTTACCAAGTCCCGATAACGCATCAGATAATCTGACATCAGTTCTTGCTCGGTTGGCAAATCGTCGAACGATCTCCGCGGATGCCACACGGACAAGCGTACCGATGGATGTATAGATGAATTTGCAGAGTAATATAATTGCCTCGGACGAGTCGCGAGTAAGTCAACGCGGTAAGACGTTTCAACAGTTCCCCGGGGTGGTATTATGTCCGGGGCTCATTTGAATTCCCATTATCTCGATGGGAGTCTGGATGGAGCGATAGAGCGAGTTGTTCGCCGCGGCGAACTTGGACGTCTAGATCGCAAACGACTCGTCTCCGTTGTGGCTCGAGGCGGTGCGTTTCAATGCCGCAGTGGCATTCAGAACGGAGACGGTGAGAGCCCCGGGTAATCTCTGCGAAGGACGCGGATCGAGACGGCGACGAGGACAGGGTTGGAGTTTTCGCGCTCTCGCGATGCCTGTAGACAACGGGTAGGCAAACAAGAAGATTCCCGGAGACGGCAAGCCAAAGTAAATATTGATGATCGAAGCGAGTGGAGCGCAAACGAATGAGGAGACCTGTGGCTTGCGCTCGTCGTCTTCCACGGCGTCGCTGTAACTCTTCCACCGTCGTCGATGCTCCGACGGGACTCGAATCGATATACCTATCTGGCTGCGATTAATCAGACTCCGGCTGGGACACTTTTCTTCTTCCATTCCCGATGTTCCATGACGCATTGCACTCGACTCGCGACACCATCCTCAAAGGCTCTTTCTCACAAGCTACTCGACAGCGACACTCTTGCCATGCGCCTTTTTTCCCTCTTCTCCTTTTCGTCCTTTTAGCCGCCTTCATCCGGCTTGAAAATGTTCTTCGAGGATTCCGTCGAGAAAACGCTCAAGCATACCGACAGGGCAATGAAGAGCTCCCCAAGCTCGGGGGAAACTGAAGATGGCATTTGCATTGCATTACTGACGCATCCCGCTGCGGTTTCTCGCTTCGTGTCGCTCGACTTTTCTTTACTCTCTTGTCCGTTTCGAGGGATCTTCCATCTTGTCGAGTCAATGAAACGGGTACGCATCCGGCGCATGACGCTATTGTCGCATATGGATGTACCGTCCGCTTTATCGGGATGAATCTCGACGCGTGACAAGTCTCGCGATGACATCCGAGAGCAGCTTTCGGAATGCGCTCGTTCGACAACGTCAAGACGCCTCCGCTCCCGTCCTCTCGTCGGATGTTTGCGAACGCGTGACGGCTATCATCAGTGTCGCGAGACGCTTAGCCCACCGAGACGCAAAGTCGCGAATCGGCCAAAGACCCGGTACATCATCTTTTTCCTGCCGGGACAACTCCGTATCCTTGAAACGGACACCTGGGAATTTTCGAGGCACTCTCTTCGCGATGAGAACGGGCTATGCATAAGACTTGCACGTGGAGACAGAGCGCTCGCTTTATAAAAGTCTTCATGCTTCCAGACTAGCTCCGGTGAATTTCTAATCTCCATTTACCAAAACTTTTGACAGACCCCGACTTTCTTCCGTAATCCTGCCTGTCTCTTCGTATGATCGTGCCGCCTACTTTAACTGGATAGCCCAACGATTTTACTGAAATGGGCGTAAAGGGACGTAATGCCGTTGCTGTACCGACAGCTCTGTGACCTGAGCTGGTCCACAAGTCTTGGCCCTGCCGTGACATCGGCCACCCCGTGACTGTAACCCTGCCGTGACATCAGCCACTTCGTGTTTTTAACCCTGCTGTAAGATTGGCTACACCTACACATTAGCTGACGTTAACCGATTCATGATTTTACGCCTGAGTTTAGTCACTCCGTGAACATAGTCACTCCGTGACTTTAATCACTCCGTGAACTTAGCCACTCCCTGATCTTAGCCACTCGTGCTTTAGTCACTCCGTGAACGTGGCCACTCCGTGACTTTAGTCACTCTGTGAACTTAGCTACTCCGTGACTTTGGTCACTCCGTGAACTTAGCCACTCCGTGAACCTAGCCACTCCGTGAACTTAGCCACTCTGTGAACTTAGCCACTCCGTGAACTTAGCTACTCCGTGACTTTAGTCACTCCGTGAACTTGGCCACTCCGTGACTTTAGTCACTCTGTGAACTTAGCCACTCCGTGAACTTAGCTACTCCGTGAACTTAGCCACTCCGTGATCTTAGCCACTCCGTGACTTTAGTCACTCTGTGAACTTAGCCACTCCGTGAACTTAGCCACTCCGTGATCTTAGCCACTCCGTGACTTTAGTCACTCTGTGACTTTAGTCACTCTGTGAACTTAGCCATTCCGTGACTTTAGTCACTCTGTGAACTTAGCCACTCCGTGACATGAGTCACTCCGTGAACTTAGCCACTCCGTGATTTTAGCCACTCCGTGATTTCAGCCACTCCGTGATTTTAGTCATTCCGTGACGTTAGCCACTCCGTGATTTTAGTCATTCCGTGAAATTAGCCACCCCGTTTTTAGTCACTCCTAGCATATTCCTATCCTCTTTAGCATTATTCCTATCAGGATCAATAATCATCGTTTTAACTCCAGGAGATTCCGACGCGTCCACGCCAATCCGTGACGACTTATTGAGAATTGTGAAACAAATATGTCGTCACCAACGCTCGATTGCTATACACTACGGACCAGCGTGCGTTTCGGTCACGAGGAGTCTCCACCTACGGCGGTACGAACTGCTCGTACTGCATACGATACCACTGTATAACGGCGAAACGTCGAAGCGGAAGCTTCGAAACTCCCCGCTACAACTTTGCGTTCTACCCGCCAGGGAAATCAGTTCCGAAGAAGCCTCCACCTCCCGACGATTTTCATCGGAAATCTCTCTTCGGCTGTTTTACTCTCGAGCTCGATTATTTTTTATTTTTTCCTCTATTTCCGTCAATAGCAATCGTTACGTCCCACGTTACCGCAGCACTCTCTCCCGACAATACGTGAAATACACGAAACTAACGAACTTTGATTGATGGAAAAATAGAAAAAAAAAATTTATTTTTAAAAACTCAAATTTTTTTTTCGGAATCGTCTCGTTCAGCCGATCGCAGTGAAACGCAAAACTGCCGTCCCTTTGCCCTGCGGGCAGGCGCCAGTTAAAATCATTGGCGAAAAAAAGCATGCAGGTTTTCCTCGGCCACAATGCGATCCGAATCGTCTCGAAGCTGCCGCTTCGAAATAATTTAATTTCGATCAAAAAAAAATTCCAAAACCCAAATGTTTTAAGAACCTTTCGAGCGAAATTATCAATTTTTTTTCGCCGATTATTCAGTTTTATCGGCGCGCAGCCAGACTCGATACATCGATCATGCGCTCATTCCGTCGTTGTCGGCTCATTAATGCGCATAATTCCGTTCGGCACACGCGACTCGAGAAAAAATTGTATATTAAATCTCGATCGACACGGAATACGAGGACGAGAGTTATTATTATCATCGCTGTCGTGCGACGAGAGTGAGCGATGAGATTATTAAAATTCATTGCCGCGCAGTACAATTATCAATCATGCGGGGGAGTATTGTCTTATAATCTCGTATTTGGGTCGACACTTCCACCCCTCGAAAAAAAATAGCACTTTTTTTTTTTTTTTTTTTTTTTTTTCCGACCGTTCGGAGAGCCGGAATCGTTGTCTTCGAAATGAAAGGGCTACGAAAATCGGGTCGGACGAGACGGTAGACGCGATCGAGTGGAGAGCAGAAAAAAGTGGTTGAGCTCGTCGGTGCGGAATCCAGAAGAGCCAGGGCGAGGGGATCGAGATAGGGTGATTTGGGGATATTACCGGGGCGGGGAGCTCCGCCAGCTTGCCTTAAGATGCGAGGACACGTTTGCACGATATTTTCCTGAAAATTAAATTCATGCGAGCGCTCCGGTCCCGGCCCCGCGGCGGACAAGCAGCCCTTCGAGCCGGTCTCGAATCGCGTATTCATCGACGGACGACGCGCCACTCAGTCTTAGCGCGATGGGCTATTTCGAATTTTCCAATTTCACCGACGACTCGCCGCCTCCCCGTTCTCGCACTACATCCGCATTCGTCGTCGCTGTAGTCTCGGCGCTTCAGGCGGCTGAGACACCTGAAATTTTCAAAAAATCGATTTTTTTTTAATATTTTTTTTTTTTTTTTTTTTTTTATACATACTGTATAATACCTACACACCAAATTTCAGATCGAAATTCCAAAAATCACCAAAGTTCGAAGCATTTTAGTAAGATAACGAATAATTATTACATGCATTATTGCAAAATTATGTTTTCTCGATGGTATAAAAATCTGAAAAAAATCGTCCATATTAAAGGTAGTCGAATGATTGATTTTGCACCGTAATAATTCCAAAATGTTATTAACAAATTAATGAAAAAAAATGGTTCAACAAATGTTTTAGCAATACAACTTTTTTTTTTATGAAAATTATTCGTTCACTTTCTTAAATATGTATGGATTTTTTCAGATTTTTAAATTCACTTTGAATTGTATGATTTTCCACGACTTTTTGCATGTAATAAAAATTCAGTCAATTTAGAGATCGGAAAAGATGCATACACATTCGGAAAAATAACCAGATTATTTTCATACGAAAAAAAAGTTGAGTTTCCGAGAAATTTGTTGGGTTTCATGAAAATACGCGGAAACGCGGAAAAAACCGGCATCCGGAAAATTGCGATTATCCATGTGATTATAGTTTATGCGAATAAACGTCATAGATACTATATTTTTCAGTGAAATAGTGAAAATAATAACTGTACCGTGACAATGTCGGAAAGTACTAAATCTCGAACCAGTAACCTATTTTCGAAATGTCATCGCGGAACTGTTCATTGAACGTCATTCGGCGTGACAGTATTCTTTTTTTACCAATTATTTCGCGATAAAACAATTTTCCGTTGAATTTTTGTATCAATTTTTTTTTGTGTGAAAAAAAAAGTTTAAAAGTTCGAAGGTTCTTTGTGTAACAAAAAAAATTGTTTTTTTTTTTTTGAGTCACCAAAGTCAGCTTCACCAAACTTTGAAATCAATTTCTCGACAAGTATATGTCTCGTCGCTTGTCGCATCTTTTGAACCGGACGAGTCACCAGATCTTGACCTTGATCTTGATCTTGATCGTCTCATTTTCTTCGCAACAGTAGTCATTCCGGTCCGAATGTGGGAAATTAGGATGCGAGGTGAAGTCGAGTCGTCGCAATCTGTTTCTTAACTTTTTTTTTCAAGTGATTAAAAAACATTGTTTTTTTTCCACATTATACCTTGTCATTTCCTCCGGAGGGTATTTAGAGAAAAATCCCACATCCGGACCGGAATGACCACCGGTGCGAACAAAACGAGACGTCAGAAGCCAAGATCCGTTGAAATTTGTGGCCCGAAAGTTTGCTCTCACAGCGTTACAATCAGACTCTTTCAGACTCCGAAAAAATTCAAAAAGATGGTTAAGTATATGTATTTCATGTGGCCGGAATCCCGCTTGAATGTACTTTCATAATCAAGCTGAAAGAAAAAAAAAAAAAAAAAAAAAAAGAACAAAAAAAAAAGTTCTTTTTAGGTGACTCAACCCCCTTAATATTTATAAATCGTGCCGAGAGACGTGCCGTATGCGGGTTGGTTCATCGGCCAGATGGCACAAAAGGAGCCGGTTAAGTGGGATCGATTATTCCGTTAGCGCGATATGCAAATCGTGTCTCCCGGTACAAGCTGGAACGTCGTCTCGTCGACTGATTTATCGCGCTTGTTAAAGAGAGCAGAAAGGCGAGAGAAGAGGGAACGGGCGAGGGTGGGCAAGGACGAGAGACCGAGGAGACGAGAGCTCGATGGGAAAGACGCGGGCGGAAGTGAGAGAAGAAGCCGGAAGTAAATCTTCCGAAGGGAGAGAACAAGCGGCGCGTGCGGATCTGGAGAGAAACCTTTTCCGCGGAAGCGGATCAGGCTCGGCCGATGCTGCGGGCGAGTCTCGGCGCTTCTTGTTGCGACTATCCTCGCCTTTTTTCTCCACGCCCGTCCGAAGGAGCGCTGATAAAGTGAAATCAAGTTGGGAGAACGATAAATTCAGCCTTTTAGACCGAATTTCGAGGGGCAGGATCGATCTCGGGCTCGAACTTCGGATGGGAATGAACTTTCAGCCAAATCCTTTCTCGAATTCTCTCGACGCAGCCTCGTCGAGTCCTCCGAAAGCGAGACCATGAAGACTCGTCAAGCATACTTTTGGAACGAGCCCTTCTTGTCTTATCCTCGATCTCGTTATTATGTATCGAGAAATCTTGCTCGAAATCGCCATTCCAACGCCTCGGAAACATTCGGAATCTTATCGAGCCACAAATGTACCTGTTTTGAGCGCCTCGCGTTTCTTTCCACACGCAGAGGAGAACGCACGGTGGATGGGTTGTTCCTTATTCTATTATAAAGTACCCTATCGTTTCTATTTTCCTCCCCGTTCCATTACATTACCGGTCACGAGTGGTGGCACATTTATCGAATTCTCGCTTTGTTCCGAGCTCCGACCGGCGGCACCGACCGGGAAGCCATTCTCGTCTGGCCCGTACACTCTTTTACTACTTTCCGACACACACACGTACACGTCGTGGGTCAGCTCACGTGTGCTAGCGTGAAACGGGTTTCGTGAAAAATTTTACGAGGCCGCTCCCCCAACGCGAACGCGAACAGCATGGTTTTCGCCCTGCGAGCGCTCCATAAGCCAAGCTACACAGTCGCGATAAGGGCTTCGACTCTCCCTCGATGCTTCTGGACAAGTAACGCCAATGGTTTTCTGCCTCGTGATCGTTACGACGAGAGGACGGAGAAAGCCGAAGCTTGTGTGTAGTGCGCGGCGTTTGAAACAAAAAGAGAAAAAGGAGAGAGAATAGTCGAGTATTATACGGGATCGAATGAACGGTTTTCGAGCAGACCGATTTTCGAGGAATCGGACGACGATGTCGGGACGAGAAATCTTTGAACTCTCCGAATCTCTCATTTTCTCGCTCGTTAAGGGAGTCACCTGAATATTTTTAAGAATCGATGAAGAAGAAAAAAAATTCGAATCCTTATACTGTTTTCTACGTACCCACCAAATTTTGAGTCGCATTCTTCAGAAGAGAAAAAGTTATGAGCGTTTCAGTAGGGAACGATTTTTCGAAAAATCTTTAATATCCGCAACCGTACGCAAATGCTCAGGACTTTTTTATTTTCAAAAAATGCGGCTTGAAACTCGGTGGGTGATTAGTAAACGGAATAAAGATTCGGAAAAACAAATCAGCGGAAAATCGGGGATTCTCGTTGGCTTTTCAATGAATTCGGATGCGAATTACCATGATCCAATTTCCACACGTGAACCAAAGATCTTCAATGCCATAAACGTCTCTAAGATTCCCGATGTACAACACCATTGTGATTAATCGGCGAAGCAGAAAATCAGCGATCTTAGTTAACTTCTTACTAGATCCAGATTCGAATCACCATGATGTGATAAACATCCCTGAGGACCAGAAACACAGGAATCATCATTCATATGGTGGACAATCCTAAGTCTGATTCATGACATGATTCCAATTATTCGGGGAAGTTGAAAACCAAGCACCCTTGTAGATTTTTCAATGGATCCTGATTCCAATTACCATAATCCAATACATATCGCTAAAAATCTCTGATACCACAAACATCCCCAAGATTCCCGACGTACGACATGATTCCAAGTGATCAGGGAAGCAGAAAATCGGGGTCTCTTGCTGGCCTCTCAATGGATTCGGATTCGAATTACCATAATCTGATAAACATCCCTGAGGACCAGAAACACAGGAATCATCATTCATATCGTGGACAATCCTAAGTCTGATTCATGACATGATTCCAATTATTCGACGAATTTGAAAACTACCTACAATACATATCGCTAAAAATCTTTGAACCACAAACATCCCTAAGATTCCCGACGTACGACATGATTCCAACTGATCAGGGAAGCAGAAAATCGGGGTTTTTTTTGCTGGCCTCTCGATGGATTCGGATTCGAATGACCATAATCACCAAAACCGTTTCTGACACTGAGGAATCACTCATAGGATCCTAATTCGAACTCGGGAATTCATTCCCTGACGTCGCATCGCACTATGATATGACCTTACTTGATCATTTCGATGGGATCCGCCAGAGAATGCCGATCCGATGCCGAAGGCGACTTTTTCCAGATGATTCCGTACAATAATTTCTCAGTAAGTCACCTATCAACGATCGGGCTTTGATCGGATTTGACTGGGAATTTCTCAAAAACAGTCTTCTTATCAGAATCGACATGGAGCCTGCTTCTGACGCCTATGTGATTCATCAGAGCCCCAAAACGCGCCCAAACCATCAACTTACGATCTGGATCTTTCGAGTACTTCTCAAAAAGTATGTCATCAGCTTTCGGATAAATCGCGACGGACAAATCCCATGGCAATTACTTACCAATGCTTGCTTTTCGACTGTTCCTAAAACCAATCCATCTTCACATACCAGGTTCCGAACGCGCGAAGAAACTCTCTGAGAATGAACGTCTTTCGCAACTTCGATCATGAATTATCAGGGTATTTCTAATCACTCGCAGCTAACCGATTGCGTGTTAATTGAATATTCTTGGGATAGCCTTCGTCGATTCATTCGTGAATAAGAATGAGTGACGTTGATTGAAGGTTAGCGAACCAGATTCGAAGAATCCAATTTTGAATGCCGAAATTTGGGTTACATTTCATTTTCGGCGTCCGGCGGGACGTCTTATCGGATTCCGAACGACAATTTGGTTATCCGACGATAATCCAGCCGGAGACCCGACAAAATTTCTGCACGAGGATCTCTTCGTCGCGGCTCGTCGATCGGTCGATCATTCGGGCGGAAACGAACGTTGCCGTTCCACATTGTAGGGCGCTCGGTCGATCTTTGACTCGTCTATGATTGATCCATCATCATCGCGCCCGTCTCCGCGAATGCGCCCGATAAAGCAGCGACGCAACGACGTGCGGAACTCGCACGAGCAATTAACCATGAGAACTCGATCCGAATGGCCTACTCAGCGTCGAACAAGCTCCGAACAACGACGTGTTCATTTCGTTCGGGTTAACGCTCCTTCGCGTTACTGCGGATTCCATAAAGCCCAACGTGTACGCTCGAGGCGAAAGCTCCGAGCACGCGAGCTGGCAACGAGCATGAATTCCCGCGGATCCGTACAAATGCATGCTTACAACGGAAGCTCCGAGCAAACACATTGGCGCGATAATTGTAACGATAATTTAATCATTGTACGAGCGCTCCGTCTTGTTTGTTCGCGGGAAATTGAATAGCCGAGAAGGAGACGTCGCGCAAATGAAAATTGCGCTTTGCACAATATTGTTCGGTAGGGAAAAGCGAGGGAATTCCCGCTGAACGAGGGAAAACTTATTTGGGTCGGTTGTGAAGTAACGATTTCGTGAAAAGCTCGAATTGGTAGCTTTGGCATTTTGAGCAACGATTTTCAGCCTTATCTTAAGTTTGGGACAAATGGGAAGTCTGTAGAGAAGACCAGATGAGTTTTAGCTCGACTTCGAAATCCAGTTGGAATTTTACTTTCAATGTCGAGTTCGAATTTCAGTTTGAACTTGGTTTGGTACTTAAGGGGGTTGAGTCATCTAAAAAATAGAAAAAGATTTTTTTTTTTTCGTTATCTATCCTTGCAAATAAAAAGTGAGTTTTACACTCAAAAAGTACATGCGTCGGACTATCTTCATGAATTTTTTTGGAGCCCTAGACTGCGTTTCTTCTGAAAGATTCAGCGTCAAACTTTGCGACAACCGAAGAAAAATATACTTGGTAGGAAATGAATTTCAAAGATCAGTGAAGATAATCAACTTGGGTGACAAAAAAAAAAAAAAAATTCTTGCAAAAAACGAAACTTTTTATTTTCACTCGCATAAAAAAAATTCAAGTAAAATTTTTTGTTTTTTTTATTCATTTCACTGGTCCAAAGAAATCAACCATTCGAAAAATGATTTTATCGCATAAATAAATAAGGGAAATTAAAAAAAAAATACTGTCTCGTCAATGACATTTCAAAATGAGGTTACTGGTTCGAGTCTTCACTTTTCATACTTTTCGTCACTGTTAAAGCACAATTTTTTTGTGTTGTAAAACACAAAAAATTTCCTAGGAATTCAACTTTGAGTTTTCAGGGAGAATGTTTCGTTAATTTTTCTAAATGCATATGAATTTTTTTCAAATTTTTTAATTGACCGAATTTTTTTGTATGATAAAAATGGTAGAAAATCATAAAATTCGAAGTGAAAAATCTGAAAAAATTCATACGTATACGGAAAAATGAACGAATCATTTTATAAAAAAAAACATAGTTTTGCCAGAAAATTTGTTGAACTATTTCTTTTTTCGTCAATTTGCTAATAACATTTTGGCATTATTATTGTGCAAAATTACTCTTTTCAGTACCTTTGATATTCATGATTTTTTTCAGATTTTTATAACGTCGAGAAAACATAATTTTGCAATAATGCGCACAATAATTATTTGTTATCTCACTAGAATGCTTCTAACTCTGGTAATTTTTGGAATTTCGGTCTAAAATTTGGTGTGTAGGTAGTATACAGTATCTACTTTCAGAAATTTAAAAAAAAAAAAATCGACTTTTTCAAATTTTTCGGTCACTCAACCCCCTTAAGTTCCGAGTTAATGCACAAAATTAATTTCCAACTTGATCCCAAACTTGAGACTCCAAATTCGTTCCTGAGTCCCGATTTTATAGTTTCGAGTTCAAACTCAAGTTGGAACTTTGTTTTGTGCATTGCGTTCAATCTTAAGGAGTGCAATAATGATTCGTATCCGAAGCGATTAAGGAATCAACAACGATCTCTGATTTCGTGATTCCCTAATCAGTGGGAACCACGTCGTAGGGGAGAGCGGGGCAAAACGGCATACCGGGGCAAAATGGTATTCACGCACAATGGAACCAGGGCAGAATGGTATTGGGGCAAAATGGGACAACAAAAAAATCTGCTTCGATGGAACTTTCTCTTGTCCCATTTTGCCCCAATTCTATCATACGGGGGACTTTATTTGACCATTTCGTACCATTTTGCCCCGCTCTCCCCTACGTCAGGAATCTCAGAGTTATTTCTGCACGGAGCTTCGGTCGCTTTGGTCGCTGAGCGCCTCATTCCGAATCGAACGTACGTAGGCTCGATTAATCGATTCTCCGCGGCGTATCTCAAACCTTCCTCTCTCCGCTACTATGATTGACGAGCTGTATCGCGGAAGACATTGAGCATATAGATCGATACCTGCGTCGTGTCTATTTCCGGAAGAGAATCGAGCGTCGTGCCCGAGAAATTAAATTGCTATTTGACTCGCTGGGAAGGGTCTGTTTTTAAGCAATCCATCTGGAAGCTTTCATGTCTTCCGTGTTATGAGCAACTCGTTGTCCTTGCGCACGAATAGATATCGCATATTTCTGTATTACGGCTTTCAACAGCGGAGGATGCAGGACTGGAGTGGATCGTTTTCCGATACACAATGATATCACGTTGAAGTCTTTTTTGCGTATAATCTCGTACGTAAACGAAACTGGGCGCATTCGTCTTTCGTGTTTGTCGAAAGGGAGGCAACGGAACGAGCGTGGAAACACGTGCGGCGGGACGGAAGAGAATACACGTAGGAAGTATCGATGATGGGGGGGGGGGGGGGGGGGGGGGGGACAAGTGCGATCACGTGCTAGCGCTGAATCAATGCTCTTTTATGCGCAACGAGACATAACTGCACGTGATACGGATATACCGTGCACCGGACTGGGGCGAGCGCCTGCAAGGGCAAGGGTTGGAAACACCGCGCCTGCATCGCACGAAGAACGGCTCAAGTGCTTTATAGTGATAATGGATCGCGTGTATTCGATGGATCCTTTTATCCGACGTATCGGTGGAGCCAGTCTTGAAGACACGAAAGTCACGGAGTAGCTGGTTCTGAAGTGACTATAGTCACGGAGAGGCTACAGTCCCGGAGTTGCCAAAGTCACGGAAGAGCTGAAATCACGGAGTAGCCAGTTTCACGGAGAAGTTAAAATCATGGGATGGCTAATATCACGGAGACGTAAAAATCACGAAATAGCTAATGTCACGGAGAAGTAAAAATCACGAAATAGCTAATGTCACGGAGAAGTAAAAATCACGAAATAGCTAATGTCACGGAGATGTTAAAATCACGGAATGACTAATGTCACGGAGACCTAAAAATCACGCAATAGCTATTTTCACGGAGAGGCTACGGTCCTGAAGTGACTAAGGTCACGGAGAGGCTGCAGTCCTGGAGTGACTATGGTCACGGAGATGTAAAAATCACGAAATAACTAATGTCACGGAGAAGTAAAAATCACGGAATGGCTAATGTCACGGAGACGTAAAAATCACGTACTAGCTATTTTCACGAAGAGGCTACGGTCCTGAAGTGACTAAAATCACGGAGAGGCTACAGTCCCGGAGTGACTATGGTTACGGAGATGTAAAAATCACGAAATAGCTAATGTCACGGAGACGGAAGAATCACAAGCTGGATAATGTCACGGTGGCGTTAAAGTCTCAAAGGGGCTTCAGCTCGAAGTATTCCGAATTCCTTTAAGGGTTTTTGGACGTATTCCAAGCGCTCTGTCGATCCGATATTTTTAGGTACTTTCGATGCCAGGAATATTCAGTCTCTTTTTTCAGGAGAGCGATATTTCGCAGCGGCAAAATATTTATATATGCCGAGAGATATCTCAGTTGGCTTTTGCGGATGGCCGGGAGCGCGCGAGCTCCGCGCAACTCTCGTATAGATATAAACCGATGTATTATCATTGCGTTGTGGTGTGAATGGACGCGAGTGACTTCTTCCAATCTTCATCATCATCACTGTCAACGGGACGTCGAAAATTTATCGCTCCCGTGTTTTGGATCGATGATTCACCGATGATCCGTTCCGGTACACGCGGCCTCGCATTCGGTGCCTCGGCCATCGGGTTGTTCGAATATGAGTTTTATTGGGCGCACTTTTTACGAGAGAGTGACGAATGAACGAGGCCTCAACGGCCTCGAAGGGCCAAATCGCCGGAAACGATCGAAAGGACGAAATTTGATTTTTTTTTTTCACGAAACGTATTGAAGGGATCGAGTCAATGTTTACTCCGTTAATTCGAACGTTGCGTTTATTTTAAACACGGTTTTTCCGAGCATCAAAAAATCATTCGAATATAATAGAAAAAAAGGACTAAAAGGGCTTCGTGATTTTGCGCATGAAAGATGCAAATTCAATAAGAAGCAGATTTGATCTTTTGAATTTCCAGTCTCTCGGCAAAATCGCGTGACCAGACGCGGCGTTCGAGCGACGGAGGACGGAAAAGCGCAATATATCGAAATATTGAACTAGGCGAGAGCGGGGCAAAACGGCATACCGGGGCAAAATGGTATTCACGCACAATGGGACCAGGGCAGAATGGTATCGGGGCAAAATGGGACAGCAAAAAAATCTACTTCGATGGGACTTTCTCTTGCCCCATTTTGCCCTAATTCTATCGTACGGGGGACTTTATTTGAACATTCCGTACCATTTTGCCCCGGTATGCCATTTTGCCCCGCTCTCCCCTACGCATCGCGGGCGAATCTCTCTTGTCCCATGTTGCCCTAATTCTATCATACGGGGGACTTTATTTGACCATTCCGTACCATTTTGCCCCGGTGGGCCATTTTGCCCCGCTCTCCCCTACGCATCGCGGAACATCGCGGGCGAATCTCTCGTCCCATTTTGCCCTAATCCTATCATACGGGGGACTTTATTTGACCATTCCGTACCATTTTGCCCCGGTGGGCCATTTTGCCCCGCTCTCCTCTACGCATCGCGGGCGAATCGCGACGTCCTGATAGAGCCGACGTTCGACGATACGACGTTTATTGCGCCGCGCCGACCGCGCGTTAACGCTCGCAGAAGCGTCCGAGTGAGAAACACCTCGAGTCCGGCGGCAACACGCGCGGACGGGCGGAATCAACGCCGCGAAAGTTCGCCGAAAGCCCGCCCGGCGCGATTTCGCCGTAAATTGGAAAACATCCGCAGAATACGAATTCATCGCGAAACTCACAATCGCGCCATCGAGTCGAGACATCCGGGGAGGAAAATAAACGGACGATCACGTCAGTGTCTCAAAGCGAAGCGAGACGTCGACGATAATTGAGAAAAATATATTATTCGTCGGCGAGCGGACCGGCTGTCGTGTCTGATCGAATACGGAGCGTTTCTACTTGCAAATCGCCGAGCCGGGCTCTCGAGTGGCTTCGATCTCGACGCGGACTCTCGTTAAGCTCTTCGTCTGTTTATCGATATTCACTGCCCTCAAACTCGGATTGCATTCACAATCGGGAATACTATGAATGATAATGGACTCGAGGTTGTGCGGTAAACTATTGAAAAAAAAAAAAAAAAAGAAAAAAAAAATGTCAATAGATACGGACGTCACGACTGTATCGCGAGAATGAGCGGAGCGAGCGCGAATAAACTGTGTGACAAATGGTTGGGCGTCGACGATGAAATTGACAACGAGCGGAGCAGCTAAATGAGTTCGCAGGAGGCGAAGCCCCCACCGCGGGGATGGTCAGCGAGGGGGCGGCGGGAGGGGAGGCAGTGGCGGGACAAAACGTCGTTATTAAACGCCAACGTCCATTAAGCCTATGACAATGGTACGAAATTACTATATGAATAATTAACCCGTGACGGGGGTCGGGAAGGCTAACGTGAGGAGAGGATGACGAGTGTTGGCCGAGAGAAGGTCCGACCTCCGCTCGGCCCGGACCAACATCAATACAATAGCTGATTCGGCGCTACTCTCGCACGCGATATGCGAGCGGCGAAAGCGCTCGCCTCGGGGACTGCAGGCGCGGATGCAAGTTGGACGGCGCAAAGTTTCATCGAGTTTAGCGCTGCGGTCCTATTTATCCGATGCAACACGAATGACTTGTTGAATTTTTTTTTTTTTTTTTTTATTTGGGGACTTTTTTGTTAATAATTCGCGGTTTTTTCACATTTTACATTTTCATGTATTCATCCATTTCTTTCAACTAAGGTAGGTGAGAGCGGGGCAAAACTGCATACCGGGGCAAAATGGTATTCACGCACAGTGGGACCAAGGCAGAATGGTATTGGGGCAAAATGGGACAGCAAAAAAATCTACTTCGATGGCACTTTCTCTTGTCCCATTTTGCCCCAATTCTATCATACGGGGACTTTATTTGACCATTTCGTACCATTTTGCCCCGGTATGCCATTTTGCCCCGCTCTCCCCTACTTTTTAACTAGCCGATTAAGTTTGGACACATTGACGCGAGATTCAGAAGGAATTTCAAACACTTCTCGATGAAATATGAATCTGAAAAAAATCAGGCATTTGGAAGACGCTGAGGGGATTGCGTTTGCATAGAAATCTCTCTATATTATGTAAAAAAGCCGCCCCCGCCGCCGCCGTGTATGAGAATCGAAGGACTTGGAATATTTTTCTCTTCTCTTGTAATGTCCGGGAATTCTGGGTAATTTCCAGGAATTCCGGATAAATTTCGGGAATTGCAGGATTTTCGGGAATTTCGAGATTTTTTCGGAATTGCGGGATTTTCGTGAATTTTGGAATTTCGGGAATTTTCAGGAATTCCGGCTAAGGCCCCTTCGAGGTACTTCGAGTATTTCTCTCGACTCCTGTAATTTCCGGAAATTCTGGGAAAACCCTGGAAGTTTTCGGGAATTTCGGGATTTTTTGGGATTTTCGGGAATTTCAAGAATTTCGGGATTTTTGGGAATTTCCGGAATCGGTACGAGTATTTTCATTTGGAAAAAAAAGTTCTCATGCCGGCTGATTTCTAAAATAATATTTTGAAAAATTTGTTAATAAAATTGTATCGTGATTCTTCAAAATCAATATTTTCAGCGCCTTCCAAGCCGAATTTCTTTCGTATATTCATCCCATTCGAACTGTCCCAAATTGTCTTCGAACCTCGCATTCGGCCTTTAACGCAAGCACAGCCCGAAAAATCTCAAAAACAGGTCTTTCGATACTCAAGATAACGGAAAATCATTCGGCGATACACAAACGAGCGACGAGACCGCGACGAGAACTGATCCCACCGACAAAGGCTCGCGGTCGACCAATCGCGGCTCTCGTCGTCGAATCTCATCGGGCGAGCTTTCCGTATAATTTTCGCGAAATGCCCATCGATGACGAACGACGGGATCGAGAGGCGAAAGCGGAAAGGCGCGGAAGCCTAACACAGAGAGGAGGCGGCGCGCGATGGTCACTTCGAGTCTCGGTCGGTTGAGCGACGATGGGTAAACTCTTGCAGGGATCAAGAGATAAGGACAATTTCCTGCGGGGATTCGACGGACGGAAGTGATGCGGACGAGTTGATCCTCGCTTTCCGCGAACAGAACCGCACGAACGAGCTTTCCCGTCTCGTGTCTCTCCCTGTCTTGCCTCTTCGCTTCCATTGTGGTTCCTCTCTCGTTGTAGGGGAGAGCGGGGCAAAATGGCATACCGGGGCAAAATGGTACGAAATGGTCAAACAAAGTCCCTTGTATGATGGAATTAGGGCAAAATGGGACAAGAGAAAGTCCCATCGAAGTAGATTTTTCTGCTGTCCCATTTTGCCCCAATACCATTCTGCCCTGGTCCCATTGTCCGTGAATACCATTTTGCCCCGGTATGCCGTTTTGCCCCGCTCTCCCCTACACTTCGACGGGGACGAATGAACGAGAGCGCCGTAAGTCCAAAGTCGCTTTTCCGCTCGCCGTTGAGCCGCGCGAGTCCAGATTTGTCCTCTTCGCCCTCCGCAGTCGCGATAACTCGCAAAATTCGCTACTACTTTCCAGATGCTTCATGAGCTTTTTTTTTTTCATTTTTTCTTTTTTTTTTTTTTGCGACTCTCCCCGCCCGCGGGGCGTTCGTTTACATCGTAATAAAGCATCCCTCCCGCATTCGGCTCCCATCCTCGCCGGAGCGACGAGCTTTTCCCGATGGATTTTAATTAAATTGACGAGTAACGCAGCCTTGTTGACTCGCTCATCCGAACCCAAAGGATAGATGCCTTTCGAGCTCGCGAACGCCGCCAGCAAATATACCTTTCGCTCGCTCGTATAAACCAGTAATCCTATGGAAGTCTCGACTTTGACGGCTACGTTTTTCCCATACGCCACATTTGCCTTCTACCGAATTACGTCGTTCCCTCGACAAGAGAAAATTGAATACTCCCCCCCCCTCCCCCGCCTGCGTCTCATTCGCGAATGAGGGAGAGATCTTCGCGGATTATTCTTCGTAAACGATGCCAATATTCACTTTATCTCAAAAAAAAAAAAAAAAAAAAAAAAAAAAAAAAAAAAAATCTAACTAAAAATATTAACATCAAGCCCAAATATCTCGAAAGTAATAAATCTATGCATAAAAAAAAAAAATTCAGGCTCCCTCTGAATTATATTACATTATATTACATTATATTATTTTTGTTATTATATTATATATGGTATATTTTTTTAATTCTTTTTTTTATTTGATTTTTTTTTTCTATTTCGAGAGATAAAGTTGAACGACCCGATACGCCGGATTCTCGACGTTTGGTGTGTCGACGAGGAGTTGTTTTGAATTTTTTCGTTCGAACAAGCCGCAATGGCAGGCGACTTGTTCGAGCGTCAGCGGGCTTGATACAAATCGGTTGAGCGATCGGACTCGTCAGTCGCGAAAAACGCGTGGATGGAAAAAAAAAAAGAAAGTCACTCGAAACTTGTACACATTGCTCTCGATTTACGCACAGCAGGGATGAACGATTCCAGGGATTCCGTCGACGATACGCAACGACAGAAGTATCCAATTTTTTCAGCTCCGAATCGTCCCCGGGCTGGATTTATCTGCCGCGAAACCGATGATTCCGGAGCGTTAAATTCGAAGAAAATTCAAGAAGCCACTTTTCAGCCACTCCAGTTCAAAAATGGTTCGAAATCGGCAAGCCAATGATGGAAAATCTAGTACATGGTCATTAAGAATTCGGAAATCGTCACCTCAACACTGGACCGATTATTGGTTCGCTTCCGTTCGATTGGCGAAACCCGTCGCTTATATAGCGGCCCGTCCACCCTTTCGCTTGCGAGAAGAAAGCCTGGTTAACGCCATCTAGCGGCGAAAACCGCTGACTGATGGCTCAACCTTAGCATCGAATCTTATACAGCGCTTATATAGTGGCCTGTTCACACTTTCGCTTGCGAGAAAAAACCCTGCTCGACGCCATCTATCGGCGAGAGCCGCTTCAAGATGACTCAACGTTGGCGCCACATAGGCAATCGGTCGACCAAAGGATTAGCGTCTCAATCTTCGGTTCAACAATGCTTCAAAATCGGGAAGCCAACGATTGAAAATCTAGTAGACGATCATTGGGGGTCAGAAGTCGCCACCTCAACACTGGACCGATTATTTGTTGGCTTCCGTTCGATCGGCCAAACCTGTGCTTATATAGTGACCCGTCCACCCTTTCGCTTGCGAGAAAAAACTCTGGTTGACGCTATCTAGCGGCGAGAACCACTGACTAATGGCTGGACATTGACATCAGATCGTATACAGCGCTTATATAGCGGCCCGTCCACCCTTTCGCTTGCGAGAAAAAACCCTGCTCGACGCCATCTAGCGGCGAGAGCCACTTCAAGATGACTCAACGTTGGCGCCACATCGGCAATCGGCGGACCAAAGAATTAGCCTCTCAATCTCCAGTTCGACAATGCTTCGAAATCGGCAAGCCAACGATTGAAAATCTAGTACACGGTCATTGGGGACTGAGTCGTCACCTCAACACAATACTGGACCGATCATTGGTTCGCTTCCGTTCCATCGGCGGAACCGGCATCGAGTGGTCCCCACGGAAGCCGCGTGTATTCGTCAATGTTTTCACCCGTCACCGTTGTGTGTCGAGCTCGCACGAAACAGAAAATATAAAGGCCGCCAATATCCTACGGGGGTCGCGCGCAATTGTTGAGAAAATATGTTTCCTCTCATCCAGCTGGCCGGCGAGCCAGCATATTTACGTAGTACCCTCGCAAACGCCGAAAGGCCACATAGTTTATCGATCCATTTGGCATATCCAGCTTGGCCCGGTTTATACGCATCGGGGGCTCGCGAAATTTATATATTTTCGATAACCATTCCATACCCAACCCTCGATTCGTACGAGTACACATATCAAATATATGTATGTATATATCGTATATATATATACATACGTTTCGACGCGCGATGCAGCATATAATACGCTGATCCCCCATTACCGTATGTGCGTTTCGCGATGCGTGGACGATCTCTATCTCTGATTTCACGTCGGGTTTATTCGAAAAGTCATGAAACACTCGGGTTAAGCCGATCCCTTGCCAAAGTCCGTTGTTCTCCGATATTTTACATCGTGGTCACTTTTTGCAGACTTACGAACTCGCCGCTCTGCGACCCGGAAAAACTTCGCTTTCACGAGAATAAATTCGTTTCGATAAATTGCAATAATTCTTTCGGAATACATGTATTAATATTATTAATTTTATTATTTGATCACTTTATTTATTTATTGTTTATTCGAAATGATTAACATGAATTGATTGGAATTTATTGTAATAAATGAAAATAAATGAGCAGGGCTGAAGGACTATGGTCAATTCCCGATTGCTCTAAAAAAATACATACATACACATTATATATATATATATATATAAATGCTCAATACACATGTCAGTTTAGAGAACAGTAAAGCACGTGTACTACTACTAAAGATAATTAAATAAATTGTTTTTTTTTTATATCCTTTTTTAACTCCATTAATTATTATATTTTTTTCGAAATTTTCCTCGCAGCGATCGTAGTTCATGCGTAATAGTATACCCTTCCCAAAAATGTAAAAAAAAACGCCGCCAAGTAGTTTTAACAAAACAATGCCTAATCGGTAAAAACGGAAAATCAAAAGGAGACATTTTTCAAAAACGAAAAAATCAAAAAATCCAAGTGGAATGATTTTTCAAAATCAAGAAAAAGTATGCTGAAATTCCAGTCGAAAATCTTTTTTTCAAGACGGAGACATTTTTCAAAAATCAAAAAAATAAAAAAATCCGAGTGGAATTATTTTTCAAAATCGAGAAAAAGTATGCTGAAATTCCAGTCTTAAATCTTGGCGTCCAAGTGCTAGCTCTCAGGCATGGCTTTTTAGGACAATTGAGGGGAAAAAAACTGACCAATTTCCAAATCGTATGCGAAAAAAAATTCTGCACCGACTTGTCCATGAGTCTGTTTTTAGCAGTTGGGAATTTTTTTAAAAATTTTAATTTTTTCTTCAAATTTTCACCCCATCGGGCAACGCTCGAAATTCTCTCCGCATACCACATTTCCTCGTGCTGTATCGCTCGCACAGTGGTAAGAATGCCTGCCTTTGGTCTGCCTTTGGCGAATAATCCGTCACGGCGAGAGTTCGCAGGTCGAGCGGGCATTTGTATTATTCAATGATGCGGATTGTTTGCCGGTGCAACGCGTAAACACGATAGCTGTCTTGGCCGGCGGGGGTGCAGTTCACTATTTGCCAGTGGGCACACTTTCACGTGACACATGATGAACGGATGCTATTACAGGTGTAACTGCCAGTAGTTATTTTCAGTAGGATTCATCGCTCGTTCCGCGTAGATATTAATAATTCGCGAGATAGGGAAGACCATCGGCAACTTCTCGTCTCTCTCTCTCGTAATGTGTGTGTGTCTCTCTCTCTCCCTCTCTTTCCCTCTCTTTGGGTCTCTCCCTCTCTTTCTCTCTCTTTGTGTCTCTCCCTCTCTTTCTCTCTCTTTGTCTCTCTCCCTCTCTTTCTCTCTCTTTGTGTCTCTCCCTCTCTTTCTCTCTCTTTGTGTCTCTCCCTCTCTTTCTCTCTCTTTGTGTCTCTCCCTCTCTTTCTCTCTCTTTGTGGCTCTCCCTCTCTTTCTCTCTCTTTGTGTCTCTCCCTCTCTTTCTCTCTCTTTGTCTCTCTCCCTCTCTTTCTCTCTCTTTGTGTCTCTCCCTCTCTTTCTCTCTCTTTGTCTCTCTCCCTCTCTTTCTCTGTCTTTGTGTCTCTCCCTCTCTTTCTCTCTGTGTCTCTCCGTCTCTTTCTCTCGCTACCCTCCGGCCTCGTTCTAATTTGCATGATGCGCCAGCGCACACGTTGTTTCGCGCGACTCGGAAAATTTATGGCACTGTTCGCCACGTACGCATTGCTTGCAACGCGAACGGCTCTGTGCACGCGTCGATATTACCCACCGCGCGGGAGATAACTTTCTCGCGGAACGTGTGTCATCACAGTCAAATTTGTCGGTTGCTCCGCGTCTACCTGGCGATATCGATGTACGAGCTGGCAAAAATATTCCTCCGACAATTTGTCCGAAAAACTCTGACCGGAGCGTTTCAGTGATTTTTCGAGATTTTCCGACGCATTTCGCTGAGCTTTTCCGCGAAAATTCATTTTACACGCCGAAAAAAGTGCGTAAAATCGAATTTTACGTATACTACGTCAAAAAGTAGTACTTTTTCTCTCTAGGGTGGAAAAGTAGTTAAGTGTTAGGAACAGTAGTATTTTTCCTTAAGGAAGAAACGGCGCTGAGCGGCAGGAAAAGTCGCACTTTTCCTCCTTAGGGAAGAAAAGTAGTTGTGCGGTAGCAAAAGCGATCGGGAAAGCGATTCTCCTAGGTAGGAAAAGTGGTACTTTTCCTCCTTAGGGAGGGAAAGGAGCTGAGCGATAGGAAAAGTTGTACTTTTTTTCTCTAGGAAAGAAAAGTAGCTGTGCAGTAGGAAAAGCAGGGCGGAAAGTGGTTTTCCTAGGTAAAAAAGTGGTACTTTTCCTCCTTAGTGAAGAAAAGTAGCTCACAAGCCGTTAGGCCGTTGCAGGCAAAAAAAATCGACTTCACACTCCGTAAAAAGACGCACTTGCCTTTCCCTCTAGCATAATATCCTAATTAGAGACTATACTTAAAGTACTGACAAGTACTTGTGTACTTCAAGAACTATACTTGAAGTACTGACAAGTACTTGCGTACTTCGAGTACTATACTGGAAGCACCAATCAAGTCCTTAGGTGCTTCAAGTACTATACTGGAAGCACCAATCAAGTCCTTAGGTACTCCAAGTACTATACTGGAAGCACCAATCAAGTCCTTAGGTACTTCAAGTACTATACTGGAAGCACCAATCAAGTCCTTGCGTACTGCAAGTACTATACTGGAAGCACCAATCAAGTCCTCGCGTACTTCAAGGACTATACTGGAAGCACCAATCAAGTCCTTAGGTACTTCAAGTACTATACTGGAAGCACCAATCAAGTCCTTAGGTAGTTCAAGTACTATACTGGAAGCACCAATCAAGTCCTTAGGTACTTGAAGTACTATACTGGAAGCACCAATCAAGTCCTTGCGTACTTCAAGTACTATACTGGAAGCACCAATCAAGTCCTTGCGTACTTCAAGTACTATACTGGAAGCACCAATCAAGTCCTTAGGTACTTCAAGTACTATACTGGAAGCACCAATCAAGTCCTTGCGTACTTCAAATAGTATATTGGAAACACCAATCAAGTCCTTAGGTACTTCAAGTACTATACTGGAAGCACTACTCAAGTCCTTGCGTACTTCAAGTACTATACTGGAAGCCCCAATCGAGTACCAGGTACTTCAAGTACTACCCAGCTCAACTTTTTTCCATACTACTTTTTTCTACGCAAGCTCTCAAGACTCGGTTAACACCCTTTCAGGCACCATCATTGGGTCACGTAGGGCCAAATTTTGAATTCCCTTTCGCGGACTACTCGCGCAAGCCTCTCCAGGGCCTTATATCGCAGCCCAGACTCATATTCTGCAGTTCCGACTAAGCACCAACCCATCCGTAGAAAAATTTGAACCACGATCTTCCGCACGGTGAACCAATTTTGCGCTCGGGGAAAAGAAAATCGTTTCGAGCAAAGGGCGCCGCGAGGAGTGGGATGGTCGATGGTTCGCTGATCCGATTCCGGTAACGAATTCATAGGAGAGACCGGGCACGGCGAGTCCCTTGCGTGTCCCTGGGCTACGCAATCCCCGGGGATGCGAGTTCAATTCGCGAATTCGGCACAGCCCTTCGGGCAAGTGGAACCTTGTGGGGTCTGAAACGATCGTCACGGGCGCTTGTATCGCACACTCGCGGCCCCCGCGCTTCGCTCGGCAAACGAGGCCGAGGGCGTCACGCCATATGACGTGACAACCCTCGTCAAACCGTGTCCTTGACACTCACTCGATGCCTCCGCGCCGGCCGAAGGAAAGCACAACAACGAGAGCGACGTCGCGACGATCGATGAATCATGAAAAATCTCTCGTGTTCCCGAGACTCATTGTTCTGTATTCATTTTTTTTTTTTTTTTTTTTTTTTTTCTTGTCAATTCTCCCTTCAATCAACCTTTTTTCCCTTCCAAACGGCGTGTAGTTTTTGCAAATTTCCCAATCGGCGCTCGTCCGTTTGAGCCGCCGCGGCTGCTCCCCAATTATCCGTTACGAATTGTATAAATACGGAAATTTCGCGTGTCGAAAGAGCATGTTTCGCGTTCGGTCCGCGATGCCTCGTTTCGCGGGCTCGGTGCGAAATTGTTTGTCAGCCGTCGAATGTTAATTATCCGCGCGAGCCGGCCAACGTTCGCACACACGCGCGAGTCGAAAAGTTTCATTGAGTCCGAATCGGCCGAGTGGCAAATTATAGCGACGATAATTGGTGGGACAGGCAAATTTTTTTTCGCACGCGGACGAATTGTTGACCGATGGAAAAATCACTCCGGGCGACTCGGGGATGCGAAGGTTCGTCGAATCGAGGGAGAGGCCGAAGAAGAAGGGTGGAAGCGGTGAAAAACGTGAGAATCCGCGGAACGTCGCGGTTTCAACTTTAACCTTCTGCTCTGAGCCAGACGGAAGAGGGATGAAGAGAGTGGAAAAAAAAGAAAATACGGAGAGTAAACTCGGCGGGGATCGGCGGGAGAGTCCGAGGGCGAGACTCGAGAAAATAAGGAACAGAATGGATGCTCCCGATAATACTTAATTTATGGAAACGGTTATTTTTGTAGGACGCCGCACAGTCTCGGGCATTCACGTGACCCGAATCTCCGAGGGTTGTTGCTCTTGTGTCGCGCTTCCCCTCCCGCGGGCGCTCCTCTCCTATCGCTCGACAATAGGCGGCATTATAGGGGAGAGCGGGGCAAAATGGCATACCGGGACAAAATGGTACGAAATGGTCAAATAAAGTCCCCCGTATGATAGAATTAGGGCAAACTGGGACAAGAGAAAGTCCCATCGTCGTAGATACTTTTGCCGTCCCATTTTGCCCCAACACCATTCTGCCCATGGTCCCATTGTGGGTGAAAACCATCTTGCTCCGGTATACCGTTTTGCCCCGCGCTTCCCCTCCAGCGGGCGCTCCTCTCCTATCGCTGGACAATAGGCGGCATTATATGGGAGAGCGGGGCAAAATGGCATACCGGGACAAAATGGTACGAAATGGTCAAATAAAGTCCCCCGTATGATAGAATTAGGGCAAACTGGGACAAGAGAAAGTCCCATCGTCGTAGATTTTTTTGCCGTCCCATTTTGCCCCAATACCATTCTGCCCATGGTCCCATTGTGGGTGAATACCATCTTGCCCCGGTATGCCGTTTTGCCCCGCGTTTCCCCTCCCGCGGGCGCTCCTCTCCTATCGCTCGACAATAGGCGGCATTATAGGGGAGAGCGGGGCAAAATGGCATACCGGGACAAAATGGTACGAAATGGTCAAATAAAGTCCACCGTATGATAGAATTAGGGCAAACTGGGACAAGAGAAAGTCCCATCGTTGTAGATTTTTCTGCCGTCCCATTTTGCCCCAATACCATTCTGCCCATGGTCCCATTGTGGGTGAATACCATTTTGCCCCGGTATGCCGTTTTGCCCCGCTCTCCCCTATTTGCCTCGTGTGCAGCCACGATGTGCTACGAGATAAGTGATAACCGGCGTTTTGACGTGTACAACGAAAAATGATAGAGAGCGCTTCGACGATGGGAAAATGGCGATAGGGCTCATTTACATATCGGCGAATGGATTTCGGATGTGAAAACGCGACCCTTTCCATATTCAAACTGGCAAGCCGTTCGAAGTCGTGCGACTCACGCACTCTCTTTTGAGATGCGTGAATCGCTGAAACTTGTGACGGACGAGAATGTAGACTGGACATTTTCTGCGATTTCTCTGCGGAACCTCAGAATGAGACTTGATTACGAAAAAGGTTTCGTTGCGAATATTTCTATCGAACTATGTTTTTTTGTGTGAGAAACGGAATTTTTGTCGTGCCAGATGAGAGTTCTTTAAATTTGGACTGAAACTCGCAAGAATTCGAGACGGGAGGGAGACCTCAGAATTTTCTGAAGAGTTTTCCGAGGTCTGGATTTATAAGAGTCTGGGAGCGGTGTTGTGACGAGTGTCCAACAGTGCTTGCCACAAGTGTGGTCGCATGGACACATGGAGAATGTCAGGGTCTCGGAGGAATGTCCGCGAGGGTCTGGGAGGAGTGCCAGAAAAAAGTGTCTGGAGAGTGTCCATGAGGAATGCCTGAGAGTGTCGGAGAAAATGTTCTGAGAAGTGTATATGAGGGGTCGCTAAGACGAGCGTTGATGACGCGTATCTGAGAAAAGTGTCTAAATAGTGTCTATGGAAATTGCCTGTGAGGGGTGTCTGAAGAGTTTCTACGAGAAGTCCCTGAGGAGTGTCTGAGAGAAGTGTCTATGAGGAGTGTTTGGGAAAAGTATCTGGAAAGAGTGTCTGAGAGAAGTATCTTTGAGGAGTGTCTGAGAGAAGTATCTATCAGAAGTGTCTGAGAGAAGTATCTATCAGAAGTGTCTGAGAGAAGTATCTATCAGAAGTGTCTGAGAGAAGTATCTATCAGAAGTGTCTGAGAGAAGTATCTATCAGAAGTGTCTGAGAGAAGTATGTACGAGAAGTCCCTGTCAGCAATTTCTGAGAAGGCTGTCTATGAGGGCGGTCTCTGAGAAGTATCTATGAGAACTGCCTGTGACCGATGTCATCGAAGGGTGTTTATGAGGAGTGTCTGAAAAAACTGTCCGAAGAGTGTCTACGAGGAGTGTCTGAGAAAAGTGACTGTGAGCGGTGTCTGACGATTGTCCGAGAAACGTGTCCAAAGGTTGCCCATGAGAATCGCGCGAGTAGGTTGTCTGAGGAGTCTCTGAGAAGAGTGTCCGCAGTACCAAAAATATAGCTCCTTATTTTTTTTATCAACCAACAATTTCCCAACAGGATTCATGAACTACGTATTCTCAGATCCACTCACTCTCCTCCCTCACTCTTTAGCTCACATTTAAAACTCGTAGCTATCAGTACTTCGTGCACAATTCTATATCGAAACTCCGACTAGCTCGGAGCTATTTTTGCACTCCAGCTAGCGCGGATATTATTCCATCTTTTCCAAGTAGTCGCTTAAGTGATACTTTCACAGAGTAAAAATCGAAACTGCAAAGAACGGTCTTCCCGCTCTTCGTCCGCGAACGAAGTATTTCAATAACGAGAATCGATTGTCTACTTTTTGTAGGAATCACTGTCAATGAAATGCGCCAATTTCTTTTTTACATCGACTACGTCCAATCCGATTCTTTTCAACGTATCGAATAGCAAGTCCTTCGGTGACAGAATTCACGACGATGTCTGACTCTTCATTGAGTCGCGCCGTGAAGGCGAATGACCATACGCGCAAAACCTGCACTTTTCTTTCGCGTATGGAGCTCCGATTTGGCACAATTACATTTACAGCGTAGCCGTTACAGCGCGGACGACCTTTCGACCCTCTTTCCGAGTAAAAAAGGAGACTCGGCGACCCTTCCGCGCTCGAGAGCTTCGACCGCTACCGGCACTGCCAACTGTGTTTTCCTTCGCTCGTCCGTACGTAGGGGAGAGCGGGGCAAAACGGCATACCGGGGCAAAATGGTATTTACGCACGATGGGCCCAGGAAAAAATGGTATTGGGGCAAAATGGGACAGCAAAAGAATCTACTTCGATGGCACTTTCTCTTGTCCCATTTTGCCCCAATTCTATCGTGCAAGGGACTTTATTTGACCATTTCGTACCATTTTGCCCCGCTCTCCCCTACGTTCGTTCGCCGTTGACTCCCTCGTGTCCCTTCGCGCTCGTTTTTCCGTCGCGCTCATTTTCTCTTTACTATCCGTGTTGTGGCCTCGTCTCTCGGCGCTCGCGGTAACGAATGTGCATCATCAGTAAAGTCTCCCGCACGGCGATGGCCTCCCTTCTTCTTGCTCCGCTTCTTCATCAGTTTCGAGCTCTCCATTCCGCCCGTTCGCGGATGAAAGACGCTCACTTTCGGCGGCGGCCGAGTCGCCGAGGAAGCTTTTCCTCCGCGAGTCTCCGCGCAGCTCGCCAAGCCCGGAATCGTCCCGGCGGAATGGAGAGGTCGCATCGCCAGTCGCATTAATGGAAAAGGTCGCGGTGATTTTTCCTCCGCCGCCCGGATGAGCGAGAGCAGCTCGGCGGTCCACGGACTTGATGGCGGACAACAGAAAAAAAAAAAAAAAAAAAAAAAAGAAAAAACGGAAAAGGAGAAATAACTTCACTCGGTTGATCCCCGAAACGTGTGGGACACCTTTTATCCGGTCGCCTCTCACTTTCCTTGCTTCTCCCCGACTCTCGTCCCCGTCTCGCGGATCTCGCTCGCTCTCGCTCTCGGCCCGAGCCAGCGCAGGACGGAAATAACTTCGACTCGGACAAACTCGCGGTGACCCAATTTTCCGGGTTTTACTGTCTCCTCGGACACGGCGCACGAGACCTCTGGGACAGCACCGCGTATTTTCCGCTCGCCCTTATTCTCTCTTCTCGATATCAACCGATATGATCTACTTTCTCGGGCTTTCCGTTCCTCGCTTCGAGAGCCCTGTTTACCTCGCGGCCGTCTCTTATCGAACCGATGGCTTCTCGATTGACCGTTCTTGTCTCGTTTTTTTTTTTTTTTTTTTTTTTTTTTTTTTTTTTTTTCTTTTGCGATGGATCGCCGTATCTCCCATCGCGATTCGCCGTCCGAGAAATGTTTTCCGCGCATCTTATTATGCTACTCTTCTTCCCGGTTTCCATCATATTTTTTTTTTTTTTTTTTTTTTTTTTTTTTTTTTTTCGATTTCGTTTCACTTATCTCGCATATCGTATTCGTCGAGAGAGAGAGAAAAGAAGTACCATTATTCTTTCATTTACATAAACGTTACGCGACCTCGACGGAGAATCGTCTCGACTTCCGGTCCCGCGTTCAATTCGCCTGTTTACCATGAATATTTCCTTTTGACTCCGCGAGCTCGTGTCTCGCGCTCTGGCCCATCGAAAGATACCGGCTCGTCCGCTCGGCATCCCCTCATTTTTCGTCTCTCGCCCCCGCCAGACGGCACAAAGCGGCGCTCTTTGAAATAATCATATTACAATACCGGAACCGGAGCGCTCACTCGCTTCGCGGAGCTTCCGCGTTTCACTTTGTACTTCTCGTAATAAGCTCGGAGATAGCCCGCACGAAGCCTGTTTTCTTCTCCGTCTGAATGTTAGCAAACTATTTTTTTTTTTTTTTTTTTTTTTTTTTTTTTTTTTTTTTTTTCAATGCACAGCGTTGAGTCTGCTTCTCGATATATTTTCCTCGCGAAAGCCTCATTGTTTCGAGTTATCGAACAAAACAGTTTGTTGCGAGATTCTTTTTTCTGCTGAGGCCATAAAAGTCTTTAGAAATAATGAGTTTATTTATCTATACATTGGAACGTGCGTTTCGCGCAAGCGAAATATCGTACTCGCGACTTTTTCACTCCCGGCTGGAATTAATACAATTTTTGGGCAATTTTTGAAATAATTTCATAGCCATTTTTTTTACTCCTGCTGAGAGACGTCTTCCGGAATTTCTGGGCATTCTGGATAATTTCCCAAATTTCTGGGTAATTTCTGAGAAACCTGGGTTATTTCTGGGTAATTTCTGAGAAAACTGGGTAATTTCTGAGAAATTTGTGTAATTTCTGGGTAATTACCGGGAAATCTGGGTAATTTCTGGGCAATTTCCGGGAAACCTGGGTAATTTCTGGGCAATTTCCGGGAAACCTGGGTAATTTCTGGGTAATGACCGGGAAACCTGGGTAATTTCTGGGCAATTTCCAGAAAATCTGGGTAATTTTCTGGAATGTTGGGTAATTTCTGAGAATTCTGGGAATTGCAGGAATTCTGAACGAGCGTGTGACCGCCAGTCGCGAAGCCTATTTCCTTCTCTGGCTGAACGTTAGCAAACTATTTATTCTTCATTACATAGCATCGTTGACTCTGCTTCTCGATAGATTCCTTCGCAAAAGCCTCATCGTTTCGAGTTACTAAAAAAAACAGTTCGTTGCAATGTTTTTTTTCGGCTGATGAGGCCGGAAGAGTCTGTCCATATAAATAATGAGTTTGCGATATGCGGAATAATTGCGCTATATATGTGTATGTATATGGAGTCGGCGTATGTCAGCGGAATTTGCCGCGTGCGAGGTATTCCGCGGACTAAAAACCGTTCGTACACACCTCTTCGAAAATTTCCATTGTAAATCGTAAATGTGGATAAAGTTTTGCATACTTGACGAGCGACGGGCGGGGGAGAATCAAGCAACAGCGGGTGCGCGTTGCGGCATTCGGTGATGCAGAGCGAAGGGTGCGCTGTATATCCGTCCGTTTCCTCCGCCACCTTCGCCCGGGCTCTGCATTTTCCATTTTCACGTCTGGCTTGATTAAAGCGAATAAGTGCGGAGATGGACCGAGCGAGCTCGAAGTTCGCAAAGAGCTGGGAGAATCCATTTTCCAATTACGTCCGAAAGCTCCCTTTTTTTTCTCCCATTTACAGAGGGCGGAATGAAAACGCTAACGAGGTCTAAGGTCGACATTAGGGCAGAAATGAGTTATTTCCCTGTGCATCGATGTAATTGGGAAAATCATGGGAATATTGCGATGACGAGTTATTCAAATGCGATTCCGATCGATTCGCGCTCTCGAGCGGAAAGACGTCGGTCGACGAAAGATTTTCTTGAAATGTCGGGCAAGTCGAAGTTGATGGATTTTTTCCTTCCTCTTTCTCACTCGCGACATAGGCGAGAGCGGGGCAGAATGGCATACCGGGGCAAAATGGTCCGAAATGGTCGAGTAAAGTCCCCCGTATGATAGGAGTAGGGCAAAATAGGACAAGAGAAAGTCCCATCGACGTAGATTGTTTTGCCGTCCCATTTTGCCCTCATACCATTCTGCCCATGGTCCTATTGTGCGTGAATACCATTTTGCCCCGGTATGCCGTTTTGCCCCGCTCTCCCCCTAGATCCTCGTAACATTAGCCGCCCGCGGGATTCAAGCGAGTGTCGGAGATACGAGACGTCACAGTACACTGATTCAACCCGGTGGCCGTCGTTCCATTTGAGATCCTCGTGCAGCCTCCTGTGGGACACACGACCTCGACGCGGAGAGCGCTGCACCGCTGCATTCCTCGCTCCTTTGAAAAATATCCTTTCTGCTCTCATATCATCGCGCTATTCTCGTATACGGATTCCTCGCCGAGTTTTTATAGTCGCGAAGTGAAGGTAAAAAAAAGATGTCGAGGATCAAAGAAACAGGATGGATGTCGGTAAGCCACTCTTTGCTTGCTCGCGTAGAAACCGAGGTCGGGCTGTCATCAGATTCCCTTAAAGCACTGTCCTGATTCTTTATCAGATCCCGATAGAGTACCTTGTCAGGCGCTGATGGGCTGTGTAACGCTGTTCCGCGAAATGGAACTGATCAGGCAACCTACCGTGTCCCTACTATTTAGTCTGACACGACTTTGATGATTCTGCTAATTTATTATAGAAACCTGAATCAATAAACGTATCGTGAATGGTTTTGACTGAGCGTCCAGCAAACGAAAATCCATATTTTTACTGATCGATTTGAAGTTTTTGCCAGGTGAAGCTATACCGTTCAGGAATAGTGAAAACGGACAACCCCTCTTCAGACGCGCCGTATCTGTAACTGAGTCTGATCATGGTGGTGTGAGATTTGTTCTGTTCAAAATCTGATTTACTTTGTCCGGCACCACTTTTATCAGATGCGGGTGAGATAGCTTTCCCTTGTCAGAAATGTGAGTAATTCCGTTAGGTACTTCTATCTGCACTTTATTAGGTCCTCATGAGGACGTCATCAGGGTCATCAGACTCGAGGCCTGTCTTAGCAGTCCCTCATTAGACATCAGGCAAACTGATGGCAATTTCTGCAATACTATATGGTCCTAAAATAGTAGAATCCAGCAATACTTCTCCAGACATACAGTCCCAACAAGTGATCAAACCCTGATTAGAATGGAATCAGGTAGAGCTTGATAAACGTGACAGTTATTCTGTCGGGTCGCTGATACCTGCCCGGGCGGCATCAGATTTTATCAGACATTTAGGTAAATCCGTTCAGCACTTCCATGTGCACCTCATGAGGTCTTCATCGGGGCTGCATCAGACGGCCCGATCTGGCAGACACCCGGCTCGCTTTAGTATCAACCTGATCAAGCATCCGGCAAACCGATGTCCATTTCTGCAATACCTATGGAATCCTAAGATAGAAAAATCAATTAATCCCTTCCCAAACGCGTAGTAACTTCAAGTGATGAAACCCTGATTAGGATGGAATCAGCTTAGACTTGACAAAAACCACGGTTAGTCTTTGAGGTCTCCACCTATACCTGATCAGGTTTGCATCAGATTTACCTTATCCAAAACCTAGGTGATTCGATCAGGCACTTCTATCTGCACCTCATGCGGCCCTCATCGGGACGGGATCAAGATCGCCGATCAGGCAGCTTCAAAGCACGTTTTACCAAGTCGCTCGACGCGCTCAAGTCGTCCCTGATCAAGCATCCGGCAAACCGATGTCCATTTCTGCAATACCTATGGAATCCTAAGACAGTAAAATCAATTAATCCCTCCCCAGACACGCAGTACCATCAAGTGACGAAGCCCTGATCAGGATGGAATCAGCTTAGACTTAACAGAAGCCACGGTTATTCTTTCAGGTCTAACTATACCTGATCAGGTTGCCATCAGATTTACCTTATCAAAAACCTAGGTGATTTCGCCAGCCACTTCTATCACCTCATGAGGCCCTCATCGGGACTGGATCAATTCCGCCGATCAGGCAGCTTCTAGGCACGTCTTACCAAGTCACTCGGCCCGCTTTAGTAGTCCCTGATCTAGCATCCGGCAAACCGATGTCCATTTCTGCAATACCTATGGAATCCTAAGACAGTAAAATCAATTAATCCCTCCCCAGACACGCAGTACCATCAAGTGACGAAGCCCTGATCAGGATGGAATCAGCTTAGACTCAACAGAAGCCACGGTTATTCTTTCAGGTCTAACTATACCTGATCAGGTTGCCATCAGATTTACCTTATCAAAAACCTAGGTGATTCCATCAGCCACTTCTATCACCTCATGAGGCCCTCATCGGGACTGGATCAACTTCGCCGATCAGGCAGCTCCTGGGCACGTCTTACCAGGCTCTGCCAGAGCAGCAGACCGATGTCAATTTCGGCTCGGTTAGTTTATCGACGCAAGCTCAACGCCCCCGTATCTCTACCTAATGATCGTGTACCAGGCATGTACTCGGACGTTGGATCTCAAATGGAGGCAGGACTTTATTACTCTAATAGATACGCTTAGCCGATTCGTATCGGGTGCCGGTCGATACAGCGGAGCAAGGCCAGTCGAAAGATCCCGGAGACTTTCTATCCGACCGGATAAACGATCGTTCGCTCGAGACGAGAGAGAAGAGCCCTTTCCCGAGGCTGCCTCGCGGCCCGTTTTGCGTGGGCTGTAGCGCCGTCGCGAAGATACGCCTCGCAATGTAATCTATGGGGCGTGGCGAAATAGTTTTCGATTTCTCGGCTCTCTCACGGAAACGCAAGGAGAAGGGCTTGCGAAGTGGAACTCGTCCGAAATTTACGACTTTTCTTATTCTTCTTCTGCGCCCGAGTACGAGAACGGGAAACACGGGAAAGAAAGGGAATGTAGCGCGCGGGGGTTGCCGAGCCATCCGGATCTTATCCCCCCGAAGGGGGATAAGAAATGGAAGGGGGATAAGAAATGGTACACTGCTTCTCTCCTGTCGTGCGCTTATCTCCGCCGTTTTCGGGGATTCTAATTTTCCTGCGGTTCGGACCCGAGAATCTTTTGAAAAATGCGTCTCGACGAAGGACTCGCCGCGAAGACCCGTCGTCTCCGTGTCATCCGGAGCTCGGGGATCGAGGAGTTTCGCCGTCTCGATACTCTCGAGGGTCCGATCGGAGCGTATCATCTTCGAGGAGCGCCACAGCCAAGCGGAATCCGACGAGGCGACACCCGCAAGTGGAGGGAAAAGAAAAGAAGAAAAAAAGAAACAGGAGAAATAAAATGACAAAACTTGAAATTTCAATGGGGCGATGGGGTGGATATTTGCGACGAAGCTATCGAGAATATTGGAAAAGTATCTCGAAGGAGCGGAGAAATTTTCACCTGCCGTCGCTCGACAACAGCGCGGAGCGAGAGACAACAAGGCGGAAAAAAGGAAGAAAAAAAAAGAAGAAAAAGAAAAAAAAAAAAACAAGAGCCCACAGTCTTGAGGCGTACTTGGCGAGGGGGTGAGAGTCACTTTGACAAAGTTTCGTCCAAGTGAGTTAGAGAGGAAAATGTTCTCGGGGAGGCGCGACGGAGAAGGCGAAAGAGAAAGGAAAGCGAGATGTTACGAGTATTCGAAGTCGTTTCCGGGCTCTCCTTCCTTGGCTTCGACCTCTCCCTCGTCATCATTGAAAGCTTTTTCTCCCCCTCGCCCCGCGCCGCCCCTAGCTCGACATCGGAGGATCGGGACAAGACGATTCCGCGAAAGCCCGCGGGCGCGTGCGAGAGTCTATTCTACGAAGGCAGCTACGTCGATGCTATCGTACTTCGAGTATAAAACGGTTACACTCCGCACACATTTCGTGCTCTCCCTCTTCAATATCTCGTGCCATGTCGTGGCTTTCGTTGTACGATCGGCCGGGGGGGTTGGGTCACCTGGCCTGGATTTGCAAGGGAGCTCCCGTATCAAACTGCCACCCGGTTTGTTCGTTCCGATCAGATTTCCGCGCTGGAAAAACACAGCGATGTCTCTCGCTTCGCCTGGCGCTCCGGAGTTTCGACGGTCTTTGACTGTTGTGTATACGGAATTGATCGTCTCTCCACGTGGCTACGAGTTCCGCGAACTTCCGTCGGTTCCTGACGCTACGCGGACTCGTTTATTAGAGTCCGGAGCTTTTTTTTTGTTCACGGTAGGCAGAATTTTCGGGAATTGATGGCCGGATCAAGGGGATACATTTCAGTTATTCGAACTTTTGGTTTTTTGAGAAATCGGAGGGATAATCAGGACCTGCTTGGGTTCGAGTGTGGACCGATCCGGCGAGAATAATGACGACGCTAGGAAAAACGAATCGTGTATCAGTTATTTGAACTTTTGATTTTTTGAGAAATCGGAGGGATAATCAGGACCTGCTTAGGATGGACGAGTGTGGACCGATCCGGCGAAAATAATGGAGACCTGGTGAAGGCTCGCTAAAAAAACCAAATCGTGTATCAGTTATTCGAAGTTTTGATTTTTTGAGAAATCGAAGGGATAATCAGGACCTGCTTAGGTTCGAGTGTGGACCGATCCGGCGAGAATAATGACGACGCTAGGAAAAACGAATCGTGTATCAGTTATTTGAACTTTTGATTTTTTGAGAAATCGGAGGGATAATCGGGACCTGCTTAGGTTCGAGTGTGGACCGATCCGGCGAGAATAATGACGACGCTAGGAAAAACGAATCGTGTATCAGTTATTTGAACTTTTGATTTTTTGAGAAATCGGAGGGATAATCAGGACCTGCTTAGGTAGGACGAGTGTGGACCGATCCGGCGAAAATAATGGAGACCTGGTGAAGGCCCGCTACAAAAAACGAATCGTGTATCAGTTACTTGAACTTTTGATTTTTTGAAAAATCGGACGCATAATCAGGACCTCCTTAGGTACGAGTGTGGACCGATCCGGTGAGAATAATAAAAGCCTGGCGAAAGCCCGCTACAAAAAACAAGTCGTGTATCAGTTACTTGAACTTTTGATTTTTTGAGAGATCGGACGGATAATCAGGACCTCCTTAGGTAGGACGACTGTGGACCGATCCGGCGAAAATAACGAAGGCCTGGTGAAGGCCCGCAAAAAAAAACAAATCGTGTATCAGTTATTTGAAGTGTTCATTTTTTGAGAAATCGGACGGATAATCAGGACCTCCTCAGGTACGACGAGTGTGGACCGATCCGGCGAAAACAATGGAGACCCGGTGAAGGCCTGCTAAGAAAAACAAGTCGTGCATCAGTTAATCATTTTCGTGAATAATCAGTGTTGTGTCAGACTAAACTAGATAATCTTCCCGGGATCAGATATGTTATCAGGGCCTGATAAAATGCCTCATCAGGGCCTTGTAAGAACCAGATGACACGACGTCAGTTCCTTTTCGGGAGGGAGAAATCGATTTTCGTCGTAGAAAAAGAAGGAATGTACACCGTGTACACCAACGTTTTGTTTCCGTGAATGGGTTGCCGGGAAGTATGCACAGTTTCGAATAGATAATAAAAGTCTCGACTCGAGCGGAAGTCTCACACGATCAACGAGGCCAAGGGGGGGGGGGGGGGGTCAGGTGCGAAGCGGGGATAGCACAAGTGGAGGCGGAGAAGAGAAGAGCACAGAAAAGAGGCAAAGCCTGGCCCGGGGCCAATGTTTGTTGACTGGAAATTTAGCGGCTGGCGATTGTTTTGGCCGTGTGCCCATTATTTTCCGTGAGAAAGATTCGAACGCAGGTCGATGAGCCGAGACAGAGGGCCACGGGGAGGAGAGAGACGGCGAGTGAAAGCAAGGGTAAATAAGAGGGAAAGGCGAGAGAGGGTTGGAGAATAGTCGAGTGAAATTGCATTAGCATCAGTCTCGCGCCCGTTATTCATTAGCATTATTATTTTCGAGCACTCCGAAGTCTGCCTATATTGCGCTCCATCACTTCTGCGTCCCGAGTTTCGTTCGAGGGGCCGCATGTGCCTGAAGATATCCGAAAAAATCGATTTTTGCCCTTTCTCAATGTTTTATCTCAGAGCTCGGCAGTACTGGAAGTACTCGGACCTTTTTTGCAAGTATTCGTACTCCGTTACTGCAACCGGACTTGAAGTAATTGAAGTAATTGAAGTAATTGAAGTAATTGAAGTAATTGAAATCATTGAAGTACTTGAAGTACTTGAAGTAATTGAAGTTCTTGAAGTTCTTGAAGTACTTGAAGTACTTGAAGTACTTGAAGTACTTGAAGTACTTGAAGTAATTAAAGTAATTAAAGTAATTAAAGTAATTGAAGCAATTGAAGTAATTGGAGTAATTGGAGTAATTGGAGTAATTGAAGTAATTGAAGTAATTGAAATAATTGAAGTACTTAAAGTACTTGAAGGAATTGAAGGAATTGAAGGAATTGAAGGAATTGAAGTGATTGAAGTAATTGAAGTAATCGGAGTACTTGAAGTACTTGAAGTACAACACCGTGTTGTATCGAAAACTCGGTGACCTCACACAGTTCATCTTAACTTCGCAAAAAAGACAATTTTTACGAATATCTTGTACGTAAATTTCAATTAATCGTCAATTGGTGAAAAAATGTATTCATTGAACGCTGGCTGATCGGGGCCGGATGACAAGTCACGTTACGTGCCACATTTGGGCCTGATGCGGCACCTGATTGGGCCCGGATCAGGCCCAATTCAAAATCAGTTCTAAATCAAGCCTAATTTTTTCGTTAGACCTCAAAATCTGGGTACGAAAAAAACGCTTAATTTGAACCAATAACTCATAAGAAACAAAAATCAAAACTTCGACTCTCTTTTATACCGTTCTCGCTGATTTTCTTTTTGCTCAACACAAGACGGACGAATTTCAGGGAAACACGTAAACTTGTGCCGTACGCGTTCTGTCACGCTCTCGCCGTTCTCGCCGGTTCCTCGTCGTCCTCGCCGCTGCCCTCTCTCCCTTATTGCGGTGCGAATTCAGCTCGCGGAATTACTATCATATTTCTTTCGGTCGTGCGAAGCCACCGCGATATATCCCGAGTGACGAGGGAGCGGCGAATTGCGGCGTAAATATTCGAGTTACCGTCGCCGTATCGCCGCTCGTGGCGTTGCCACGCGTCGCGACCGAAAACGAGCCGATGGTCGATACTCTTCGAACGCGACGGCGAACAATGGGCTTATAAGAATTATTCCACGGCTAAATGATAAATAGCGACGAGAGCCGACGCGCGAACGTGCGCGGAGTCGTTTAGCGCGCCGGATTTTGGGACTCTTTTGCACGGGGCGCGCGGATCGAATGCCGTAAGGTGGCAATTATGTCGGTCTGTTATGCCGCGACACACGCTCAGGATTCGACGCTAATGCCACGTGTGCGTTGGCGCATACATCAGTCGCCGCGCGCCAGCCGAACTGACGAGGCGCGGAACTCGCACGGAGTCACCGATAACCACCGGAGCGCGGCTCTTCAACCGCGCGCGAGCGAACGAGCTTGCGTATTCTGGGATATGACGACGATAGTGTCGGAAGTTGGCGTTACTTAAGGCCAATCCTTTCACGGGTACAGTCCGGCCAAACGCGCGATCCGCTGAGAATCTCCGGTTTTCGATGGGACGGGAAATCAGGCACGAAAGACGAAAATATTGATTTTTGCATAATTATAATAGAAAATGTTGTTAACAAATTAATATTTTAAAAAATGTCAACGCATCATCATTTCAACGAAACTTTTGTTTTCAACCGAGATGGTTTTTTTTCCAAATTCCCATGAATTTTTTTCAGAACTTTGTTCAATTGTTTGAACTTTCGTATTCTTGGATTATACGCACGATTATAAATTCAATACATAAATAAATAAACATAAAAAAGAAATGAAAATTTAACTAAAATGCAAATGCAAATGAAATGAATGAATGTTATACAAATTAATAGCAATTTTTGATAATTTGACAAATTTGGAATCGATTTGTAGGTATTAAAAACATTAATAGCAATTCTTGATAATTTGACAAAATTTGGGATAAATTTATGGGTATTGAAAAAATTGACAAATCATTTTTCATCAATCATCAATTTATACTGTAATTCAATCAGTTTATCAAATCAATTTATGTTTTAATTCTTTTTTTATTCATTTGATAACATTTTGGTATTTTTATTGTAAAATTGGTGTTTTCAGAATTTTTCAAACGCCTGATTATTTTTAATTTTTTCTCCATCGAGAAGTGTTCGAATTTTTGTTTTAACTCTCCGTTTTGCCGGACTGTACCGAGCGAACGACCTTAACACTCCAGCCCGGATTTCTCACCGTTTCCCGATGGTCATGCTTTCATTGGGGATTCCTCGGCGGTTAGTCGAGTTTACCCAAACCGCCCGCATTTTGACGATCCACTTGAGTGATCGGGTCGGATGAAAACGTTAATCACGTTTCAGATTCGAGATAGAGAAAATAGCAGGTGTTGAGCAAACACCGGTCGCCTGAGAGAAAACTCTGTTATTCCAGATGGAAAGTGAAGATTCCATAACGATTCTCAAATCGATACGAGTTCTAAGACGTTGACTAGCGTTTTGCGCTCGTCATAATATTGACAACTTATTGTTACATGGCGAGAACATTTTTTTTTTTCAATTTACACCAAAAAATGCCGAGGATTCCCTTTGAGTTGCCTTTTTGCCATTTTTTCATCCCAAAGTCAACTCAAGTCAAAGCTTTCATTTGAACTTTTCTTATTTAAACAATTTTTGTGTCATTTTTAAAATTATTCTATATTGATTTTTTTTACTTCGGTTGGAAGACTTCTTCCGACATCTAAACCACATATTTGTCATATGTGATAACATATGACATTTATGATGTTAAATACGACTCCGAACTGGAGCAAAGAAAATGAATATAAAATATGAAAATTACACAATAATTGGATTATATAATAATTTGTTATGATTCGTTTCATACTTCTCTTATTCATGAGTCCGCTTTTAGCAGTCGGGATTTTTTTTTAATTATTAATTTTTTTTCCATTCGATTGCTTCCAAAGCTTCACGCGCATTCGTAACTCTTATCTCGAACTCCGAAGACGATAATTACTGATTGACCGGCGAATCCATAACCGCCAACGACCTAGAATCGATAAATCCGGAACAGTAAATACTTCAGTTTGCAGACGACACAGTCGCAGTAACGCACCAAAATAATTGATCACAAACGGTTAATAACCTGCAAGACTTCGTTCGAAAGACAGTGAAGTGGTTTAAAGATTGACGACTTAAAACCAACCCCTCGAAAACTCAATTAAGAATCTTCGACCACAATCTAAAACCGGAGTGACCAAAAATTTAGCTACTCAACGTCGAAACCCCACTGCAGCAACAGGCCAAATATCTCGGAATAACCATGGACTCTAAATTAAATTTCAATGATCACCTACACCAGTGCAAGCAGAAAATGATAACAAAAGCCTCACACTTCAGAGTCAACGACCACACCAAGCTGAAAGTACCAGTTCTTGTCCGATCACTGAAGTCAAGCAGCTTTGGGCGCGGTCCGTACTTGGATGGGTGGACTTGGATGCCGAAACTGTAAATATTGTCAATAAACACTGCTACTGCTACTGCTACTGCTACTGCTACTGCTACTGCTACTGCTACTGCTACTGCTACTGCTACTGCTACTGCTACTGCTACTGCTACTGCTACTGCTACTGCTACTGCTACTGCTACTGCTACTGCTACTGCTACTGCTACTGCTACTGCTACTGCTACTGCTACTGCTACTGCTACTGCTACTGCTACTGCTACTGCTACTGCTACTGCTACTGCTACTGCTACTGCTACTGCTACTGCTACTGCTACTGCTACTGCTACTGCTACTGCTACTGCTACTGCTACTGCTACTGCTACTGCTACTGCTACTGCTACTGCTACTGCTACTGCTACTGCTACTGCTACTGCTACTGCTACTGCTACTGCTACTGCTACTGCTACTGCTACTGCTACTGCTACTGCTACTGCTACTGCTACTGCTACTGCTACTGCTACTGCTACTGCTACTGCTACTGCTACTGCTACTGCTACTGCTACTGCTACTGCTACTGCTACTGCTACTGCTACTGCTACTGCTACTGCTACTGCTACTGCTACTGCTACTGCTACTGCTACTGCTACTGCTACTGCTACTGCTACTGCTACTGCTACTGCTACTGCTACTGCTACTGCTACTGCTACTGCTACTGCTACTGCTACTGCTACTGCTACTGCTACTGCTACTGCTACTGCTACTGCTACTGCTACTGCTACTGCTACTGCTACTGCTACTGCTACTGCTACTGCTACTGCTACTGCTACTGCTACTGCTACTGCTACTGCTACTGCTACTGCTACTGCTACTGCTACTGCTACTGCTACTGCTACTGCTACTGCTACTGCTACTGCTACTGCTACTGCTACTGCTACTGCTACTGCTACTGCTTCTGCTTCTGCTTCTGCTACTGCTACTGCTACTGATACTCCTACTGCTACTACTACTTCATAACCTCGTTTGGCAGGTCAAAAAAGGCCAATTGTAAGCTAAGATCTGAAACATGGTCGCGAACGGCCTCACGATGGTAACGAGAACTCTGCATTCTGTGTAGAATGGCTATAGAAGCTTTCCCAAGTCTTGGTTGAGTCGATCGATTGAACATAATGTTATAATCGAGGTGACACCGGAGCTGGGAGTAATTCACAATTAGCCAGTGTTGGCGCCACTGCCAGATCAGGCGATATAGTTGGTGCGAGGAGGAGCGAAGACGGTAAGGGGGTAACTGGGCGTGCAATGCGGTGAAACACTGTAACTTTGGCGCTCGGTCGTTACCGCACGGATGTTAACTATAGTGTACCGGAAGTTGGGTGCACCGTCTCAGGTAAGGACCCGCGGGAGGGTCGCGGGTGTTTGTCATGTACCGTTGTTACTGCTGGTTGATTACGCACACCTCTGATGCTGCATCTCCTTACGATCGTTGATGTCCACTGCGTATTAGTATCCGCTTTAATAGGTCTCTCGAGAGACCATTAACGAGCAAACATGCATTATGGCCGTTGGGATGTTCTTCGAGTCAAAGAGGAAGTCCAGATGGCGCGTACGATCCTTAAAACGTAAACACGACGGAATCTTGTGAACCCGAAAGTGTCACCATTAAGCGGCGGATGCTTAATCGCAAATGTTGTCCATCAGAGCTTCAACGAGCTGCGCTCGAAAGCTTTAGCGCTGGCGCGTTAGGAATCCGGAACAATGTACGAAAAGCGTAGAGCCAGCTAATTGCGTCACGCTCGCACTGGGCGGATGACGGATTCGAGAGACGCGGGGAGAGAGAGAAAGATTCGCGGAAACGTAGCGTTAAGTTGCGCTAGTCTGTCCGCATCTCATCCAGCCCGATGACAAAGCGAGTAGTGGTGTAGCGCGTTTCAGAACGCGGGCGGGGGGGGGGGGGGGGGCTTGTTAACGTTTTGCGCGCGCCAGTTTTAATCGTATACGAGGGAGAACTCTTGGCAAGTGTTGAGCCTTCTCTCGGCTTCCGTCGTTGAATTAAAGAGACTAATGAGTCGGAACCCGGTTTACGGCGTCGCCACTGAAAACTCTTATTCCGCTTTGCGGCGTCCTGCACTTTGGACGCTTTCATTTGCACGATGATTCTGCGGAAATAAGCTTTGCACTTGTGCTTTTGTGAATTAATGATTGCTCGCCTGTTTCCGGAGCTGGAATTGGCGCCAATTGAAATTGATGCCTGATCGGAACTTGCCAAGACATGAGAAAGTGTGCGCCTGATACAGTGAGCATGATGCAGCCCTGGTAAGGGCCTGAAGAAGCACAAATACGCGTGTCTGACAAAGAAGTCCATTTTTTTGTCAGCTGGACCTGTTGCCCCGATCAGGGTGAGCGATTGATCAGGCACAGGTAGAGATTCTTGATGAAGTAACCCCGATTTGTAATGAAGCACACCTGACGCATGACAGCATGAAACTGTTGGGTTGCTTGATCGATACCTTACCAGGAAACTGCATTACACATCCGATCAGGATCTGATGCTACCTTGATCAGATGCAGCTAGCCTAGTCCTCCAAGCCGGATGCAGCTCTGGTGAGCGATCAGGCACAGGTAGAGATGCCCGAAGAAATAACCTCGATTTGTGATAAAGCAGACTTGATGCATGATAACATGAAACTGTCAGATTGCTTGATCGATCCCTTACCAAGCAACTGTTATTACACATCCGATCAGGATCTGAAGCTACCTTGATCAGATGCAGGTCGCCTGGTCCGCCAAGCCGGATGCAGCTCTGGTGAGCGATCAGGCACAGGTAGAGATGCCCGAAGAAATAACCTCGATTCGTGATGAAGCAGACCCGATGCATGATAACATGAAACTGTCAGATTGCCTTATGCTTACTGGGCAACTCTATTACACACTAGATCAGGACCTGATGACACGCTGATCAGTTGCAGGTAGACTGATTGACCTAATCGGATGCCGCTCTGCCTCACGATTGATCGGGCACGATTGGTTGAAGGAATAATTTGTGATAAAGCACACCTGATGCATCATGTATTGATCAGGAAACTTCACAGCTTCATACTCTTCAGTCCGACCCAACCTTACGAAGACTCAGGACACTATCTTGTAGAATTCAACGACAAACGAACCTCAATTTCCACTCAGCTCCACGCTCCCGTCCTCTCCTTTCTCGAAGATTTCTCCACGCGCTGGAAGACACAAACAAACTGGAGAACAGTCGATCAGACCTCCGTCGATAATTCAATTCGGCAAATAATTAATGCCTCTCCGCGTCGACTCGACGGCCGCGAAGCTCTCTCCGGCAGCGGAACGGAAACTTTTCCCATCGTGATTTAACTCTTGGCGAAAGTTAACGTCGGGTTACTCGTGCGCGGCTGAGCGCCTGTAGTCCGGAGCACGCTGGGCTCTCACCGGAGCGCGAGTTGCGTTACAGAAGTCGGTGAAAGGAAATGTTTCGCATCCAGGGCCCGTTGTGTACGGCTCTCGTGTCGATGAATGGACGGCTTCTGCCGACGATATGTACGAGCGCAACGCGCACAGCAACTCCGCGCGCTTTATCGATCCTTCGGGATTGTTAATTCTTCGAGGGTCGGGGCCAAAGCACACGCGAACAAATCGTTTTTGTCCATCAGAGAGAATCATCCCTTCGTTTCTTCCGTTTTTTCTCGCTTACGGGGCGCCGTATTTGAAAGCTCTTTCAGGAGACGAGAAGCGGCTCGCGAAGCAACGGACGCGGTTTGACTCGTAAATTTTTCATGACTCCGGCCGATAAATCCAAGGAGACAGAGCTCGAGGGCGCGACGGCGAGGGGAACGATCGCGACGAAGGAGAGCACGAGCGATCGCAGAAGCCACTGCACACTTCGGCGAATCGGTGAAATATTCGCGAAGCCATTCTCATCGATAGATGGGATTCGGTCAGTGGGGTATAAAATGGCCCGTTTCGTTTGTTCGGCTGTGTACGCGTAGCCGGCAAAACGCAATATTTCACGCGAAGCTCGCGAGGACATACGCGCGCGCGGGAGAGAGCGGGATTCGGCGAAAGAGGAGCCGGACGACAGGCACGGCACCGTCGGGGCTCCGGTAACACCCGGATATTGAATATTATTCATTTTCCATCGGTGAACGAACGGCAAAACGAGAATGAGCCCGGGCTTCATAGCGGCGAGCACGTACGGGCACCTGTTTTTCCCTGCCCTCCGTGTCCGCGAGTAATTTGCATCGTGATTCGTCGCCGCTCGAGCCCGCCCCCCGCCTCGCCTCTCGATTCCCTCCTCCAATATACGAATTAACAGAATCGCATTATTAATCGAGCCTGGCTCCGAGCCAAATATCGAATCTCTCTCGTCGAATAATATTTTGTTCCGACAACGCCTGACCCCTTTAAACTTCACGGGTGAAGTGTGAAAAATTGGAAAAAAAACGTGTGTATCGCCACGAGCGACCGAAAAGTGTTTTTTCCCGTTCAGAGTGACCTTCGGCGATACAAATACGACAGACGAAGGTCGCAGAGGTCACGGATTGTTGAAACGATGCTTTGGAAACTTTTCTCCGATTTTATTCTAGCCTAATTGGGCCGGTTTTCGAAGATTCAACTTATGCGGTCGTCTACTGTACTCCAAGGCTTGAGTGTGACCTTCTGCCATACAAATACGATAGACGAAGGTCGCAGAGGTCACGGATTGTTGAAACGATGCTTTGGAAACTTTTCTCCGATTTTATTCTAGCCTAATTGGGCCGGTTTTCGAAGATTCAACTTATGCGGTCGTCTACTGTACTCCAAGGCTTGAGTGTGACCTTCTGCCATACAAACACGATAGACGAAGGTCGCAGAGGCCACGGATTGTTGAAACGATGCTTTGGAAACTTTTCTCCGATTTTATTCTAGCCTAATTGGGCCGGTTTTCGAAGATTCAACTTATGCGGTCGCCTACTGTACTCCAAGGCTTGAGTGTGACCTTCTGCCATACAAATACGATAGACGAAGGTCGCAGAGGTCACGGATTGTTGAAACGATGCTTTGGAAACTTTTCTCCGATTTTATTCTAGCCTAATTGGGCCGGTCTTCGAAGATTCAACTTATGCGGTCGCCTACTGTACTCCAAGGCTTGAGTGCGACCTTCTGCCACACAAATACGATAGACGAAGGTCGCAGAGGTCACGGATTGTTGAAACGATGCTTTGGAAACTTTTCTCCGATTTTATTCTAGCCTAATTGGGCCGGTTTTCAAAGATTCAACTTATGCGGTCGCCTACTGTACTCCAAGGCTTGAGTGTGACCTTCTGCCATACAAATACGATAGACGAAGGTCGCAGAGGTCACGGATTGTTGAAACGATGCTTTGGACACTTTTCCCCGATTTTATTCTAGCCTAATTGGGCCGGTTTTCGAAGATTCAACTTATGCGGTCGCCTACTGTACTCCAAGGCTTGAGTGTGACCTTCTGCCATACAAATACGATAGACGAAGGTCGCAGAGGTCACGGATTGTTGAAACGATGCTTTGGAAACTTTTCTCCGATTTTATTTTAGCCGAATTGGGCTGGTTTTCGAAGATTCAACTTATGCGGTCGCCTACTGTACTCCAAGGCTTGAGTGTGACCTTCTGCCATACAAATACGATAGACGAAGGTCGCAGAGGTCACGGATTGTTGAAACGATGCTTTGGACACTTTTCCCCGATTTTATTCTAGCCTAATTGGGCCGGTTTTCGAAGATTCAACTTATGCGGTCGTCTACTGTACTCCAAGGCTTGACTGTGACCTTCGAACTGATAATCAACGGGTTATCTTTCGCATTTCAGCGACACGGTACGATTGTTTCGTTTAAAGAGGAGTTAACGGCGGTTGTGGCGGGACGATCGAGACGAGCAACGCGCTTTTATGGCCAGTGGAGGGGCGAACAACGTTGCATCGGAGTGTTGGATGCAACATTTGCCGTGCGCGACAAGTAATTCTTCAATCGATCTCAACAACCTTTGGAAAATAGGTTCCCTCTCATGTGGCGGGTCTCGAGTTCGAGAAACATTAATGTTCGGGAAAGATTCTCCATATACTTGGCATGCATAGTTTTCCATGTAGCTATGAAACTTTTACATTTACACTGGCACAATAGTCGCTCAAGAGAAGTAATCAGAAGCCGGAAATTAAGAAGCGTCCTTTTGTCAGTCGTCGAGATTACCTATGTAGTATTTCGTTACGTGGCTACGATCCGTCACCAAACTAGATTGCACGTATCCAATAGTCGCTATTATTCGTGTGTGCATGTACAGTAGAGGGCCAGATAAGTCAATGCCCCGAGAAGGTAACAAATTAGGCGAAACCCGGTAAGTTAACCTTGACCGGGCAGATACAAAGTTTCTAAGAAGTGGCTGATCTTAATTTGATATTAATGAATTTGTCGTTGACTTATGCGGCAGTCAACTGTACATCGTTCTACCAGCATAAACATCGGATCAAAAGAAAGAGACGTGGTAATCGCTATTATCCAGGCATGCGCCTACAGTAGACAGCCGGATAAGTGAATCCTCACTGAGCAGATTGAAAAACCATGAAAAACGACCGACCTAATCTTACTCGGTAACTTATCTGATAACTTTCGTGGCAATCGGTTCTATATTGGTCTACCAGCCGACACATCAGATGAAATCCGGTCTGGATCGGTCCATATTTGCGTTGATCCGGTACATATCCGGTCGAGACGAAATATTCGTCAGGTCCACATCAGGCGCTTCATCAGGGCCGGATCTGCTTGAGCGTTACACCATGGATCAGGCCATATCTTGTCCATATCCGGGCCGGATTTTTCTTTCGCCATGCCAAGTATGGCCCGGTTTCCGGCCTGATAAAACTTCCGCTCGCGCAACCGTCTGGTCCTCCCACTTGGATTGCCGTCGATCCACCCGTACACTTGTCGCGATACGGTGAATGCGTCAACGCTGACGCCGTTCCCGCGAAATCAGAGATCCTCGTCATATCGCGGTCACGGGTGAAGCCCACGTGAACTGTGAAACTCCGGGGAAATTCCGTGCCAAAGGTGAAAATAAGCGGGCGAGACGTGGGCGGGAAGAGCGACGGACGCCGTAAACACAAATTTATTAACGGCTCACGGCTTCCGGACGAGCGAAGGGCTTTCGCCGTTGTTGCCTATTGCAACGAACGCCCCTCCCTTCGACCCGGCTGCCCTCCGGTTCATGGAGTTTATCAGGATTAAGGACTAAGACAAAGAGTCTCGCTCGCGGCTACGAGCGTCTTTCCACGAGCCGCATCCTCCTCGGGCGAAGGTAAGAACATTTTGCGCCTCGCACACGAGCCGGAAGGGGGCTCTCTCTCTCGGCCATTATTACAGTCGACTAAGAGGCCAGAGATGAAGGGTTCAGAATAATCTTATAATACGGAGAGCGCGGATAAATCATGACAGCGGACAAAGTAAGTAGGACTTATGGCGAAGAATCAGACACACGAAGATATGTTGACTGCTAATAAATGGATCTTGCGTTACTCAATGGGTAAATAACCTGTCAGCCTGATCAGCCTAATCGAGCCTGATCAAGTCTGACCAACCTAACCTGATCAACCTGATCAACCTGATCAACCTGATCAACCTGATCAACCTGATCAACCCGATCAACCCGATCAACCCGATCAACCCGATCAACCCGATCAACCCGATCAACCCGATCAACCCGATCAACCCGATCAACCCGATCAACCCGATCAACCCGATCAACCCGATCAACCCGATCAACCCGATCAACCCGATCAACCCGATCAACCCGATCAACCCGATCAACCCGATCAACCCGATCAACCCGATCAACCCGATCAACCTGATCAACCTGATTGAGTCTTATCAGTCTGGTCAAGCCTAATCAGCCTGATCAGCCTGATCAGCCTGATTGAGTCTTGTCAGTCTGGTCGAGCCTAATCAGCCTGATCAGGTTGATCGGGCTCGCTGGACCTTTCCCTGATGTGGCCCTGACTAATCATATGGCAGCCGGAGCAAATTTCTGCTCTGGTGCCGATAGTCAATGAAGTCGATCGTTAGTCACGCGCCGACGGGCCGCGGCGAATTCCAAATTAACCGGTTAATGAGAAAGTTCGGGCAACTGCGAGTCTCGAGAGTTCACTTCCCGGGAGCCCATTCGAAATTCGAAAATCGAAGAGGCAAGCGAGAGTTTGCCGAAGCGCGGAGGGCCGTAGGTGAGGAGACGATTTCGAAGTGAGCAGCTGCGTTTGGAGGAAGCGAAGCATGCGAGGCTGTGTTACTCCGCTTTGGCTCGCGTTGCACATGCACCGCGTACACGAAACAGCCCTTACCAGACTTTCGTCGGCAGCGCTAACGGCCAATTTCGCTTACCAACACCCTGTAGTCGGCGAGCCAACCACGTTGGCCCTCTCCGCGCCACGATTCGGCTACTGTGTTTCCACGCAGAGGAGCGTAAAGTAGAGGCTCGATGACTCGCCGGCTCGAATCGAAGGGGTATTGAATTCGGGAGATTGCGCGCCTTGGGGGACGAAAACAATGCTTCGTTCGTTGAGGTAACACTTGCGGTTGGTTCCGGGGAAATGAGAGGCTCGAAGAGAACCTCGAACGCTCAATGAGACAAAGATCTGACAAAATTAAGTATTTCACCGGTCAAAATCAATTAGGATTTTTGGACAGACCGTCCATTTTTCTTCAAGAAGTTTCCGCTCAATTGATCAAATGCGCAAATGCAGCTTGAAGAACTTGAAAATTTTTATGCAGAATCAATTTTTCGAATACCTTGCCTATGGTTGATTTTTTTCAGACTTTTATCCCATTGGGAAAGGCTCGGAATTCTCACTGAATCTCACGCTCGGACTACCTTAAAAGTACCTGTTAATTCTTTTAAATACTTATAAATCTTTGTAGATCGCTTTCCAAATTCCGTGCTTTATTCTTCTAAATGACAATAGTCACGAATTTTGGCTATGCGTTTGTCATGAGATTTTCCTTGCATTCTAAAAGTGCCCGGACGACTCAAGTAGAAACGCAGAAGTAGAAAACGCCAATACAGATCAGACTTCAATGAAGATCCTCGATCTCGAAAAAAAAAAATTGAAAAAATGCATACGCATTCGGGATTCGGAAGAGAAATTCGAACGCTCAATGAGAGGAAGATTTGGAACAAATCAACCATCTCACCGGTCAAAATCATTCATGAATTTTGGATATTTCTCTGTCAGACCGTCCTTTTTTTTTCCAAGAAGTTTCCGGACGATCGATCAAGTAGATTACGCCAATGGAGATCAGACTTTTTAACAAATTCTCAATCTCGAAAAAAAATGTTTGATTACGAAGTTAAAAATGTTTAAAATGTGACGAATTTTAGCTGTGCGTTCGTCGTGACATTTTCCTTACATCCCAAAAGTGTCGAGACTGCTCAAGTAGAAAACGCCAATACAGATCAGACACACACGAAATCCTCAATCTCGAAAAAAAAATAGAAAAAAATGTACCCATATTCGGAATAATTCGTGAATTATTTCAATCCAAAAAAAATCTGTTGACAAATAAAAAAAAAAAATTTCGCGAGCCGGGAAATGCATTTTTCACCGCCGCCAAACAAGCGTTTCCGGCACGTTCCACGGGCTTAGCCCAAGCGGCGATTTGCAATTTTCATATTTCAATGCAGTATTCACACGTGTTATAATGAATTTTAATCCCCATCGTCGGAGTATCTTGTTACACGATTTCGCGTCCGTATCGATATACTATTTACACCGTACTCTTCAATATTAATCCCCATTATCGTCCTCGCGTGATTATTAATCGTCGAGCCGAGCCGGTTTGTGTTCGATAACGAAGAATTTCATTTCGCGCGCTCGTTCGTCATCCCGCTCCGCGTCGCAACATTTCGATGCGAACGACGAATCGCGCTCTCTATTTATTCATTTTTCATTTTTTTTTTTTTTTTCTATTTTTTTTATTTTTCCTCAAGAAATTCATACGAATCGGTTCGAGTATCACGTTTCTCGTCCCCGTCGCCTTGTTCTACTCGGAGCGAAAAAAGAAAACGATACGGCGAACGGTTTGGCCCCGTTTCACCCTCCGTTCGACGACAACGACGGAGCGGTGCTTCGTCTTGTACACTCTTTTGCTTCCTCTTTTCGTCCCCCCGCCGGCGAAACGATACCGCCTCCCCCCTGTATACATTTGCGCAAACACACACGCGTCCTCGTACAAAAATGAGAGACGAGCTTGAGAATGAAAGCTCAGCCTCTCGGGCGCGCGGGGCGCTCTGACACGCGTGTGAACGAAATGAGTTGCTCGTCTAATAAAGTTCTCGCTCTTTCATCGATTGCCCGAGAAGGGGCGACGAAGGGCGCGGCGAGGGCGCGAGAGAAATAAAGATATCCCGCTCGCGCGCCGTGATTGAAAAGTTATTTCGCCCGCCGATCGGTGAAATCTCAAAAAAAAAAAAAAAAAAAAAATCAAAAATCAAAAATCAAAAAAATGGAAAAAAATTATTTCTTGGACCGACATTTCGCAGCCTTATCGTTCGTCGGCTGCTTCGGGTCTCGCCGGTCGAGCCCACAGTTTCGCAACTATCTACGAGCAATAATTGGAGCGCTGATATCGTTAAGCCGCGGTCAATGCCTTCGTAACGAATGTCGATTACTCGTGTTATGCAATTGCGCTCGCCACTGTTCTCCGCACGTCCCCGGGGCTCGGTTGACGAGTAAATATTCCATTCGCAGCGTTCCCCGTGGAGTAATTAGCGTTTCAATAGAAGAAAAAAAAAGAATCATTAATACAGAGACATTGGAAATCCGCGTTATTTCGCGGATAACAGTGAAGTAGTCGAAGATAAATAAAACGGCTCGGACGAGTTCTTTGAGAGAACGACGAAATATGTTTTGTATCGCTGACTTGTTTATCAATAAATAATAATAATAATAATAATAATAATAATAATAATAATACATTATTATAGAACATCATTCATAATTTTTTGGCAAATATATTATATTATTTATTGAATAATAATATCGATTAATTATCAATTAATGATAATTTGTTATTATAAAAATGTATTAACAAATTAGTTGAACACAACAGTTTATCGAATTAGACGTCAACCCTATTTTTCTCGAAATTTGTCAGTTTACTTTTTTCACTGCATGCAAATTTCATTCAGAATTTTTCGAAATTTCGATGTTTTTTTTCATTCTTGAATTTTCAATCGAATTTTTTTTTTTCGTACCGGCTTTCAACACCGTTCGCTGATGGAATAATTTAGAAAACGCGAAAAACACACACACACGCTTAATATGCAAAAACCCGGGAAATAAAAAAAAAAGGGCCACGATATTGAAATTCATGCGCAGCGCGGTGAAAAATTACACATTTTCTTTCGAATTCAATAAACCCGCGCCGAACCAAATTTTAAATAAAATAGAAGATCAATGACAAAAAAAAAAAACAAAAAAAAATAAAAGCCAAAGTAATTGCAAAAATGCGTGTGTGCACGAAACTTCGTGAATTGTTTGTCGATTTTCGGGCAAATTTTTTCGCCGCGTCGCATCGCATTCGCTCATAATCAGAATCATCTCCGCGCGGCGAGCCGGTCACGTCGCATCGTTTCAAAGCGTAGCCGACATATAAAAAAAAAAAAAAAAAAAAAAAAAAAAAAAAAAAAAAAAATTCTCATCGCGCATAATATCCCGAATTTTTTCGCGACTTCCGAATGCGGGAATTGATACGCGCGTGCCAAAGAGTCAAAACGAATCGCGTGTCTATTCGGCGCGCTGTCATAGTACACTGTCGGACATTGGCGTTGATTGGTGCGAGTGCCTCGGCGGTCATCGAAGAAAAAAAAAAAAAAAAAAAAAAAAAAAAAAAAAAAAAAAGTTCAAGTCAACCGATGCGCTTTGCGTTTCGGCGGTGAGTCGCCTAAGCTGCGGCGCGCGGGCGCGCGCGCGCCCGCCGTTTCCAGGGGTACACAGCCGCTCGGAGCTCTAGTCCCTCGCCAGCGTTCCGACGCGCCGCACGTACGTGCCTCGACGCGTATCGCGAGTTTCACCGCCGCGCTTAGTGCCGTCGAATCGATTACCAATTGCCGAAAATCCATCGAACTTATCGACGAAAAAAAAAAAAAAAAAAAAAAAAAAAAAAAAAAAAAAAAAAAAAAAAAGTGAACCGAAACTTTTTTCCGAAAAAAAAAAAAAAAACCGCTGGAATCAAATCCGCGCGACGAGTTGGATGAGTGTGTAAAAATATTCGTTTCGCTGATCTCTCGCGTCTTCGTTATCCGCGAGTGGTGAACGCAGCGGTGTGAATCGATGACATTGCGGCGATGCGATCGTGTGCGGAATGGGATTAGGGTGTTCGACGGATCGTGAATGACGAGCGTCGATTGATTAAACAATTCGGTATGAAAAAGTAAAAAAAACAAATAAAAAAAAAAAAAAAAAAAAATTGAACATTTTTGATAGTACTGGTTCGCGTTACTCTTGATCCTCGGGGGTCTCGTCGGCGTGTTTACACGAAGCGAATTGCTCGAAATACTCGAGTGTTTTGTTTGCGCCGTGTGTGGCTCGCGTTGCGAAGCGTGTCCTTGTGGTGGAGCGTTTCATCGCGCGCTTTCCCTTCGCTCTCGTCTTGTCGAGTGCGGAGCTCGCGAGGAGAGAGAGTGAGAGAGAGAGAGAGAAAGAGAGAGAGAGAGAGAGAGAGAGGGGTGGTATAGAAGTTTGTTGTTATCCGGCGGGAAGCTCTCGGGTTCTCTTCCCTGCTTCCGTCGGCGCGAGATAGTGAGTATCGGATAAACTACTGCAGTGAGAAACGCAGCGGAGACCGCGGACGCGCCAAAGCGAGGCCGCTACATTAGCTCGATCGGCTCCCTTCTTCGCTCGGCGGGGAGTCGGGTTGGAGAAGTCTCGGGCTTTCAACTTCCGCCGGAGTGAACCGCCGACGGGATTCGTGTTAACAAACAGTGCGACGCTGAAAAATTTCGCGATCGAAGCTCGAGCTTATCGGCGTGACCGATATTTTCCTACCAAGACCGGATTATTCGATGCGAGTGATAATAAGGTGAGTGAAGAAAGAAAGAAGGGAAATAATGGAGAGGAAAGGATTTTATCTTGAGCTTGACGGGAATTGAATATACCGAATAGGATCAGATAGGCTGACTGAATTAGTGCCGGGTCGAAAGTGGACACGTAGATCAGATTTCATATATTGGCCAATTAATCGGCTGTTTTAGCCTTTATTCTGAACGAGTTGAATCGGATTTGTCAAGCGACTTCGGGATGTCTGTTTCTTGGCTGGATCGAATTATATAAATATTGAGGAATACCAGAAAAGGTCTGATTTGGTCCTGGAGCTGATTAATCGAGCTTCCTGACCTCAACCTTGGTCTGGTAGGGTCTGATTAACCATCCGAATTAACCACGACTGGATTTTGGTTGTGACGAAATATCTGAAAAATTAGGAAGACCAGAAAAGGTCCGTTTCGGCCCAGTTCCCGATTTATCGACCTTCCTGACCTCCACTTTCGTTGCATAGGCTCTGATGAACCACCTGATTTAACCATGACTGTATTTCGGCTGTGATCAAATATCTGAATGACCAGCAACGCCAGAAAGGATCCGTTCTGACACTGGTCCAAATAATCGACCTTCCTGACCTCCACTTTGGTCCGATAAGGTCTGATTAACCATCCGGCTTAACTACGACTGTATTTCGGCTGTGATCAAATATCTGAATGACCAGGAACGCCAGAAAGGAATCGTTCTGACCCTGGTCTTAAGAAATGGACCTTCCTGACCTCCATTTTGGTCCGGTAGGTTCTGATTAACCATCCGGCTTAACCATGACTGTATTTCGGCTGTGATCAAATATCCGAATGACCAGGAACGCTAGAAAGGAACCGTTCTGACCCTGGTCTTAATAAATGGACCTTCCTGACCTCCATTCTGGTCCAGTAGGTTCTGATTAACCATCCGGCTTAACCACGACTGTATCTCCTCTGTGGCTAAATATTTGTATAATTGGAGACACCAGAAAAGGTCCATTCAGGCTCAGGTCTCAATTAAACGACCGTCCTAACCTCTACTTTGATCCGGTAGGGTCTGATTAAGTATCCGACTAAACGACTGTGTCTCGTCTGTAGCGTTATATCTGATTAACCAAGAATGCCGGATAAGGTCTGTTCTGGTCGAGTTGCGAACTGATCGATCTTCTTAATCTTGACTCTAACTTGGTAGGGCCTGATTTACCTACCGGCTGAAACAACTGCGTCTCAGCTCTATCGAAATATGTACACAATCAAGAAGGCATGAATGGCCTGATTAGGCTCAAGTCCTGATCAATCGACCTACTTGACCATCACTCTGGCTCTATAGGACCGATGATTATCCGACTTAACCACGACTGCGTATCTATCAAACTATATAAACAATCAGGCATACCAGACAACGCCTGTTCCGACACAGCTCCCTATTAATCGACCTTCTTGACCTACACTCTGACCCGGTAAGCTCCAATTTACCATCCGGTTTAATCACGACTCCGTCCCAGCTGCATGAGAATACACAAACAATCAGGACCACAAGAAAGCACCAGTTCTAGGCCAGACCACGTTTACTTTTTCATGTCCGATGAAAAAATACATAATCAGTCATGCCACAATAGACCTTATCAAGTCCGTTCCGACTCGGTTCCGGGAAGATATCCTCGTTAACGAGGTTCGACGACGATTCAGGCCGCGTTTTGAACGACCCATGGCAGGAAAGAGAGAAGTCGTCGGAGTGTTGCCGTCGGCGGAAACTAATCGTTTCCTTATCGGAAGATTCGATAACTCGATAACCCTTCGCCCTGGTTGCCCAATGCATACGTATAGAGCACATACCCGGGCGACCAGGAGGCAGTCGGAGAGTCCTGTTCCATTGGTACTACGTGCTGTAGTACCGATACTATGGTCCCCGTATCGGTGGTCCGTTAATTGAATTTACAGTCCTCGCCTGTAACAGGTAATAACTGGCTGGTAATCTCGGGGGTTATCGTCCCGCAGTCTCAATAATAATCCCTCGCGCTTCTCGTATCCGGTTCCCGATTTCACGAATGAAATTAATATTACACAGTATAGCGGAGGGGGGGAGGGAAGGGGGGGGGGTCTATAAGGCTATTAACCTCGTGTATCTCGTATCGTATCGGGCAGCCGCTGCCTCTCGATCTCCCTTGATCGCTAAACACGCATCCTACGCATGTTGCCCATCGAGGACAATATTCGAGGTATCGAATTACGGTTGTTCACAATCGCGTCGTCCCGTAATCGAGACATTATTCAGACTTTTTACGGTCTATCGGAATAACCAACGTGAAAGAGCACGCGCCCAGGACAGAACGTCGACCGAGAGCTTTTATAAAATTTGAGAAGGGTTTGGCTGGACCTTGGCGAGAGTTTCGGTAGATTTTTGGAAGAAATCTTTATGGGGTTTTACTTGGGAGGTTGAGCCGGACCTTTTTCAGAAGTTTAACAGGAGAAATCGGGATTCTTTTCGACATCCTTGCCCGATTTTGGTCTAAGTATCGAGAGAATTGAGGGAGAAATTCAAATAGGACTTCAAGTTTTGACTCAAGTTCGGACTTTACTTACTTTATATTGCATCAAGTTAGACCTTGGGCTTGAACGTCAGTACCAAATCAAGTTCAAACTCAGGTCCAACACACATCAAACACAAACCGCAGTACTTTTGGGACATCAAACAGGAGCTTTAGTGAAGGAGCTCGATAAAGTTCTAGCTTAAGGTGAAGCTGAAGTCGGAACTTAATTTTATGGATTTAGTACCAACTTGATTTCGGACTCGATTGGCTACTTGTGACTCAAATTTAAACTCCATTTGCATTATATTGCATCAAGTTAGACGTTGAGCTTTAACTTCGGTTCCAAATCATGTCCAAACTCAGGTCCAACACACATCAAACAAGTCCGCAGTAATTTTGGGACATCATAGAGGAACTTTAGTGAAGGAGCTCGATAAAGTTCTAGCTTAAGTTGAAGCTGAAGTCGGAACTTAATTTTATGGATTTAGTACCAACTTGATTTTGGACTCGATTGGCTACTTGTGACTCAAGTTCGAACTCCATTTGCATCAAGCTAGACCTTGAGCTTGAACTTCGGTTCCAAATCAAGTCCAAACTCAGGTCCAACACACATCAAGCAAAAGACCGCAGTAATTTTGGGACATCAAACAGGAACTTTACCAAAGGAACTGCATAAAGTTGTATCCTAAGTTCAAAGTCAAGTTGGATCTTAATTTTAAGGATTTAGTCCCAACTTGATTTTGGGCCCGATTGGGTACTTGTCTTTGATTCCGAACTCCGCTGAATTCAAATTTGGCACCGGGATCCCGGTAAAATTTCTCCGCTTCTCATTTTTTCCTCCCATTCGACTAATTTTCCATTCTCTTCAGTTTCCTTTTTCCTCCTTTGCCAAAATCCGACCTTCAACCTCATCCCCGCGCGGATTCTAACCCGGAATCTAGCGAGAATCTCGCCAACGTCCAGCCAATCTCTTTGCCCAATTCCGCGAAATTTTCCATCCGAGCTTCGACTCTGAACGCCTACTTTTCAACGCCGAAGCGGAGAAGGTCGCCGGAATCCGCCATAACGGATCCGAGAAGCCATTCCGGCTCGACCGACATTTAATTCGAGTCAAACCGAATTAGCGATGTACCTTTGACGGAGTCCCGAACCGAGCTGAATCGCTCCCCTCCCTCGCAGCGACGACGTCGCCGAGGGAGAGCAGGACTCGGCGTCCGGGGGAGCGAAGTTTAATTATTCAAGTAGCAGGTCGACTCCTCCGGGACTATCATATTCCCTTCTTCCCTTCGCCCTTTCTTCATCCCCGTCGGCGATATATCGCGCCGTCGACAAAGTCAGCGCACTTTCTTGCGCTCCTCCGTCGGGGAGTAAATTTTCGCCATATCGAGCACTCGCCCCCTTTATTAAGGCGATATCGCTTTGTCGCAATCGCTGCTTTCTCCGCGACCGGCAACGGCGACCGCGATCAACAAAAGGAAGGTCGTCGGTACAAAAAAAAAAAAGAAAAAACAAAAGCAAAAATAAAAAAAGCTGCATTGCGGCTTTGAAAAGCATCAAATAGTACACAAATGCGTGTGACTGGCTTAGAGAGACCAGAAAGAAGAAAGCGACGGAGTTAGCTACGAGCTTACAATTTATTATGCCGAGCTCTCGAGGCTCGGGGGAGCTTTCGGCGGCGCAGAAGAAAGGACGAGAAGCAAACCGCAAACATAACACAGAATGAAAGGAGGCACAGCAGTGTCGGGTTGTCGGGTGAAAAATGTAAACACCGACACATTCCGTGGTTCGCTGTGTAGGGACAGGAAAAAAAAAAAAAAAAAAAAAAAAGAAAAAAAAAAAAAGAAGAGAGAAAGAAAAGAAACAAATGGATGCGGGATCCGGCGGAGTGATATGAAAGACGCGGGTCCGGCGGCCGGTGAGAAACAAAGGAACAGTGGAGAACGTTGAAGCGAAACGGTCGCGAACGGCGAAGACAATGCGAACGAAAAGGACGGGATCGGAGTTTGAAAAATTTTCTTCGCCGGCCCGACGATATCGTCGTCGTCGGCGAGCCGAGAGTCAGAAGTGCTCGCAAACGAAGCCGCGCGCGCTGCATTAAAGCTGAGTGGAAGTAGCGAGAAAACGCTCGAGAAACGGCGCTGAGAGAGATTGAGGGGTTTCGCGATTATATCAAAGAAAAAAAAAAAAAAAAAAAAAAAAAAAAAAAAAAAAAAAAAAAAAAAAATGGAAAAAAAGGCAAAAGAAACTAGCGCTCCCGGTTCCGCGGCCTTTGCACGGCGAAGCGCGTGTCGCCTTCTGTCTGTACGTTCGAAAACGCACGCGTTTGCCTGTTACGCTCAATGCCCCGTCGGCGGCCTTTGTGCATATCGTATATCCACCAGGAAAACGCGTTACTGCAATTTCGCGTGCAAAAGTTATTACCTCAAATTGTCTGAAAATTGCGCGCGCGGAGTCGACCTCCCCCTTTGTGCGCCTCCTTTGGTCGCGAGCCTCTCGCGCTCCCGTCCCTTTTTTCCACCTCGTCGTCCCGGGACCTCGCGCGAAACAGCACTCGCTGATTTCGGCCCAGGCGCGCCTTTGCTGCCGATGAATCGGAGCCTCTCGACGTCGACTCTCGCGAAAATGCTGAACGTCTTTATTTTTGACATTTTTTTTTTTTTTTTTTCGTTCATTAAAAATGCTCGTTTCGTTAAAAAAATGGTTTTTGGAAGGTCGGAAAATCGTGTTTGAAAAATGTCTTCTGGAAAGTCAATAAATTCAATAAGTCAATAAACTGGGTAAATTGAAACATTTTTTAATATCGAATATTTTGTGTTTAATATTTTTTTTTTTTTTAAAAGGCTTTTTTTCTAATATTTTTTTTTTATGTAGCAAATATGCTAAATTGGCAAAAAAAGCTTTTGTCCCCTGAACCGGCCGGAATTCTCGTGGAAATTCTGAAAAAATTTGGCGAATAGCAATGCATACAAATGAAAGTTTTTCCGTCAGAATATTAGTTAAAAAATGTTTTGTTCAAGTGAAAAAAATGAAAAAGTGAATTTTTCAAAAGTGAGACTTTCGACATATTTTCGTACAGAAATGGCTCGAGAAGTAGAGAAAAATAGTATTTTTCAATGGAAAAGAGGCTTCGCCATTGAAGGGCTAAGGGAGACTTGGGATATTTTCGTTTTCCCTCAAGCCAGAATTCCTGAAAATATCCCGAACTTCAAAAATTCCCGTAAATCCTAAAATTTCCAGAAATCCCAAAAATTCTGAAATTCCCAAAAATCCCGAAAATTCTGAAATTTCCGAAAATCCCAAAAATTCTGAAATTTCCGAAAATCCCAAAAATTCTGAAATTTCCGAAAAAAAATTCCCAGAATTCCCGAAAATTGCGGGAGTTGAGAAAAATATTCTCTCGATTATTGTACGCGGCGGCCGCAACTTGTTTATATAATATAATTTAATATATAAATATTTACAAATTTTTATTAATTTCACCAATATGGGCCAAATTGCAAACCGAACTCCCACAGTGGTCGGCGAGCTCGTCTGCAAAGTTTCAGCCTATTTGCTCGAAATTCATTGAAACGGCAGCGCTCCTTCGGATCCCTTCATCGAATTCGGACAAATTCAATACCAAAAATTCTTAACTTAACTCAAGGTAGTCCATGCGTAAGGTGTTCATTTCGCATAAGTTCGAGGAAATTGAGAGTGAATTGAAAACACTTCTCGATGGTATAAAAATCTGAAAAAATCCATGCACATTAAAGCCACTGAAAATATTAATTTTGCATAATAATAATTCCAAATTGTTATTAACAAATTGATGAAACGAAAAATTGTTCAAGAAATTTCCCGACAACACAACTTTTTCTATAAAATAAATAGATAAAATAAAATCTATATAAAATATAGATTTAAACAAATATTTGAAGAAACTGGAAATACAAAAGTGAGGTAAAATTGTTATTAGAAGTGATTTAAATATTTTTTCAATATTATTGATGAAACGAAAAATTGTTCAAGAAATTTCCCGACAACACAACTTTTTTTCCCATGAAAATAATTCTCTTATTTTTCTGAATACGTATGAATTTTTTCAAATTTTTCAATTAACTTTGAATTTTATGATTTTCCACACATTTTCTCCATTGAAAAAAAAAAAAAAAAAAAAAAAAAAAAAAAAAAAAAAATTCACGAAGAAGTTTTGTAAACGGCGTTAAAAACAAAATTAGACCTCGATGTGCGGAAATAATTTTCATTATTTTCTTCTATTTTTTTTTTTTTTTTTCACCCTCGTTATTTGCGATCGACGCAGCGGCACGTATGTCGAGGCGGAATCGCGACTTGCATTCATAATGCTCGAGGCTTTCGATGTCGAGATAACGCGCACGTGTTGCCCGGAGGGGAAAGGCGGGCGGGATAAGGAATGCCGCGGAGTTAGGGCCGCGGGATCGAAGGGCGAGAGCAACGTAATCGCAGTTGGCTCGGAGATTCGGACGCGCCAGATGGCGTTACTTCATTTTGCTTTCGGCGTGTAATTACTGGATAAATTTTGTCTCTCCGGCGACTATTTACGCGAAAGATTTAACACGAGGATTTTCCACGAGCGGAAGGAACGTTGAGGGAGTGAAAAAAGGGGTGAAGGGAGCGAAGCTCGAGAAAATGGAACGAGTGTATGCAAATTCGTTGCATTATTCGCTCCCTTTTCTGTTGTGCAGTCTGAAGAAGGGCCTGTCGCTACATTCTCGGCCAAAAGTGAACTTCGCAACGAATTTCGAAGACTTTTGCGATAAAAATCTGCAAAAAAGGTCATTTTTACAGAGGGTACTGAAAACATGATTTTTTAGTTCAAAAATGAGAAAAAGTTTGCGACGAATTTAAAAAAAATTGCAAAGTAATTTTTTTTAGAAATAAAAAAAATGGAAATGGAATTTCTTTTAGGAATAAAAGAAATGGGAATGGAATTTTTGTTCGAAATTAAAAAAAGGGAAATGGAATTTTTTTTCGAAATAAAAGGAATGGAAATGGAATTTTTTTAGAAATAAAAGAAATGGAAATGGATTTTTTTTAGAAATAAAAAAATGGAAATAGAATTTTTTTTAGAAATAAAAGAAATGGAAATGGAATTTTTTTTAGAAATAACAGAAATGGAAATGAAATTTTTTTTAGAAATAAAAGAAATGGAAATGGAATTTTTTCTTAAAAATAAAAGAAATCGAAATACAATTTTTTTTTAAATAAAAGAAATGGAAATGGAATTTTTTCTAGAGATTAAAAAAATGGAAATGGAATTTTCGGAAATCCAGTTTTTCAAAAATCTTTGATCGACACTTGCGAAAACGCTTGATAAGTCTGAAGCTTCTTGAATGTAATGTGCTGCGTTTCTTCGAACTCTTATTAAACATTTGAAAGTTATATTTAAAGAAAATGTATATCTAAAGAAAATTAAATAAAAAATTGTTTATTATTATTTTGTTTTTAAATTTATTTACTATTTTTTTAAATTTCATTCTACTTTCTATTATGGCGAAGTTCTTTGTTTTTTATGAAATTGAAAGACAAAATTGCTTCGGATTGTAGCGAATTCGAATATCAGAAAAAATTCTTTAAAAAAAAACGTGTCCAAAATGATGAGAAAAAGCTGCAAGGCTAAATAAAAAAAATCAAAATCTCAAATAAATTTTTCAAGATTTTCCTTACGATCTATTTTTTTCCAAAATTTTTCAACTCCATTCGAAAAATTTCGAAAATCCCTCAAAATCCCGCTTTCGCTTGTGACTGTAGCGAACCGCCCTCCTCAAGACCGAGACTCGAGGTCTGCGCGGGGGGGCGTTTTGTGGCGAATTATTAACTCGCAAGCGACGGCGCCGCGAGCGAGAGAGCCTCGAGCTACGAGATTTCGCAGTCGTGTACGACGCTCTCGGGGATGCTCGAGAACGAATCGTGAAAATTAACATGGGCGCGACAGAGCCGAGCGAGCGATGCGTACGAGGGAGTAAAAGTGTGCTCTGCCGGGTCGCGATGGCCGTGAAGGGGTCGCAGGGCTGTTTTTTCCCCTTTGACTCGAATCATCTCGGCCGCAGAGTGGCGGCTCTAACAGCTGGTGTTTGCCTTAACTAATTCGTTCCGTTTTGACGGCGATACAATGATTCGGATGCGGGAGCGGGTCGCAGCGATGCGGCGAGTCGAGGGTGCGCCTCGAAGGGTGAGCTTTTTTTCCCTACATTTTTTTTTTTTTTTTTTTTTTTTTTTTATTAAGCCCAGCAGGCATAATCGAAAAAAGTTCATCCATATCGGGTTCAACGGTGACTATAACCGTGAAATTCGGGGCACTTTGATGGCGCTCCCTTAGCGCGGCTACGCGACGGAAAAAGCGTAGGGAGAGAAACAAGCCGAGGGTAATTGCCACTAAAGCCCAGGTCCATCGTCCCGTAAAGGGATTTAGTTACAGAAAATGATCCACCTCGTGAAATTCATCCGCGGTGTGTTGTGGGTCCATAAAATTATAATAACAAGTCTTATCGCAACAGATGCAACCAGTTATGGGGGTACGTCGCTGTAGTTCTGGGCAAGGGAGCTTTCGAACGACACGAAGGGCGACTCGCGACTCGAGATATTTCTTCATTCCGTATCGCGCCCGCGCAATGACTCAACTTTTTTTTTTTTTTTTTTGGTCTGCATTCCCCCCATTAGGAATTCGCTTCAACCCCAATATCGTAAAAGGGCGAAAGGGCGCGAAGAGACGAGAGAGAGAGAGGGGCTGTTCGGGCGCCATAATCGGGTCTGTTTGCGGTGACCGTGTAATCCTTTCACAAGGAACCCTTTATGTTTGTCTTCTCTATGCGGCTTGTATCTCGCGGGCTTTAAGAGAAAAATGGGACACGAAGCAGTTGCCGGTGGGGCGCCGGAACCGGCGGCTCTATCGTCAGGATCGTTGATTGCGCGAAGCTGGCGATGGTTTCATTTCAAATTTTACTATGCATTTTTTTTTTCATTTTTTTAATGTTTGAAGAGTGATTGAAAAAATTGTTTCGTAAAATGATCTGCTCTGTGTGGCTTGTGTTGGATCTCTTAAAAAAATGCTTTCAACTATTGCGATCAATCCGAGGCAGACGGGGTGAAAAATGTATATTTAAAAAAAAAAATTGAAAAAACTGGAAATACAAAAGTGAGGTAAAATTGATATTAGAAGTAATTTCAATATTTTTTCAATATTTTTCGAAAGTTTGTATTTTTTTTAAATCTATTTATGTTTCACATTTCCGGTAATCTCCGGGTAAAAGTGCCTTCCTCAAGAACCTTCGTTTTGTGATTTGTTAATTTTTAACTGTTAGTTTACGCACAGATGGCTTCAGTGAGGTGGTTGAGTTTTCAGACATTTTCGAAAAAATTAAAAATGGCGTAAAAACTGAACGACTGCGCAGATTTTGCTAAAAATCTGATCAAAGACGGAGACTTGCCTCCTCAATGTGTGGTAAAAATTTCACCTCGGTTTCGCAAACCGTTCTCAAATTCTTAGGTGAAACGATGCGCACATACACACACACACACACACACAGAAATTTCTTCTAAATGTGATTTTTCGTCGTTTTGGCACATTCTGAACACGTTTACATGTATATCTGGAAAAAATAATTTTTTCACCAAAACAAGGCTTTTAGAGGAAGCAAAACGTGAAATTTAAAAAATCTGAAGAAATTCATACGTATTCGGGAAAATAAAAGAATTATTTTTATAAATAAAAAAAACGGTTGTGTGACGGGTAATTTTTTCAACAATTTTTCGTGTCATCAATTTGTAGGTAACAATTTGGAATTATTATTGTGCAAAATTAATCTTTACCGTACCGTTGATGTGCATGAATTTTTTAAAATTTGTATGCTATCGAGAGGTGTTTGCAATTAAATTCCCAATTCCTCTAAATTTCCTCGAACTTAAGCGAAATGAACACCATGCGCTTGGACTAGGGGAGAGATTTTACACTAATTCTATCATACGGAGGACTTTATTTGACTATTTCGTACCATTTTGCCCCGGTATGCCATTTTGCCCCACTCCTTCACAGAAAATTCGCCGAGATTCAGCCAACCTCTATTTGGTGGCTCTAAAAAAATTTTTTTTCCCTTGTCCATCCTATGGGACGAGAAAGCATAGGACTGTTATTGATGTACAGAAGGCTAAAACATTCCAGACCCAACACCGCCTTCTCCGAGTGTCGCAGCCCTTCGCAAAAAAAGCGGGATAATCCTGTGGGCGCGCATCTGTTGAACAGTAGTGAAACGTTGCACCCCCGTCGTCGATTCCGCCACAGCTACGTAGCCCCGTATCGGATACTGGAAGGCCAAATATATTCCTAGGATTTGCCTATGCAGCGATCTTTCCCTCACCGTGTGAGCCTCGAAATTCGACCGCCCTCCGGTTGTCCGAGCTGGAAATCGACGCGTGGTTATGTCACGCGTGTCGAATGGGAAACCTAAACAGATTACTCGCTGATTGGCCGAAGCGACGGGGCCGGCTCGGCAGCGGCGCTATCTCGTGGTTCTTCCCTTGCCCTTCCCGCCCTTCCCGCGCCGCGGCTCCGTTCCCAATGTATTTTCGACAACCCCTCGTCGGGCGATCGACGCTCCGTCACATTCGCGTCGTAGGGGAGAGCGGGGCAAAATGGCATACCGGGGCAAAATGGTACGAAATGGTCAAATAAAGTCCCCCGTATGATAGAATTGGGGCAAAATGAAACCAGATAAAGTCCCATCGAAGAAGATTCTTTTGCTGTCCCATTTTGCCCCAATACCATTCTGCCCTGGTCCCATTGTGCCTGAATACCATTTTGCCCCGGTATGCCGTTTTGCCCCGCTCACCCCTAACGCGAGCGCCGAGCGTCGAAATCCCGACAGATGCGACGACTAATTTCTTCGCTCCCTTCGCTTCGCTCCCTTCGCCGTCGCGCGTTTCATCCCTTGCGATTTCGAGCGGCGAAATTTTCTCCTCGTCACTCGCATTGTTTCTTCCAAGTTGTCGTTCTTCGAGGCCTTTTTTTTTTTTTTTTTTTTTTTCTACATGGTGAGTTGTCTCGTAACTGCGTCTGCTGCAGTCGCCGCATTCTGCCCGAGAACGGTATGCGTTTAATGGCCAAGCCCGGCAGGGAGAACCGTGCCGAAATTCCTGATCGCCGAGCGGGGGCGGAGAAACCACATCGCACCCTAACGACTACGAAGCAGGGGAATGCATCGATCCAAGTGGTCCTCCGCGGTGAAAGCCATTTTCGTACATAAACTTTCGGTGCTGTTAAGTTATATCGCGGAACGAAAGAAGAACAAGGGTGTTTTTCGTACATTTTATCGCGAGACAAAAAATAAGTATTTTAGGGAATTTTTTCTATCAACATGTGTACTTTTTTTTTTAAGGAGTTTGAATTTTTCGTATAGTTTGTATTTTTGAGCAATTTTTTTATTGTAATATTAACATTTTTGCATATATTTTTGAAATAATTTCATCCAGTGCGTGGAGGTAGGATTTAATAACATTTCGTTTTTTGAAAAAATGGCCGCGATTCAACGCGATCGAATTGCGGCGAATCAAACGCACTTCGAAAAAAATGCTTTTCAAGCGAGAAAAATGAATGATCTGGAAGGCGAGGAATAAAAATTATTTGGCCCGGAAAGATAACGCAAAATGAAATTAACACAGAGAATTTTTTTCGATATGTGCAACACTTTTGCACTAGTTGAAAAAACAAAAGAAATAATTTCACCTTTTCTTGAATTGTCGAGAAGACGAAAAAATGGGGCAAAATGGACCACAGTTAAATTGCTTTGAAAATATAAAAAATTTGTATTATGGAAAATGGTCGGAAAATGTTAATTTACTGTTATTGAAAATAACAGTCTTTAAGAAAAATCGAAATTTCCGAAAAATTCATCAACTTCAGAGTCGAATTTTTCGAAACATTTTAACTTCGAATTTTTTCGAAACATTTTAACTTCGAATTTTTTCGAAACATTTTAACTTCGAATTTTTTCGAAACATTTTAACTTCGAATTTTTTCGAAACAATTTCACGCGACAACAAGCAAGGCGAAAAAAAACCAATCCGAACACGTGCAGTTTGTCTCGTTAGAAATTCGATGTAATTTTTATTCGCCTTTTTTTTCGCCACTTGCTTCGTTCCGAACTCAAAGGGGACGATGTTAATAGCGATGAAACTTCCCTTTTTTTCTCAAGCCTAAAACAACAGACTTTTTTTTTCCAAAAGTATACTAATTAGAAAAGTTGTCGAGTGAGACCTCCCCAAAACGAGCGAGAAGCTCGTGTGTTCAACGTATTTTACGTAGGGAAGAGCGGGGCAAAATGGTACGAAATTGTCAAATAAAGTCCCCCGTATGATAGAATTAGGGCAAAATGGGACAAGAAAAAGTCCCATCGAAGTAGATTTTTTTGCTGTCCCATTTTGCCCCAATGCGATTCTGCCCGTGCTTGAATACCATTTTGCCCCGGTATGCCGTTTTTCCCCGCTCTGCCCTACGCGAGTCACGCGTCGCAGATGGATAACTCGTTGGCTATTCAGGAAGTTCTTCAACGCGCGCAGTTCACCTAAATTCAAGTTCTGCTCTCTCAAAGATATCCTTTGCCTCGAGCTTCCTGAATTTTTTTTTTTTTCTTTTTTTTTTTTTTTCAAAATCGTGTTTGCGCGAATTTCATTCGAACTTCCGTCTCTCTAACAAGCGAGGTCTCCCGATTCTCGGGAGAATCGTATTAAGCTCGCGCGAATCCGTTCTGTTCGAAAGAGTCTCTGAAGCCAGCCCCCTGCGCCGCCGTAGCTTTTTCCCCCCGATTCGTTCCCGGCGAAACTAGGCGCCTTGTGAATTATTCTCTTTGATTTCTCTTTGACATCGTCCCGTCGGAAAATCCGGGCGCAGCGGGAGAAAGTGCGGGCCCGAAGTGTCCGTCTAACTCCGGGCCGTGGGAGGGTCGCGCGAGGCGCGAGGTGGAGCGTCGAGGTCGTGAGAGCGCCGGAGAAACGGAAACGACTCATGCAAAACGAAAACAGGGCCGCGCTGGGCTACTGTGAAAGCTTTCGAGGGCTTGCGAGAGATCAAACGTTCGAGTCCCCGTCCGGGGACCGAAGGTATCCGTCGAAAAGAACTCGCCTCGATGTTGATCTCCCCCGTGTGCATGACCGGTATCGCAATCCGAGCCGAATCCGGCAATAAGCCACGAGTGGATTCCCGAAGAGGGTGATAGTGGAGGCTGATCCGTGATAGGGATGGTCATTGTTCGTTTCTCGGTCGAAATGCACAGCTGCGAGTCGGATAAATTTCGGTTGTCGCAAGGTTGGTCTCTTATCGTCGCTGAAAAACCTGTGATAGGGGATGCACCCTTCGGGCGGGGTCAGTGTCCGATAAAGCGGGTAATTACGATTTGTCGATAGCGCCGGATGGTCTCGTGAGTCATCGACCTAGAGCACTTAACGCTGGTTGGAGTTCTTTTGTCGTTTACCAACTCGTAATGCGCCGCGGAGATGGGGCGATGATGAATGTGCTGTCCGGATGGCATCATAGCGAATCAAAGTCTTGCCGCAAGGATTATGATAAGTAGCCGTGAAGAAATGTGGGCGGGGTGACGCGATAAAGCAAAGACCCCGGTAGAGGATTGTGTGAGAAATCTATGATGGGGAATCCAAAATTGGGCCCAGCGAGGGCCAATGCTTGGGACAATATCAGGCAGACAGTCGTAGCCACCGTTCGCCGGACTTTGCCTCGTCACAGCAGGGAAGGCCACTGTTACGTCCGCTTCAGCCACTTGGTGTCGAATTCTTATTCTGGGACGTAAGACACTCAGGACTGAATTTGTAGTACCAAGTTTGAAATCGAGTTCAAACTTGGCTGCTTTTCCAGTTGACGATGGTTGACGGGTTTGGTGCATCTTGAGTTTGAAGTGTGCTAAATTGGTGATGTGTCGAGTTGGTACGATTCCCGTTGGTGATGTACCCAGTTGGTGCTTCTTGAGTTTCGGATGAGCTGAGTTGGGGCGATTCTAGGTGGTGATGTACCCAGTTAGTGCTTGTTGAGTTTCGGATGAGCTGAGTTGATGAAGGGTCGAGTTGGTGCGATTCCCGTTGGTGATGTACCCAGTTGGTGCTTGTTGAGTTTCGGATGAGCTGAGTTGGGGATGGGTCGAATTGTCGCGATTCCAGTTGGTGCGATTCCAGTTGGTGAGGTACCCAGTTGGTGCTTCTTGAGTTTCGGATGAACCGAGTTGGCAATGTACCGAGTACCAAATCAAGTCCAAGCCGAATATCGACCTTGAGTTCCAATCTCATTCATGAAAACATGCCAAGAATGAGGTAACCTTTATGAGTCCTAATGAGAAAATTTATTGAAGTCCGAAACTTTGAAGCGTGGCGAGTCTAGAAAAGCTATCTGTTGGATTTCTAGGCCCCGTAGAGAGTCGAGAACGATTGGAAGGGCCCCGCACTAGACCCTCAACTCAATTTCCAGATATGGAATCTCTTTGGTAGACTATCCACGCATATGACATGCGATTCCGCATGAATAATCAACAATGATCGGCTTTGAAGGTGATTACCGTCAATGGTCCTCAATGCTCATCGGCAAATCGATGGACTGGTAGAATAGAAATCGACGTTCATCTACTTCGATGCTATCACGAGTCGTCTCTATGTGAATAATAAAGCTTTCACGAAATAAAAGAAGGGACATGCACCGCGCAGTGCACACTCCGAAGCCGTCTTTTACGGCACCGAAACGACGAACGATGACGCTTTCGCGACGGCGGGCTCGGAGCCACTCCGGAGAAGGGAACCCCATCGATCTTCCCCGCGCTCCCGATGAAATGCTTCTTCGCCGACTCGTCGCCGCCCGAAGATCCTTGTCGTCGGATCTTTCCAATTTACAAAAGTAGCGCGAGATACATCCAGCGCGAGCATTTCGCGCGAAGCGTGTACCATCAGCGAAGCAAGGCCACCAACCGGTAGTGCGCCAAACAGATCTTTTCTCATTCACTGTCTCATCTAATGCCGTACCTCCGGCGGCGGCGACTTCCATGTTTCCTCTTTTCACTCGGTGTACGCGCGGCAAGCCCTAGTCGTCGCTGCGACATCCACCGTCGAGGAAGAAAGAGAGCGGAAAGGAATGCCTCGAAACGGAAAAAAAGGGGAGCAAGTACACACGCCTTTCGCTCTCCCTTTGCATTCAGTCAATTTTACGCGACTCGGCGTAAACCTTCGCCTCGAGAGCCGGTACATTGAATGATGCTCTTCCCGAAAGTAATGCGAACGAACTGAAAGACTACGCCTGTTTTTCATGATAAATATTTCGAGACCTGTCCCGACGCATTCACCGGGATCCATTATACGGCGTTTGGTTTTCTCTTCCTTCCTTTTGATATCCATCCGCAGCATTTCGCATTCGAATCCATTTGTGCGTATGAATCGGCCCGAGAGATTCGCGCACCTTTGTGAAATAGGCAAAGGTGTTATCCACGTGTTCTCAAGCCCCCTCATTCACAAGATGGGCCTGTTTGCGATTCGAAAATGCTACTGGACTAGCGTGGGATTGGCGCGTTTTATCGAATATTTCTTTCTTCGTCATATCAAAGTTGGTGGTACGTCGTTTCTACACATTCCAAAGTAACACAGACCGAAATCGGGACAGGCAAGTGCACAGAAAAGTTGGTCACGTTACTAATTCGACATGTCACCAATTCGACATAGTGGAGCAGTTGGTAAATAAACTGCGGGACAACCCTCTCAAAGCCGAATCCAAATCTCTGTTTAATCTTCTCTCGTGCGTTATGCTTAGTAGTTGTGGGTGCAACGAAGCACAAATGGGATACGCCCGTGAACTAGGTCTGTGTTCAGTTGTGCCAGATTCCGTTCACCAACAGACCCGCCGATGTGGAGTTAGTGTGTTTCCAGTTAGCGATGTGGCGAGTTGGTGAATTTTGAGTTTGGGATGTGCTGAGTTGGTGATGTATCGAGTTGGTGCGTTTCCAGATGACGATGTACCGAGTTGGGGCATCTGGAGTTGGAGAGTGCTGAGTTGGTGATGTGTCGAGTTGGTCCGATTCCAGTTGGTGATCTGTCGAGTTAGTCCGATTCCAGTTGGTGATCTGTCGAGTTGGTGCTTCTTGAGTTTGGGATGAGCCGAGTTGATGCTGTGTCGTGTTGGTGATGTGTTGAGTTGATGCGATTCCAATTGTTGATGTACTGAATTGGGGCGATTCCAGTTGGTGACATACCGAATTGGTGCGATTTTAGTTGGCGATGTGTTGAGTTGACGCGTTCCCAGTTGGTGATCCATCGAGTTGGTGCTTCTTGAGTTTGGGATGAGCCGTGTTGATGATATGTCGAGTTGATGGGATTCCAGTTGGTGATGTACTGAATTGCTGCGACTCCAGATGGTGATGTGTCGAGTTGGCGCGTTCGCAGTTGGTGATGTACCAAGTTGGTGCTTCTTGAGTTCGGGATGAGCCGAGTTGGTGATGTACCAAGTTGGTGCTTCTTGAGTTCGGGATGAGCCGAGTTGGTGATGTGTCGTGTTGATGATGCGTCGGGTTAATGTTGTGTCGAGTTGGTGCCTTTCCAGTTGGAGATGTACCAAGTTGGTGCCTCTTGAGTTTGGGATGAGTCGAGTTGATGATGACTCGTGTTGGTAGCGTGTCGAGTTGTTGACGTGACCAATGTTTCTGTGTCCAGTAGCTTCTGTCGAGTTGGATGTGTGCAGCTTTGGAATCCGCAAAAACGACGTACTGGCACCAAAGCATCCGGACAATTTTGTCGGAATTGCTCGATGACCCGTGCGGAATCTCGGAAGATCGTGAACGACAACGAGCACCAGCGCAACGACGGGCACGCAGCGGCTTGCAACACTGACACGCGAAGAGAGGGGATGAACCCATCGATCAGATATTAGGATTAGGTTAATCCCATTTTACTGGAGCGTGCCACCATTCGAGGTGAAGGGGCTTATCTCGATTTTGTGCGGTTTCCTCGCAACTCGAACGCCCGGGGAGGCAGGACAAGAACGGCCAGACTAGACTACACCCGTCCTTGCGAAACTACCCCCAAGACCGTAGGGATTACAATGCGTCCTTATACTTTAGCGTCGTCTACCGCTTCTTCACAGTTTTTTTTCGTCACAAGTTACAAGTCTGGCAACCGCAAGCTCCTGGGAACGGACGGCTCGGAAAATTTCGACGCAAAAAGGCGACTTACTTTTTTTGCCGGCAAAAAAGAGTCGTTCACTAATCCCACGCGATTGTTTGTCCAACAGCGATGGCGGGAGAAGAACCACGTCAGGTCTGAATAGAAACACCCACATACACTGTTAAAAAAATTGTACCATCCTATTAATGTGAAAAATTATTCAGTGGCATCGAAAGCCTTCTTCGGATTTGTATGTTCGTACCCGAGTCTTTTTTTCGCACTTCGTCGGGTTACTGGTGCAAAAAAATTAGTCGCGTGGCGAAGTCGTCGCTGATTTTCTGCCGATGAGAAAAGCTGAAACACCCTTTTTCCGGATGAAAATTCGGATTACTGGCATTTCGTTCGATTCGCTATTGGATGGGAAAAAAATGTGAAACGTCGAAACGAGAAAATGTCGGATACGTGGCGAATAATGGCGGACGAGTCGAATCCGCGGAATCCATTAGATGCGCCCGGGAAACAGAGATTTCGCTGGTTATACGAGATCTTATCGACCTGTTTACACGAAGGCTCGGCCGTGGGCGGAACCGCGAATGGTTTTTCACGATTTTCCATCCCCTCGCACTCGAGCATACAATCCCGGATGCTTTTAACGTCGAGCTCGCTAATCCACCGAGCAATAACTGATGCGGAATGACGCGCATAATCGAGTCGCCGGTATTGATAACAATATTCCGTACCGTATGCTGTGGACTTTATAGCGCCATTGTTACGTAGAATCTTCGTGTACAGTTAATAGACGAGACAAAATGGGCCAACGGGGGCAAAATGGACCACCGCGCAACTCGAATTTTCGAGCAAAATGAAACTTTTGGAAATCATGAAATTTCAAAAAAGTCACATCCTTACATTTTGACGGTCGTTCATTGCGATCGCTTCTTGCATAAAAATAATTGTTAACGATTATCAATAAAAAAAAAATTATAATAATAATAATTTTAAAAAATAAAAAAATTCGAAATTCTTATTCGATGTGTAGCGATTTTTTTTCGGATTGCCACGACTTTGGATACGTTTTTATAAAAGCACTTACGGGCAAGAAGTTCGGAAAATTGATCGAGTAGATTCGCAAATACAGCTCGGATAGAAAAAAACGCAATTTTAATCGGACATTTTTGAAAAATCTTTAAAAAAGTAATACGTATTAAGAAAAATTGGAAACTTATTGGGGTTTATATGAAAAATTAGGTCGCCAGGTGATTCGTTAAAAATGTCTTTTAATTCATTTTGTCGATGAAATTTTAGTATCTTATTTTAGTATTGTTATTAACAGAATCAATCTTTTCTGCAGTTGAAATCCGATTTCTGTCCGATTTTTCAATGATTTTTATGTCATTAAAAAAGGTTTAATATTTCATCGGGATCTCACGGTTAGCGCGATTCGACCTGCCGATTTGTCGATAAAAAAAAATTTTAATCATGATATTCTGAAAGAGATGTGACGAATAAATTCTCTTGTCGAAAAAATAGTTTTAAAAAATCGACGAATTCCTCAATTGCGACGGCGATTCGACGCTGCCGCACAAATTTTCCACAAATCGTATCGATTGACGATATCGTTTATTGAAAGTGCTATGCATATTTATGGACAATTTTACTTGCATAAATTATTTCTTATTTAGTTTTGGATTCATTGAAGAAAAATCTATTTAAATCTTTTGTTTTTTTATTCCATTTCTTTTTAACTGTGGTAGTCGCTATGTGAAAATACTTCTTTTTGAACCCCAAAACTAATATCAATTGCTGCTTCTGCTTCATGAAATGTCAAAAAGTCAAATTTTCAAATTTCACGACTTTCAATAAAATTCTATAAATTCTATTGCGGTGTGTTGCGAATTTTTTTTTTTTTTTATTGTCAAAACTTTGGGTACGTTTGTCATAAAAGTCCGGAAACTCGTTTAAGTAGATTCACAAATACACAAATTATTGAAAATTCATTGTATTTTATATGAAAAATTAGGTCGCCGGATGATTCGTTGAAATTTTTTTTAAATCAATTTGTCAATGAAATTTCAGTATGATTATTAACAGAATCAATCTTCACAGCACTTAAAATATGTCCGATTTTGCAATAATTTTCATCTCATCAAGAAATGTTAAAAATTTCATCGGAATTCCACGATTAGCGCGATTCGCCCTTATTTTTTTCAATACTCCGAAAGATCTGTGACCAATTCTTTTGTCGAAAAAACAGTGAAAAAAAAAAAAAAAAAATCGACGAAAATTCCCGAATTGCGAATTCGACATTGCCGCGGAATTTTCCGCAAATTGACGATATCGTTTATTGGAAGCGCTGCGCGTATGTACGGACGGACAGGGATTAGTAATTCGCTTCATTCTAATGTGAAAACGATATAACGGCGCTACGTCGTGGTGGAGCGGCCGCACACCGACGTGGAAAATATCGAGGAACGATTTCGCCCGGTGCGCCGTCGTCCGTGGGCCGGACCGATGGACAACGTCACTCACGCGGGCTCGTCATTAATTGCATCTCGTTCGACTGCACGGCCGCGATATCAATCGTTCGGCTGCGGGGCCTCCCCCGCGTGTTCGGCTCTCGGTGACACTTGAATAAAAATCTCGTGATGCTCGTTCGACGGTCCTGGCGGTAAAAATCTTTGAAAAAAAAAAAAAAAAAAAAAAAAAAATTGGGATCGCTGCTTTTGATTTATTTGCTCGATACCTCGAGAAATGCGTGTGATAAATCGTCGCAGGGTCGTTCGACGCGCGGCGGAAAAAAATGAAAATCAATAATGATCGCGATTAAACCGAAACGATCGGCCGTCTGGGAGCTTCGATTGAAATTTATCGTCGATCGCGGCCAGCGAAAATTATCGAGATTGATTTTCGGGCGGTGAAGATGATATCGAGATTTTTCGAAATCTTGATAGGAAATTTTGCCCAAAAATTTGTTAAAAATAAAAAATGCCAAGTAGTTGAAATATTGAATAAAAAAAATTATCAATATGAGCTAATTTGCAGCCAAGAATTTTTTTTTTTCGAAAATAATTTAATATAATCGAAGACAAAATAAATAAAAAAGCGTAACTTCTAATTATGCCTGGGACGCAAATTGTGGCTTTTTATTTCTATTCATTTTTATTATTTTGCACAATTTTCGACAGAAAATGCATGTGAAATACGACGATTTGGCTCATATTGATTTGAATTTCTTTTTTGAACCAACATTTGAGTAATTGGCATTTCATTTTCTTTGTGCAAAAAATTTGGGTTGATTCCAATTATTTGTGGAAATCGACTTAACTACTCGAAGAGGAAATAATTAATAATTGACTCCAACACGGTCACTATTAATGATGTGCGAAATTTTCTTATATTTAGAATTGTTTTATCACTTTTTCGTATTTTCTCTTATTTTTCATATAAAACTTCGGTGACAACGATAACGGCTCACTTCCGATATGAAAGGTCGGCGAAAATTTCGAATAGATAATAATTAGTGAAGAATTAATAATTGGATCGAAGAAAAATCATTGAATTAATTACAAAAAATTTTATGGCACAATACAGTTAAGCTGTCATGCGGAGGTTTGTTTTGTCATCGAATTGTTATATAAATAAAAAATGAAAGACGAGTGAGAAAATTAATATAAGTAATTAAAAAACAGCACGTGACAGTTGTACTCGCATAAATGACTTATGTTTTGGAATCACTTAAAAAAAATCTATTGAAATCTATTGTTTTTTTATTCTATTTTTTCCTAACGGTAATGGTAGGTATATAAAAAAACTTACTTTTGAACCCCAAACCTAATGTCAATTGCTATTTCTTCTTCATGACCGCGCTCGAGCAAAATTTAATGTCCGAAAAAAAAAAAAAAAAAAAAAAAAAAAGAAATTCTAAACTTTTTTCGAACATGACGAACGAGAAAGTGTCGCAATATGTGCGAGCTGGGGCAGACGACAGCTGAGTCTGATGTAGACACATTGTACGACACTTTTGCAATAACGTAAAGTGACCCCGAGAAATGTAAACCCCGACATCCCAGGCTCGGTCGAACCAATGTCGTCGTACCTAGGCGCGTTCGAAAGATCGATCTCGAATTGTATTATAAAAGTGGCGGCCGAAATGTGATCCGATATTTCGATTCTGAGATATATCGACCGAAAGCATCACATCCGGAATATCGCCCTATGCATACGGCGTAGAGTCGCACCACCTTAAAAAAAAAAAAAAAAAAAATCCCAAATGCTAAATATAGACTCATGAATCAAAAAAAGTATGAAATAAATCATAATAAATTATGCGCAGTAACTCACGATGTTCCAGTCAACAAACTTTCTTATTTACACAATTTTCGTGTAATTTTTGAAATTATTTTATATTGATTTTTTTCACTCGAGTTGGGAGACGTCTTTAACGTCATAAATGTCAGATGTTACCACGTATAATAAATTTCGTAAGAAATGTAAGAAACGAGGACAAATAGTTTAAAAATAGCTTGAAAAATATTTTTTAATAAGTAAATAAGAAAAAAATCATATGAACCAAATAACCTTAGAAAAAACAAACCTCGGTCGTCTTTTCTTTTATGCACCTGTATTCTTTGTACTCTAACGACTTGCCAATATTTTTTTTTGTCTACTTGGCTCATGTAATTTTTCTCTTGTAGTGATTATTAAAAAATGATTTTCAAACTATTTTTGAACTACTTGTCGTCGAGACGCTACGACGTCTACGTTTTTTTCACAAAAAATATTTTTTTCGCGAAAAATATTTTTTTCACAAAAAATATTTTTTTCACAAAAAATATTTTTTTCACGGAATATTTTTGTAACAGGCAATTTTTGCCGGTAGGACTTCCTCCCTTTTTTTATATCGTACGATTGCGATCGTATGTGAGTTATTTCCTTGCCGAACATTTTCGAATATTTTCAGCACAGGATATTTTCACTCGCGGATATTTCTCGTTGGGAACATTTCTTAGGATATCTTTATCCATTTAGATCCATTTGAATTCAGGCAAAAGATATTTTGGCGTGCTACCGAAGGAACCGTCTCATTCGATATTCGGAACTGCGTGTTTCTAAAATTACTGTAGGGGAGAGCGGGGCAAAATGGCATACCAGGGCAGAATGGTATTGGGGCAAAATGGGACAGCAAAAAATTCTACTTCGATGGGACTTTCTCTTGTCCCATTTTGCACTAATTCTATCATACGGGGAACTTCATTTGACCATTTCGTACCATTTTGCCCCGGTATGCCATTTTGCCCTGCTCTCCCCTATGTATTTTACCCTTAATCATTGTTTTTCCGTCGACATTTTTCGACACAAAAAGGGAAACTCCCTTTTTTTTCCTCTGCTGGCCATCGGGGGTTGAAAATGGTTTTCCAAGTACTCGGAGTCGCTAAAAACTACCCTCGATAAGATTCGCTCAAATGAGAGACAGCGAAATGGGGCCGCGATTCGAGACAATGAAAGCCAAATGGTTGATGCTAATCAGTCGGAGGGGGCTGATAAAGATAATTGGAAATCGGAGACCGGATGGAGGCGCAAGTCACACCGGCTGTTCATCTTTGACGGAAAGGGTTGGAGAAACGAGGCAGTGCGCGCGTAGCCTCCATTGACCGGGGAGGAAATATGGGTTATTGCCGTTCAGGAGTTATGATTAATATCACCTGCCGGGCCCGACGGAGTGAGCGTGATCGAGTTAGCCGTCGGCATTGTGCGCGCCGTCGAGCCCCACCCCATTTTCGCAGTATCAGGCAAGCGATAAAACACATTCTTCATCCCTCGCTTCTCGGTGACGAGGACGTTCGCGCTCACGCAGTTGCGTTACGGATTGGAAACGTGTTCGATATCGTTTGCGCTCGGTCAAACGCCCTTCGCGAAACGTCCAAAAGTCTCGCAACTTCGCTCATTCCCGAATCTTTTGTTTGTTCGATTTCCAGTCTCGTGCGGGGACTCTGCCCGGTCGGAGTTGCGCACGTGCCAAAAGCGCTCGGCGAGGCGTCGACGACGTCGATGACGACGCCAGCGATAAAGCAAACGACGGCGCGGGCGAAGGGACAACGGTGATTTATATTTCGCAAATTGCAAAAAGACGACGCCGAATGAAAGTGAAATAAAGAGAAACGGCCAATATAAGGCGAGAAAGAATTTCGATGTATAAAAGTGATACATGTGTCTGGGTGCAGATGGTAGCTGACCCAGGGGCGGTGGAAATGATGTAGGAGGCAACCCCGAGCTCGCCGCATTCTCGCAATTATAAATCAGATTAATAATCGTCGAAGCCGGAAGCTAAATGGCGAGAATTGTGGGTCTTTCGGAACAGAATTATCGCTTCAGTCGGCAAGCGAACCGAAATTGACGTCAGGTTTTCTGATGCCTTGTCAGAACCAGTGAATAGGCAGAGTGTCAGATCTGGCTAAACTGATGCAGTCCTGATGAATGCCTGATAAGGTACAGATGGGAATGCTGGACAGACGAATCTGATTTTTGATCAAACTGATCTGATGATCTGATCAGGGCTTTATCATTGCCCTGGCGAAACAACCCTAATTTTTTATAAGGTGGACTTGATGCCATCTTGTTGAGAGCTGACTCGTAGTTGCCGTGTCTCTGGCGAACGCTTGTCTGATTTTACGATCCGGATACGAAACAGAATTATCATTAAGTTACTTCCAGAGCCGAAATTGACATGGCTTTCTAATACCTTGTCAGGACCAGTGAATAGCTAGAGTGTGCCTAATCTGACTAAACTGATGCTGATCTGGAACTGATGCTGATAAAGGCCTGGTAAGACCTTGTCAGGACCAGTGAATAGCTAGAGTGTGTCAGATCTGACGAACTGATGCTGATGCTCATCTGGAACTGATGTTAATAAAGGCCTGGTAAGTTAGAGATAGAGGTGCCGGAGCGAATACATCTGACCTTCAATTAAACTCATCTGATGCGGCCCTGATCAGGGCACTTACCTGGCGGACCTAATTTTTGATGAACGTGAGCACATGCTGATGCAGGCATTATCACTTGATACAGTGTGTCTGGAGAGGGCTTCTCGGATTTTACGGTACGCTTGTTATTCCAATAGCAGGGCTAATGGGAAAGACCTGGCAGGTCGCCTGATCAGACCGGATGATGACCTGATGTTTACTCGAGGAAAAGAGTACACCTCCAAAAGCCTTCATTCTCTCGCCAAGTCAAATGCAGACAGGTCCTGCCGGATCATTCGATAAGTGCCTTATCGAGCAACTGCCTTACAAATCCGATCAGAAGCCGATAAGGCGCTTTATCAGGACTCGACTTGAGGCTTAATGCTTCATAAGGACACGATGAAATCCCGGAAACAATTTCTAATCCGGAAAACCTGGACCACTTCTGAAAGCTTCGATCCCTTCGCCAAGCCAAATATGGATATTGGGATAAAGAGGAGGCCTTATTACTTGCAGATGCGGTGTGTCTGGAAAGAGCTTGTCTGATTTTACGATACGTTTGTTATTCCGATAGCAGGGCTAATGGAAATGACCTGTCAGGTCACCTGATCAGACCGGATGATGACCTGATGTCTACTCGAGGAAAAGAGTACACTTCCGGAAGTCTTGATTCTTTCGCCTAGTCAAATGCAGTGAAGTCTTGCCGGATCATTCGATAAGTACCTTATCGAGCAACTGCCTTACAAATCCGATCAGAAGCTGATAAGGCGCTTTATCAGGACTCGACTTGAGGCTTAATGCTTCATAAGGACACGATGAAATCCCGGAAACAATTTCTAATCCGGAAAACCTGGACCACTTCTGAAAGCTTCGATCCCTTCGCCAAGCCAAATATGGATATTGGGATAAAGAGGAGCTGATCTCATCTGGAACCTTCGCATTTCTAACTCTTCCCAAGCTCGGTGAGAGTTAGCGACTGAACAGTTTCCTGTTTCGCAGGTACTTACAGTTTCTAATTACCAGTGTTGTCTCACTCGTACTGGTAGTTAAAGTTGATGTTCACCGTGGCGTTATGGGCTTATAGAAATAGCCGTTAGCGTTCGACTGGCAACAGTACTATCGAACAACTGGAAGCGCTAATGATGTATCCGCGGCAATGCACGATGGCGGCCGGTGTGAGGCCAGCGCCTCTCTCTCTCTCTCCACACTGCAAATTTCAGCTGACCAACGAAGCAGCACTATTTGGTAGCCATTCGTCGGGGCAATTTCCAGCTTCGCATAGTACAAGGTTTAATACGCGGATGGCCGAGTTCACTCGCACGCGTTGCGCGAGCTCGCCATCCTATCCTCGGGTTATCAATTCGAGCCTCGTGTAGCGGCGCCTTACACAACGCTCTCCTCCATTCTCCTCCTCTTCCCGCACGCAGACCCGGCTAACTGTGCCATTCCTTCCTAAATATCCAATTAAACGCTGCAACAGTTTCTAGTTTCGCGTGGAAATGCTGCAACGCTCGGTATAGTTACGTGTGCCAAATTGTGCAACTTGTCTCTAACTCCGAATGAGCTCGAAAATTCTGGTTTGGCCTCTCCATTTGGATTGCTTAAAATATTCTCTGTATAATCACACGCCCCGCTCCTACGGAGTGACGGGAGTTTTGTCCGACAACGCCCAACGTCGGTTGGCGGTTCTGATTCAATCACGAACGACACGAATCAATTCGGGTGTGGCGCGTGATTCGGGCGATGCGACATTGATAATTATGTGCCGGTCCGTCGGTCGCGTGCGCGGCCGACGAGAAAGCGGAAGTGATCCACTCGGCTCGGAGTCAAACTTTTTTCCTCCGCTGGAATCGATGGTGGCGTATAATATCGAAACACGAATACTTTGATCCTTCGCGCCACGTGACGAGGATGTAAGTGAGAGCGGGGCAAAATGGTATTGGGACACAATGGGACCAATGCTTAGTGGAACGGGGGCAAAATGGAACAGCAAAAAAATCGACTTCGATCGGACTTTCCCTCGTCCCATTTTGCCCCAATTGTATCGTACATGACTCTCTTTTACCATTTCGTACCATTCTGCCCCGGTATGCCGTTTTGCCCCGCTCTTCTCTGCAACTCAATCATATTTATTGGATGCGGAAGATCGTGGTGTTATCGCCACATCGGAATGTACTGCCGGTTTCAGGACGCGTGTTGGCAAAAATAAAAAAGATGACGAGGGACCGTAAAGTCTTTTTTTTTTTTTTTTTTTTTTTTAGAGGGAAAAGGTCGTCGTGACTAACTGGCCGGGACTGACGGTGTGCTCTGTTTGCGAGGCGCGAGGCGCGTATAAATACAAGAGTGTAAGCTTAATTCGCCTCGTATAATACTACGGTAGCGCCTCTCAACCGTGCAGGTAGAGTTTTACCACTTCTGGCGCGCTTATTTTTATACCTGACACGTTCTCGGCGCCCCCTCCGACTCCCAGCCCTTCCTATCTTTAATCGTATGTACACCGCGTCTCGTTTAATATGCAAATTCTCATGTGAAATGACACCGCGCCCAAGCTCCGGAGCTCTCGGACCCACTTTTATAAACAAACTCACGGACAGTCGTGTGTTTATCGCTTGACGTATTAGTCCATTATACGTGTTTAATGGAAAGATAAACATTTTATTCCACGCGAGACGGCTGGACGATCTCCGTCGACGGAACGACGTCTTTCTTTCGCAAGCTTAATAGTATATATTAAGCCACAAGGGTGGAAAGTGAGTCTTTTGAAGACGCACTTACTGTGACATACGCTAAGGGAGAGCGGGGCGAAATGGTACGAAAGGGTCATATAAAGTCCACGTATGATAGAATTACGGCAAAATGGGACAAGAGAAAGTCCCATCGAAGTAGATTTTTTAGCTGGACCATTTTGCCCCAATACCATTCTGCCCTGGTCTTATTGTGCGTGAATACCATTTTGCCCCGTTGTGCCATTCTGGCGCGCTCTCCCCTATTTTTGTCGCGGCTAAAATTAACCACATCTTTATGCCTTCAATGGCCAACCGATTTGTGAGCTACTTTTCTTCCCTAGGGAGGAAAAGTAGGAGAGAGTGGGGCAAAACGGCATACCGGGGCAGGATGGTATGAAATGGTAGAATTGGGGCGAAATGGGACAAGGCAAAGTCCCATTGAAGTCGATTTTTTTTGCTGTTCCATTTTGCCCCCATCCCACTGTGCCCCGGTCCCCGAACCATTTTGCCCCGCTCTTCCCTACTGTTTTTCGAGAACGTGAAAAAATTAATTTTCGCCCATTCAACATGAGTGCAAGCGCGAAGCTTTCGATGAGAAAGCCCCGGCGATGTGTATAAAGGTTGACTTGTATAAGGCCGGAACACGGTAATCCATCCTCCAGGATTGCGGGAGCAATTGCGCCGATGCTTATCGGTGCCGGTAATCACGGCTATTAAGACTCTTTCCCGTTCTCTTCGTGCCCGAGGGGATTATCAACTCTCGTAGCACCTTCGTTTCTCCCGCGGAGCCTCACCCCCCAACTGACCTCTCGCGACTTACGACGAATTACAAAGAGAGCCCGATTGTACATTTGCATAATTGCATCCGGTAGGCCGTTCATCTATGATTGAGAGAAAATTGTCGTAGAACAAACGAAACGTCGAGATGCGCAGAACGAGATTGTGACAATATGTTCACGAAGTGCACAATGGAGACGAACAATTAAGCGCTGGCCTGCTGAAGGGAAACTTTATTATTTTAGCTGCGAAGCAAAGATTCCATAGAATTTTGAATCGATACAAGCCTGGGGATGTTGGCTGAGCAACGACTGGCGTTTGACACTGAAAAGCTATTAGCAACTTATCATTGAATAGTTAGAAGAAAAAAATTTATTCGACTTTTATCAGGTCAAGTCATCATTAGTCAGGTCGTCATTGTTCCCTGTAAGGCGCTTTATACAACATTCAAAACAGTCATGAAGGCAAAAATGATACCAAAGTTCTTAAGCGACTGATTCCGAATCCTGAAATATACAGTGAAATCGTTTAGCAACAAAATATTTTTAATGGCAATCCTGATTGAGTTTACTTGGGCAGGGTCTTGACTTATGAGTTCGCGAACCCAACTGCTTATTTTTACTGATCGGGTCAAAGTTTTCTTCAGGTAAAACGGGGGACTTGAAGTAGTGAAGTCAGGCAAGCGCTCTTCAGATACGCAGTACCTACGAATGATAAGGCTGATCAGGGTGATCATCAAGAATTGGGGTCATTTGGTCAGGTGCCACTATCGGTATCTTATCATGCCCAAATCTGGACTACATCAGACTCGCCAGATCAGGCATACAGATTATGCCTTAGCAGGTCCTGATAACGGATCAGGTAACATGACGTCAACTCTCGGTCGGGTACTTATATGACAAAGGATGACAATAAACCTTGACTACACAAAAATTCCCCCAACATGTGGAGATCGTCGCTTCAAAGCCTATGAATCGCTCTAAAAAAGTTTCCAGACCATCTACCCATGTCAAATCAGTCTCAATCGCTTATTTTTTACTTGACCAACAAGATTCGACAAAAGATTCGTCACCACCAATCCTCCAAAGACTCAGGTCGTCCTTTGCATGGTATCGGAAGTTATCGAAGTAACAATCGCTTCCAAAAAACGGATCTACAGCAACCATGATGCAACTCTTAGGGAAAATGGCATGCGACACTCCAACAACCCCGTGTATTCAGGACGGCCAAAGACAAAGGCAAAACCGACTACCATCAGGAAGTAACACAAGTGCCCGCATCATTCTGAATCAGTTATCGCGTTACACAAGACTTGTAAGCCTATTCTAAGATGTGTGATGAATGGGTCCAGCTTTTTAAAGTAGACAATACGAATGTTAGAAGCATCTGGTTGACTATAGCACACTGTTTAGCGCTCTTAATGACTAACTGATCAGTCCAGGTTCGATTCCCGGGATCGCCATATTTTCTACCATTCCCCTTTGGACCATCCATCACCACCATCGTCACCACCAATTCTCCGAAGTTTCAGGTCGTCCTTTGCATGGTGCCAGAAGTTATCGAAGTAACAAACGCTTCCAAAAAACGGATCTACAGCAACCATGATGCAACTCTTAGGGAATATGGCTTGCGACACAGGCCAACAACCCCGTGTATTCAGGACGGCCAAGGACAAACGCAAAACCGACTACCATCAGGAAGTAACACAAGTGCCCGCATCATTCTGAATCAGTTATCGCGTTACACAAGACTTGTAACCCTATTCTGAGATGTGTGATGAATGGGTCCAGCTTTTAAAAGTAGACAATACGAGTGTTAGAAGCATCTGGTTGACTATAGCACACTGTTTAGCGCTCTTGATGACTAACTGATCAGTCCAGGTCCGGTTCCCGGGATCGCCATATTTTCTACCATTCCTCTTTGATCCATCGATCATCACTACCGTCACCAGCAACCTTCCGAAGTTTCAGGCCGACCGTTACAGGAGTAAGTACCGTGACGAATCTGATTATGAGATTGCCGTGCAAAAAAGCAGAAAAAGCGGAGATACTGTATAAAATCTTTACAATGTACGGGTATGCCGTGCAAACATCGCATATAATCCGCAGCCGATATGTCGTGCTCAACGGTGTTTGTTCGAGTACGAGCACGAGGCAGGCGTACACCAGGCTTTGAGTCGGGCCGTTGGCGGAAGCTTTTGCCATGCAGCTCTCTCTGACTACGTATATCGTCACTTTGGTCGCTTTGTACCTGCGAACAAGCTGCTACCCGTGCACGAACCGCCGGCATAAAGTCTCTCTCACCGGCGCGCGCGCATACACACATGGCGTTGTACGCACGTCTGGGCAAAGGTGGTCTTTGAAAAAAAAAAGGCAAAAAGTCCATCACTGTTTGCGGTACAGGCGGAAAAAAGGAAAAACCAGAACGGTGATGAAAAAAAAGAGCTTACGCAGAGACGAAATCTGCAATCAACGGAGTGCATACACGACTCATATTGCACTTTTCACAATGTCCGGTCACGCTCCTGTTGAGTTTTTTATTCCTGTCGTTGCTTCGATTTATCGCGGTTCGCGCATGAGCCGCCGTACTGGCGTATAAAATATTGCATAACCGACGTTTATTAGCGTGTATCAATTGAGAAGCTGAAAGTTTCACATAAATCTATCGTCGGGGCTCGTGTTCTCCGGCGAGCGGAGGAGAAAGAAGAGAGGCCGGGGGAGATTCGACGCGGCGATACTCGATGTAGTGCAGGAATTGGGTCAAGCAATATTCTCGGGGATATAATATCGGGCCGCGTTGGGGTTTATAACAACGCGGAAGAAAGTACGAAGACAGAGAGCGGAGTGGGCGAAGTGGGCGAGAGACAGATAAACGATAACGAACTCCCTCGCAGCCTCCCGCGCGGTCGGCAATTCGCGTGACAAGATGAACGTGCCCGGCAGATTTAAGGGAGAAAGTGGGTATTACATTCGGCCGAGGAGGGGGTGAAACTCGTTGTGGATAAATCTAGGACAATCCGTGATTTCGTCCGAGCTTATGTGACGCAATTTCGTTTTATCCAACGTAGGCGTGACGGGGATTGCCATAAGTGCGGCAAAGGCAAGAAACCGATAGGCCGGGCCTGGAGAGATTCGAACTACTTCCCTTCGCGGCCCTTTACAACCCTCTCGTGCGGTCGGAGTGGTTCGTTTGTTTTTCTTTGGGCTTCGAAGTTTGTACACTTTGCTCTTAACTTGATATGCACGAAGGCGGAGGTCGACTACACGCTGGAAGCTCGGTTCCCCTTTCTGCAGGATTGGAAGCTCGGAGTGCACTGCCACGTGCAGAATTATCCCTGAGATCCACGACGTCCGACAGGATCACAGACGATTAAGGACTCAACTCGAGGCAACTCTGTTGACTGCTTAATGGATTTGGAATCAAATCACTGTGATCAAACGGGTTTCTGACATTTGGGAGGCTCTCGTGGGATCCTAATTCGAATCCGGGAAGACGTCATCAAACATAACCGGGTCCCTAGAAATTCACGATCGGATCCCGAGCCGATTTTTTCAGATGGTTCAGCACAGACGCTTTTCTTGCTGGGAATTGCTTGGGATTCATCAGTGCTCTGGAAAACACAAACTTTTCGCTTCCGATTTTTCAATTGGTTCCCAAAGCATGTCATCAAGATTCGGATAGGACGCAGCGGGCGCGCATAATCGCTTCTGATCTGTTCCAAAACCATTTGAACTCATCAGAGTATCCAAACGACTGAGTTTCGGACTGGATTCCGTCTGGATCCAAGATATGGATCCAACTTCGGATCCCAATTGCAATTTCAAGTGATTCCCAAAGCATGTCATCAAGATTCGGATAGGACGCAGCGGGCGCGCACAATCGCTTCTGATCTGTTCCAAAACCATTTGAACTCATCAGAGTATCTAAACGACTGAGTTTTGGATTGGATTCCGTGTAGATCCAATATATGGATCCAACTTCGAATCCCAAATGGAATTTCGAGTGATTCCCAAAGCATGTCATCAAGATTCGGATAGGACACAATGGGCGCCTATGATGGCAACCTAGTAGCATTACTTGCTCCTAATCAGTTCCAAAACCATTTGAGCTCATCAAACTATCTAAACGACGAGTTTCGGACTGGATTTCGTCCGGATTCGAGATTCGGATCCAACTTCAAATCCCGTTTGGGATCCGGTTCACAAGCATTACATTTCACTTTCGCTACCCGGTGCGACGTCTCGTCGGATTTGGAAGAAAAATCGGACTATCCAACGAGAATCCAGCTGGAAGCCCGACGAAATTTCTGCACGAGTGGCGGAGTCGCGTCCATGCAGCACGGAAGGGATAACATCCCCGGCGTCTCGGGGCCTGCTGTTCGTGTCCGCAGCCCTTGATGCAATGCTAAAACCACCCTCTCGCACCCGAGGAATTCGTGTCAGGCCACCCCGAGCCCTCTCATATTGCGTCCCCGGCACACTCGCGATCGCCGCTTCCCAAGCCTTTCAACTCGCGTGCGCCCGGCTCCGACCTAGCGTTTGCTCGCAGTCTCGGGCGAACGGAAGAGAATCGGATATGCTCGTGAACGGGACAGCCCACGACAAACGCACTCCGGCTCCATATACTACGGGAGCCCGTTGAGTGCTCGGGGCACACGGCCAGAACCTCATCCCTTCGGCTCCTCTAATTCTCCGAGAGTCCTCGTTCTCTCGAATTTCGGCGTATGACCGAGCTCCGCGTTCATCCACTGGGATTAATCGTCCTTGCGTTGTCTACCGCGCCCGGGCTTTCTCGCGCCAGCTTCGAAATCCCAGGCTGCTGGAGCTCGTTCCACGGATGAAATCGTACACAAGGATAGGGGAGAGCGGGGCAGAATGGCATACCGGGGCAAAATGGTACGAAATGGTCAAATAAAGTCCCTCGTATGATAGAATTGGGGCAAAATGGGACAAGATAAAGTCCCATCGCCGTAAATTTTTTTGCCGTCTCATTTTGCCCCTATACCATTCTGCCCATGGTCCCATTGTGCGTGAATACCATTTTGCCCCGGTATGCCGTTTTGCCCCGCTCTCCCCTAAAGATTGCAATGGTAGCGGGGCTGTACTTGCTATTTGCATAGTACAAACTAGCGCGATTTAAATAGGTCTCAAAAGAAACCCTCGCTCGCTCTCCCTTTCGCTCTCTCTCTCTCTCTCTCCCTCTCTCTCTCTCTCTCTCGACGTTTCTTTATTATATACCAGCACTCGGTGTATTAACCACTTTGTTCGAGCCCGGCCGACGAGCGTTTCTTCGTCGCTGAACTCGAAAGCAGGGAAAAAGAAAGAGGGGTCTCGAGTGCTCAATTTTCTTCTGAAGCATCGTCGTCAAACAAGAGCGCAAGAACGTTGCAAAATTGTTGAGGCATTAAAGTCGCGAAATATAATTTTTTTTTTCTCTCTTCTTCAACATTGTCGCGTCAAATACTGAAGTTTGCGGAATTGGACGATTTTCGCGTCGACTGGAAGAGAAGTCGTTTCTCGGGCATTTGTTATTTCACTGTTTGAAGCAGAGTGAATTTTAAATGTTTTCCAATAGACTAACGATCTGATGAAAACCAACGATACAAAAGGCACGAAAAAGATTACAGTCGAATAACAATCATGACAAAAAGTTTATGAGAAGTTAGTTGGATAACTATTGTTTTCGCGACAATCAAGTATTCCATTTTTTTTCTATGCGGCAATTGATCTTTTTGATTTTTCTCAATGCAAACAAGTTTTTTTGGAATATCGTCATTGATTCCGAATTTTTGTATTGTTTTTAAGGCAAAAATTCCGTTATTTTGGATATGAGTTCGAACAAATTCCAAAAAAATCCAATTTCCAAAGAGAAAAAATCCAGTTCCAATTCCAGTTCCAATTTTCGAAGAGAAAAAAAGGAACAGATTAAGGTGCATTTGGCGAACCCCAGAAAAAAAGCGCCCGGAAAAAAAACCCCGAAAAAAAACCCCCCGGAAAATAAACCCTCAGAAAAAAACCCCTAAAAAAAAACCCCTGGAAAAGACGAAGATAATGAAATGGGGTTTTTTCTTCTGGTGATTTTTTTTTCAGTTTCTTACTCACACAGATATTCACAGATATTCACAGATATTCACAGATATTCACAGATATTTACAGATATTCACAGATATTCACAGATATTCACAGGTACTCACAGATACTCACGCTCCACTCCGTCGGATCTGTCCTCGGGACGGAAAAATACATGGACTTATGCACTGATGATCTTTTTCAGCACTTACGATTTTTTCACAATAAATGTAAATGATACCGCTTTTAACCAGGATTTTTTAAATCTGTTTATACGTCCCTAGACCCTAAGAAATCCCCCGCAACCCTGCTTTGATTTTTTTTCAAAAACTTGGGTAATCTTCATGGAAAAAAACCCCATTTCATCATTTTCATTTTTTCCGGGGGTTTTTTTTTTTGGGGCTCTATTTTCCAGGGAGTTTTTTTCCGAGGTTTTTTTTCCGGGGGTATTTTTTCCAGAGGTTCTTTTCCGCCTACCGTATTTAGCGAATCAACGAAATAAAGAAAAATTCCGTTAAAGAACGATCGGTCGAACCATTTTTTTTCCGAAGCTCCCTCGCGGCGAGTCGATTCGCGGAAGAGAGTTTCGTTCTGCGACGAAAGGGACATCGCGGTAATCGGAAAACACAGGCGCACGTAGGCCGGGGGGGCGTTAATGACTCTCGTGGGTGGGTTCACAAACGTATCGTTGTCAAGCTGGGGTGGTCGGGGCGCGGCGAGTCGGATAGAAAGTCGCCGACGGTGTATCACGTACGCGAGTACAGAGAAACGCTAGTTTCGACGGCCTCGTCACGCCAACCTCGTCGGCGCGCGCGGCCCGATCGCGCGCCGACTAAGCTCGCTATCGACCTCTCGATGTGTGCATCTGGCATGGGAATTGGTGAATTCCGAAAATCCATTACCCGCCGTCTACGAGGAAGAATTTATGAAAATATTTTCGTCGAATGTAAATTCGCTCCGACGAAGAATGGTTGGGATCTCCGGTCGTAATAACCCGGAGACAAGTTGCCCGAAAAAAAAAAAAAACAATAATATACGAGGGAGAGTAACGAAAATAGAAAGACGAAGTCGGATACGAAACAGGGGAAAAAACAGGTTTTACTGTCCCGCCGTATCGCTCGGACACAAAACGATGAAGCTCACGAACGCGAATAAATGAATACAAATGTGGCTTCGCGAGGCCTTCTTACTTTATCCTTCATTTTTTTTTTTTTTTTTTTTTTTTTTTTTTTTTTTTTTTTTCATTCTATTCTTGAGTTTGTTTCTATCTTCCCACGGCTTCGAAACTAATCGACAATTTCTAGCATGGAAATATACGCGATACTTGGCTGGCTCGCGAGGACGATGGTGGATAAGATGGGAGGGGGGGGGGGAGGGCTTTGCTTCAATGGGGCCCGGCTACCGTATCGCCCGAGACCAGAAAATAGCACCTTCCTAGTGCTTTGATTAAAAAAGTTTTTTTCCAATTTGTGACTCTCAAGCCGCTGGATAACTAGCAAAGGAGCCACAGCGACGCGATGCATTCGTTACGGTTTCGCCGCGAGAAGGGTTGCGACTGTTGAATTTTTTTATTATTTACTCCTCTCCTACTAGCGGCGTCCAAATATAGCTTCGATTATTTATACACCGCAACATGGGCTGGCGAAGGACACCGCGAAGGGTCTCGCGAGCTCCGACTCCGAGTCGGTGAGTTTTAATAAATCTCGAACGCCATTGGCCCGAGAGTCTCGAGTATCCTTCATACAAGCACGCTAAATCAATCCTCGCGGCCGCTAATGAGTTCCTCCATAAGTCAAACTAAGCGAGGAAACGTCGGGACCGAGAATAACTTCGGCAAAATTGGGTCTGTTAATTGGAACTCGAGATTTTCTCGTTTGTTGGGTAATTTTCCATTTAATCGACGTTGAACCGAAAACATGATGGAACTTTATGGAAGAAATCTAAACAGATCGAAATCTGGCCCAGATTAGATTTGGCGCGTAAGTCTGACACGGGATGATGGTCTGTCAGGTATGAACAACATGTCGCAAATGACTCGATTTCTCATCCAGACCCGATCAGGCACCCCTATTGAGGCTTGCATTGGTGGAACTCCGATCAAACAGGCCTTATTTATGCCGGAGCTGAAGCAGATCTGAATAATACGATATGAACCTTGCAGGAGGGTGTCGTATTATGATAGGATTTGGTCCTGATTCCAGATCCGTCAGGGGAATCTGATAGGGCAGCCTTAAGCAATAAGAAGTGGTCTGATCTGGATGATGCTCTACCGGACTGATCCGTCGTACCAGAGAACCTTAATGAACCTGAGCTTAATTAGCCTCAACGCAGCCGAACTGTTCCTGTACCGGACGACATTCTGCCAAGATCCGCAATTCATCAACGAGACCTGAGCTGTACCTGATTCAGGCGATATTCTGCCTGTCATGTCTGAACGATATATGAACTGGCTCTGATCCGGGTGTCATTTCACCAGACTGATCCGTGATGCATCAACGATAGCTGCGCTATCCCTAATCCTGGTATATTGCCAGTTAGATGCGTCATGCCAGTTAGATACGTCATGTTTCAACGACACTCAAGGTGGTTTTAATCCTGGTGGTTCAAACATTCTGTTTTCCTGATCCGTCATGCCTTTACGATACCTGAACTAGTTCTGTACCGGTGACATTCTGCCTACTTGATCCGTCACATCTTGACGATACCCCAATCGGGCTTTGATCCCAGAGAAATTCTGCCGTTAGATCTATCATGTTTCGATGATACCTGAGATGGTCCTGATCCGGGTGACATTCCACGAGCTGGATTCGTAATCCATCAACAATACCTCAGCAGTCCCTGATTCAGGTAACATTTTGCCAGCCAGGTCCGTCATGTGCCAACGATACCTGAGCTGATTTTTAATCCCAACATTCTGTCATCTGAACTACGACATCTTAACCATACTGGATCTGGCTTTGATCCCAGAGAGATTCTTATGTTTGATCCATCATGTTTCGATGATACCTGAGTTGGCTCTGATCCGACATTTCGCCAGCCTGATCCGTAATCCATCAACCTGAACTCAAATACCTGAACTGTCCCTGATTCGGTGGACATTCCACTAGATTGATCCGTCATGTCTCAACGATACCTAAGCTGGTTTTGATCCCAACATTCCGTCATGCCTTTACGATATCTGAGCTCGCCGCAACAAGACATCAGGCAGCCTAACCGAATCAATGCCCATAACAGTGTCAGCGCATGTTCAAGCACTTCTATTTTCGGAACGACAATCGCAAAGAAAGAACAATTTTCTTTTCACTCCCGTCACTCGTAAATGCAATCAAGACCAGAAGGGAATGGCAACCGTTTAAGTAGCAGCGGTGGAAGCTAAAGTTTCTTCGCAATCCGGTAACCCGGTCTCCGGCAGACAACCAACAGCTCCATTACCTGTATTATTGTACTTCCCGTGTCTGGCGAGCGGTGAGCCTGCGAACACGGCAAAAAACTCGCTTCTCACACAATGATGCCCTATCGATCGGCGCCACGGTGACCGCGGTCGACGTTTGCCAGGTTTCTTAAGCGGATCGTTGCCCTCCCTGTTTTCATTTCTCACCGCTATTTCTGAAGGATTGATGCCGAACGCTCCGTCGAAATATCGAACGGGGGTGGGGCGACAAAAAATAAATACGTAAAAAAAATATCGAGGCTCACGCAGAGCCTCGGGACAGGTCGGGGCAGGAGGGATTCCTCTTATCGGCGATCTATCTTATTTCGTTGACACTAATTGACGCGAATTGATATTAATGGCGAGGCTTCGGGCCTCGAAATATAAATGTACAAAGATCCGTGGAGATTGCCGCGAGCCTCGCCGGCTTCACCTTAATAAATTTCACGATGGATCCGGGTGACCCTCGCCTACCGTGAGAGCGCGCCATAACGTTTCGAGGATTTTTATCATCGGTTGCTCAACTACATGACGAGAAGACTATTAACCTCATCGCGCCCACACAGACCGACGTCGCTGTGGAACGAATCGCGTCAATAGCCGCGAACACGATGTCAATGCGGGCCGGTGAAACCGCACAAAAACCGGGCTTCCGATGCGATCGCGAGGCGCGAGAAGCTGGAACGAAGGAACGAGCCGCTCGTGGGGTTGGTTCGCCGCCACCCTGGATCCGTCGGAGCGCACGGCGTCGGCTTCGCGCGATGGGGTCGTCCAGAGATTAAGGTAATCCCGCGTAACTGATGACGCTCGTTCGAAAGCTTTTTACAGATTAATTGCCTCATTGATCGTTGGACACTCTTCGCAAGGCGGCGGAACCGCCCGCAAGAGCTTTTCCCGACGGTCTCTAAGCTCGAAACCATTCGCTCGTGTAGTCCTTGTTCATCCCTCATTCCTGGACCGGGTACTCGGGGGTGGTTTCCAAAAAAGAAAAAAAAAACCGGTATCGCGACCCGGCAATCGGCTATCAACTATTATGAGGAAGGGAACACCCGACGGTGTGCGACCATGCGTACACTTAAAGAAGTGTTTCCGCCCTAATAAGAGCACTCGCTAGTAATCTTCCTGTCTACCTAAAAATGCAACGACTCCCGCGAGAAGTACTGATTTTCACTTTCTCCTTCTGCGATGCCTGAAATCCAGCACAGCCACTACGATCCCGCTTTGCTGCAAGATATTCGTGATATCGAGACAGCAAAAATAATCATCGGAGAGGTCGACGCCGACCGCAAGCGACCGGCAGAAGCCTTTCCTCATCATGCGGGTTCCACCCGAAGTAGACCTTCCCGAATTTAGTCAACACCGTGACCCAGGTACGCCAATCATTTTGATGCTCACAGCCAAATACCTGATGGGCCCAGCTCGTAATTCCGCCCGTAGTACCTGTAAATCTCTACCCCGAGTTCTCGGATATGGCGTGCACTTCTAGCGCTACATTGAGGATGTTCATCCACCATATCGTCTGCGTTCCCAGCACGGTAACTTAATGAGTGGATCAGGTTTGCCGCTCGGACGACAGGAGGATGAACCAGAGTGAAAACATCCCGTCGCCCGTGGATTCTATTTGTTTGTCTCGGCGTCCTTCCACCGCCCTTCCGGGGGGAGCTATTCCACCCCTGGGGGCTAAGATACCTAGACGAAGGCCCCATCACCAAACGCCAAGGTTGAATCCTTTAGATGGGGGCAATCGGCTATCAGCTCCGCGATTCTGAGCCGATCCTCTCATCCGCGCTTGCAGGATATTCCGGCCATGCATGAACCCCCACCGGCGGCGCATCTCTTGCCACGAAACGGAGCTTTCCGCTGCGGCTCGACCTGGTCCCCCGCACGGACCAGCGGATCCGCCCAGCCTACGCCATCACCGGCAACTCTCGAATATAGCGTGCACCTCTAGCGCTACATTGAGGAAGTTCATCCACCATATCGTCTGCGTTCCCAGCACGGTAATTTAATGAGTGGAACAGGTTTGCCGCTCGGACGACAGGAGGATGAATCAGAGTGAAAACATCCTGTCGCCCGTGGATTCTATTTGTTTGTCCCGCCGTTCTTCCGCCGTCCTCCTGGGAAGGGGAAGCTATTCTACCCCTGGGGGCTAAGATACTTAGACGTAGGCCCCATCACCAAACGCCAAGGTTGAATCCTTTAGATGGGGGCAATCGGCTATCAGCTCCGCGATTCTGAGCCGATCCTCTGAGCCGGTGGCGCATCTCTTGCCGCGAAACGGAGCTTTCCGCTGCGGCTCGACCTGGTCCCTCGCACGGACCAGCGGATCCGCCCAGCCTACGCCATCACCGGCAACTCTCGACTTCGCAGCGCTTCCCGCGCCCCGGCGGCCCCGCTGATTACACAAGCTCCGACCTCCGCGATGTTTCATATCAGTATGTAAATAGCGCGCGAGAGCTGTCAACCGGAACGCAGACTCCGATACGGCTGGTAGTGCGCGCCGGGCTTGCTTTCCGCTACCAGAAACCACCCTCGCCGACCCGCGTGCCGCGCCTCGTTGGCTGCCAGAGCGACTGCCAGACTCCGAGTCGTACAGCCTGTTTGCTCGTAATCACGGTTATTTAGTGTCGCGGAGCTTGCCGAAACGCGCTCGCATTTCTCCTCGTTCACCCCCGCACACGACCCCCCCAACCCCCGTCACCTGCCTTGCGAAACTTTTCATTCACCTCCCTTCGCCATGGTTTCTCTATTTTTTTTCTGTTTTGTTCCATTTTTTTTTTTTTAGGGGTGTCTTTTTTTTCATCCCCAACGAGAGTAGCCGGGTGTTTTTCATTTTTTATTTCATCCCTAGCCTAGGCAGTGTTCTTTTTTTTTTCTGGGTTGATACGCTCCGGTGAAATGTGTAAAAAAAATAGAGGGTGAAAAAGCGACGAGTATATACGGCGGGGCGACTGCACGGGCTGCGCTGCGAAGAGGGTGGCGGAGGATTTGTTGGACGATTTTTACAATGCTGCCGGGGCTAACAGGGTCAGTATAGCTTTTCACCCATTTTCTATTTTTTCGTTTTTTTTTTTAACGGAGCGACGTTAACGTCGGAGAGAAATAAAGGAGAGAAAACAACGTATCGGAGGAATCTCTTTGACGACGGGAGCTTTCTTTTCGCCGTTTCGAGGGCGGGGCGGCGAAAGCGCGAACGCGTGATAATGAAAAATTATCGATTATATCGACGGGAATGTCGTCGGCGGATTTATCACAGTCAAACGAGCCCTCAAAGTGGATTCGCCGTTACATGTAAATTCCATTCGGAAATTTACAATTTCACTTGCTCGCGGCCCGTTTCTGGCTCGACCTCCGCGGACGGGGTCGGACTAAAAGAGGCTTACTCGCCCAGAACACGCAATGTGCATTCGAATATCCTGTTAAATATTTAAAGGCACTTGCTCGGTCAACAAACGACACTGTGACCTTTTTCTACGTTTTTTTTTTTTTTTTTTTTTTATGACGTCTCTTCGTCGGATAACATTCGGTTCGCTATTTTAACCGCTTCGCTCGTGTAAAAATCCCGGAAAAATCGTCATCGCGGTATCGCGATGGGGATGAAATTCGCTGTGCTTTCAATTCGAAATATCGTTGTATTGCCGCGGGGCAAATTGAAATTTTATCAAATTTCCCGAGACTGAGCGAGCGAAATACGAATGTACGGGGAATGATGTTAATTTCATAAATATTTCGGCTGTTGACGATCAAAACATCTGTCCATTCGCGTTTCGTCCTGCAAAGCACCCACTGCGGGGAATTACCGCGAACCCGGTCGTTCGGTTTAATTTCGCAGATTAACGAAGAACCGTCGAATTTTCCATAAATTTTAACGCGTTTACGTTAATTCGATTTATTGGCATAACAAATACACCGCGCCGAACTGTGTCTCGATTCTTTTTCGCTGCGGGTTGCGGAGGCAAATTCGAACTTGATGTACAAAAACCTGTTCCAACTCGAAGGTTGTCCTTTGTGGTCTCGAGATGAAATCTGAAGAAAAAAACGAGCATATTAAAGTTGCTGAAAAGATCAATCATGCATAACAATAATTCCAAAATGTTATTGACAAATTACATACAGACATGTATGGACATTACTTTAGAAGCAGATATTATAAGTTTCAAACTTACTTTTTGCAAAATACTATTAATAATAATAATAATGATAATAATAATAATAAATTACTGAAATAAAACATTGAACTAGGAATTACTCAACAATTTTTTTTTTATGTTGGCTGCCAACGTTAGCGCCAGGTCGATCAAGAAGTTCACTATTAGATAACCGCATAGGGCGTGAATTTCCTTATTATCGATCATTTTCACATTGCCATTCTCTCTTGCGAGAATGTTTAAAGTACTCAGTAAAGATTGCAGTACTAAGTACATTACTGAGTAATGATAGCTCAAGCAGTCGAGTGAGCACTGCTTGAGTGCACTATCTTAAGATAGAATGCGTAATTAGCGCTCTTTAACGCAGTTGAATCTTCATTTCTTATATCACCGCCCGAGCACCCTTTCGTTAGCGAGAAAAATCTCGGTTCAGCGCCATCGAGCAGCGAAATCGCTGACTGATGTCTCAACATTTCCACCCGCAATTGGCTGACCGAAATATTGACGTATTAATCTTCGGCTCAACGTTGGTCTGACATCGGCGAATCAATGATTGGCTAATCAATATTGGGCGAACATTGAACTGAAATGGGCGAGTCAACAATTGCCTAGTTAATATTCGGCCGAACATGATTCTGAAATCAGCATGGCAACGATTGGCTAGCTAATATTCAACCGATCGTTGGGTTGAAATTGGCAAGCCGACAATTTTCTGGCCAACATCAAACCGACCATTGAGCTCTGATTGATAAACCTGAGATTACCACACTGCTCGGCCGAATTTGAATCGTAAAATTGGCGTAGAATTATGAATCCAACTATTGGCTAGCCAATATTGGGCTAACTTTGAACTGAAATCGGCGAGTCAATAAATTGGCTACTCAATGTTCGGCCGCACATGAGTCTAAACTCGACAATGCAATAATTGGCTAGCCAATATTCAACCGACCGTCGGGCCAAAATCGTCGAGTCAACAAATTGGCTAGTCAATATTCGGCCAAACATGAGTCTAAAATCCGCAAGGCAACAATTGGCTAGCCAATATTCGACCGTCAGGCCAAAATCGGCAAGCCGACAATTTTTTTGTCCAACATTCGACCGCCCATTGGGCACAATTTCGTAAATCTAAAATTGGCACCACACTGCTCGGCCGAATTTGAATCATAAAATTGGCGCAGTATGGAACCAACTATTGGCCAGTTAACACCTATCGAAACATCGGCCCGAGCCCGGCAAACCAACCGCCCGATAGTCAGTCTGGCATTGGCTAAAAATTGGCGATTCGAAAGACGCCGCCCCAACACTAGTCCGAAAATTGGCACCACACTGCTCGGCCGAAGTTGAATCATAAAATTGGCGCAGTATGGAACCAACTATTGGCCAGTTAACACCTATCGAAACATCGGCCCGAGTCCGGCAAACCAACCGACCGACAGTCAGTCTGGCATTGGCTAAAAATTGGCGATTCGAAAGACGCCGCCCCAACACTAGCCCGACAATTGGCTACACATCCAGCTTACAGCCAATGCTCCCATCCCACCCGTCTCCTCCAACAAGATACAGATTTCCAGTCACGCTTGCTTCTCGCTCTTGAAGGATTATCAAACCCCCTTAAAAATACACCGCAATTCACGTTGCCAACGTTTCACCCGGCTGTATCTCGCCGCGCATTGGACTCATACATAACGCAGCCTTCCCATCCGTATGCAGCTCGCGTGCGGCTTCGCCGTCTCCGTCCGGTCCACGCGCGACGCGCGGTTACGCCGCTCGGATAATAAAATACGCGTGTATCTACACCTGACGCGGCACGTGTCCCGCTCGCTCGCGATAAATAAATGAGAATTATGATCGCACCGCGAGGGACGAGGAGCTTTTCCCGCGCGACGGGGCAGACGCAGAGCCATCGCCGGGGAACATGACAAGGCCGGTGTTGAACCGACACTGCAAGACCGCGGAACAGCCTGTCGGAAGAAATAAAGGGGCTGAAAGAAGCGAAGCTCAAAGGGGTGACTGCCGAGGCCCTGCCCGCCTGTCGCGCACTCCTTTAACATTAATATCAACGGCAGCCCCTCCCGCCGACCGAGGGAAAAGCGGAACGCCCAACAGAGAGCTTCCGCAATGCTGGAAGGCGCTTTCAGCGCGAGGCCAGTCATTCTGTTTTTCGCCACGTTGAATCCCCGATTGATGCAATCTGCGCTCGGCATCTCGGCGACTCTTACCATTGTTCCTAAAAAAAAAAAAAAAAAAAAAAAAAAAAAAAAAATTACAACAAAAAAAAGAGAGCCGAGAAAGACCGATGAGAATTCGACGATGAGCCGGCAATTCGCGTCATTGCTTTTTCAGCGCCCCGTCGATTCCTCGCCGAGTGAAACGGCAAGTCTCGTTATCGCTGTTGAGCAATTTTTCGACGTGGACAAATCGACAGAGCCGGAGATACATTCTCTCGTTTAGCGAGCGAAAAGTCGTCGACGAGTTTGCGAGAAAAAAAGGGGGGCGGGTTTTGCTCGAACTCGCGTCGACGCATCTCCGAGAAAGTTGGGAAGAGCCCTTCGGAGATTTCGCGAGGGGGCTCGCAGCGAGAAGTATCGGTCGAGTCGATACATAAATATCCGTCGCGCAACTCTCGGACGATCCACGGCACGACGGCAGTGACCCGTCTACATTCCCTTAGCACCTTGAAAAAAAAAAGAAAAAAAAAAAAAAAGGGGGAAAAAAATCATCGAAACACGAAGAACTTGCGGAACATCGAGAAAGAAAAAGGACGAGCTCGCTCGGCGCTTCGCCCCAAAGTGATCGTAAAAGTTTTTCCGAGACAATAAAAAAGGCGCGCGCCCGCGCGCTCGCCTCTCTATAACGCTCACATTGAGACGGACAACGCACTCGGCGAGAGCGCGCGCGGTGTATCGTGTCGTGTCGAGGGAACGGACGAGGAAATACAACTTCGCGCATAATACAACCGGCGAAAGACCATGAAGGGACGCGTAAAAGAAAGTGGAAAGAACGTATTCGATAAAACAGCATAAAAAGTAAATCGAACATGAAAACTCACTCTCATTCGCAGTTCACAGTTCGCAGTTATCTCCTCGCCGTGAGAGCGCGCGACACTCCGACGGATCTACGTCAAAGGCGAGCGAGGAGAGCGCGAAACGGCCTCCCTCGACCCATCAGACAACCCCCTTGGATCGTTTCGCGCTTCGAGGCAATGTACATTGAAAGACATTTTTTTTCGAGTTGAAAAAAAATTAATAGCCTATCGAATATCGTCGAAATAATCGATATCGTCCGCGGAACATTTGTCGAAAACAATTCGTCGAAAAAACAATTTGTCGAAAGTGATTCGTCGAATCACAATTTGTCGAAAATGATTCGTCGAATCACAATTTGTCGAACATTATTCGTCGAATCACAATTTGTCGAACATTATTCGTCGAATCACAATTTGTCGAACATTATTCGTCGAATTACAATTTGTCGAAAATGATTTTTCGAATCACAATTTGTCGAAAATGATTTTTCGGATCACAATTTTCCGAAAACAATCCGTCGAAAAGACAATTTGTCGAAAGCGATTCATCGAATCACAATTTGTCGAAAATGATTCGTCGAATCACAATTTGTCGAAAACGATTTGTCGAATCACAATTTGTCGAAAAAAATTTGTCGAAAATGATTCGTCGAATCACAATTTGTCGAAAATTATTCGTCGAATCGCAATTTGTCGAAAATTATTCGTCGAATCACAATTTGTCGAAAATGGTTCGTCGAATCACAATTTGTCGAAAATGATTCGTCGAATCGCAATTTGTCGAAAATGATTCGTCGAATCGCAATTTGTCGAAAATGATTCGTCGAATCACAATTTGTCGAAAATGATTCGTCGAATCGCAATTTGTCGAAAATGATTCGTCGAATCACAATTGTCGAAAACAATTCGTCGAATCGCAATTTGTCGAGAATAATTCGTCGAATCGCAATCTGTCGAAAATAATTCGTCGAATCACAATTCGTCGAAAAGACAATTTGCTGAAAAGACAACTACTATCGGCAATAATAAATTAATTAAATAACAATTTTTAAATCACTAAATAAGTAAAGATGAGTTAAAAGATATTGAAGTAAAACATCACAATTCTAATGCAATTTGCCCCATTTTATTTAAATATGACTACTTTGCGGCGTTTGACTTGAAAACTCGTAGAAATTTGAGTACCCACGAGTAGAAAAAAGACCGATGCCAAAATGTTTATTAGTATTAATAATTTTTTTTTGTGTAAAAAATCGAAAAAAGGTTCTCATTTAACTTTGAATGGGTAATCGGTAGATATTTTTTCAATTCGGCGTCTCCGAAAATCTGAGAAACTCGAGGCAGAAGTGCTGAGAGAAATTTCTCGCGAGTACAGAAGCTCGACCACGTGCGACACGAGGGTAGCAAACGAGGGAAGCGTGGGAAAGCCCGCATCTTCCTCATTTAAGGGAGATAGGGGGGTGTGGAGGAAGCCATTAAGGTCGACGCTCGTCAAAACCTCGTTGTACGTGATGAGGTTAACGAGAGCGACCTCGAGCCTCGCGCGCTTCATCCCTTAGCTGCTCCGAGAGGAGGGCAAAGAGCGCGGGGGATGAAATCGATAATGGTTTCTCCTCGGCTATGGTTTCTTATGTGTCTCTCCCGAGGAGAACGGCAAAGTGTGAGCAAGTTTTCGCGGTAACACGCCTTGTTCGCTGAACCTCTCAACCCCACGGGGAATCCTTCAGCCGGCGCTTCGAACAACTTCGCCGGAACGATTCTCCGTCATTGGGCTCTTCTGCGTTCGCCACGAAATACAAAACGCGGAATTCCCTTCCCACGATTTCTATTCATTATTCTTTCCTGGGATTTCTCGTCGATGCGAGAAAAGGCGCAAGAAAATGGGCCACAATGGGACAGAAACTTCGGGCAAAATGGATTAGTGCTAAAATTTGTCGAATAAAAAAAGTTAAAAAAAAATGTTTTGACTTGAGGGGCAAAATGGAATAAAATGCGAATGGCGTTTGCGAATAAACTAAACGACATACACAAATTTCCTGTTTTGCATCGTTTTTATTGGATTCTTGGCTATCAAATTCAGAGGTTGTTGAACAAAAAATATAAATATTTGAGCGAGATACGAACGGATAAACACACGTACTGCTGTCTTGTTGACGCGATTCCGAGTCGCCGATTCAAGTTTTCGGCAATTTTTCAAATGCAAATTGATGGAACTTGTTTGATATATTTGATGGATTTTTTAATATAAAAATGATTCTTTTTTTTTTCTGAAGACGTATGAATTTTTTCAGATTTTTTAATTGACTGAAATTTTTTTTCTTATATGGAAAAAATGTGTGGAAAATTATAAAATTCAAATTAAATAAATGAAAGTCAATTAAAAAATCGGAAAAAATGCATAGGTCTTCAGAAAAGTGAAAGGATCATTTTCATTAAAAAAACGTCGTGTTGCCGGGTAATTTTTGGGACAAAATGAGCCAACCCCGAAATTCATGAAATTTCAACGAAACATCAATTTTTAAGTTCTTTGCCATTATTTACAGTAGAAATCGCCGCTTACCTACTAAAATCTATTGGAAGCACCGCTTGATAAAATGCTATGACACATTCATTGTCCCGAAGAAAACGGACCAGTACGAAAAATAAGAATTCCACTATTCATTCAATTATTTCCGATATCGGGAAATGTATATTTGTCGACGAGAAAAGATTAAATATCGATTGCAGCTATTTAATTATTAAAAAAAAAAAAGATTAATTTTCTCGTAATTCGATCACGTGCGATCCTCTCTTCCCCTCATATTAAATAACCAAAAATTTCGACTGAATCAATTCCATGAAATATTGAAAAAAATTTCAATCCAATTTAATTGTGCTTCATTTCGTTTCTATTTTACCGATTTCTATTAAAAAACCGGACGACCCTGTTGTACCCCGAGTACGCCGGTTGTTGTCGCAAGGTGCATTGCGCAACAACCGAGGTATGCGAGCAGCGGGCGAGCCGAGCGCGAATGTAATTACCGAAATCGAGCGCATCGCGGGCGATTGAGCAATCGACGCATCGAGCGATTCGCGATCGCGGATAAGTAGAGCAGCGCGTCAGCAGTTTAAGTAGCGCGGAGCCTCCATATTCCGTGGACGTACGGAATCTGGAGTGACGGAAAATAAACAGTAAACAATGAAAAGCGGAGTTTTAAGAAGTAATGTTTTGTCTAATAAATAATGCTGATGCTCTCGCTCGATATATAATGATACGCGAGCGAGCATTCGACAGTCTGGTTTGACTCGAGAAACTGTGCGTCTGGTCCCAGGGATTCGGTATTGGAATCCAAAAGGTAACATAGAGAGTTCCGGGCAAGGGAACGTATTCAGCGGCACTGGCGGGTGAGGGTCGGACCTGGATCCCGAGTGCGGAATTAAGTCTTAAAGTTGACTTGAGAAGTAACTTTGTAAAGTTGTGTGTTCAAGAGGCAAATTGTAAAGTGAAATTGTTTATTACTCTGTTTTCTATTTCGTCAATAAATTGTTATTGTGCCTACGAGTTGTAGTCCTCACTGGGGTTCTAACCCCTTACTGGTAACATCCCAAAATCTTCAGAGATAATATCTCACCCGCCGAGCACGGACTGATCACCCGGGCTCCGGCGGTACAACAACCCTCAGATTAATTTATCCAAGCGACGTTTTGGCGAAATTAATTATTCTTCGCAATTTTTATCCACCCTTCGATAATACCAATTATTATGATTATTATTATTTTTTTTTTTTATTGTCGCACATCACCTTAAGAACGCGACGACGTCGGGACTTTGCGGCGGCTCTCGCGAGCCTCGGGGGAGTGAGAAAGCCTTGCCTAGTCGAGCTCGAACATTGCGGAGCCTCGTCGAGCCTCGACTCGATACGAAGCCGCGCGTCCCCAGTTGAACTGTTTCCATCCGACGACAGTGCAGAACCGAGCGGCTCGCTCATGTATACCTCGATTCCTCGTTACGCTTGACTCGTCCTTTAACGAGACTCTCTTTTATCTTTATTTTTGCAGATAAACCGAGAACGCTGCATCGCCCCGATGACGCGAGGCATTATCTGAGGTTTGAGGAACGAGACTGAAGATCGGTCAATCGTGACAAATCGGCGCATCATCATGAGGTTGCAACTCATATTTGCAATCCTCGTCTTCGACGTGCAGCGCTATTTCACAGGTAAAACATTCGCCGCGGCATTGACGGGCGAGAAAAAATTATTCGACGCTGACGAATCGTCGAAAATCGCTCATTTTTACGATACGAACCGATCTTTCGCATCGCATCACGAATTGCCAGTAGAACAAGTCCATTTGCGATCAGACGGAAAAAGAATTCATTTAATAAGCGAAAATGACGAGTGATGAAAAATTGAGGCAACTTTTATTTCACGATTTCGCGAAAATGATTGAAAATCGATATTTTCTTTGGTTCGATGAAAGGGCCGAAAGAATGTTGAATGGTTGACGTGTTCTACTCGGAAAATTCGAGAGTACCTTAATGGGTGGAATCTGGAATGAGTTTTTTGTCGTCTTTCTCGGTGAACGGGGACAATGGAAAAAATGACACAGATTTTCGTTCTTTCCAAATTGACCCAAAAAATCTCTTCTGCAATTTTTTTATTTTCCACTGCATTGAGATTTAATTTTTTTTTCTTATTTGGAGATTTCGGGATGAAATTTGGATCGAACATAGATTATTGCTGCACAAAGCTTAGGACTGAATCTGGAGAAAATCCGTTGAGCGTTTCAAATTTTTGCATTTTGGATTTTTAGAAAAATTCTCTTCAGGAGTCAGGATTTAGGATTGAATTTGATGCGAATTCTTTCAGAATTCCGGACCAATCGCAAAACTAGCTCCGAGAAAAATTTTCTCGAGAAACCCAAAGTGATGGATACTTTTTCGTCACATTCTCAAAACACCGAGTTGGGTCGACTTTGTCAAAGAGAGAGTAACAAATATGGCAATGTAGTTGGCAGCTTTTTGTCGGAAGCTTTCAGAAGACACGAGAATGTTATGAATCGCGAATGTGCTCCGGTCCCTGCGGTGCCATTTCGGAAGCCTTTCGGGGGCGACGCGAGTTATAAAGGATTGAAACATTTTTTCTTCTTTTCGTCTAACACCGAGAAATATTGTCGGGACGCTCTCGCCGATCGGTTACTCAATATTGGAAACAAAGTTGAAAAAATTAATTTACGATCGGACGATACGGCGCTCATGGCTTTTCTCCAAATGGCCTTTTTCATTATTCGTTTTTCTTGGATCCTCCCGTCCCGTTGTAGCCACGGGGGGGGAGGGGCTTTTTTTTCACCGGGGCCGAGCCGCGTTGCGTCAAATAAATTATTTGCCCACAGTGCCCATTCCCACGGAGAAGCTCTGGAACTGCTCCAGAAAAGCGTGCCATCCGAGTGTTCGCGTTTCTCTTCCTTTCACTCCGCTCGCCCTGTCGCTCCCTCGTTCCCTCTTTCTCGAGCTTATCTTGCAACCTAGGACTCTCGCGGCGTCGGCGCCGAGGCAAAGATATATTAATCCGAACGATTCTCCCCTCGTCTAGTCCGCGGCAAATAATGAGCGCGTTGAGCCAGTTATCCTTTCTTCGTATGACAACAAAATCACGAGAACTAAGTGGTCGATAATCAAAAAGGCGAAAAAAAAAAGTTGCAAAATCACCGAACTACCTATTTTTTTCACATAAAAATAACTTTTCAATTTTTTGGAATAATTATGAATTTTTTCAAAATTTCGTTATAAGCATCGACATTTTTTCGAACATTTTTTTGAAGTCTGAATTGTATTTCTGAATCTACTTGAACCACTACTACTTGGTGGTATTTTTTCTTACCCCATTTCGCCCTAATCAGACCAAAGTGCCGAATCGGAGAGAGCGGGGTAGAACGGCATACCGGGGCACAGTGGGACCAGGGTAGAATGAAATAGGGGCAAAATGGAACAGCAAAAAAAAATCACCTTTGACAGTACTTTTCCTTATCCCATTTTGTCCTAATCAGACCAAAGTGACGAATAAAAAAGAGCGGGGCAGAACGGCATACCGGGGCGCAATGGGACCTGGGCAGAATGGAATAGGGGCAAAATGGGACTGCAAAATAAATCGCCTTTGATGTTATTTTTCCTTATTCCATTTCGTCCTAATTAGACCAAAGTGCCGAATCGGAGAGAGCGGGGTAGAACGGCATACCGGGGCACAGTGGGACCAGGGTAGAATGAAATAGGGGCAAAATGGAACAGCAAAAAAAATCACCTTTGACAGTACTTTTCCTTATCCCATTTTGTCCTAATCAGACCAAAGTGACGAATAGGTGAGAGCGGGGCAGAACGGCATACCAGGGCGCAATGGGACCTGGGCAGAACGGAATAGGGGCAAAATGGGACTGCAAAAAAAATCGCCTTCGATGGTACTTTTTCTCATCCCATTTTGTCCTAATCAGACCAAACTGACGAATAGGAGAGAGCGGGGCAGAATGGCACACCGGGGCACAATGGGACCCGGGCAGAATGGAATAGGCGCAAAATGGGACAGCAAAAAAATCGCCTTCGATGGTATTTTTCTTCATTCTATTTCGCTCTAATCAAACCAAAGTGCAGAATACGGGAGAGCGGGACAGAGCGGCATACCGGGGCACAATGGGACCAGGGCAGAATGGGATAGGGGCAAAATGGGACAGCAAAAAAATCACCTTCGACGGTACTTTCCCATATTCCATTTCGCCCTAATTCTATCATACAGAGGATCGGACATGGGACTCCATTCTACCATTCCGTACCATTCTAGTCCGGTATGCCGTTTTACCCCTTCCCCAGTTGGCGACTCAACGGCAGCGATTCGACGGGCGATTCCGAGACCTAGTTAGGAAACGCGCAAACGACGACAGTACCGGGGACAATACACTGAAAAAAAAAACACATAAGAAGTGAAACAAGCAATGAAAATAAAAGCTAACTTTGTAAGCGTCGTCGTTTTCTGGACTATACCATAAAATCTCGTACTTCTCACTCATAAAGGAAGTTATGATTTCGACGGAGAGCCCGAGCGGCAGCCCAGGTATAACGCGTTCAGTCTCACGTCTACCACGGAATAACACTTAATTTTACTTGCGCCAGCGGACACGTCCTCTTCGCTACATGGCCAACTGTTAATTTCCGCTTATCGTGTTCCTCCCTGATATTTATCGAGTAAGAGAGAAGGGGCCGCGGCGTGAGGGGACGAGCGAGCTATATACCGAGGAGGAACTTTTTGGTCTTGTTAAGCACTCTTGCAAGCTCATCGAGCCGCCGCGTTAACGTCCGCGTCCGGACGTTAACTGGCCTCTCGTGCACGTTCTTCATTCTTCTTTTTCTGTCCTTTTCTTTTGTTTTTTTTTTTCAAATCCCTTTCTTTTTCCACCAACCGCTATTCTCCGCAGCCGTAGGCTTTTTACGAGTTAACCCTCGAGCTTCACTATCCGCGGTTGAGCAAAAAAAACGTTCGGCATAATTTATTATACGCGAAAAAAGCGTCCAATGAAGCCCTCGCTCCAACCTTAGCCGTGGCTGCGTTCAAAATTTCTCCATATATTCCTGAAGAGCTCTCTGCGGAGAAAAAGCGTTTGTCTCGCGAGGTTTAAATTCATTCGAGGCAGCGGCCGTGGAATGAAGGAGTGTCTTGTATTTTTCAAAAAAAAATTTCTCGAGAGAAAAACACATATTCCGCCGAGTAGGCGGATACTCATGAAAATGCTCATAACTGTTTAACCCTTGAGGAATTAGACGACTGTGTCGAACGTCAAAATGGGTGATTTTTAGGAATTAATTTCAGGCGAAATATCGATGATATATTGACAATGTTTTTATTTGTGTTTCGTGAAATTTCAAAGGGCTCGAAAAAAAAAAAATGGTGTGGGGCAAAATGGGCTAGCCCGAAATTTCCAAAATCTGAAATCGAATACGCGTGAATTGTCACTCGCATGTAATGTGCGCGAGTGTGTAATTTTGCCAATAGCGAGACACAGCTCAACTTAGAACTCAGCATTATTCTCTATTATTTTGCACTAGCGCGGGAAAGTGCGCTTTCCCGCACTAGTTTTTTTAAAGGTTTTTTTGGAGCCCATTTTGCCCTATTCTGCCTCAAATTTGGAGGGTCCGTTTTGCCCCATTCAAGCTCTCAAGCAGAGGGGCGCTTTCCTGCACTAGTTTTTATAGAGGTTTATTTGGAGCCCATTTCGCCCTATACTGCCTCAAATTTGAAGGGTCCGTTTTGCCCCGTCGTTAGCTCTCAAGCAGAGAGGCGCTTTCCTGCACTAGTTTTTTCAAGGTTTTTTTGGAGCCCATTTTGCCCTATACTGCCTCAAATTTGAAGGGTCCGTTTTGCCCCGTCGTTAGCTCTCAAGCAGAGGGGCGCTTTCCTGCACTAATTTTTTCAAGGTTTTTTTGGAGCCCATTTTGCCCTATACTGCCTCAAATTTGGAGGGTCCGTTTTGCCCCGTTGTTAGCTCTCAAGAAGAGGGGCGCTTTCCTGCACTAGTTTTTTCAAGGTTTTTTTGGAGCCCATTTTGCCCTATACTGCCTCAAATTTGGAGGGTCCGTTTTGCCCCATCATTAGCTCTCAAGCAGAGGGGGTCGATTTTTTTCTATCGGTAGGTTGTATTAAACTTTGCGCTTCGTTCCCGACGCTATCTAAGCTTGTCTCGTTTCAGACTATTTCAAGTATGTCGCCTATGAAGCCCCAATATTTTTTTCCTTCGCGAAAACGCAGGCTTCCTTCGAGAGGAATCAAAACACAAGTACTCGAATCGGCACCGGCTCTCCCGACGTCCGCACAACTTGAGCCCCGAAAGCTCAACAAAGATGGTCTCATTGATGTTTCCGAGCCCCGGACAGTTCGAATTATATCCGGAATAATGCCGAAGGTAATCATGCCAATTGTTCGAGGGCTCTCGTCCACGAGAGACAAAACGCGGATGCCGCGGTGAACTGCGAAGTTCGATCCATGCACAAAGGGCTCTCATCTCCGGCATTACCAGGCATCACTGACCGATTTGGATGCTCCGTCATTTCTGGCTGTTGCGAAGCCTCAAACTAGTACGCGGATGCCCTTTCCTCAAATTCATGAAATTGTTCCATCGGACGAATTGAATTGGCAAAGACTTCGCCGTCTCAAAGGGCCGACGAAGGGAGTTCGAAGGCCCTCGAGGACGCTCGAGAGAATTCACGGAAACGGATGATAAGGGAGGGGGGGGGACGATAAATTAAAGGACACCGGTGCGATGCGGAGAGAGGGTCGAGAGGAGTCGTTACGATCGAGTTATCCGATGTGGACTTTAGCCTGATGGAAGCCTTCAGCGCTGGTGCATTCGCAGTGGATTGTACAATTGGCCATTTCCGAGTTAACAAGTAAACCAGTTAAGCTCGACGCTTTATCGCCCTCTTGCTGGAAGTCTCGACGCAAGATGATGCATCGCCATTACTCCGTCTTGGTAATGCGCGTCGTATTGCCGTTCGCCTCCCTTCGGGTTAGACTGTCATGCATTAACGTCGCGAATTATTTATCCCGAGGACGAAGGGAGATCTCTGGAGAGATCGCGCGAACGGATAGACGAGTTGAGACATTGTCAACGATGCTCCTATGAATTAAAGTCAAAAGGGTCAATTTTAGAAAGTACGATTGATCCAACATTGGAATTTGGGACCGTCGCGGCAATTTGTTTAGATGGAATTTGTAGAGCCAAGTTCAAACATCGTTTCGAACTTAATGAACAAAATAAAGTTCCAATTCAAGTTCGACTTTGACGCACAAAATAAAGTTCCAATTCAAGATCGTACGTAATGACAGAAAATAAAGTTCCAACGCAAGTTCGAACGCAACACATAGAATAAAGTTCCAAGTTATGTGCGAACTTAACGCACGAAATAAAGTTCCAACGCAAGTTTGAACTTCATGCCCAAAATACAGTTCCAATCCAAGTTTGGATTGAATATATAAAATAAAGTTCCAACCCAAGTTTGAATTGAATATATAAAATAAAGTTCCAACTCAATCTTATAAATAATTCACGAAATAAAGTTCTATCTCAGTTCGAACTTAATGCACAAAAAAAGGTTCCAACTCAAGTTCGAACTTCATGCACAAAATAAAGTTCCAACTCAAGTTTGGATTGAATGTGTAAAATCAAATTCCAACTCAAGTTCGAAAATAATGCACGAAATAAAGTTCCAACTCAAGTTCGAACTTGATGCACAAAATAAAGTTCCAACTCGAGTTTAAACTTGGGACTGTAGTGAGACCGAAACCGACTAAAGTTCCAACTTGAATGTGTGCTCGGATCGATATGAAGTTCTAAGTCGATTCCGAACTGAAGATAGAACTTAAGATTGACTTGAGATCGTATTTAGGATCAAATTGTAGATCGAAATTGAACGCTTTTTGACGTACAATCCACATTTAGATACGTTCCTAGTCTTTTTTTCAAATGTTATCGAAAACAAGAAGAATGATGCATCCATCCTGATGAGAAAATAAGAACTTTGCATCAGTTTCACAATCAGTTCAATAAGCACCTGCAAACCGATAATCAGGAAATCCGGAACCGATTTCCGATTTTACCGATTACCGATTTACCGATTACCGATTACCGATTTTACCGATTACCGATTTACCGATTTTACCGATTACCGATTTACCGATTTTTCATCAGAATTTTTTTGAAACTCGCAATCCTTCGCGCACGGAGACTTCGAAGACCGATCTAAGTTGGAACTTGGTTCGATCTAAAGTTCGAACTTGCTATTAATCTCACTTTCTGAGAGTCGGATGATCAAAAAAGATAAATAATGCGATTTCAATCAATTCGAGTTCGTTCAATTATTCGCACATCCGGTGAATTTTCGAGAAGCGAAGTTTCGTTTTCGTAGCGGAAACTCGACGAATTTCAGAGAACGCGAATCCTTCCGGGAATCGAGAGGAGAGCTCCATAGCGAGGCGAACCACTCGGAGGCTACTCTCGAGTCCCGAAAGGACGTGTCTCCGTCCCACTCGATGTAGATTGCTCGCTCGAAGGATATTTCCTGCGAGGATCTCCTTCACATCCCCGTATCTCGTCGTTCGCGAGAGCGAAAACGGTCGTGGCGTTCACGTCGTGATTCTGAAGGTTACGGAGGGGGATGCAATGATTAATTGTCGTACGTAGTTGATAATGTTTTGCTTTCGGGTCTGGCCTTTGCAGAGAGCCAAGCGAAGCAGGAACAGGAGCCAAGTGCCAATAATGCGGTCGAAGCGATCAATGCCGCTGGCGGCGAGGACGAGACCGACGTTGCAGCGCTGGCCGGACCGATCAAGGAGGTCACCGCCCAAACCGGTGGAACTGCCAATTTGCCTTGCAAGTTTGCCGACGCTGGAGGTGCTATCGTGAGTATAATATCGTGGCGTCGTAAAAATCCCGAAACAAAAACAAAGCACGAAAATGTCGATCTTCCTATCGTATCAGCATTGTCATACTTCATTTGAGCGTCTGCGGAAAATTCGTCCGAAACAATTCATCTGAAACGATTCGTCTAAAACAATTCGACCAAAATAGTTCGTATAAAACAATTTGTCTAAAAATAATACGTCTGAAACAATTCGTCTAAAACAATTCGTCTAAAAACAACTCGTCTAAAACAATTCGTCTAAAAACAACTCGTCTAAAACAATTCGTCTAAAACAATTCGACCGAAATAGTTCGGATAAAACAATTCGTCTAAAAATAATTCGCCTGAAACGATTCGTCTAAAAAGAATACGCTGAAACGATTACTCTAAAACAATGCGTCTAAAAAAATTCGTCTAAAACAATACGTCTAAAAACAACTCGTCTAAAACGATTCGTCTAAAAACAATTCGTCTTGGAACAATTCGTCTAAGAACATCTCGTCTAAAAAAACTCGTCTAAAAACAATTCGTCTAAAGCAATGCGTCTAAAAAAATTCGTCTAAAACAATTCGTCTAAGAACATCTCGTCTAAAAAAATTCGTCTAAAAACAATTCGTCTAAAGCAATGCGTCTAAAAAAATTCGTCTAAAACAATTCGTCTAAGAACATCTCGTCTAAAAAAATTCGTCTAAAGCAATGCGTCTAAAAAAATTCGTCTAAAACAATTCGTTTAAAAACGGCTAGTCTAAAAGACTATTATGTGAATGATAAGCCGTATATAGTTGACGCTATCCGAAATTACTGCCAGTACTGCGCAAAACGTCTCGAAAGAAATAAATAAAAGTTAGATCCGTTGTATAAGACGAATTATCTTCTAGACGAACTATTTTAGATGAATGGTTATTAAACAAATTGTTTTAATCGTATTGTTTTCGACGAATTGTTCTTGGCAAATTGTTTTAATCCAATTCTTTTAAACGAATTGTTCTTAGACGAATTTTTTTTAGACAAACTGTTTTTCGACGAATTGTTCTAGACGAATTTTCGGCAAATCTGATTCAACTGTTTAGTTCTTTTCACTTTTGACACTTTTTTTTATACGAAATGGCATAAAAATGTCATTTACGTAGCGAGGAGGTGACAATTTTTCAGAGAACATCGTTAAGAAATGTAACTTCAAGAGAGCCCAAAAAAAAAAAAGCTTTCCGTAATCTTCCAAGGCAGATGTAGTCCCTCGAACGACTTCGCCGATTAATCCGGTCGGCGCGGCAAGTTCGATGATTCAAATGACCAGCGAAACAATGGAATCCCGCTCCTAATTATATTCGCGAATCACGATTCCGGGAGAGTCTCTTCAGATAATTAATGAACTGTTCCACATTTTTTGCCACTCGCTCAAGAAGTCCTCGGCGAAGCTCGCAATCTCTTCGAACGCTCTAGAACTGATTAATAATAAGAAAAAAAAAAAAAAAAAAAAAAAAAAATAAAAAAATGATACGCTTCCGAAGCGTTGCGTCGACTAAAGCCCTACTTGAAGCGCCCGAGAGGAACGAATAATTAGTCCCTCGAGGCCTAATTAGGGAACGAAGCGTGCCGGCAGATTATCTCGCGCGATATATCCCAACTTTCCTAATAGCAGCTTCTTCGAGTAATTAATCACGCCGGTTTTCGCGTCGCTGTATCGCCGCGACCGGCTGTTTCGGAAAACAAAAATTGCCCACCTATCGCGCAAGATGAATGAAGAATTTAAGAACTCCGATGAATTCGGTGCGTGTGTAACTGATGAATTTTTTTTTTTTTTTTTCTCTTTGATTAACAAGCGTCGGACGAATATTTCTTAGTCAATCTCTGGCCGCCCTCCCGTCAGGATTTATGCTGATTATCCGGTGGGCGAGGCGCGCTGCTCCGCGGAGGAAAATAGAGAGACGCGTCTGTGTGTAGGCGAGAGCGGGGCAAAATGGCACACCGGGGCAAAATGGTACGAAATGGTCAAATAAAGTCCCCGTACGATAGAATTGGGGCAAAATGGGACGAGAGAACGTGCCATCGAAGCAGATTTTTTTGCTGTCCCATTTTGCCCCAATACCATTCTGCCCTGGTCCCATTGGGCGTGAATACCATTTTGCCCCGCTATGCCGTTTTGCCCCGCTCTCCCTCTACTCGTTTACATTATACATGTATATGTATTCCTCTTCCAAAGTTACATAAGAGCTCGAGAATTTTAAATTTCTCCTCGAAAAGCCAGGTCGAGAGCAGCTGTAGTCGCGGCTCCGAGGTGGAAACTCGATTGATTCGCTTGGCGAATCGCATATTTTTCTATCGAAACCTCAACGGGTACGCGCGCGGGGCCCCCTCGTTCAATTCCCACGAAAGGCGCCCCTTGCGTATATTTCTCGCGCATATTTTACCAACTTTTTCGTGCCTCGGTCGAACCTTTCTTGGGGAATAGCGTTAAAGCGATAGCCGCGAAGTCACCTCGGAGATTTTTCTTTTTTTTTTGTCTCGAAACGCTCGCGACAGAAGAGAACACGCGAGTTTCGGCGGATAAAAACGATTCGAGATATTTCGCACTTTTTTAAGAAGCTTTGAATGAGAAATTCGACTCTGTTAGAACGGCCGGAAAAAAATGGGGGGAAAAAAATTATCGTGACTTAGAATTTTTTTTTACTAAAGGCAGCTAAAAGCTTTTTTTTTTTTTTTTTTTTTTATTCAGGGCATTATTTTCGCGCAAAATTGGTCTTCGAGCCTTCTATATATTATAAAAAGTCTACGAAAATTATTCAAAAATTTATTCGAAAAAATCATTTAAAATTTTATCAAATTTGTTAATACAAATTTTTGAAATTATTTTTTATTCATTTTTTCTACTCCAGTTGACTTTATGACTTGTTCCATACTTTTTCATATTCGTGAGTCTGTTTTTAGCAATTGCGATTTTTTGAATTTTTTTTTGTTTTTTTATATTAGAAAGTGTTCGAAATTTCTTCGAAATTTCGCTATTAGGTGAAAAATGTAACGATACAAACTCCTCGAGCGTGACAAATATCGCCGATGAATTCCATGAAAAATTCATCGGGCCGGTCGACATCTGTGCGTTCGTGAATTTGTCCGCCAATCAGAATGGATACAGGACTAATCCGATCGGAAGCTCAGGCTCCGGAGAATGTTTAAAGCGAGACCGGAGTAACCGGATATCGCGATGTGATTGAGAAACGGGCGGCTCGGCTCGGAAAATCAAACGTCAGAGATGAAATACCGAAGGTATCCTGAGACGGGAATGAGACATATCCGGCCCGTATACATATGTATAGAGAAAGGTGGGGCAAAACGGCACACCGGGGCAGAATGGTATGAAATGGTGAAATAGTCCCCTGCATGATAGAATTTCCCGAAAAAAAAGTTTTTTCAAAAAAAAGTTACACCAAATACCTAAAAATTCTGTTTACGAAAATTATTAAAAAAAAAAAGTTAAATGATATGGGCCAAGTGTAACGCAAAAAACACTTCTATATGACCTCAATTTCGCACCACGGAAAAAAAAAAAAAAAACCAGTACCTGGCGTGGAGCAGCTACCGCGTCTCTCGATTGGGGCAAAATGGAACAGGGGAAAGTCCCATCGAAGTAGATTTTCGTTACTGTTCCATTTTGCCCCTACCCCATTACGCCATGGTCCCAAGGTGCCCCTGTACCATTTTGCCCCGCTCTCCCCTACGGGTCCATGTGCACCGTAGCGCGACATTTCGCCTGTAGCGAGCATCGAAACGCTGTCGCATCTCTTGATAACGTATAGCAGTTCTCTCGAGGCTGGATCAAGAGATAGTGGTAATTGGAGATTTCTTTCGAGAATTCCTCGTACAAGAGCCTGAGTTTCTCGCATTCCTCGCCTCTCCTCTCCCTCTCTCTCTCTCTCTCTCTCTCTCTCTCTCTCCCTCTCGCCGACACTTCCGTGGATGCATTCACGAGGATGTGAATAAAAGATAAAAATTTCACTCGTGTATCTTGCTCGCTGCTCGGCGATGTAGAGGTATACACGAGGCTGGCCGTGAATAAGGAATCGAGGGGGATGAGTAGTAGCGCAGTTCGCTCGGGGCAAGTAGGTGCGAAGAAAAATGTATAGAAAAAAAAAAAAAAAAAAAAAAAAAAAAAAAATGGAAAAAGTGGAAACAGGAAAGAAAAAAAAAGGGGGACGCGAGAAATCGAAGAAAAGTTTCCTCGGCACCGCGGCGCCGAGGAATATCGTTGTCAATGAAATTTCGCAACGATTCATTCCCCCTCGCGAAGCGAAGCGACACCGCGGCTACGCGTCGTTCGAGACAACGCCGACCTCTCTCTTCCCGCGTATCGATTCTTCTGTGCGCGTTTGGCTGACACAAGCCGAGAATTGCCAGGGGTTCGCGTCTCGGTAGACGACATCGCGCTTTCCTTTAGTCTCGGGCCGACGAGCAACGGCGGATTTTCCGTGAAATGCAATTTTCAAAGTCGAAATGTACTCGGCGTATCGACGAGTCGCCGGGAATAGGAAAGGCCGGGGCAAAATGGACCGCTTCGTCGAGTCCGGAAATTTTGCCGATACTCGCGGCTTTTGTACCGGAAAATCGATTTGTCACATCACTTTGGAGGATTGACAAAAAGTTGGGCGCAATTGACCGTCATTCGATTGCATTAAAAACCGGGAACGTTTCGAGAAATTATTAATTATTAATTATTAATTATTATTAATTATTTATTATTATTATTATTATTATTATTATTATTATTATTATATTATAATAATATACATTATATATATTTAGATTGTTATTACAATTTTTGGCCCGGTGGTCCAATTCGCCCCACCTTCCCCCGCTTGTGAACCGTTGCCCGAGTATTCGGCACGCGTATCTCGTTTGTGCCGTCGGAACGCAAGAAATCCGTGAAAACATTGCTATCCTCGATTTCCCCGAAAGCTCACCGTCTCCGATGTCTCGGAAGATTCGTATACGCCGAAAGGTTCGAGCGGGTTCGCCGTGGCCGTGGAAAGCTCGGCAAGGCGTATATTCGCGGGGAAACGTTTCGGCGTTATCGCTGATGAGATTCGTCAGTGGGGTTTATGCCGAATAAAGTCGTAAACTAAACGATTCCCGTAATAAATCTTACCGGGGGGCATCTCGAATTTATAATTTGTATTATACAGTCGCCCCGAGGCGCGTCCGCTCTGACTTGTACGTTCCATTAGGCGGGGCGTTATAAGTCGTAAAACGACGGATCGAACGTGAGCCGCGCAAGAAGTGCGCCAGCTCCACTAGCGCGAGTAGATAAGAGTCTCTTCGAGCTCCGGGGAGTCTCCGGCGATCGAGTCGAGAATCGAGCAAGCGCCTCTTCTTCCCTCCCACGAGCTCGCTCGTTCGTTCGCCGATAACAATGCGCGACGCGCGATAACCACGGTGACTACCGACAGGCTAACGATAGTCTTGACTCGCTGCCAGACGAGCTCTTACTTGATAAACTTTGGCGGCAACTCACGAGAATCGCTCGGGTCTCCGGACTGTGGCTTTTCCGAATGACTGTGCTCCAGAGCTGGCGCGATGTACCGTAAAGTACTTTTTTTACTTTAGGTACAAAGTACTTTTCCTGTTTAAAGTGAAAAGTACTTTTTATACTTTAAGCACAAAGTACTTTGTCTACTTGAAGCGCAAAGTACTTCTCCTGTTTAAAGTGAAAATTACTTTCTCTACTTTAAGCACAAAGTACTTTGTCTACTTGTAGCGCAAAGTACTTTTCCTACGTAAATCAAAAAGTACCTTTTCTGCTTAGAGAAAAAAGTACTTGTTCTACTTAAAGCAGAAAGTACTTGTTTTAATTCGAGCAAAAAGTACTTTTTTTACTTAGAGCAAAAAGTACTTTTTCTACTTAGAAGAAAAAGTACCTTTTCTACTTAAAGCAAAAAGTACTTTTTTTACTTAGAGCAAAACGTACTTTTTCTACTTAGAGCAAAAAGTACCTTTTCTACTTAAAGCACAAAGTACTTGTTCTACTTGAAGCGAAAAGTACTTTTTCTACCTACAGCGAAAAGTACTTTTTCCACTTAAAGCTGAGAGTGCTTTTCCTACTCAAAGTACACGGTTCTTTTTCTACTTCAACTATAAAGTATCTTTCTTTAATGATACCGAAGAACGAAGCATACAAGGCAAAGTGTCAAAGGTGATCCCAAGTTAATGAGGGTCTCGGAAGCGGAAACAAAGATAAGCGTAGGCGTCGACTGAAAGGAATCGTTCATTCGGGCTCATCTTTCATTTTTTTCACCCCCCGCTGGTCCCTTTTCTTTTTGCGGCGCGGGTAAAGTCTTCGTCATCGCGTCGCAAATAGCAGACACGACAGAGTCGACGGATTTCGAGCGTCATCCACCGGCCGTTTCCGTTTCTTTTATCATTCACCGGCAGTATTTCACTTTGACTCAATTCGCCTCTTGTTTCGGCCATTTAGGAGGTAATGCTCGCGGTTCTCAGCGGGTAGCTAACGCTCCATTGTTCGGGGCCGGAACGAGGGAGCGGGACGGCAGCAGGAAGATTCAGCGTTCCGGTGTGGAATGTCGCGTTTGTTCGGAAACGGAAATGACATTTGTATACTCGCTACTGTCGGAGAAGCCGACATTCGGAACAGTCGGGAGTTTCGCGCATCACCGGCATAGGCGACATCGGCTTCGGACTCGCTGCGCGGGCTCAACTTTCAAGAGTACCCAACAGACGAAAGAGACGCCTCGGATGCGCCAAGTTTCCAATTTGAAACCCTAAACCGACGTGAAACAACTCGTTAGCGAGTCGACGACGTTCCGTCGTTGTATCGGCACGTCCAAAAGAAACGAAGCGGAGCTCCTCGATCGGTCATCCGTCTCGTTACCGGGACCAGCGAGGATTTTCCGGCGCGGCGCCGGAAGGCCGAAGCAAGTCCGGCGAGGCCAAACATTCCCCCGGGACTTGATTAGCCTGTCCGAGTAATGCGAGATCTTGCAGGCGGATAACTTCGCGAAGAAGGAGATTCCCGAACGGCGGGATCTCCTCCGGTGCGCGAAAGAAAGTCTCTCTCGCACTTTGCGAACCAATGACCGTAAGTTCTGGTGTACTTTCGGCTTTTCCGACCCCAGTGGTTTGTTAAGATTTCCATAAGATAGGCGGAAACGGGGGCCGTTACGCGACGAGAAACGCCAGCTCGAGCGAGGCAGAGCTCGCAGCCTAGATTTCGCTTTTCCTTTTTTTCTTTCTCCTTCGTTTCTCTTCCTACTCCTACGCAAAAGACAACCGATACTCCGAAGTTGCTCAAATCCGGGAGACAAAAATAGGGAGAGCAGCAATAGCCAATCCCGGCCAATGGAATTGAGGAGTACGAGGGAAAGCCCGGATGTCGACAAAAAATTTCGAGACATCCCATCGTCGGTTTCCCAGATTCGATTAAGGACCTTCGCGCGTGTCATCCAGCTCCCGCCCCTCGGTTCCCATTCTGCCGAGTGGTTCTTATTTCCGCGCGAATCCTCGTCCGTGCGAAGATCGGAGGGCGAAGTTCGAGTGGAAAGTAGAGAATCAAGAGATACGCTGGGGGTAGTGACATTTGGACTGATTGATGTGTCTACGTCTTTAGAATTCAGATTCTATCTCTTTATAGCTGCGCAATAGCCCGAGCCGCGGGTTCATTTATCTCAAAGCTGATCAGTTCTTGAAGTACCCAACCTTCGTAATTAGTACTTAGGACTTAGCATTTAGTATTTAGCGCGTAGCACTTGGCACTTGGCACTTGGCACTTGGCACTTGGCACTTGGCACTTGGCACTTGGCACTTGGCACTTGGCACTTGGCACTTGGCACTTGGCACTTGGCACTTGGCACTTGGCACTTGGCACTTGGCACTTGGCACTTGGCACTTGGCACTTGGCACTCGGCACTCTCCCCAACTCTGATATATCAGCGAATCGAAGCTCCGCTAATGGGCGATAGGATGATCAAAAACTGCCAAATGCTCGTGACGAGAAGTATTACGTAGCTGAGGTATAACTTCGAACCATTGTTACTTTCGGCCGGTAGTCAATAGTAGTGTTTCCATCGCGAAGGAACGCCGAGTTGTCCAAAGCTCCCCCAACTGGTATGAAGAGGGAGAGTGACGACGACGTTGGCAGGCATCGGAGGCAATGCCGCGAGGGGAGAGTTGTTCATGAGAGAGTAACGAGGATGAGACGAAGCGGATCGGGACCAAGACGAGGAAGATCAGCGAAGTAGAGTATACGAAGAGACAGAAGCGCGGAGAGTGGCTCACGTAACTTTGCTGCTGATTGAGGTAAACTTACCCCGGTGACTCAAGGGCGACGTCATTGTGTGCCTCTCCGTCTCACCGTCGCGCATACGAGCCCGCTCGACTCTCTTTGAATCCACACCGCCAATGTGGCTCACACAACATTTCGGTGAGTCTCATTGCGATATTGGATTCGCCATTAGGTTGCGACGTCGTCGACAGAGGCCGGAGGAAGGGTGGGCTTGGGCGAAAGTGAGACGGAAAATCGCGATGGCGAATGTTCACTGGGAGGGACGAAAGGGAGAGCACACTCGGCTCTTTGGAAGCTTCCACTAGCAGGATTACAGAGACAAGTCCTGGATTACCGAAGCTCACATGCGAGTATCCTAGCCCTCTTCTTGCTACGAATGTCTGGGAATTGGTTTCCCAAGGAGGCGATCTATATATCCGAACTCTATGCCATATTATGGGTACACCCCGCGACCCTCCCCTTTACCCGGCGTACACGAGGATCACGTGGAATGTCCTAATTACGTTCTAGCGCTGAACGGATAAGACATTGTGATGAGCTTCGGGGCTTACAAGGTCCGAAGTTCGGGCCTTTGGCGCTGTTCCACCGACTGATATACCTTCCCGCGTATGTATTCAGGACCTCAATCGCATTTCGAATGATCGGGGAATCGAAAATTCGTCTTGAATCATGTTCGGGGATGATCGCGAAATTCTTGCCGGTCAGCCGAATATCAAATTTGCAAACTTCCAGTACCAGCTGCCAAGTGCCGAGTGCCAGCTGCCAAGTACCAGCTGCCAAGTGCCAGATGCCAAGGGCCAGCTGCCAAGTGCCAGCTACAAAGTGCCAAGTGCCAGCTGACAAGTGCCAAGTGCCAAGTGCCAAGTAGTAAGCGCTAAGTGCCAGCTGCAAAGTGCCAAGTGCCAGCTGCCAAGTGCCAAGTGCCAAGTAGTAAGCGCTAAGTGCCAGCTGCCAAGTGCCAAGTGCCAAGTAGTAAGCGCTAAGTGCCAGCTGCCAAGTGATAGATGCCAAGTGCCAAGTGCCAGCTACAAAGTGCCAAGTGCTAGCTGCCAAGTGCCAAGTGCCAAGTGCCAAGTAGTAAGCGCTAAGTGCCAGCTGCAAAGTGCCAAGTGCCAGCTGCCAAGTGCCAAGTGCCAAGTGCCAAGTGCCAAGTAGTAAGCGCTAAGTGCCAGCTGCCAAGTGCCAAGTGCCAAGTAGTAAGCGCTAAGTGCCAGCTGCCAAGTGCCAAGTGCCAAGTGCCAAGTAGTAAGCGCTAAGTGCCAGCTGCCAAGTGCCAAGTGCCAAGTAGTAAGCGCTAAGTGCCAGCTGCCAAGTGCCAAGTGCCAAGTGCCAGCTGCCAGCTGCCAAGTGCCAAGTGCCCAGCTACCAAATGCCAAGTGCCAAGTGCCAAGTAGTAAGCGCTAAGTATCAAGCGCTAAGTCCCAAATCCTAAGCTCTAAGTACCAATCGCCAAGTCCTAAATGCGCAGTACTAATCACTAACGTGAAGTCTCGCATAAAAATATATAAAAAGACCAGAGTATTGAAAACGATTCCGGTATACCGGGTTTGCAAAAAGCCATGCGAAGGTCACAGGGCCCGGTTCTCATGCGAGCGCGGAATCGCGTTAGCGTTCCAGAATTACGAACAGCGGTGAGCGAAGCTTTTACCTTTTCCCCAGTGTGTGCGCGTGTGTGTGCAGTTGGCCGGCGCGGTCGAGTTCTGTCGTCGCGTGCAGATGCGATAAAATCAATTTCAACCCTTCCTCGACCCTCGTCATCGTGTTCTCTCGTTCCACTTCGCTTTGTACGTTGCCGCTTTTTTTTTTTTTTTTTTTTTCTTTTATCTACCGTGCGTGGTAACCCAGTGAATTGCCATAACGTATGTACACGAACCGACAATAAAAGCAACGCACAAGTTCCGGAATACGGTATACAGCCGTAACGAGCGGACACCGAGAGCGCAGGCGTGCATCTCGTTTCCATTGTGAAATCCGTAGCATGCGCCGTTTATGAAAGTCGTGATTACAACGTTAATCGTTCATCAACCGAGGGCCCGCGTTGGCATATCGAACATTCGTTGTCTCGGCCTCGACGAGAACGTGGAACGAAGCTTTTTTCTTCTCTCTCCGCATGTATGACCTTTTCTTTACAGTCGCACACAACGAAACGTTGCGGGTACCTTTTATCGCGATTGGCCAAGTTTTTACGTTTCTTTTTCTTTTTTTTTTCCTCTTTCCTTCGTTGCCTCTTTTCACGACTCGAAGCGGAAGAGAGCAGGTAATCGATGCCAGCTTAGTTTTTCGAATACAACGGACTTTCAAGAACGCGGCTACGGACACATCGAGGGCTACACAGTGTCACGTTAATGAAAGTGGAAGGCATCATTCTCGGGGTCCAGGGGCGAGGGGGCAGGTTCGATGAATCGCGGACGAGAGGGAAGGCCCGCACGAAATAGACGGCAGAGCGGAAGCTTCACGGTTCATCGGTGGAGCGTGAAAATTAGTAGAGAATCGGAGGTCCATTAGCGGCAACGATAATTGATGTTCGGTGTCAGCGAAACCTCCTTCTGTTTTATCACTCGTCCCCGCCACTGTCGCGAGCACCTCTCCGCGATACCCCTTTCAATTCGTATGAGCAAACACTCGCGAAGCGCCGCGCGGAGGAGCCGATCGAACGCCGCCGGATCGAAGCCAGTAGTCACGGTGCGCTTTGGTCAGACGTCGCGTACGCAGAGACTTTCGAACACTGCAATTGAAAAAAAATATGTCGACTCATATTTAAATTTTTTTTTTCATGAATTTGTTAATAACATTTTGGAATTATGATTATGCGAAATACATTTTTATAGCAGCTGGCAATCGCCTGTTTTCTTTTCGGGCAGTAGTTACGGTGCGCTTTGGTCAGACGTCGCGTACGCAGGGACTTTCGAACACTGCAATCGAAAAAAAATGTGTAGAGTCGTATTTGAATAATTTTTTTTTTTTTTTTTTCGTCAATTTGTTAATAACATTTTAGTATCATGATTATGGAAAATAAATTTTTCATAGCAGCTGGCAAACGACTGTTTTCTTTTCGGGCTGCCGTCCCATTGGAAAGTATTCGAAATTCCTTTCGAGTCCCTCGTTTGGCCGGGGCGCACCGAAAGCACTGCCTTAAGCTCGTATCAAAGCGACCAACGGCCGCGCTTGCGAAACATACTTAGCGACAACCGTATCGCGACTCGGCGAGACGTTAGCGTTGACGGTGAGAACGAGAAACGAGGAAACAAGATACCAATTACAAAAAAAAATCGTATGAACCGCCGTTGGCGATTATATCCACTTAGCGAGCTCGGGTCTCATTAAAACTTTAATTAAAAATACATAAGACCCGCAAAAACTACAACTAGCTCCTGCTGGGCTATTCCGACGGCGAACGAGTTCTCTGTAATCTTTTTGTTTTTCTCCCCTCGAAAGAATCGTCAGCTTTCCAGCTGCGTCTCATCGATCACGTCTCTATTTTCTGCTCTCGCGATTAGGTTCTTCTTTTCCTTCTTCTTTGTCCATCACAATTTCGAGCCTGCTGAAACGGATAAATCCAAAAAATCTCAAGAAATTCGGCCAGGGTAAAATCTGGCCTGATCTGGGCCCAATCGGGTAGCTTTTTCGCTGCCTGATCACCGACTGAGCATACAGAATAAAAAGTTGTTCATCAAAATTAATCCTCAATCTTAGGCCTGCGTATGCGATGTTTTCAAACGTTACCTGTTCAAAAGCCAGCGTGAAAAAAGCTTTTTTTCGTTTCTTTGAACTCTGTGAAGGTCTTTGAAAGTTCATTTTTGTGGACATGATAAACTTATGAAAACGCGAATCAGGTCAACAGAAAGTGACCTGGTCAGCCTGACATATTTGCGTTCAGGACCGAGCCAGATTACCCGGTCCTGGGCCCTGTTGTTACAGGACATACTTGATCAGGCAAGCCTGATCTGAGCCGTATTCGAGGAATATAGTAAAAATCTCATAATACGCGCCCTGTTACATGTCGACTCGCTTCTAATCGCAAATACGTCAGGCTAACCTGCTGGAGCAACCGTTAACAATGACTGATGTGGACCGGATTCGGGTGACGTTCGGCCAGCCTGATCAGGCATACCTTATCGATACCCCATTGATGCCGGAACTGATGCTCGGGGTAAATTCGTATTGACCATTCAATTGCTTTGTTAGGTCACTTGGCTGAGACGAAGAGATCACCAGCTCTTAACAGTCGGAATGACGACTCACTCGGTGGACAAGCGCTTCATGATCAAGCAGTCGACGTCGGATTTTGCGCTTCTCATCCGTCAGGTCACCCTCGAGGATGCCGGATTCTACGAGTGCCAGGTGAGTGATTTTGTTCTATCGATTGGGCAACACGTTATTATGTCTGCAGTCTCGTTAACCTTAATTTCGTATGATTGAGTTACATTTTCTATTGGCGAACTTTCGAGCGTGTCGTTCAATATCTGACGATGTCAAAAGTTGGGTGACGTCGATTTGAGTTGTTCGAGTGAATAACGATATCGTCTGGCTACAAATTATTCGCTATTATCGCGGAGCAACGGTGCGATTAATCATGAAATGGACTTTAGGAGATGTCAAGTCTGCGGCGAGATATATTCGCGCACAACGTATGACGAAAGTGACCATTTGTCGAATATTGGGGGGAGAATGTGGGGCAAAATGGGCCAAAGCCAAAGCCAAGCTCGTGAAATTTGTATCATTTTCACGAATCGTTTTTTTCATGCGCTCACTTTTTTTTTGTCTTCTAAGTGGGATAAATATCTGAAAAAAAGTCCTCCGAGAACCGAAAGTAAAGACGAAAGCTAACAAAACGATTCCCTCGTAATTTATGATCTGCACAGGTCGCCAGTTATCCGGTACAGCAAAGCTTCGTGCGACTGAGCGTAACCGAGGCTTACTCGATTATTCCCGGCGGGCCGGATCTCCACGTGAAGCAGGGCTCGAGTCTGCGTCTCGAGTGTCAACTGATGGCCGCGACCGAGCCGCCCTATTACGTTTTTTGGTATCAACAAGGCCACATGATAAACTACGACGCCGATCCGGGCGTGAAGATCGAACTGACGAAGAGCGGCTCGGTCCTCACGGTCGCAAAAACGAAAACGAGCCACGGTGGCAATTACACCTGCACGCCGAGCAACGCGAAGGGCTCATTCGTCATGATACACGTCATCGAAGGTGAGAAACCCATTATTTCTTTCTCTTTGCCCATTTCTATTATCACAGAAGAGGCACCTGTGTCTCCGGCACGCAGCGCTTCCATCGTGACCAAGCATCTGCGACGTCAGATCCGTCTGCCTCGCCTTTCGAGCAAAAATTAAATCAGGTTGCCTGATTTCCTATCAGGGACACGTTAGCTATCGGTAGGACATGACGGAGCACAAATTTCCATCATGGCATCAGTTCCTGCAGACCCTCAAGCCCTAATCGGTTCTTGACAGGATGTCTTATCAGATTCTGGTCAGTATTTGTAACGCAGTTGCCTGATCGGATACCGATCAGCAGTTGCCTGATCGGATACCGATCCGCAGTTGCCTGATCGGATACCGATCCGCAGTTGCCTGATCGGATACCGATCCGCAGTTGCCTGATCGGATACCGATTCGCAGTTGCCTGCTCGGATACCAATCCGCAGTTGCCTGATCGGATGCCGATCCGCAGTTGCCTGATCGGATACCGATTCGCAGTTGCTTGATCGGATACCGATCCGCAGTTGCCTGATCGGATACCGATCCGCAGTTGCCTGATCGGATGCCGATCCGCAGTTGCCTGATTGGATACCGATCCGCAGTTGCCTGATCAGGAACTCGAAAAGGCGTTACATGCTGCATACGGCCCGGATCTGGTAGCCTGATCAGTCCAGATACGACCCTGATCTAATAGCCTGATCAGACGAAATTCCGTCCTGATCTGTTGCCGGGAATGGGCCAGATCAGGCAGACACAGCAAGCTTCATACAGGCCGGATTCCACCCCGAATAGATTCTTTACTCGGGTGCGCTCGCGTTCATTGGAATATCGCGTGCGGAAATCATTAGCGACGAGACAATCGCATTATTGAAACGTGATGGTTATCATCGCGGAAGCTTCGTCGCGATCAACTGATAATTGCCACGATTCCACGAAGCGACGATAGAGAGACGACGGGGCGGAGGACGGCAGAAGGTTCGTTAAGGAGGATCGATCGTTTCTATGGAGTCGAAAAAGCGATTAAAAAAAATTCATCGCTGTCTCTCATCGCGTGCAATATCAGTGAAATGGATGATGAATCTCGGTCGTGAGTGCATTTTCCAAAAATGATCCTCGTATCGAAGATCGAGAAAAAATATTTCGGATTTTGGATTTGTTTGGGGACATTTCCGGATGTTTTTTGGGGATTTTTGTCACCGGAGGATAATTTAACGTGCAACCCTATTTTCATTTATAATAAAAAATTAAGCCTGGGAAAAAAAGGGTCGGGTTCTTCATCAATCGTCCCGTCCAGTTTCCTGTCGTTTCTTCTGTCCATCGTTGTTGCCACGTCTGTAACGCCCTGTCTCCTTTTGACGATGCCACGTCCTGTTATCTTGTGTCTGCGCTCTTAACGTAGATTCTGCGCTTGAAGGCAAAGAGGTCTATGGGAATCACGCGCGCTATCACCAGAATAGCCTGTGCAGAGACGGTCCGGTAGGAACAAACGATCCTCATCGCTGTTTTTGTACTGCCATCATTACGTGGCAGTATTTTTTCGTCTTCAGGGAACCTGCCCAGATCTCCGCGCCATAGAGATTATTATTATTTCTATTACTATTATTATTATCGCCCATGACTCGGACGATTTAGAACGTTTTATTTATTCGTCGAAAAGAAGCAAATCGATATTTTCCAAAATACCGACTGGGTGTAAGTCCTCAATGCAGAGCCAGTCGTTCGAAAAGAATAATTGTTTCACTTAGGAGCGAACTTGAGCTCGTTTAAAGCTGTCAGTGAGAGTTGTCTCTTTTTCTTTCCATCTCTCCAACTCGCGTCCGGGACACGGGTGGGATCGCGGGGGGGTAACCAACGGCCGCGGCAGCAGCGGGAAGCGAATGGTTCCGCTTTTACTGCGCGATTGTGGGGAAACGTGACCCGAATCCGAAAGTAGCTGAACTTCCGGATGGGCGAGAGGAAGGAGGGTTGGGCGAACGAGTGGGAGAGGCCGCCGCGTTTAAAACGTCGTTTCACCGTCGGGTGCAAGCCATCGCGTACCTCCGTACTCAACGCGGCTGGCACCCGCGCTGACCACTGAGTTTGCCCTCCGAAAACGCCGCCCGGCGTTTAGCTTCGTTTTCCGCCGCACCTCCGCGTCACTCGCTCGCCGTTGAGTTCCTAATTTCGCTACGGATTATTCCGCGCGGCATTGTAGAACGAGCAACATCCAATTGACCCAATAAACTTCGTTTATGCAGCGGCGAGAACTTAAGGCACTGCGGTTGCGCGAAACATCAGGGCAGTCCCTTTCGGTAGAGTTCGGCGAAACAGCAAAGTTCTTCAAAAGCTCCTCAATGGGATGAAAATCCAAAAAAATATAGATCATGAGGAAGTTACTGAAGAGATTGATTTTTCATAATAATAATAGCAAAATGTTATCAACAAATTTATGAAAAAAATTGTTCTGCAAATCTTAATATTAATAATAATAATAATAATAATAGATCATTTGGCAATCAAATTTTTTTTGTGTTAAACTAATTTGTCAATTTTTCTGAGTACGTATGAATTTTTTCGGAATTTTATCTTGTCACTGAAAATTGCGCTTTCGCTGGTATATTTTGTTTGAAAATTTTGTTGCGCAAATTACAAAATCCCTGACTATATAAAATAACTGTGAAAAATAAATTACTTTGAAAGTATGAAACAACGGATTAAGTAAATTAAAAACACAAATAAATGAATAAATAGACTGGTGTTAAATTGGTATTAAATTTGTCATTATTATCATTTATTCAATAATAATAATGATAAATCATCAAGAATAATTACCATGCGATATGATTGCCACATAAAATGTGTTTTTTTTAATCTTTTGAACAAAGTTGGGTTTTGAAAAAAGTAGTCTTTCGTGAATTTGAAATTATATCTTAAATATATATAAATATGAGAATATATATCTTGAAAGAATCTTGTCTCAAAAGGCCTACAAATATTACGAATACTTACGAATAATAATTAGAATCTTTGGAAAAAATTCACACGTATTTAGGAAAATGAGAAAATTATTTTTAAAAAAAGCTCAGTTGCTGGGTGCTTTGTTGTAGTTTTTTAATACATTTTTTATAACGCATTAATATCATTGTTGTGTGAAGTTAACCTTTTTTGCGTGTGCCTAATTTTTTCAATTTTCATTCCACTTAGAAGTGTTCGAAATTCTGAAGTAAACAAAAAAAAAAATAATAAATTAATTGACAAAAAAGTTTGTATGCATTCAAAAAAGTCAACTCGTCAAATTCGACGAGAAAAAAAGCAAAAAATATTTATTATAAATTTACGAATTCCGAAAAAACTTATACTTTTTCGAAAAACGAATAAAATTTATTGAAAAAAAAACCATACAAAAAAATATTACGCAAAATAGATTCTTTTCAGCACCTTTCGTGAGCCTGATTTTTTTTTCGCGATATCGACGAAAGAGTTTCGCGAACTTCGTCGATTAAAATCGATTTCGCGAGTCTCGAGCCGACGTCGAGGAAATTTCTTCAATATTTCTTTTTCGCCGCGTCCGCGTCTCGTTCGCCCACGCGCGCGCCATCCAGTTCTCTTTGACTGGCAATCTATAACTTTCGAAGATGCCGGCCCTCGGAGCCGCGGGAGTTATACGAAACGTGACCGGAATCTCGGCGAAAAAGACAGAAGGATTTTTCCTTTCTTCGCGCGAATTCTCGCCTTCTCGGAGTCGCCCTCCTCGCCGCGGGAGACTTTTCTCGCCGTTTGCGAGCCGCGCGAGATCCCGCCCTCGTCTAACTCGGACTCGATGATTTTTCTGTTGCAGAGGAGGAGAAGCCAGCGGCGATGCACGGCGGGGACAGGAGAAACCCCAGCCCGGCGATTTTGGCGAGCAACTTTCTCGCCTCCCTGCTCGCCGCCGTGAGTTGGAGGATACCGAGCTTCTCGAGCCTCTACCCGACGTGAGCGCGTCGCTCGCGTCTCCGTCTAGCCCTGCGCGCGTCTCCGTCATCCGTCTCGGCCGCGATTCACCGCTCGGAATGCCAAAATCCCGGCGGATCGGGAGAACACAATGAAAAAAAAAAAAAAAAAAAAAAAAAAAAAAAATGAAAAAAAAAAAAAATCAACCGACTCCATTCCCAAGCTCACTAAGTTAAGAGGTGCACGCGAGAAGTGAATTCGTGTGAAGGAACGCTACAGCGAACAATAAATATTAAAAAAAAAAAAAAAAAAAAAAAAAAAAAACAGGAATAATCTAAGCAACAAAGATTTATACTCGGAATTGATCGAGCGCCCGAGACATTGAAACATTTGGGGAGTGAAAATGTATACTTCGGACCCGCGAGCCCGATCAAGAATTCCCGTTTCTTCCAGAGGCAATCCGTGAGTGTCGGGGGTTACGTGTTAAGCCGTGAAAGCGTGAAACGAAAAAATTCGCATTTCCAAAATAATATATATATGTATATAAATATGCATACATATTATGCAGCATGATTCGTAATAAATATCGATTTCTTTTTTCTCAAAATAAGACCTTCTAGACTATGATGGACTTTTTTTTAAATAATAATAATAGCGCTTTTTTATTGTGAATTCATACGTGATTTGATTTTCGCTCGAATGAATTAGTTCTCATTTTATAGATCTATTTTTCAGAATAAAAATTTATTCAATAAAAAAATTTTATTGAAAAAAAATATTAATAGTAATTAAAAAATCACGTTTCTTTAATTATTATTGTTATTATATTATAATTTTTTTAAATTTCAATTGATATGACGATTAATAATTGTTTTTTTAATATATAATATGGATTAAAAAAAAGCGGCTTTTAATTTTCGAAGTGATTTTTTTTTCGTCAAAATAAAACCTTCGAAACTATGATGGATTCTTAAAAAAATAATAATAATAACGTTTTTTATCGTAAATGAATAAGTGACTTGATTTTTGTCCGAATGAATTAGTTCTTATTTCATAGACTCACTTTTAGAATAAAACTATATTCAATAAATAATTTTTATACAAAAAATACTAATAATAATTCAAAAAATTAAATTTTGTCAATTATTATTATTTTATAATGTTTTAAATTTTAATTAAAATTTCTATTAATAATCTTTTTTTATACATAATAATATGTATTAAAAAAACGTGACTTAATTCTCGAATTTTTTTTTTCTTTTAATATTCGATACAAATCGAGGACATTAACGCAAAACGGGCTCGATATTTATTATGTATTGTGCTGTGTGTGTATTATTTATATTTCACTACATTATGTATTATCATTGATCGATGGTTAAAAATTCTGAAAGGCTCTATGTAAAGAATATAGAATTATCGCGTAAGTATAGAGTAATATAGTGTAATATCGAGTGTATTATTCGGGGAAAGGGAGGCCGGCGTCGGAGTGATCGACGAAAGGCTCTCGCCGAGCACGTCTTATCCCTTTGGTGAAGATCACCAAAGCCACCGGGCTCACGTACGTCTACCGTATAATTAACCTCAACGAAGGGAAGCCCTCCAAAGGAGCCTGTAATCCCCAGATAAAATTGCCAGACGGTTCCCGTTCGCTCGCTTGCGTCTCGAACTCTACCCCCTCGGCTCTTGTAGACCGCGATGTCGGAGCATGGGTCACCGGAGGACAGTTTTCAACCTTTTGCGCGGAATCGACGCGAGCTTCCCCGCTGGCTTTTCGCTTTCGCGTCCTCCGCTCGGCCCGGAATGGCGTTCTTTCGCATCTCGAAAATCAACGTTCACCGCCCATTCCGTACATGCTCAAATAATGCCCAATAACGGGAACCAGGCAGGCAATCTTAAAAATTTTAACGACAAAAAAAAAATAAGTAAATTTTTTTTTATTAAAAAAAAATAGTAAATTTTTTTTAATTAAAAAAAAATAGTAAATTTTTTTTAATAAAAAAAAAATAGTAAATTTTTTTTGATAAAAAAAAAATAGTAAATTTTTTTTTATTAAAAAAAAATAGTAAATTTTTTTTGATAAAAAAAAAATAGTAAATTTTTTTTAATTAAAAAAAAATTAGTAAATTTTTTTAAATAAAAAAAGTTTAGTAAATTTTTTTAAATAAAAAAAAATTAGTAAATTTGTTTAAATAAAAAAAAATTAGTAAATTTGTTTAAATAAAAAAAAATTTTATACATTTTTGATTTTTTTTTCAATTAAAAACTAAAAATTTTTTACTAAACTTTAACATTAACTTTTTTAAAATAATTACATTTTTTTTTTAATAACATTTTTCTTTTTTTTTTCAAATCAACCTCTGAAAGAAAATTCTCATTTTATAATTTTCGCGTCTACAGTGAAGTTTCTTTTTACTACGGAAAAGTTTGTAATTAATTTGCGAGGTTTTTTTTGTCTGCTCTTTTGACTTCTTTTTTCAAAAAGAATGTTACATCTCTCAAATTTTCTTCAGAAATAAAGTTCCGAAGGAAAACGCTCACTTCTAATGTTTGTATCTTCCGGTCGAGTTTCTTTTTGCTACCGAAAAATGTCCATTGAATTGGCAAGAATTTTTTGTCGCATTAAAAAAAAAAATTCCTAAACTACAAACTAATATTTTAATTAGAAACAAAGCCCTGTCAAGAAATTTACATTCTCCAGTATTCGTGTATTGCAGGGTGTTGTTTTTCGACTACCGAAAAATATTCGTCGGATTGGCTTCCCTTCGTTCAGTGTTAAAAAAAAAAAAAAAAAAAAAAAAAAGATAAAAAAAAACGGAAAATAATTTGTTCGGAATATACAGTAGATACATTGTGTGTACATAAGCATGTTTCTTGATAAAAATAAAAAAGCCTCCCAAGTCCCAAATCTCTATTTCCCATGTCCCGTTTACCCAAAAAAAAAAAAAAAAATCCTCCAAAAATTCCGCCGCTCATCGATAAATGTAAATATCCGAAGACTAATCGATAAATTAGGTTTAAATGTGATATTCAGCATCAGTCTAATAAATCAATAATCGATGACTCGACCATTTTATTCGTCGCCCCTGCCTAATTTCGTTTCTCCTTCGAGCAAACTCCGACGGACGAGCGGATGAGCTTCGCATCGTCGGCGATGCGATGATAAACAGCGCGCAACAACTCTCTCGACTCGCAATTAGCACAATGAAGAAAAACTCAATTTGGGTTGCCAAGTCCCGTAATTAAACCGAGCCACGGTACCATCCCGTCTGTGTACACGGAAAGGTACAAAACTCGCCGAATGTTTTGCGACGAACCCCCGCCCCGGGTAGGGGGGAGGGGGTGGACTTTCTCGTCTCTTCGCTCTGGGCTCGGAGGGCTCGGAGGGAGAATTTCGCGGGAGTTGCGGAAGCATTGCCCGACTTATGGATTCGCTCTCGTCACCCGCGCCGAGCCCGCGAGACCGACTTTCCTTATTCCGTGTTTCGTTCGCACGATTCTCGTAAAAAAAAAAAAAAAAAAAAAAAAAAAAAAGTCGAAACTTTGATGATAATACCACGGCAGAAAGTCTCTCTTTACGGCTGTTAAATTGAAACGGTGGCGAGAGCGATAGCGAAGAAAATCGTTCGCGGAAGGGTGGAGGCGAGCGTGTAACGATGCGTCAAGCGAGCAGACCGTTGGCAGACCTCGCGACCAGCTGCCTGCCTGCACACGCCTGATAACTTCTACCACTGCTTATAAAGTATAAGAAAAGTACAAGAGACCACCGATGGTGTAGAACAGCGAGCGCGGGCTCCGGCTGTGTGTATTGCGAAACTTCGTCGGGACTTTGCCGCGAGACGAACGGAGGTTAATCGATCTGGGTAGCCACAAATTGTCTGCGATCGGGAGTACATGCGAACGAGGGGTCGTGCGCGGTGGCATTGGGATGAAAAATTAATTCGTTCTCATTTTGTCTGTAAAGGAAGTAGACAGAAAACGGGCCAAAAATGGGACAAAATTCCAATGGCATTTGCGAAGAGACGAAACGACATAGGAGAGGCCGGGGCAAAATGGGACGCTAAGCGAATAATGCCGCTAGAATGTTCCAACATGAGTATGTTCACTGTCCGTCACCCAAAGACAACATATTTGCCTTTGTGTTTGCCCGTCCGAACAAAAAAATTGTTTGGGGCAAAATGGCCTACCCTTAGATTTTCTCTTATTTTCTAAATATCGACAGAATTGCCTGTGTGGCTGCGTACATTGACTGTTCGTCACCCAAAAACCAAATATTTGCCTTTGTTTATGCCCGCCCGACCAAAAAAATTGTCTGGGGCAAAATGGCCTACCCTCAGATTTTCTCTTATTTTTTAAATATCGACAGAATTGCCTGTGGCTGCGTACATTGACTGTTCGTCACCCAAAAACGACATATTTGCCTTTGTTTTTGCTCGTCCGAACAAAAAAATTGTCTGGGGCAAAATGGCCTACCCTCAGATTTTCTCTTATTTTTTAAATATCGACAGAATTGCCTGTGGCTGCGAACATTGACTGTTTGTCACAGAAAAACAAAATATTTGCCTTTGTTTATGCCCGCCCGACCAAAAAAATTGTCTGGGGCAAAATGGGGTACCCTCCGATTTTCTCTTATTTTTTAAATATCGACAGAATTGCTTGTGGTTGCGTATACTGACTGTTCGTCCTATAACTTTGTGTACGTTTCCTCGTCGATATGGAGAAGTGCAACAATAAAAAAAAAACCTCCAATAATCAGGGGAAACGTTCGGTATTCATCGACAGACTGCAAGACTGAATGAGCGAAAACAAAAATTTAGTCACTATTTCCTACTTTTCTATTCAATTTATTATTTCCATAAAAATCGAGTATCCCATTTGCCCCGTTTGTGTATCATTTTCGACTTCGATTATCTTGTTTTTAGATCATTTAGGGACCCCATTTTACCCTATGCCTGAAATTTTTAAATGTCCCCATTTTGCCCCGTGCCTGCGATTTTTTTGATGTCCCCATTTTGCCCCGTGCCTGCAATTTTCTTGATATCCCCATTTTGCCCCGTGCCTGCGATTTTTTTGATGGCCCATTTTGCCCCGTGCCTGCGATTTTTTTGATGGCCCATTTTGCCCCGTGCCTGCAATTTTCTTGATGTGCCCATTTTGCCCCGTGCCTGCAATTTTTTTGGTGTCCCATTTTGCCCCGTGCCTGCAATTTTTTTGATGTCCCATTTTGCCCCGTGCCTGCAATTTTTTTGGTGTCCCATTTTGCCCCGTGCCTGCAATTTTTTTGATGTCCCATTTTGCCCCGTGCCTGCAATTTTTTTTATGTGCCCATTTTGCCCCGTGCCTGCAATTTTTTTGATGTCCCATTTTGCCCCAGTCTCCCCTACCTATGTTGGGCCGAGTAGGGCCTACTAGTGGGTTACCTATCTTGGCTTCCACAGCTAAGCTTATAGTGGGTCCTTCGATTATTTTGTCTGCCCGTGTAAATTTCTGCGCTTGCAGTCTCGCCGAACGTGAGTGAACGCGATTCGCGCTCGAAGAACAGTCAAAAGGCTCGCAGGATCGCAAGTGGCGCGGGAAAGGCTTCCCGATAACGCTCTCGAACGGTAAGAGCACAAACCAATCGTGTCCGATAATCACGCGAGCCTCGGGGAGCAAAGCGATGTGTTCATGCCGGTCGACGGCGCTCTCGTGACAGTCGACTCGTGTTTCCGGTGCCGGTCGGCACGCCACATCCTCGAATATTCATCCCCCTTTTATACTTCTCGCGCCTCGTGTGGAAGACAATCCAATCCGAGCTCTCTAGGCATCGTCTAAGTTCTTCACTTTTATTCATAAATTATGAAAGCAACTGGACAAAAAAAATTGAAAAATAAACATTTGGCTTGTTTTATCCAAAATTCTTATGAAAACCGAATTTTTTTTTAACATCAGTGTGAAAATTTCAGGGTCGATTTTGACGAAATCAAATTTTCGGAAGATCCAAAAAAAAAAGGTCGTGTCTCGGGAAATCGATCAAGAAAACTTTTAACCGGAGCTTTGAGCTTTTCGGCTAAATTTGTAGCCCGCCGAAATTCTAACGCACTCGGAAGAAGATTTCGAAAATAAAGCGGCGTAGCGAGCAGACTTTACTCGTCGAGTTCGAGACTCGACAGGAGGGATGGCGGGAAGGGTTGAAATGTTGCCGAGAGAACGTTTTCTTCTTTGTACGTCGAGAGGCGCCGACGTGCGGCGCAAACAGGCTGAAGACCCACGCCAGCCGCGATCCGGCTTCGTCGTCGACCATGCCGAGCCACCGCACGCAACTCCGTTAACATCCTTATCCGTATAATGTATGAGGCCCTCGACATCTCAACTACAGTCCCTCGACGAGGGAATTAATCGACGTGAAGCCTCCGAAAGTCCATAAAAAAAAAAATAAAAAAAAAAATAAGAACATCGTTCGACTCGTTCCAAAGACGATTTTTATGTTTTTTCAACCGATCTCGGATCACGGTTCAAAGTTTCGTTTCTCCTCATTTATTCGACTCCGTAACTCGTAAATGTTGGGTTTTAGGGCAACGCGAGGCGCCCTTTCCGCCTCGTTTCTTCGCGAGGCCTCTCGTTCTTGCATCCCTCGCGAGGGTTACTTTTGTGCTGAGCTTACGATTTCTGTTGGCTTTTTACTTTTTTTTCTTTTTTTTTTTTTTTTTTTTTTTTTTCATTCCAAAAAGGTAGAGGCTATCGTGCCGACCAGTTTTACGCCCCGAGGCAACGCCTACCGAGCCAACATCGCCTCCTCTCGCTCTCTCCTCCGCTCGCCGCTTTTCAGAGACCGACGACGACGTAAAACCGCTTTACGATTCTCGCGGGGATAGAAATGCTGAAACCACTCGTTTGGCTCACACCACTCCGCCGCCCTGCCCCGTATTATTACTCTGTGAAACCTTATCCATCGAATTCACTCATCCTATCGCGAATCCTGGGAAATTTCGGCGATGAAGGGTCGACGTTTATTTGGACCGACAATTTGCTTAGGCGAGGCAACTAAGACATTTTTTTCTTCAAAAAGTTGAAAAAGATTGACCGTGCCGGTTTCGGATGGAAGGCTCTACGGAGTCCCAAAAATGTTAAGGGTGATATTGAAAATGTGCTTTTTTGGAGTGTGAAATGCAATGTTTGTGCGCAGTAATGGATAGGAAAAAAAAGTGATTTTCTGTTTTTTAAGTCCCTTAAGGGCTGAGTCACCTAAATATTTTCAAAGATCGATTTTTTTATTTTTTTTTCGATTCATAATTTAGATTCATAATGAACATTTCACTATTTTCGAGTTTTTAGGGGTTTTTTTTGCCAACCCCAAACTGGAAAGCAATCGAATCCAGACATTTGATCAAAAACAAACTGAAACCAAGCCAAAACCAGCATCGCAAAGACCGACGAACTCGAAGACGGAGCGCATGGATCATAGTTTCGGATGATTAATGCGAACAATAGTGGCGCGATAGCGCGAGCGGTAAATTCGATACGCCGAGGGGCCAATCTTTCCCGGATGAGAAAGAGGAACCGTCGAGAAACGACGATTGGAGCCGCCGATGGTATCAAAATGTGCGGAATGAGAGAAGCAAAACAAGAGCTCGGTAAGACAGCTCGATGGTATAAATAGCCCGGGAAGCGGGTGTTCGCTGCTCTCTCGGTTCCTCGAAGGAATTGGAGCTCGACCCGAATGTGCAGACATATTTGTCCCGAGAGAAGAGGGCCCGAGCCAAGGCATTTGCGCGTTTTCCAACGTGAAAGATGCTACGTATTACGAGACGCGGAGGTGGATGGAGGGGCTGGAGCGATGCAACCGAGGCAAGCGGGTTTACCGAGGAAATATTGTTCAGTTGCCGCGAGTACGCGCGCGTACGGGGGCTAGGTTGGGGGTGGTTTCTCGCAAAGTCGCGAGCGACCTTCTGCCGTTCGAGCAATTAAGCTCCCACTCTCGCTACCGGATCGTCTGGCGAAAGAGCTTGCTTCTACTGCGTTTCTCTTTGGCCATTACCTTCTCTCGTCTTCATGTACCATCGTCTTTCTCTTTATACGTGCTTCCGCGATACGCACACTCGAGTCGACAATTTGTCGTTAGTGTCGTTAACAATAAGCGAATTACGCGGGAGGCGAGTAAACGTGAGTTTCATGAATCAGTGGATATGGAAGTAATTGGTCAGACACAAACAGTTGCTAATCCTTGTGCTATTCCCGGATCGTCTCGCCAAAGTTCTTGTTTCAGTACGTTTCTCTTTGGCTATCACCCTTCTTTATTCACCATGGTCTTTCTCTGTATGTGCTTCTCTGCATGTGCTTTCGTGATAAGCGCACTGGAATGCGAGGTAAAACTTGTTAACCATAAGCAAATTACGAGGGAAGGAAATAAAGGCGAATTTTATGGATCAGTGGATATGGCACGATTTGGTCAGACGCAGCCAGTCAACGTAGATGCGAAGCGCCATCGCGGCAGTTGTTAATCGTAGTGTTATTCCCGGATCGTCTAGCCAGAGAGTTCGTTTTTAGTACGTTTTCTTCGGTTATTACTATTCTTGCTCCTTCATTCACCATCATCCTTGTCCGTACACATGCGCTTCCGTGATAAGCGCACTATAATCCATCATTCAGTGGGTACGGCTGGATTTGGTCAGACGCTACAAAGCTCGAACGCGGCGATTGTTAATCCCACTCGGGCTCCCGGATCATCCAGCCAAAGGGTTTGCTTTTACAACGTTTCTCTTTGGCTATCACGCTCTGCCTTTTTCATACACCATCGTCTTTCTCTGCATATAAGTGCTTTCGCGAAGCGCATACTCGAGGGCGACGTAAAATTTGTCGTTGACGATGAGCAAATAACGCGGGAAGAGAATAAACGTCGAATTTGATGAATCAGTGGATATGGCTGGAATTGGTCAGACGCAACCCGACAACGTGGACGCGAAGCCCCATTGCGACTGTTAATTCTACTCTCACTCCCAAACCGTCCATCCAAAGAGTTTGTTCCTAGTACTCTTTTTTTTTCGCTTCTACTATTCATCCTTGTTCCTTTACCATCGTCTTCCTCTGTATCGTTTCGTGTTTCGTAACGTACAAACTCCAGTGCAAGGTAAAATTTGTCGTTGACGATAGGCAAATACGCGGGAAGCGAATGAACGTAGAATTTCATGGATCAGTGGAAATGGCAGGAATTGGTCAGACGCAACCTGACAGTGTGGATGCGATGCACCATCGCCACTGTTAATCCTAGTCTCACTCCCGGACCGTCTATCCAAAGAGTTTGTTTCCCCTACGTTTGTCTTTGGCTTTGGCTATCCTCCCTTGTCCATTCACCATCGTCTTTTCTCTCTGAATATGCGTTTCGTGACGGACAAACTGCGGTGCAAGGTAAAATTTGTCGTTGACGATAAGGAAATAACGCGGGAAGCGAATGAACGTAGAATTTCATGGATCAGTGGAAATGGCAGGAATTGGTCAGACGCAACCTGACAGTGTGGATGCGATGCACCATCGCCAATGTTAATCCTAGTCTCACTCCCGGACCGTCTATCCAAAGAGTTTGTTTCCCCTACGTTTGTCTTTGGCTTTTGCTATCCTCCCTTGTTCATTCACCATCGTCTTTTCTCTCTGAATATGCGTTTCGTGACGGACAAACTGCAGTGCAAGGTAAAATTTGTCGTTGACGATAAGGAAATAACGCGCGAAGCGAATGAACGTAGAATTTCATGGATCAGTGGAAATGGCAGGAATTGGTCAGACGCAACCTGACAGTGTGGATGCGATGCACCATCGCCACTGTTAATCCTAGTCTCACTCCCGGACCGTCTATCCAAAGAGTTTGTTTCCCCTACGTTTTTCTTTGGCTTTTGCTATCCTCCCTTGTCCATTCACCATCGTCTTTTCTCTCTGAATATGCGTTTCGTGACGGACAAACTGCGGTGCAAGGTAAAATTTGTCGTTGACGATAAGGAAATAACGCGGGAAGCGAATGAACGTAGAATTTCATGGATCAGTGGAAATGGCAGGAATTGGTCAGACGCAACCTGACAGTGTGGATGCGATGCACCATCGCCAATGTTAATCCTAGTCTCACTCCCGGACCGTCTATCCAAAGAGTTTGTTTCCCCTACGTTTTTCTTTGGCTTTTGCTATCCTCCCTTGTTCATTCACCATCGTCTTTTCTCTCTGAATATGCGTTTCGTGACGGACAAACTGCGGTGCAAGGTAAAATTTGTCGTTGACGATAAGGAAATAACACGGGAAGCGAATGAACGTGGAATTTCATGAATCAGTGGAAATGGCAGGAATTGGTCAGACGCGACCTGACAAGCGCATACGCGGACGCGGAGCGCCATCGCGGCAGTTGTTAATCGCGATAACTGCCGCCGAGGAGCGGGGCCAATTAGACCTTTGACATTAATCACTACTCGCAGTGGAAGCCGAGCAGCGAGAGCACCTGCGAGACGCGAGCGAGGCTTCTCCCGTCCTGAGTAAACAAAGCGCAGGGTTGAGGAGAGCAACGCTCCGCAGTGTAGGAACGTAAATCTTGTCTCGTCGCGTCGCACGCGCCTGTCTGCCAACCGCCGCATTCTGCGCGCTTGTTCGCCCGCCTGCTTTGCCTCGCACAGATCTCACCGCGATACGTACACACAATACACGCGCATCGCCAAACCGGAAGGTACAGAACGACGCAGCGTCGCGCCGCTTCTCCGCGGCGCAACGATGTGAATTACGAAGAGACGCATAAAGTTCGTTTACCATAAAGTTATTGTGTCGTAAAGAAGCTACGAGACAACCCGCCGGATTGCCGGCTTCCTCTTTTACTCTCGAGACTCCGCACACGGGACGAGGCGTTCCTTGTACTGCATAAGCGGAGCGAAACCGTCCGAGTCTCTTGTGGAAAATTTCGCTGCGACGCTTTCGCGGCTTTTCGAGAATATCAAAAAAATTCTCCTTTCAAGAGTCAGCGAGCAAGAAATCTTTTTTTTGCGAAAACCGTAACGAAAAAAATTGGGTGAAAAAAAACATTAATCATTTCAGTAGTAGCGGAAAGTTGTCGATATGAGAATGATTGTTTGATGATTTTCAGGGAGTAGCGTCGGTGCGGAAATATATGAGTTGGGAACGACAAAGACGAAAAATCGATACCGCGACATTTTCAAACAGAGGTCAGTTTTGGGGGTTTTCGATCGGAAATCCATTATTTGAGGGTAGAAAGACGTGAATTCCAAAATACGATAAAAGGTTTCGTAAGGGGTACGGTCAGTGCGGAAATATACCACTTAGAACTGGCGGCGGTAGAGAAAAATCGATATCTTGAAATTTCGCAATCGGATCGGTCCATTTCGGGACTTTTTGACCGGAAATCGACTACTAGGTCGTGGTGAAATAAGGTCAGCTGAAAGAAATACGATAAAAATGCTTCTATGGAATCAATCGGAAAGTTGCAAAAAATCGTATAAAGTACTTCAATTACTTCAAGTACTTCAAGTACTGCAAGCATAAAAAAAGCAAGCACTGCAAGCACTTCCAGTACTGCCAAAATAGGGTCTACTCCGAAAATGGGTACTTCCAGTACCGCCAAAAAAGTGTCTACTCCAAAAATGGTACTTCCAGTACCGCCAAAAAAGGGTCTACTCCCAAAAAGGGTACTTCCAGTACTGCCATCAAAGGGTCTACTCCAAAAAAGGGTACTTCCAGTATTCCCAAAAAAGGGTCTACTCCAAAAAAGGGTATCTCCACTACTGCCAAAAAAGGGTCTACCCTGGTGAAAGAAGGTCAGCTGAAAGAAATACGATAAAAATGCTTCTAGGGAATCAATCGGAAAGTTGCAAAAAATCGTATAAAGTACTTCAATTACTTCAAGTACTTCAAGTACTGCAAGTATAAAAAAAGCAAGCACTGCAAGCACTTCCAGTACCGCCAAAAAAGGGTCTACTCCGAAAATGGTACTTCCAGTACCGCCAAAAAAGGGTCTACTCCAAAAAAGGGTACTTCCAGTACTGCCATAAAAGGGTCTACTCCAAAAAAGGGTACTTCCAGTATTCCCAAAAAAGGGTCTACCCCAAAAAAGGGTACTTCCAGTACTGCCCAGCTCTGCAGTTAACCAAATCACTCATCGCCGCAGTGTCAAGCGACTCCAGCCACGCCACTGTATTCCCGGCACATATTACAAGGAAGAACCCCGATATTATTCTTCCCCAACATCGAAAGAGTATCATTCGCCGGCATCGATGAGCGTCGACCAAAAGAAAAAAAGTTCATCCACGGGTCTATTATATAGCTCTCCGGAGACGTCGATCCTGTTGGCTTTTTCGGCAAGTTCCGACGCGGAGGTATTACAGCCCCGGCGAGCCGCAAGCACGTGAGGCCCCTTCGATACACCCGCTAAGTCCGAAGCGAGAAAGGAAAAGAAAAAAAAAAAAAAACAATTTATTCCGGAACCTATCTATCTGTCGGGGATGAAACTCTCGTCCGGGCTCCTTCGGGGTGCAATTCCCGCGAGACTTCTGGAGATTACTCCGCTCTCCCGTGCGCTCGACCGGCGGTGGTTATAATAATAATTACTTCCTGAGTACGTGCGAGCGAGCTGTCGGAGCGGCGGGTCGCCGTCGACGATGCGTCTCGGGGATCGGAAGTCGACGATGGCTCCTCAGGGTCGCGTTCGGCCATGTCGCACCGTCGTTTCCCGGCCCGACCTCGCGGCCGTCCGTGCTCTCCAGCGCCGTCGTTCTCGCGGGATGTATTCCCGCTCCTGTTTACCCCATTGACATCAACATTATTGCGCCGCGAACGGATGGCCATTATCCGCGACTGCACTCGCCGACCATCGAGACCGACCGCGATTGAAGCAAATGGAGCCCTCAATCTTGGAAAGCTCCGAAGCTGTTCCCATTCCACGGCTCTCTCCTCCTCCCCTTTTTTCCTCGCTTCCGGCCCGCGCGTGACACAGTTCGAAATTATTTAGCCGACGTTCCGGCTCGTCTAAAAGCAACGAGCCCGGCTAACAGTGGTCCCAGCGGGCATTTTCGCGACTCGCAACCGGCGAAGGAATGCCTGGCTGAAGAGAGCTTTTTACATGCATCTGGGCTCGCAGTCACTCCGCTACTCGGGCAAGAGGCTTTTTAACAGTTACGCATTGTAAGGGTTGTTCTCGCTCAGGGCTACCCGCGTCTTTCTGTCGCTCCTCCTCGTCTTCTTCTTCCCTTTCTCGCCCCCTCGTTTCGCTCTCGACTGCTCGTCGACGCGGCCTCTCGCTCGGCATCCTTTCACCGTCGCTGACTCGAGCCACACTCCTCGCTGCCATTTAGATCCGAGTCAAAAGCGAGTTACTCGGAGTAGATCGGCCCCGGGGCTTTCGCGCAGTTCGGAGAAGGAAGCGAACGGGCCCGACGTACTGCACAACTACAGCGGGCAACTCGCACCGGCGGTGGAAGCGTCGCAGTAGTAACGGCAGCGCCGGCAAGACGGAACGAGAAGATCCCACGTGTACAGATACGGATAAGTTCGAGGGGTCGAGGATCGCCGGAGGGGGTAGCGAGCCGGGCGAGTCGCGGAGCACGGAAGACTTACAACCCCGGCGGTGCTCTCGCAAACAGGCGAGGCAAACTTGTCCGTGGGGAGGACGGCGGAGGGGCGGAGAGACGAGAATCAAGGATAGGTGAACAAGGCGAGAATTTCTCTCGCCCCGGGGTCAGTTAGCAGTGCTCGGAAGGGTGAAGAACCAAAAAAACAAGGAGGAAGAAGGGAAAATCGAAAAAGGAAACAGAAGATAGAAGCGTCGTTAATGCTTCGGTAGAAAAAAAAAATGGACGCTAAAGGAGTTTGGCGATGGGGGAGTGGAGTGTTGTGAAGAACAGCGAGGAAGGCGCGCGAGTTTGGCTCGGGTTGGGGAAGCAACTGGAAGCAGGAGAGAAGAAAAGGCGAATGAGAGAAAGGACCAGCCCCTGATCAGAAGCTATACTTCCTCGGGACGAAATTTACAGCAACCCACTTGCGGATGCCCTTCTCTTTCTCCGGGCACTCACTACTCGTAACCGTGTCCGGTGTTCTTGCCGCTCGACTCGAGTCTAGTATACTACGAGCACCGCCGGGCAAAGATCCTCCTCCTCGGGGCTTTCAAGCAGCTTTTTCCTTCCCCCGTCCATGCCCCTCGCGCGTCTCCACCCCCCCAACCACCCCGCCTCGCTATCTCTCTATTTAATTACCGGCCAGAAAAGTGGTGGCCGGCCTGCGAGCTTTTATACTCGCGAGCGAGGGAAAGGGGGGAAAAAAGCTCGAGATAGCAAAAGTCGAACGAGAAGAGGACGAGCAGAGAAAAAAGTACATTTGCACGCAGAGCTCTGTTCGTCCGACACGACCAGAAGAACCGAGGGAGCTCACCCACCCCCGACGCCGCTCTCACCCCGCCGCTTCCACTGCTCCCTACGTGACGCGAATTTTGAATTCGACAATTCGAAGGAGAAGCGGCAATTGGATAGAGTTCTCGGGGAGCTTCGCCGAGAGCCGGAACGCAGCACTGGGCTTCTCCTTCGCCTTTGGGGAGTCGGGCGATGGATCATCACGGTCAACGTCGTCTCGTCCGGTGACCAAATTTCCAATTATCTTCTTCACCCCATCGTCTTCCAGCCGATGGACAGACACAACCGCGCTCGACCGATCCGAGGAGAAGAACGATGAACATTGAGACACTCCCGGCCGAAGAAAAGGTTCACTCTTAATTACATTGTTTTAACTTTCCTATTCATCTCTTCGCCCTTCGCTCCTCGTTTACGAAGAATTTTATTGTATTATGCAATTAATGAACTTTCCGTTATTCCGAGCGATGTTGAATTTCCGTCGCGACGAGAAGCTAAGAAGGAGAATGAAGAGGCGGAGGAGGAGGAAGAAACGGGAACGCCGATGGAAAAAGCTGCGGGCAAGCATGTAGAGACGCAAAAGCGAGGACAAGATGCTACCGGGCTGCCTCGAGACCGGTTCGAAAATTGGGTTTCGCTCACTTTAACATTCATGATTATTCAGCGACAAAGTGGCCTCACTTCGGGTCCACCCGCGGACTCAGACTCGGCTGGCTCTCTCTTTCTTCCCGGGATAATATAAATGGTAATTGTGCTTTATTGTCTCCGGTTAGCGGCACGCCGCGGCTTTTCTCCGCGAGCGTTAACAACTATTAAGCTCGGAACGAAAAGTTTTCGCGCGCAGCTCTCTCTACGTGCTCAAAAGTAACGTTCCGACTTCGCAGTTAGCTTGAGTGCCTCCCGCCACTCGGAGCCACGTCGCTTTTGTCAACTACGGCCCGGTGGCTTTGAAGATAACGCTCGTTACCGGACGGATAACCGCATTGTCCGAGGCGACCCCCCGGGCGATCGTGACGGGCGCCGGAAGTTCCAAATTCCAAGACGATACTCGTACTTTTTTTCCATATAAACGATCTTGTACTTTTCAATCGCATCAAAAGTTCTTCCGGCTACCGTGCGCAAGTAGGTAGATTAGACAGTATGTTAAGAGCGGGGTATTCAATTTTTTTTTTTTTGCTTTTTTTTAATTGAATGTTTAATATCTCAAGAATATTGTGTCAAAATTTCAAGTCGATCGGAGCAACGTTAACGAAGTTATGAGTATTTGAGCGTCTCAAAAAATTGGGGGGCGAAATTTGTTGACCAATTTTTTTTTTTTCATCGATTTGTTAATAACATTTTGGAATTATTATTACGCAAAATTGATATTTTGAGTACCTTTAATATGCATGAATTTTTTCAGATTTTTATAAAATCGAGAAGTGTTCTCAAACTTGTGTGAAATGAGCGCTAAGCGACCAAACTCTTCGCGTTTTTCAAAGCGTTTTTCTAAAACTCGTCGTATTTGAAGTCCGTGTTCACGATAAATCAAAATCTACTGGTCCAATCGTTTTGAAATTTTGGACTGTACTTCTTCACACAATTCACCAGGTATTGTCGTGAGCTTTTTCGTTTTTTTTAATAAATACTAATTTTTCAACAACAAATTGGCTGATTTTCTTTAGCGAAAATCGGTTTTTTGGCTCCCAAGTGGTACGAAAAATTGAAAAATCGAAAAAAAAATCCTCTCGTCATTACCTCGAGAAACATCTTCTTTAACAAATGCATTTTGATTTTTTTGTGTCGGATGATTCTGTTGCGAGTTATGATGAACACCGCGAATCAACTTTTTTTCGAGGCGCCTCCGGAGATTCATTGTCACTCGCTCAATTTCGAATATTTTGCAATGAAAATTTACGAAAATGTTGTTTAAATGTTATATTATTACATGGAAATTCACTGAATAAACGAACACTATCGGTATCGCAAAAAAAAAATCTTCAAAACATGCCTTTTTTTCACCGAATTAACCTTACCCCGCCCTTAAAGCCACGGTAGCATCGAAGTGACGGGTTGGCTAGAATCACGGAGGGGTCCAAATGATAATTAAAATCACTAAATGGTTAGTGTCACGGAGAATTTGGAACAACCGACTAGCTGTCACGAAGAGGTCAAAATAACCGAGACGCTAATGGCGCTGGATGGTTAAGATCGCGCAGAAGCTAAAGCCACGGAAAAGTTAAAACAACCGAGATGCTGATGGCACTTAAGGGTTAAGATCACGAAGTAGCTAATGTGACAGGAGGAATAAAATCATGAAGTAGTTAATATCACAGCAGCGTTAAAACCACGGAGTGTCTACCGACATGGCTGCGTTAAAATCACAGAGTAGCCAAAGTGACAGCGCAAACGAAATCACTTACTATTCAAATGCAATGGCAGGGTTGAAATCACGGAGTAGCTAAAATCACAGCAGCGTTAAAACCACGGAGTGGCTGCCAACATGGCTGCGTTAAAATCACGGAGTAGCCAAAGTGACAGCGCAAACGCAATCACTTACTAGTCAAATGCAATGGCAGGGTTAAAATCACGCAGTGGCGAAAATCACAGCAGCGTTAAAACCACGGAGTGGCTACCAACATAGCAGCGTTAAAATCACGGAGTAGCCAAAGTCACAGCGCAAACAAAATCACGTCCTAGCCAAATTCTAGGCTGGGTTATAATCACGGAGTAGCTAAAATCACAGCAGCGTTAAAACCACGGAGTGGCTACCAACCCGGCTGCGTTAAAATCACGGAGTAGCCAAAGTCACAGCGCAAACAAAATCACATACCAGTCAAATGCTCTGGCAGGATTAAAATTACGGAGTGGCTAATATCACGGCAGGATATGAATCGCGATGTGGCTACTGTCACGGCATACTCGATTGATTACATGTATCATATCGAATGACACGAGTTTCACGACAATATCAACTTTATTTTCGCGAAGCGGCGGATGAGGGCTCGGAAATGTCGTCGGTAACGAATGGAGAAATAAGTAAAACAAATATATCGAGCAGAGTGCGGTATACGAGGAGGAAACAAGGTTCGCGGAGCACCGCGAGAATACACAGCGCCGACTCTTGACGTTGGCTGATGGTGTCGCTGATGGTGCCGGCGCCGGTGACGAGGTTCGTTAGTTTGAGACATTCCCCCCCCCCCGAGAGTGCACGACGAAAGTGGTGAATCCATCGATTCTCGACCATAGTTGGTAGTTCGCAGAAACCGTCGACTGCACACCGCGCGCAAGGAAGGAAGAGAAGTATCGCATTCGAGGCGAATTCTACCTTTCGAGTATCCCTCATCGTCGTTGTTGCCGACGACTTTCCAATTTCATCTCTAAGAACATCCACGAAAACGAGATTGCGAAAAGAAGAAGAAGAAGAAGAAGCAGAAGCAGCAGCAGCAGCGAACTGATAGATATATACCGATTCAATCATTCATCGAGCAAATTGTGCGCTTCCCCCCCGGCGTATCTTTCTTCATTCAGACGAAACTTATCGGAAGCAAGCGAAACAAGCGAACAATTCGCGTCGATCTCGAAACTTCGTTCGCGAGAGATTCTCCGGAATTTCGCCCCCTTTTTTCGTTTCCTCGATTCTCGTTGGTCGCGTCGAATTTTGCACTGGATGAAAAAGAAAAAGCACTTCCGAAGTTTGATGACAATGAGAATCGTTGATAATGAAGATTCTTCTACTCGGCGGGAAATCGGCGTTCCGATAAAACCGCGGCATTTCCGATCATCGTCCCGGAGTATCGGACGGTCGTACGAGAGAAGTGAATGGATACAAAAAAATATGCCCCTATCGAGCAGCGATTTTGTAAGCGATAAATCTTTCTCCAATCAATGATCGAATTGTACGCAACAGCGGTTTTCTCGTATCAAGCGCTACGCCGGTTTAACGAAGCTCGGCTTCGCTATCTCCCGTTCCGCCGCTCTCGAAGCCACCCCTTCCGCTCTCCCGATCGTTCGGCCTGGCACAAAATACCTGTCTAGCATTTCCGGTATCGCGCCTCGGTCGCCTGCAATTGGAGAGACGGAATTTCATTCATCGGGAGAACGAGCGAGAACCTCGCCGCGCTTCGTTATGACCGGATTCGTGTCGGTGGATTTGTTCCGCCGGTAACGGATTCGAGGATAAAAATCCGCTCCGTCGGGGCCGCGATTGAATGTTGATTAATTGGAGCGGAAGCGGAACGCGCAATATGGGCTGGAGACAGGGTAGATCGACGATGATCCATATGTCGCTTCCAAGAGTCATCATGGATGACCGCGATCAAGAAAACCGGAAGAAAGAAAGGACGTCATCAAACAGCAGGACATATGACCCGCATGCCGTCTTCGCTATCTCGGAGGAGCAGTCTCGAGTGGAGGTCCTCGAAGCTACCCACTTTCGGCGAGGTTAATATTGGAGCACAACCCCGTATGTATCTTATATAACATATCAGATACGGAGAGCAGAAACGGGGGGAGAGAGAGAGAGAGAGGAAAAACCAGAGAACAGTACCAGGCATGTAGTACATTAGGTTAGGTATGTATGGAGGCGGGCGCAGGCGAGGGTAGAATGGTAGGCTTGGCGGGGAGAATTCCAGAAGATCCTTCGCAGATTACGTACGTGATTGTAGTGGGACATTGATGCGACCTCCTACCCTCCTACCCGGTCTCCGTGCGAGGCCCGAGCCGGAGAACAAGAACGCCATTGTTCAGAAACGGTAATATACGAGGGAACATATAATCCTCGAATTACGTTTCCGCAACGCAGCCGATTCCATTTGTACGCCGGTGTCTAATTCTATACTTGCGCGTTGCCGCGGAGAACCCACTGCGAGACTTCGTGGCTGATGAGTGACGAGCCTGGTGCGCCGACCGAGACGCCCTCCCTCGCGATGGGCGTCTCCTGTGATAATGGTTTCCTGCATAATAGCGCGCTAATCACCCCTTTATTGTAGCCGTGTCGGGACGAGCTTGTGTATCGGCGCAAATGCCGTTGCCGCTTGTCGCATTCTCAGGTGCTTACACACCTTGACCGAAGGCTGATCCGGTAGTCAACCGCTGCGAAATCGATTGGCGACGCGCCACGCTTCGTTGGATCTGCTGCGATGTTGGGGATTGCCATTGGCGACTGACTGGTCTTGGAGATTGAGCTGTAGCAGTTCGCCATGATGATACACTGATGAATGGCGAAGGGAAGAATACGTTGTACGTCAACGAGATGATGACATCCAAACGGAGCTGGTTGGAAGCTAAATTTCCCTGCTTGGTGTATGCAACTACAGCAACCGAAGACATCAGGCGAATACTCAGTATGCTAGGACTGGAGCCTCCACAAATACCATACACCACCTGCAGACCAGGTACTTAAGTACTCGCGCATACCAGCAAAGAACGACCAGCTTTGGCCCAGCTCTGCTTCCAAACGGTCTTGTTGGATTTCGTTGGATTCTGATTCTCATGGCATTCTGCAGTTTTCTCGCGGTTCTCGAAGTCGAATTTTGCGCCAAGGAAACGAAATGCAGAAGACGTCCTACAGTTGTTGGATCAAAGGCGAGAATCCGCAACGCGGGGATGTCCAGACGGAAGACATCGGATCTGGTTATCAAAGAAGCATTTGTAATGGATGACGTAGCCGAGGTGGGAGCATTGTTAAGAGACCTTTCGCATCCAGAGCACTTGCTTGAACAACGCAAGCAGGATGAACTAGCATTGCGGACGCGAAAGAAAGAGCGGCGACGAAGAATAGCAAATACGACAAGGGCAATTTGTCCGACACGAGGTCTACATAGCTGGGGTTGATGCCAGGGTTCATTGGATCTGCTGCGATGCTGGGGGATTACTATCGGCTGCTGACTCGTCTTGTAGATTGAGCTATAACAGTGTTCGCCATGACAATAGGCTGATGAACGACGAAACGGAAGAATACGTTGTACATTAACGAGGTGATGACTTGATGAAGTACAGCAACCGAAGAAATGACGCGAATACTCGGTATGCTAGGCCTAGAGCCCCACAAATACCGTGCACCACCTGCAGCCCAGGTACTTAAGTACTTGCGCACACAAGCAAGGTGCTTACAACCTTTGCCGAGCTCTGCTTCCAAAACGTCCTTGTTGGATTTCTTCGGATTCGGATTCTCATGACATTCCGCGCCTTTCCTGCGTTTCTCGAAGTCGAATTTTGCGATAAGGAAACGAAATGCAGAAGACGTCCACCAGCGATTGGATCAAAGGCAAGAATCCGCAACGCGGTGATGTCCAGCCGGAAGACGTCGAATCTGGTTATCAAAGAAGCATTTGCAATGGATAATGGAAAATTGTTAACGGACCTTTCGCATTCAGCTAGAGCACTTGCTTGAACAATGCAAGCAGGACGAATCAGCATTGCGCATGCCAAAGAAATCTGCGGGACGACGAAGAATAGGAAATACGACAAGGGCAATTAGTCCGACACGAGGTCTACATAGCTGGGGTTGAAGATTATTCAACGGTAATGGGAGTGGAATCAGCGCCGACAGATACCGTTACCGACTGATTCATTTCTACCATCGGAGGATGAGGTCGGTTTGCAGATTCATGCCTGCTCCTGATGTTGCAGTGGGTAAGACTGCTGTTCTGTGGAATCCCATTGAACACTCGTTGAACTGTTGCCGAAGTCAGAAAACGTCGAACTGATGAGAACAGTAACCAGCAGAGTTTGCCGATAATGTCGCACGCTTCGGATCTTTGAGCTTCTTCAAGAACGATGGCAATCTGCTGCAGCTAACGGTCTTGTCAGACATTGCCGGCGGTTTTCTGCAGAACGGTTTTCCCCCTCTGGCGGGAGAAATCCGTGCGGAACTCCAGCATCAGGCATCGGGCTAACAGGACTCGATAAGAACGGAAACTGTTTTATCATCGATGGGTAAGGTAGATCGCGAACATGTCGACCGACGAGATAGACTCGACATTTTACCAGATGCCCGTCATCGAGGGTTCATTTGCAGAAAATTCGGAAACTTATTTCGCGTTTAGCCGAGCTCAATAGCTACCTAGTTTATCGAGGAATGTCCGTATTTTTTTTATTTTCTCTGGAACACTCACCGGCGGAATTAGCGCTGGCCGTCGTTTCGAAAATATTATAAATACCTGACATACCTTTGATAATTTGTGGCTTGAGCTTTCGTGACAGAATTAATTGAAACGACATAAATGATCGACAAATGTGGATCATATCGCTGTTACGAAAGAGAGAAAAATTATTATAATTCCAAAATTAACCGCAATTGAAGTTAAATCGTAGGTCAATTTGGTTTCAATGATAATTGGATTTTCGTTTGATTAACTGTGCCTGAAATGGAGCTTGAAAAATGGTTTTTTTTTCCTTTGTCATTTGTCGAGTGTCGGCAATTTTTTTTTTTTTTCTCGCACATTTCCAACGTGTCGATTTCAGGGAGATGAGTGAACACTCCTGCGATAATTAGCATATCGCAACACAGTGCGCGTCGGGGAGGCTAAGATAATCAGCATATTCATGAAAACGTTCCTACCCGAGGCTCGTCATAGACAAACCTACCACTGCGTCTACGTCTACCACTTCTAGTGTGTACCACGTCGGGAGGGGAGGGACGAAGTGGTCGCTCTTCCACGAGTCGTACAACAAACATTTCAAAGTAAGATGAGCTCTAGCTCGAGGGAATAAGCTGGAACACAAGAATCGCGGTGAGGGTGCGAAATAACGAAAAAAAAAAAAAAAAGGAAGAGAAATGAGAAAGCACGTACAATGAAACGAGTCGAGAACGAGAAGATTCCTCGTTGAGGACCCACATCCACCTGGGAAAATAAAAAAAAATCGATTTTTTTTACACTCAGAAAAGTTTCATTTTTTCGAAAAATTTCCCGAAGATCTCAGATTAATATGTTATTGATGGATCTCTTTAAAATTTGCGGAAAATACGCCGCCTTTGACGATCTTAGTTTTGCAGGATCGAGCTGCATTTCTTCAATTTGGATGGCCATATAAATTTGTTGCTAATCTTCTTGGATTACTTTTTTAGTTCTCGTGATACACGCAAAAAAAAATCAATAATTTTTTCCATGATTTTGATAGAAAAAAAAAGTGAAAAATCGGTTTTTTTTTTTCACCGGGGTTTCAGATGAGATCCCTTAATTGACCACAGTTCATTGTGCCGCGTATCACTTTGCCGTTCAACGAGCAATTGCGATCGCTCGCTTCGCGACAGTGACGTCATTTCGCCCGTAGTCTCCTCGTTCGTCCCTATCCACACCTTCGCGATCTAATTCTAGATTAAAGAAACCTTAGGAGAGGAGAGAAAGCCCGGTATTCATCGGCCGCGAGAGGGAGAAATCGCAAGCTCGCCTAGGAAATGATTACATTTACATACCGCCTATATGGTGTATATGTCTGACTATACGGCCGTCTACACTACTGGGCCCGATAGAATAAGTATGTATGGATACGTAATATAATATGCGGTAAGTACTCCAACATTTCCACGGTTATTTCACTTGACTCTGATGAAAAAGGTATATTCTCTTTCGGCTTCAACTCGACCAGCAGGTGGAAAGATCGCAATTCGTGCTAAGAATGATCGTAAATGGTAGCAAATGATCGCAAATGATTGCAAATGATTGCAAATGATAGCAAATTATCGAAAATGATTGAAAATGATTGCAAATGATTGAAAATGATTGCAAATGATCGCAAATGATAGCAAATGATCGCAAATGATCGCAATTGATCGCAAATAATAGCAAATAATCGCAAATAATTGCAAATTATCGCAAGTTGTCGCAAATTATGGCTATTGCGGTGTATCCTTCGGAGAATATTTTGTTATTTTCTGCAACTAACCAGAGAAGTGTAGACATCGATCGGGTGATTGCAGAGGATCGTTAAGGGATGACCGGTATAAACGAGAGTATCGGCGGTCAAGTCAAGTGAACCGTCATCAATATTCATCGGTCCTACGCATTTCCTCTCCCCGTTTCCTTCGTTCTCGACAACTCGCAGGTCCCTCCCCTTCTCCTCCGCAGGTTTTATCACGCTCCGAGCGATAAACTTCTGGAAGGGAGACGATTTACGATTGAACGAGCTCTCTGGCCGTGCGGCCGCGGCCAACGCGCGGTCTGAGCGTAACGTGGTATTTAAAGCTCCGTTAAACTCGGTACGCGGAACGAACGAATTTCACGTAGTTGGTCGTCGATTCGACTCCCTCCGGCACCTTCGACATTCTCGAACTCGCGAGCGAAGACCATCGGAGTGAGGCCGAGAGCCCCGTCCGCCGCAGGAGAGAGTACGAACGTCTTTTTCCACTTATCCCAGGCGACGAGTCTGACCCCGACGGTTTCACTCCACTTGAAAGCGTCTCGCGCGCTTTTCCATCGCTGCCTCGCAAGTCTCGCACATACTTGTCGCGATTCTCATCGTCTGCGACCATGAAAAGCCCCTTCGACGCTCTTTCGAAGCAGAGATTCGTACTCGTTGGCTCTAAAATAGGATTTCTCGTCTGACCAAAACGTCCTTTTTTCACTGTTCGCGTTTCTCGTCGGATTTCCACTCTCAGCGAGCCACTGGCGATGGCACATTAATGATTTGTTTTCTTCTACTAGCCATTATATCCCGTTTACTACCAATTTTTCAAAACTACTCCGCACCTTAAGGGTGTACGAAGGATACAGTTTTACTGAAAGCGAGTTTTAGAGAAAGTCTCAAATACTTCTCGTTGATGTGAAAATCCGTAATAAATTGGGCATTGTGCCAAAGAATATTTCTCCGCAAATTTGTTGGTGATAATATGAATTGTTTATCATGCGAAATCAAACCTTTGAGCACTTTCCACGTGCTCGATTTTTTTTTCGATTTTCCTCCCATCGAGAATCGTTCGAAATTTCCCCTGGAATTTGCCTCAGCCGGGACTTTGACGCCCGGATCCTTAAGGGGATTCATCTCTGGACCCAATAAATATTTCGTCCATCAATCAATCCATATCCGTGCGGAAAATCGGCAAATCCACTCGACCATAAATGTCATCGACGATGATCGAAGCCCCGAGAACACCGACCCTCGGGGAATTTAACGAGTTTCTCCGATTGACTGGCGCGAGCGGGATTCGTGTGCGGATCAATTATACGAAAATTGATACACAGGTCGCTTCCCGCGACGACACAGCGCTCTCGGGGACGCCTCTGTTTCCGTGGATCACCGTACGGCGTATGCAAATCGATATATACGCCGCGGTGCAAATTGATACTCGCGGGCGAAGCAACCTCCGCAAACAGCTCGCAAATCGTCCGATCCGCCCACGCGCCCGTCCTTCCTTTCGCGGGCCGCTCGAAAAATGCCCGTAACAACGAAGAAAATGGACAAACGGAGCGTAGGGCGAGAGGACAGGGGAAGAGGGCAAGGATCGCGTGATAGGAATCCGAAGAATTTTTTTTTCATCCCTTGCCCATTCTCTCCCAGCGTCATTGATCCCGCGTTCTCAGATAGGGACGGAATTTCTTTCTCTCTCTTTTTTTTTTTTTTTTTTCCTTTCCCTTCGTCGTCACTCAACGCGTGCTCTCTTCGACTCTTACTACCTACGAGCATTTTCACCCTTCTTTCCTTCTTCTCCGTTTTCCGTGCTCATCTCCCTCTCGCTTCACCGTCGCCGTTTAACTCGCGGTATCACGTTGATGGATGTTGGACGGGAGAGGGCAGGAAGAGAAACGCAGAAGGGTGGGCCCTCCTCGACACGCGAGGAGTTCGATTTAAGCATAGCCGGCAAAACGTACACCCGAAGAATGTGTGAACAAGCGCAGAAAACTGCCAAGTCAAATGGAAAGTGTATTTTGCGTCACGTGATCTCCTCCCCCGCTGGGTTGTGTTTCATATCCTCTTCACTTCCCTCCCACGTGTCGCGACCCTCAAATTTTTTGCGCTCCCGAAATTGTGTGCTTTTGTGAAATACATTCGTTTCCCAAAACGGGGCGGGCATTTTTCACTTTGGCCTAGTGAAAAGTCGGACTTGAGACGAAAAGACGAGGGATAAGCGGATGAACCATCGATCCACCTGATTTCCGGTCTTATCTTCGTTATGTGCGCGCAGGAATTCAGTTATGCCGCCGAGAGGAAGGCTTATGTGAGAAATCCGCGATGGGGGATTCAAAATTGGATCTTACGAGGCTCAATGAAGGTGCCGGTGACAGTTGTAGGGCAGTACGTCGATCCTACATGTTGCAAAGTAACACAGACCCAACTGGACACGGGCAACTGTAGACGGAATAACTCGACACTTGACTAACTTGCCACGCACCAACTCGACAAGACCTAACTCGACACACACCAATTCGACACATCCACAAATTCAACACACACGCAACTCGACACATCACCAGCTTGACCCACACCAATTCGACACATCCACCAACTCGACACATCACCAGCTTGACCCACGCCAACTCGACGCATCACCAACTCGACACACACCAATTCGACACATCCACCAACTCGATACGCCCCAACTCGACACATCACCAACTCGACACATCACCAGCTTGACCCACACCAACTCGACACGCCCCAACTCGACGAATCACCAACTCGACACACACCAATTCGACACATCCACCAACTCGATACGCCCCAACTCGACACATACCAAACTCGACACATCACCAGTTTGACACACGTCAACTCAACACACACCAACTTGACACATAACTAGTTCGGCACAGGCGGGGCAATTGGTAAACGGTCCAACTGCTGTTACTTCACTCCCAATCGTGACGGCAAAATATATTCGTCATAGAAAGCAGAACGATTAGCGACGGAGAGCATTTGTCAAATACCGGATACGGCGTACGAGATTAATGCTTCCGAAGAAATGCCTTGTTCAATTGGGAGTAAGTAACAGCAGTCGGTATAATTATGCTTCTGTACCCTATTGCGATATCGTGCATGTGTCCAGTTGGAACTGTGTTCGGTTGGGCCATGGTCCGTTTACAAATTGCCTGTGTCGAGTTGGTGATGTGTCGAGTTGGGGAGTGTCGAGTTGACCCGTGTAGAGTTGGTGATGTGTCGAGTTGGGGAGTGTCGAGTTGGTGACGTGTTGAGTTGGTGATGTGTCAACTTGGTGATGTGTGGAGTTGGTACGTGTCGAGTTGGTGATGTGTCGAGTTGGGGTGTGTCGAGTTGCTGCATATCGAGTTAATCTGAGTACAGTTTCCTGTGTCCAGTTAGGTCTGTGTTACTTTCGAATATGTAGATCGACTTACTGTCCATAGTCGTGATAGCCACTTTGGGGGGTTCTGCTTCGTATCGTTGGTGCCAATAAATGGCACTCGGGTACAAATTAGACACGCTAAAGTAGGGATTTCTCTTTTGGAAATTGGCCAGATTTCGTCAAGGATTCCATGTAACGGATTTCGACTGATGCATCACCACACCTAGAAACGGCATCATGAAAATCATTCCACAGAAAATCATCACCCAGAAAATGAAAACAATTTCGTGGGCTAATTTCCAAGGCAACTATTCGGGGCCAATTTTCCCAGATTCTCAGAAACATTGTTTCTAAAACTCCAGAGCTGTAAATCCAGGGTATTTCGATCTAACTAATTTCTTCAAGATAGTAGGGCAGATGCATAAGTTCCGACGATTCTACTGGATATGGCTATTTTCACAAAAATTGCTATCAAACCATTGTTAGCCCCCATTTCTATGCCAATTCTTAAAAAATTCGAACTTCAAAAAATAAAATTCCTAATTGAATATTCTTAAATACTGCGAATTTTTTGAAGCATATTAAACATGTGTAATACATGTTACGTGCAATACGACGGCTGCATTATCGACGAGAATCCGTGCCATTTTCTTTTACACAATAAATCACGACTAAAGCAAACGGATGACGTGTGAAATAGCTTCGCGTGTTTTCACTTTTCATAATTACAGCCACAAACACACGACTATTGAGTCATTACGTGTTTAAACTTTGATGATACTAGAAGTAGATTATGAGAATGAATATTTCACTAGTCGTGGATAGCCGAGCGAGCTAAGTCACGGGTTAGTAATCGCAAGGTCGCGGGTTCGAGCCCCGCTCACACCGATAAAGTTTTCCCTGTTTTTTTTCCGCATTATAAGCGAAAGATACAAAATAAATTCGTAAATATCCAATTTAAAGTTCAACCCAAACCTAATAAGGGACTTGCACTAAGGATAAAAGTTTCCTAAAAATTGTGATTTTCATTGGTAAGGTCTTAACAAGGAAGCCTTCATAGGACCTAATTCAGGACATGTCCAGAAGCTCCAAACTTTGGATTGTGTTACAGCCTAAAAGACCCACAAATATCAGATTTCCACTCCGTAGATTTCCCGTGTAGAGTTAAAGAAGTCTAAAACAGCCTTAGCGTGAGCCGTGACTAAATGTCTTCACGGTAACCAACGACACAGTTGTGTGTCCAGCTGTAATCAAGCCATGACACATGGGACTTGTCATTGATACACCACTCGCTCAAGGAAAGGCTAAACAAAAGGATTTCCGAGGTACGAGAGTGTTATCGCTCGAGAAATTTGTTGAGAATAATCCGTTGGATCGTTGACTCTGGGGGTTGAAAGCGCCGTACACGGGGCTCGCGGGCGGACGTTCGCCGGCGATTCTCTCGGAGTACCTACTGGCGCATTTAAACGAGAGTTTAAGTCGGCACCGATCGTTCGCGTCCTTGTACATGGTTACCACGGCGGTTAAACCTCGTCGAGGCTCGCGTTCCGTTCGCCCTTCCCCGCCACCGCCACCCAGCCCGTTCAACCTTGGCGCAGTCAAGAAGGATAATCTTAGATTAACCGACGCTGTATTTTCCCCAGCGTGGACGGGGAGGGGATTAGCGATTGTCTACGCTCGTACTTAACCAACGAAATTAAGGCCAAGTTGAATTAATGTTGCATGCGCTCGGTAAGCGCGAACCTCCGCCCTCCGATCGATGCGATTCTCGCAATGTCCATCGCTCAATCGTGGACACAAGTCGGACTTGCGACACTGCGACGTTCGGAACCTCTCGGATCTGCTCATTGAGTTCGAGTTGCAGGTTGTTTTTTCTCGTTGGGACGTTTGAACGCACTTTCTGCGGCCACTCAATACCCAACGGAGGCGCGCTCATGCGCCTTACTCACCTTAACTCGCGGGGTTCTGCTGAAAAAAAAAAAAAAAACATAGAAACGCTGTCGCGACTCACCCCTTGCGTGTGCGCACCAGCGATTAACGAGTTATGGTAATATCCGAGGGCTGAGAGTCACCAAATATGTGGCGACGCGCATTTTTTCCGCCTGGCGTGCATTGAAAATTATGCAAATAACGGCATGACGCTTTAGAGAGTGAGCTTTTTTTTGTTCCTTTGTTCAATGCGAAAGGCCAGATGTCAATTTGCAACAACGCGAGTCAAATGTAGAGGAAAGGCCGAATGGACCAACGGGACAAAATGGAACAATCGCGTGTCTCCAATTTTGGGGTAAAACGAACCACCGCAAAAGTCATGATATTGAAACGAAGTTCCATTATCCGGAAAAGAGGCGGTAGAAAATTAAATAATTCAAAATTAATTTTTATCAATAAACAAATGGTAATAATGATAAAAATAATAACGATAATAATAATAATAATTTTTAGAAGTTGTTGACTGGTAAATGAAAATCGGGAGTTATTTCCCATATCTTGTTATGATTCATTTCATACTTCTTGTTATTCACGAGTCTGTTTTTGCAGTTGGATGTTGAAAAAAAAAAAAAATGTATTACAAGAAATTTCAATTATTCGTTCAACTTTTTTTTCCTCGCGGTGTATTTGACCCCGCTTGCCGCCCTACTATTGCTCTGACATTTTTTTTCCCCACGCCGCTGTTTCTCGATATTCCAACAATAAAGCAATTTGTTTTGATTCATTGAGCATCGAGATTGAGTCTCGGGTGTCGGATGCGTTCGAGCACGGATTGACGCTCTCGCGTTTTTGTGCTACTCTCGCTGGGTGTTATTCTCTCGCTCGATGTGTCGATTGATGTATTTTTAACTCGATGCCTCCCGATATCGGAGCGATAAACTGATTCATTTGATTCGACGACGTGGGCGAACGATGTCGGATATTAGTTTCGATACAGGCAAGATTTCTCTTCCTATCTCGTGAACGAGGGCAATTTTTTTTACGACAAGGGCGCTCGAGGGGTTGCTTATTTTCTCGTTAGATTGGCAATAACATGAATTGTGTGGAACTAAATTTGCAGCGCCTTTTGGAAGATCTCGATTTCCGGGTAGAAGGTCAGTTAAAGGCGGGGTAAGGTATTAAGATTGTTTTTTTTTCTTTTTTTTTAATGAATTTTTAATTTCTCAAGAATATTGTGTTAAAATTTCAAGCCGATCGGAGCAAAATTAACGAAGTTATGAGTTTGAGCGGCTCAAAAAATTGGCTTGCGGCGAAATTTGTTGACCAATTTGTTTTTTTTTCATCAATTTGTTAATAACATTTTGGAATTATCATTATGCAAAATTAATCCTTTGAGTACCTTTAATATGCATGCATTTTGTCAGATTTTTATACAGTCGAGAAGTGTTCTCAAACTTATGTGAAATGAGCGTTAAACGACCGAACTCTTCGCGTTTTTCAAAGCGTTTTTCTGAAACTTGTCATATTTGAAGTCCGTGTTCACGATAACTCAACATCTACTGGACCAATCGTTTTGAAATTTCGCACAGTACTTCTTCACATAATTCACCAGGTATTGTCGAGAGCTTTTCTGTTTTTTTTTAATAATTACTAATTTTTCAACAACAAATAAGCCGATTTTTTAAAGCGAAAATCGGTTTTTTGGCTCCCAAGTGCTACGAAAAATTGAAAAATCGAAGAAAAATCCTCTCGTCATTACCGCGAGAAACATCTCTAACGAATGCATTTTGATTTTTTTGTTTCGAATGATTCTGTTGCAAGTTATGATAAACACCGCGAATCAACTTTTTTTCGAGGCGCCTCCGGAGATTCATCGTCACTCGCTCAATTTTGAATATTTTGCAATGCAAATTTACGAAAATGTTGTTCAAATGTTATATTATTATATGGAAATTTCCTGAATAACCGAACACTATCTGTATCGCCGAAAAAAAATCTTGAAAACATGCCTTTTTTTCACCGAATTAACCTTACCCCGGCCTTAAAAATTCGATACATAATTTTTTCAATATTTTTTAGCAAAAAAGCATGAATTCCGTTTATTCCATACTTTTCGAAAAAAAGAATGCCAAACATCGCCTTTTTTTTCGAGGCACCAGGTGGAAGTGGGCCCTTAATAAGTCCAATACAATTCTCGCATGGAAGCTCCAATATCGATTTTAAAAGCCCTGCTCGACCGACTTTACTGGTGTGTTCGTCGTATCGCAGTAGAATTACAACCCACTGAATTCGCAATGTTCATGCAGAATTCGTCCGGTCGGGATTGCAGAGCGAAGGTCTCACGTGCGTTCCTCGTAAAGCAACGTATAGCGCGTAACACGTGTGCGGTAGACCTTAAACCCGCGGAATAGTCATGAAGCGAGTGGTCTTCCGGTCGGAGAAGGGGAAGTTCCGGCTTCCCATCCGGAAACGGCATAACGACACCAGCTGAGACACTGTTTCTGTAAGCATTCTTTTTGCTCCGCGCAGGCACGTGGCGGTAAAGTCAAGTCACCAGCAAAAAATCCTATATTTCACTGCCGCTCTACTTTTTTTTCCAGCCGTACACGCGGACCGAGAACGAATATCACGTTAATGATGATAACGCGATCGTTATCCGAAGGTAATAAAGACCCTCCTTGATAGTTTGGCTGGCTTCTCTTCGCGGCCCGGAACTTTCGATGCACTTTTTGCCTGCCTCATTATCAGGAATGAATGGATCTCGAATCCACGCGGAGCCTTGCACGCAATCTTTCAACGAGTTTCGACCGAAGTTGGGATTCCCGAGGCTGAATATACCGTGAAGCAATTGTCTTGGAATCCGCATTCCAATTAAAATGACTACTTTTCATAAATCAATTCACCTTGGAATGCTACGAAGCAACTTTCAAGAAAGCGGCTATTCAAAGGATCAGATCAAAACTAGCCATGTCTGACATTCAGCGTTATGAGAAGACCTCATCTATAGAAATGCAAAAGATTATTTACTGATACAAGACAAAGTTAACTGAAGAACCGAACGAAGGGCAAAAAGCGGCCTTTTTTACAATCTAAGGTGCAGCTCTCGGTTCATTTTCGTTGAGGACCGACAAGGAACCTGGCGAACTGCCTTATGGTCAAGGGTGGTTCTGAAACGAGGCGAAAGAGCTCTTGAAATCCGCATTTGGATTGACATTACTGCAAGTCATCGAGTAATAATACCGAGCAACTTTCAAGTAACCGGTAACTCAAAGGATCAGATCAAGGCTAGTCCGACCTGACGTTCAGGATGACAAAACCTCATCTATAGAAATGCAGAAGATTATTTACCGATACAGGTTCAAGTTAATTGGAGAACCGATCGCAAGCCAAAAAGCCTTTTTTAGAATCTAAGGTGCAGCTCTCGGTTCATATTCATTGAGGACCGACAAGGAACCTTGCAAACAGCCTTATGGTCAAGGGTGGTTCTGAAATGGGGCAAAAGAGCTCCTGAAATCCGCATTTGGATTAAAATTACTGCAAGCCATCGAGTAATAATACCGAGCAACTTTCAAGTAACCGGTAACTCAAAGGATCAGATCAAGGCTAGTCTGGCCTGCGTGACAAGACAACCTCATCTATAGAAATGCAGCAGATTATTTAATGATACAGGATAAAGTTAATTGGAGAACCGATCGAAGGGGAAGTAGCAGCCTTTTAAAGAATCTAAGGTGCAGCTTTCGGTTCATTTTCGTTGAAGACCGACCGCAAACCGAACCGAGCAAACGGACAGCCTATGATCAAGGGTGACTCCGAAACGAAGCAAAGGAGCAGTTCTCTTGAAATCCGTAACTACTAGTCACGAATCAAGTAACCGTGTAGAACTACCGAGCAACTTTCAAGAACCCGGAAATTCGAAGGATCAGATCAAAATTAGCCAATCTCATTCCTAGAAATGCAAAGGATCATTCAATGATGCAGGTTAAGGCAAATGGAAAAACTATCGAAGGGTCAAAGGCAGCTTTTTTTGGAATCGGAGATGCTCTTGGTCTATTCTCGGTGGAGACCGGCCGGAAACCTGGGGAACAGCCTATGGTCAAGAGTGGTTTTGGAACGAGGCGGAGGACACACACGCAGGACAGGACATGGCATCGCGAAGGGATGTTGCGGGGAGATGCTTCTCGTCCTCCCGCTGTATTCCGGCTGTTAGAGGATCCTGCGCGAAGCCTCGCGTAGTGGGAGCGACAGGATCTCTCTGTCTGTTAGAGCAGAACGGGGTATGGTAGTCGTAGGTGTGGTAGTTGAAGCGCGGGGGGTTGCGAGTGGCGAACAGAAGGGAAGGGCAGTTCTGCTCCTGCCGCGGGGATGGTAGAATCCGCGCGATAGTATGAGTAGGGAATTGGGGCTTCGTTCGTGAGAAGAGGGGTTGGTGGAACTGAACCGCTCACCCGTCCGTACACCCTCTTACTCTACGGCCTTCCCCTATCGTCCTCTGTCCTCGCTCTCTCTCCTCGGCTACCTCGGGATTCGCGGCCAGACAGCCAGTCGCTCGCCGTTCGCTGCTCGCCGACGAACGCAGCCGCAGCTCTCTGGCTGTTATCCGATAGTGCAGGTGTGGCGAACCATAACTGTTAAGCAATCGTAATGCGAGAAGCCCTCATTGCCGATCAGGGCTAAATCGGCTCCGGAGCCAAAACCAATCATGATGACTTGCCGATCGTTCGAGACTCGGGAAATCGGCGGAGTGCCCAAAAGTCCTCAAACGAATCCTTCGAAGAACGTGTGACTTCCGAACGTAGTTGAGGTCGTCTTTTGCGCAGTCACGTGCGGTATCGCAAAACCGGAAGTAACGCGTTAACCTCGCGGTTCAACGAGCGGTATTCACGAGTCACACCTGCTCAACGTCCACTTGTGCTACGGATTACTCGGCAACGTCGCGGCAAATCACACTTTGATGCTTTCGAACGATCGGCAATGGTGGTTCAACGAATCAGTGCTACCGGATGAGACTGGATAAATTTTGAAAAAATCAACAAAACCGCAGAAATCGGTCGCGTGACGATCTTCTTGCAATCGACAACAAGGGGACAAGCGCAGACTTCGAATCCCACGATCGACGATGATCCGTCGACGGTGGATCCGGCTGTAAAATCGTGAAATCGAGATCGGGATTGGCGATGCGTGAGAAAAAAAAGTAGTGCTCAATCGAGGAAGGGACGACGATTTCGTTGGAAACGCGATCGAGGCGAAAGCGATATCCGAGTGATCTGTTGATACCGAGAATCGGAGCAAATAGAAGCGGACGGAAGCTCATTCACCGCGTGGGGCAGCGTCTTTCCGCCTGTGTATCGAAGTCGCCGATAGATAGATCGAGCGAGCGCGCGGCAAGGATCCGATATAATCCCTCGCGTGGAAGACGGGTTAGCAACAGCCTCCACAATGGGACAACCACGTCGAGGTACTGACCGTCAGGGTTTTCATCTCCCATGAAGAGGAAGAAAGAGAGTCTTCAATATCGAAGCTACAAAACCGCGAAAGCCGCCGGCGTCGGAGGATACAAAGCTTGAGCGGAATCGGATTGATTCCACTCGATCGCCGAGGTCCGAAGGACGATCATGAAGATCGTCTCGCCGATCGGAAGCTTTGAAACTCGCGCGAGTGTCGAAAATCGCCAAGGAACGAATCGACGCGCTTAGACGAGAAGGGGGACGCGAAATCCGTGAAGATCGGTACGGAAAATCCCGACGATGAAAGAATCGTCGAGTTAACGGCTTCGAGATTTCGAGACAAATCGGTTCGCGTTTGACTCGTCGCGTTTCGTTGGAGATGGATCGTGATGGAGAGAAACGTTGGTACGCGACGGACGAAATATGGAATGGATCATTGATTGAGAGTCGGATCGAGAAAAGGGAATCGTTGCTGTACCGGCAGATTTTAGGCCTCGAATCGGCAGCAGCGAGCAACGCGGAGAGCCTTCGAAGCCCACCGTGACGAGGCGAGTATTCTTGATCGATTTTTTTTTTTCTATTTTTTGGACTTGGCGTCGAAACTCTACCGTTTCTCTGGATTATTCAAATCAATCAAACCTAAGATTTTTTGCTCTCAAATAATAATGTCGCGCGAAGAAATCGCAGATCGCGCAGCGCACGCCGCTTGTCGGGCTACAGGTTGGACAAACTCCGTCGCGAAACTTTTCTCGTATGAGAAACACGTCATTTTTTATTTAACTGGGGCATCTGCGCGACCGAATTTTGGACTGTAGGCGAACTTCATACCGCGTTTCTTTCCCTACTTTTCCGTAGTGGAAGTTAATAGCAAATGGCTGAAGTTAAGAACGTTAAGACGACCACCGGAATGGGTTTTTTTTTCTTCCCAGGTCGATTTACGAAAATGGTAGATTTCAGATATCTTTGAATGTCGATTTTTAGACTTTCCGATGAGATATCGAAAAATCTGAGGCGACCATTGCGTTCCGCGGAAAAAAATACACGAGATAATATTTTTTTCAAATTTTTAAAGCCGTTTTTTTCAATCCCTTAGAGGGTGATGAAAAATGGTAACAAAACGTCTTCAACGGGTGCAATTTTTTCTTGAAAACTGAAAAAAAAAAAAGGGAACATTTTTCCATCTTTTTCTGTCGCAGTTTTGTCAGTGATGTGTTTATTTCGCACAATACAAATAACAATCTTTTTACTTGGGACGACAACGATCTTGTAGCGTAGAGAATGAGCCAAAAATGGTCAAACTAGTTCCGAGTTGCAATTTGAAAGAAACGGAAAGAAAGAAATTAATATATTTTTCCTGCGATGAACAGCGTTGAATCAAAATCAATATTTCATCAGAGAAACTTCTCCACGTTCGTCTCAATTTTCGGAAACAAAATTTCCGAATTTTTCGGATTTTGCCAATTTTCGGAAACATCCTTCAATATAACTCCTCCAAAAAATTGTATACAATGCTCGATCATCTTCGGATTCGGTGATACAAGTTTCGTCCATTTTTATAAAAATTTTCTATTTTTTCGGGACCGAAAAAATCTAGCATTTTCCTGTTGCGTTCATTCAATGGACTACGCATGTATGTTTTCGCGCTGAACACGAATCCAATGGGAACTGTCGTTCGAAGTCGAGGGGAATGCGAGAAATGGTCTGAACCACTTTTTCCCCTCCTATCGCGACTTGCAAAATTGAGCAACTTCGTAGATGCTGAAGTTCACCCCCGAACCAGTGACAAGACGAAAGAACTGGTGACAATGACTTGGATAAAATCGATACATCTTGCCAACTTTTCCAGAGGGTGTTCTTTTCTTCATTTTTTTTTTTTTTTTTTTTTTTTTCATTATTTTTTCAATGACTATTTCGCAATGCCAGAGCCGCTCTACCTCCTCGGCCAGGACTTCGGTCTATTTTCCCCGGCCGAGAGCCAGTAACCGCGTGCATTTCGCTTATGGGGGCCGGGGAAAGAAAGAGCTCGCGACACTGGGCCACGATATTAAATATTAAAGTAACGAGAGAGAGATCGTAATTTCATCTCGTTCTTTTTTTTTTCCCCTCGAATAGCGAAGAGCGCGCGTAGAAGAATAAGCGCGTCGGCGAACTAGAGTCGAGATGTAGGAATGAAGATTCGAGAAAGAATTTCCATTCTCGACGAGGACACCGGCCGTGTCGCTCTCCGAGGAGCGAGTCTGACTCGCGGAGCATTTCTTATTTCTCACTTGGACAGCTGCTAACTCGGGGGCATTCGCGCCAGAGATTCGCCGCACGGTTTAACACGAGTATCGGATAGCAAAAAAAAAAAAAAAAAAGCTTGCAAAATCGTCGTTTATCAATCATTAAGGGGGCGCGCAGGTGGCGTCGTTTGAAGTTACCGATGGATCAAGGAAAACACAGTTATAAGGCTGCATCGAGAGGGGTTGAAAAAGATGGGGCAAAATGGACCATTTAAGAAAATTCGGGGTCTTTTGTTGAAATACCAAACATTTTTTCACTTTTTTCACAAAAAGCGGTTTTTTGGAAAAAAAATGTTCTCTCTTTCCGAATCGCGCGATTTTTGAGATATCAGTTTCAAATTTTTACCACGATTAAACTGTTGTTAAAAATTTATTGAGTTTGTATTCGGCGTAAATCCGACATTTAAACCACCTCATATTTATTATACGTGGTAACATATGACATTTATGATGTCAAAGACATCTCCCAATTGTAGCAAAAAAAATTAATATAAAATAATTTCAAAAATTATATAAAAATTGTGTGAATAAGAAACGTCGTTGACTGGTAAATGCACATCGTGAGTTATTCCCCATAATTTATTATGATTAATTTCATACTTTTTTTTTTTTTGCATCTGTTTTTAGCAGTTGGGAGTTTTTTCAGACTTTTAATTTTTTTAAAATTATATAAAAGACATTTATCAAATTCTCGTCGCATTTATCTCTATTTATATTTTTAGTATCGCTCCATTTTGCCCCAGACTATAAATTATTATTATGTTCTATTGTATAATGTTCGTTGACCTTTCATAGAACCTTATTCTCGAATTTCCTTTTGGGTAAACAAAGATCAGCTGCATAATTAATAACCACGAATCTCCAAACTAACTAATTTTCTTTTTTGCCCCGAAATCGAACCCGCCCGTCTGTTCCATTTTGCCCCAACACACTATAATTTTTCCTGCGATCGCTGACCTTGTGGAGAATGAAAAAGGACCAGCGTCTGAATATTCTCGTCTCCTCGACGTTTCTCGTCGGGCGCGGCTCGCGGGAGAAAATTAAGTTGACGCCAATTAATACCGACGCTTGATTAAAGCGCGGCCGCTGCTACTGACACGTTCGTTTCTCACACTCGTAACAAATATACGCGGGCACAACTTCGTCCGATTGCGCGTGGCGAGCCCCGAGATCGAGTTCGAGAAAAGCGAGGGGCGAAAATAAAAAGTGAATAATCATCGAACATTAATCATTCGCTCGAATGAGCTCGAAAAGGAAAAAAAAAAAAAAAAAAAAGAGAAAGAAAAAAAGAAAAAGATATGCGATAATATTTCGTAAAACTTCTATTCTCTCTCGACGTTATTCCTATATCCGATTGAAATTCAGCATTCCCATTCTCCGAACAACCCTCTTCTATTTCCGCTTTATTCCGCTCTCACTCTCGGCGTTTCTAGCCGATTCTCCCTTCCCCGCTGCTCTGCTTCTCCGTCGGCGAGATAAAACCTCGAGATTATAAATTGAACTCGATGTGCTATCGATCAATCGGGCTCGCAGTAGGCCCTCGACGTGCCGTGCATAACATTTCCTCGAACGCTCTTACCTCCTCGCGGAATTGTCCAAATTTCGCGTGCTCCATTTTCGCTCGCGCATGCTTTCCGAGAAGTAGGGATTTACGCACGAGCGCACGAGATTCCCGGTGCCGACTGACTTTTGCGTTATTTTTTTTTTTTTTTTTTTTTTTTTTTGTAACAAAATTCCCGATATTCGATAGTCCAGATATCGCAACAAAAATACACACGTTACCGTGTTCGGGAAGGTCAATATTAGGATAGTCCGGCACGGTGAGAATCGCGGAGAACTTCAAAAACCTCAACAGGACAGAAATCTGTGAAAAATTCGGCATATTTAAGGTCACTGCTAAGATTGATTTGGCATGATAATAATATCAAAATATTGTTAACAATTTTTTTATATCCACTTGAGCTAAAAAGTATGATAAAAAGCTCAGTATAGCATAGATCAACTACTGGAAAAATACAAACGATTCTTCGCGAGATTTTAAAGCGCGCCCGGAAAAAAAAAATTATAGGGGGCAAAACGGACTACCTCCAACATTTCAGATTTTTTTTTCAACCGCAATGTCACGTTTTCAGAACGTGTATTTTTTATTTATCATATTACAAGTTCGGTTAGTTTGATAGCTCTTGGAGAAAAAATAATTGTGTGGGGCAAAATGGGCTACCCCGAAATTTGCAAATACTGAAATAAAAAGATGTACAAGATTTCAATGTTGATTCATCTCTTTATCCGTTTCTTTAAATCTTTTTGGAGCTTATTTTGCAGCATTACTGCGTTAAATTTGGGTGGTCCGTTTTGCCCCGTCATTAGTTCTCGAGCGCGGGGGCGGTCGGAAAATTCATTTTTACTGAAAATTTAGGTAGTCCATTTTGCCCCATCTCTACATCCGAATAAGGGGGCCTGTTTTGCCTCGAAGGCCCATATTGCCCCACTCTCCCCTCCTTATTAATGAATGTGTGAAAAAATTATTATGGAAAATTACCCCGTTTCGACGCTCGTCACAGTGGTCTAATTGCTTAATAAAACGATTAATTTTTCAACGAATCACGCGGCAACCTAATTATTTTCTTATCGAAAATGATTCGTTAGTTTTTCTAACATCCCCAACACCGAATCGTTCTGCACAGCGGAGAGCGAGAAGGCAAAGGAGTTTATCGCATTCCGTAAGGTCGAATGCGAAGCGGGAGCTGGCGCGGAATTTTCAAACGCCATTTATCATTCCTCCTGGACGCGAGATAAGAGGAAGATGTTGCGACACTGGGAGAAAAATCATGAGACCCGGAGCTTTCAGGCTTCGGTGGAATTGCAGAAAACTGGGTTCTAATGGAAGCTCGAAAGACCCGTCAACGGTCTCGGGAAACTATGAAAAATTACCCCGTTGCTTCTTATCCGGTGGATCCAATCGAAAAGGAACAAACGATGGCGTTCTCGGTCGAGACTTCGCGGCGAATCAATTAAAAGCGAGGTCTGCCTTGATTTTCTTCAATGCAGATTGAAAGCCTCGAAAAGCGTCGGCGTTGCGAGGCGTGAGATAGAAATTTTTCGCGAGGCTATCCGTCGACGGTTTAATGCCGCAACAGATTCTCTTGTAGGATGGAAGTAGCAGTTTATGACCTCAAAGACACGGTATCCATTCGGTAGAAGTAGAACGGAAGAGAGGAGGTAGGGAGAGCGGGGAAAAACGGCATACCGGGGCAAAATGGAACGGAATGGTAAAATGGAGTCCCTTGTATGATAGACTCAGGCCGAAATGGGACAAGGGAAGGTCCCTTTTTTTGCTGTTCCATTTTGCCCCCATCCCACTATGCGCTGGTCCTATTGTAGCTTAAAACCATTTTGCCCCAGTATGCCGTTCTGCCCCGCTCTCCCGTAAGCGAAAAGCCCTATCGTCTCTGCTGGGGACGTAAAAAAGGATCCATTAAAAGTGTGCAAAGAAGGCGGGGTTATTGGAGGGTTGCAAGTATATATCGACGAGTTCCTGACGAGAATTCGCGAAGCGTCGCGAGAACGGGCCAAGCAACGAAAACCGGCACTTTGAAGGAAAAAGAAAAGCCGAGCGCCTGTAGTGTATTCGAGATAAAGGGGGAGCGGAGACGTTGATTTGATCCGAGTTGTAAACGCTTTCGAACTGTACCGGGCGCGAGTCCTCGGAGGATAAACGATCCACGAGGGAGCGAGAAATACTCTATTACGGGCAATGAATTGCCGGGAGGATTTGCCCGTGGACACGCACACGCCGTTACAATTGCCCTTCTGCAAGGACTGCAAACGAGCTTCGCGAAAAAAATAAATAAAAGAACGCACGACAAGCTGCTTGCGATAATTAACGAATTCAGATTCTAATGATCCAATGTTGTTTATGTCTCACGCAGAGCGCCGAGTAGGTGAGAGCGGGGCAGAACGGCATACCGGGGCAGAATGATATGAAAAGGTTGAATAGAGTCCCCGGTATGATAGGTTTAGGGCAAAATGGGACAAGGGAACGTCCCATCGTAGTCGTTTTTTTTTTTGCTGTCCCATTTTGCCCCACTTTGCCCTGGTCCCAATGTGCCTCAATACCATTGTGCCCGGATATGCCATTTTGCCCCACTATGCCCTGGTCCCCATGTGCCTCAATACCATTCTGCCCGGATATGCCATTTTGCCCCACTCTCCCTCAGTTGGTACACGTGGATAAAATATATCTGGATTATAATAAGGGTGCGTACACAGGTCGCAATTATGCAAATACAAGCTTCCGATTAAGTTAAGCACAATGAAGGTTCTGTATTGTGCAATAAGCAGCCGCGATGATGGCGTTATTATATACCGGTAACGACAGTGAGATATGGGTCTCGATGTAACCGGGCAAATAAGTTTGGCGATAAGACGCATCAACACGCTCGAGGTAAAGCTCCGTTGCACGCAGAGTTGTTTGTTCGCGCCGGCAAACGAATCGCAGAGGAAGAAAAGCGTCGACCCAGATATCTTGAATGGCGTGTTACGCGATGGTTACGAAATAATGATTCGTAATAACGCACGTAAGCAGTGACGCGTCAATTTTTTCATCGTTGTTGTTTGTTTCGGGGATGTAGCTTAGAGTTGCATCTGCGACGATGTGACAGTCAAGCTGGCGGGATCTTAAAAATGTTGATTGTTGGACGGCTGGTATTGATTAGGTGCGTCGACTGCATAGGGCTCCTTTAGAAGCTGATACGTCTCGATAAAGGACAGAAGTGCCTTTTATAGGACATTTCCAGGATTTGCTTTCCCTTTGTACTCTCGAGAACAGCCAGGCCAGTCACCCCAGTCGTTCTGTACATGGCTTGTTCTGCAACCTTCAGTTCTGTATTTTTAAACTGATTAAATCAGTCACAAGTCTGGCAAGGCTGTTCCACAGCTTCCTCTGGAATACTGGAAGCTTGTCCTGATGGCCTGAAAGTTGTTGGTTTCTTATTAATCAAAATGGACTAGGCTCGTCGACTGCATAGTGTCCGTTTGGAAGCTGATCCATCTCGATTGACGACAGAATCGCCCTTTTTTCCTGCACTTTCTGCAATTTTACGAGATGTTCGAAAAAAGGCTACTACATCCTTAAAGGTCCGTTTTTTTCTTTGGAGTTCCAAGAACAGCAAGGCCAGTCAACGCAGTGGTTCTGTGCATGGCTTGTTCTGCATAATGTTCCGTTTTGTATTTTTTTACTGATTAACTGTCTCTGAAGCAGTCATTACAGTTCGGAGTGTATTCCAGACACTCACAAGCCTTGCAGGGTTGTTCCACGGCTTCTTCTGAAATAGTGGAAGCTCGACCTGATGGCCTGAAAGTTGTTGGTTTCTTGACAATCAAAATGGACTAGGTTCGTCGACTGCATAATGTCCTTTTGGAAGGCGATCCGCCTCGATTGAGGACAGAGTTGCTGTTTTTCCTACGTTTTCTGCAATTTCTGAGAGGCGTTCAAAAAAAGTTAACTTCATCTTCAAAGCTCCGCTTTTCCTCTGGACTCTCAAGAACAGCAAGGCCCTCCAAGCCGTTCTGTGTACGACTTGATGTCTGCGCGATGTTCCTTTCAGTGTATTTGAACTGATAAACGGTCTCTAAATCAATGACAAAGGCTGGCAGTGCATTCCAGACACTTTCAAGCTTTGTAGGGCGTGTTCCAAGGCGTCTTCTGGAACGGTGCCAAGTTTGTCCTGATGCCCTCGAAATTGTTGGTTTCGGGACATTTGTAATTGACTCCGCCGACTGCATGCCTCCCATTTAGAAGCTTATATGTCTCGATTGAAGACAGACCTTTAACCTTTTTTCAAAATCTCTTAGAATTTTTGAGGTTCGTCCAAAGAAAGGCAAACCAATCTCTAAAGCTCAACTTCTTCTTAGGACTTCCAAGACCGGCGAGGCTAGACACTGCAGCCGTTCTGTTGCGACTTTCGTAATGTTCCTTCCAGTGTGACTGATAGCCTTCCGACTCAATGATTCCAATTAGCAATTCATTCCGGACACTCGCTCCCCTAATAGCGGATGTTGCTACGCCTTCTTTCGGAATGGCCGCAAGCTTCTCATGATGCTCTAAGAATGGTTGATTCTTGAACAATGGAAATGGGGTCTATCAGTCGACTGCTTCCACCTCCCAACAAAGGGTTCCCTTCTTCTGGGCATGTTCAGTCGAATTTCCAAGAATTCCTCAGGAATGTCCGACGAAAGTCCATCCTCGGCGCTCTTCTTTTCATCCGGTCTTCCGGGACCATCGATCCAGTCACTAAAACCGTTCTCTGCGTTTCTCCCGTCTAATATCCTGTCCTGTCTATCTTCGTCATGAACATGAAACCTTACATCCAATTAAGGGGCGCGAATCTCAAAGAAAATCGGCAACCCCAGTTTCATCGAGAACGGGACGTTGTTGCACGATGCAGTCGATTAGCGATCGTTTCGACAACACAGGCGCGTCGAGCGTCGATTCATGAATGGAATTCTGAGCAAGCGGGCTAGGAGTGAGCTTGTTATCACCGCCGAGTCTAGGCTCTCTGTGCTCGACTATACATACTTGTGTAGTCAAGCGCGGGCGCGCGCCGCGAGTGGGGAGGATGAGAAGGCTCAAGTGTCTCTCCCGCTCCCCCCGCCCGGATATCTGGTACACAGTGTAAATAGCGATGCCAGAGAGTTCGGCCGTCTGCCAGGAGGAGACAAGCAGCGCGCCATTCACGAGCTCCCGAGGTACAGAGGCGCACAAGAGAAGCGAGAGAGAATAGGCTCTGGTATTAAATCGATCGACCCATTGGATACGTTTGGCACCGGTAGGCGAAATTCTCGACTCCTCTGTACGTACACAAATTGCGCTGTGTACGATTTTCGAGAGCCGCTATTATTTTAATCATAACCGCCTTGGCTATAATCCACAATACGCGTATCATTGATACCATATCCGGCGTAATTGACAGCTAATTAACATCAACGCACCTGCTCGAGCAGAACATCCGTCAAGCTTGCCTCAAGCCCTGTCAAGACCGCCTGAGCTGTCAGTAGGGCATGCTGAATCAGACTGGCCGAATTTTACCCACATCAGTCATTGCTAAGGGTTGCCCTAGCAGTTCAGCCTGACATATCTGCGATCAGGGCCGAATCCAGATATAATAGGGCGTGTATTTTATGATTTATAATACATTACTTGGATACGGTTCAGCTCAGGCAACTCTAAAGCCTACCTGATCAAGTTTGCCCCATCATTGCCCGACTTAGTCCTGATTCCAGATGCCCTATCAAGGCCACCGTAGGTGTCGGTAAGGCATGCCGGATCCGGCTGGTCAAATTTCACCCGGATCAAGTCCACTTCATTATTGCCCGACTTAGTCCTGATTCCAGATGCCCTATCAAGGCCACCGTAGGTGTCGGTAAGGCATGCCGGTTCAGGCTGGTCAAATTTCACCCGGATCAAGTCCACATCCGTTATTGCTGAGGGTTGCCCTAGCAGGCTAGCCAGACGTATCCGCGATCAGGATCAAGTCGAGATATAATGGGGCGTGTATTATACGATTTATACTATGTTACTTGGATACGGTTCAGCTCAACCAAGTCTAAAACCTACCTGATCAAGTCCACTTCATCATTGCCCGACTTAGTCCTGATCCCAGATGGCCTGTCAAGGCCACCTTAGGTGTCGGTAAGGCATGCCAGATCAGGCTGGTCAAAATTCACCCGGATCAGGTCCATATCAGTCATTGCTGAGGGTTGTCCTAGCAGGTTGGCCGGACGTATCTGTGATCAAAGCCAAGTCGGGATAAAATAGGCCGTGTATAATAAGGTTTATACTACTTGGATACGGTTCATCTCAGGCAACTTTAAAGCCTACCTGATAAAGTATCCCCATCATTGCCCCATTTGGCCCTGATTCGTGATACGCGTTGCTTAAGAGAGCGTTTAGCGATGTTTTATGCTACGGATCTGGGCCACTTTCTGCTGACCTGATTCGCATTTTCATACATACACTATCTCTACAAAAACAAAACTTGAAAGGATTTGACAAAGTTCAAAACTGCACAAAAAACATTTTTTTGGGCCTTGAACAATTAACACGTTACCTTTGATAACGCAGCATACGCAGATCGCAGAGCAGCTTCGCAGATTGAGGCGAAGACAACGTTGATTAATACTTTTTTGTTCTGTACGTTGCTCAGGCGGTGATCAGGCAGTGATAACGCTGCCGGATCCGGGTGCCCGATCGGGCCCGGATGCAAAAATAGCATTACCACATGTGGGCCTGATGGGGTACCTGATTAAGCTCGGATCAGGCCAGCGTAGCACAACTGATCAGGAACAGATTTCTGATTGAATTTCTGCTCGGGTAGGCCATCGTGCATTTACGACCCACGTCGCAATTCTAGGTCTCGGCTCGCCGTGACGAATCGCTCGACTTTCGGGCGATCTCGCTCAATTGATCAATTACGATTCTCTCGCCGCGGGGTCGGAGATCATTGGATCGTTGAATCATCCGTCATTGGTGTCGCGCGTCTCGTCTCGCTGGTGTAAACTCGCGGGAATATTCAGCGCAGGGCTCAATTTCGACCTTTGGGGCATCGAACTATTCGGCGATTTTTCGGTTATGAGAAATTGCACAAAATCATCGAATTAAGGCCTCCCTCCACCGCAAATTCGTTCGCGTCACAACGGAGCGGCACATTTGGCGCGGTTAAAATTTTCACGAACGGCGAGCTTTCGGGGTCGGAGGGCGAGAATCCTCGAGGCGGAAGAATGCTTCCATTGAATAGCCTGTCGGTGGGCGCGCGCGAGCGTGGCGCGTGAAGAATGAGAGCCACGAGCGACGAGGCGGATCGATGCTCTGTCATGACAGGAGCGTAATATCGCTCGAACAACGCGAGAAAAAAAAATGATAATAATAACACTCGGGGCGCAAGTTCCTCGCGATGGAATAGCGATTTTAAGTGGCGCGGATGGCACCCCTCGATCGAATTCGATTCGAGCGAACGCGCGAATTCGAGGCCCTTTGTCGACTCGACGAGGCGGTGAGATTAAGTGATTCGAGGCACTCGGACCCGACGTCTTATTTTATTTCGGCGCTGAATGAGAGCCTGTCTCGGAAGTGATAGCGCCAGGCGCCAAGAGTCGATTCGCCCGACGCGGCTCGTCATTCTCCGAAGGCAAAGGGACGTCGGAAACGCCGAATCTTTCTTCAAACTTTCGACAATACGATTCCGGAACTCCCGAACTCTTTCGGCGGAAGGGACCGCGGATACTCGGGGATAATGCGAAGTATTTCAACTTTTTTTTACATTCACTCGGATCGACGATAATGCGCAGGGGAGAACGGGGCAGAATGGCACACCGGGCCAAAATGGCATACCGGGCCAAAATGGTACGAATGGTCAAATAAAGTCCCCGTATGATAGAATTGGGGGCGAAATGGGACAAGAGTCCCATCGATGTAGATTTTTTTGCTGTCCCATTTTGCCCCAATACCATTCTTAGGGAGGGTTTAAGGGAAAAAAGCGTTTTTTGCCAATGTAGCATATTTGGTTAATGATCGGTATCGATGTCTGTGATGTACAGTCGCAAAACTAACATTATCTTTTTTTTCGTTCCAGGAATCCAAGAAAAAATCATCCCGACGAAGTCCTCGACCAATCTCGTTTATCTGCAAGCCGAATTCGCGTCGCAACCGATCGACCGGAAGATCAACGAGCAAAGCTGAAGCCGATTCGCGCTGAGATCGAAGTGACCGCGCGCCAAAAATGCTCGAATGAGAGAGTGAAAACGCGGTTAAGTACTCAAAGGATGACGGGAAAGGGTCGAAAATGGTCGTGGGCGGGACGATCGAAGATTTCGTGATCGAAGAGTCTCGATCGTGCAAAGAAATCGTCGCCATACCGATCGTGTCGATCGGGCGCCGAGAGTGAACGAGGATACCGAAAAATTGATCCGCTCGAGAGAGAAAAGAAGAAAAATGTTGATGACCGATCGCGCGAGGTCCGACGGACGAAACTCGAGCCTGCGAACCTACGATCTTTCGTACGCGGACGATCCGCCCGGAGGGTTCAACGGCGAGGCCGAAAGATCGGCCTTTTCGGCGGCGAGCGAAGTTCACAACGTTTCGTCGACGTTCATGAGAGGCGAGAATCGCAGCGGCAACGCGTTCGCTTCGATTCGCGCCGAGATCGGTTGGTTCAACGGCACAGCTTCGACGAACAATGGGTCCGCGAATTTCGGAAGTCTGGCTTATCCGGGCCCGACCGGATCGACGTCGACGAGCCTCGGCTCGGCGTCGTCCGCGGCTTCCGTGCTGGCGGCGTCGGCAACGACGACCGACAATTACACCTCGATAAGCGATCTCTTCGTGTTCGACGACCTCAACGACTACATCAACAGGCTGAATTACAGCGCTTTCGCGAACCTGACGTCCTACTACGAGAACGGCTCGAGCAACTTGAATCTGAGCTCCATCAACGCGAGCTGCAATTCGATCCTTCAGGGCGACGGCGTCGCGAGGGCCGCCGGCGGTCAGTGCAACTCGACCATCGACGAGGAAAAGACGGACGCGAACAATTGGTGGGCTCTGATACTCGTGATTGTGCCGTGTCTGACCCTCTTCGGCAACGTCCTCGTCATTCTCGCTGTGGTTAGGGAACGCGCCCTTCAGACCGTCACGAACTACTTCATCGTCAGTCTCGCGATCGCCGATCTTCTCGTCGCTGTCCTCGTCATGCCGTTCGCCGTCTACGTTCTGGTGAGTCTATTGATCGAGATTTCGATGAGCTTGGAACACTTTGCAGGTTTCCGGGAGACGATTTTTTCAGACCACCGCGAATATTTCTGACCCTTCATCCTGTTTCCTGTTGGTTCACTCCTGAACGTCATCTAACCCGCTAAAGAGGAACTATTTTCGGCCAAGAAGTTGCCCCAAAGCGGAAAAGAATGTTTCGATCCTCTTCCGAAAGGATCAAACTGCGTCCGGCGTTCTTTATTCTGTCCAAGGAGGACGCTTCAGGGGGAAAATCTTTTAAGTTGCTTTTGGTGGGACCTTTTTTGGGGATCGTCAAATATGGGGGGGGGGTCATTAGCTAAGTCCCTTCTGCGACGACGATCAATACAGGGTAGGAAACAGGAAGTACTAAACAAAAACTAGTAATCTCTATATTAATAAGAAGGCATCTTAAGATTCATTTAAAGGCCTTAAATGGGAACTTCCTGACCACAAATTTTATCAGGCCCGAAACCGGGCCATGCTTGGTATGCCGCATAACAAAATCAGGCCCGGATAGGGAACATCGATATGGCCTGGTACATGGCGTAACGCTCACGCCCTGATAAAGGGCCTGATGTGAAGCTGATGAATATTTTTTCTGGGCCAGATATGCACCTGATCAACGCAAATATGGACCAATTCCGGGCCGCAAATATGGCCCAGATCCATTAGGTATCCAGAAAACCTAATTTAGCCTGCCATATTCGGACCTCAACCTTGATCAGGCTCGCCGGACATTTCTCTGATGTGGCCCTGACCAACCATATGGCAGCCGGAACAAATTTCTGCTCAGCCTGAGCAGAAATTTTATCAGGGCAGAAACCGGGCCTTACTTGGTATGCCGGATAATAAAATCGGGCCCGGATAGGGAACATGGATATGGCCCCTGATACATGGTGTAGCGCTTACGCAGATTCGGCCCTGATAAAGCGCCTGATGTGGAACTGATGAATATTTTTTCTGGGCCGGATATGGACCAATTCCGGGCCGCAGATATGGCCCAGATCCAGTAGATATCCAGAAAACCTAATTTAGCCTGCCATATTAGTACCTGAACCTTGATCAGGCTCGCTGGACTTCTCTGACTAACCATATGGGAACCGGAACAAAGTTCTTCTCAGGTTACAATTCCCACTCCTTAGACTATTTTGGCTTCTTTTCCGGAAAGCCCTTCGCTACTTCCTCCGAAGAGGCGACTTGGAATGATTCCAGCAAGCTGGACCTGGAATGTTTTTCGACTAAGGGAGGAATTATAATATTTTCGGCAAGACTTGGAATAATTCAGGGAAGGGGGAACTAGAATTTTTCAGACCAAGAGTGGACTTAGAAAATCTATATTTAATAATAATAAGAGATAATGATTATTATTAATTATCATTATTATAAAAAAAAATAAAAAATTTCAAGAAATACCTCATTCAGGATTAGATCTTTTTTCAAAAAACTGCCGATGCGGAGATATTAATTCTACATATTCAGAAAGAAACCCGTAAAATTTCATTGAAGTCAGAATGTTCACCGAGTAGCCCTAAAGAGGATCGAATCGAATCGCATTAAAAAAAATATGTTTATTCGCTGGAGGAAGTAAAATGACCCTTCAAAAATTAACGACATTATTATGCGAGAGCTCAAAATGACGTTAAATTCCACATCCTATCGGGAGTGGAAAATGGATTGTTAAATTTATCTCGAGCCGTATGCGTCATATTCGCACGAATGTGAATAATATTTTTATGGACAATATTTTTGATTAGTCGTTCCGTCGAAGTGTCTCACTCGAGAATGTAGATTAGATTTGATGGATCGTCGGGCGGGGGAACGTTTTGCGGTTTAGCGTTGCGAATAAAGTTCACCGCCGTCAGTTGCAAACGGAATTAAACAATGAAACCGTTCCGCGACCGCGCGACGTGACACCGCTCCGGATCGGTGATGATAAAGCCCGCGCCGACGTTTCCGCGAAAATTGCTCGCGGGACATTCGCGGTTTGAAGAAATCGAACGCGCGGCCCGCGGTTTGACCGAAGATCGGCGGTTCGCGTTCGCATATTTCCTTTTTCTACGAGACCGCTATTTTACATCAGATTCGATGTCGATTATAGTTGTAAATAATTTTTTATTTCATAAATTATTAATAAATTAATTAATAAATAAACATAAAATAAGTTTAATAAATAAAAATAAAATAAATTTTGTGAATACAAAAAATTAATAAATTATGTAAATACAAAAAATTAATAAATTTTATAAACACAAAAAATTAATAAATTTTATAAGTACAAAAAAATTAATAAAAAAAATATTTGAAAAGTTGACGAACAAAACGTATTTTTTTAATTGATAAATTACAGTTCATAGACGAATTTTCGAGATCGGAGAATTTACACGGAAAATCGTGATATCGCGAGTGAAAATTGTTTGCCGGCAGACAAATCGCATTCGCTCGAAGTTATTTCGCTGTAAATGCGTAAGTTGGAATTTCTCTCTCGCGCGGCGGTGCGCGCGCCCTCATTTTGAACTCTCTCGTTCGAGCCGAGCCCCGAGCCGTCGTTTTTTCGCCGAATCGAACTAGCCGGAACAATTTTATTAACTTGCCTCGTGGCTGGCTGTGGTACTGCCAGTTTTACTCGGTACACGCTCATTCGTGCGAGCCCCGGGCTGCGGATGTATATCCGCTCGCGTCGACGAATAAGCCGTCGTTTCGCGCGCGTACACACGAAGCGAACGAGTTTCCACTACTCTTCGCGTTACTCGCGGGGCAAAGGATTTGTTAATAAAATCGAAGCCCTAGAAAAAAAAAAAAAAAAAAACCCAATTCGCATTTTATCCAACGAAATAAATTGTAAATTTCATTCCGACGATTTCGAGCGCGGAAGACAAAACGGTGCCAATTACATTGGCACGTTGCTTCCTCTTTTTCATTTATCACGGCTTACCAAGCTCCGTTTACAAGAAAGCACGTTTGCGTATGGTGTTTATTTCGCATAAGTTCGAGGAAATTGCAAACACTTCTCCATGGTATAAAAATTTGAAAAAATTCATGCTCTTCAAAGGTACTGAAAAGATTAATTTTGCTCAATAATAATTCCAAAATGTTATTGACAAATTGACGAAACGAAAAATTGTTCAAGAAATTTCCCAGCATCACAACTTTTTTTTTTCATGAAAATGATTCTTTTATTTTTCTGAATAAGTATGAATTTTTTCAGATTTTTTTATTGACTGAATTTTTTTTTTTTTGATGGAAAAAATGTGAGGTAAAATGAAAAATTCAGACAATTTAAAAATTTGAAAAATATCACACACGTACATCCAGACATTTTTTTCAAAATATGCTTTTTCGACGTTTTGGCACATTCTGAACACGTTTCCATGGGAATCTCAAAAAAAAAAACATTTTCACCAAAACAAAGCTTCTTGAGGAAGCAAAAGAGCTTTCGTTCTTTTTAGCTTTAGTTGCGATTTCGATAGCAAATTGCCGTCGTGCGCGAAAATTGAGTGACGATGCGACCGGGAACTTATCGGCGTAGTTCGAGTTTTTCGCGAGTCCCTCAGGACCGGTAGAATTACTGCACTTCGTCGTACGAGCTCGAGTCCCTAAAGCCGAGTATATACTCGCAGTGGTCCAGGACGAGCCAGTACGTACAGGGAGGAAGTCGAAAGTCCACAAGTATGAGAACCTAAGTGGCCTGGATACTCCAATTTCCTGGCGGAGCGCATACTCCACGAATCCTTCCCACTTTGCGCAGTCGAACCGAAAGTAAAAAAAAAAAAAAAAAAACAAAAAAAAAAAAAAGGTCCGAGGAAGAGACGAAAGAAGGCCAAGAGCGAGTCCCGACAGTGCGCCGCCTCGTTGCTTTTCTCTCGGTCGAACCCCTTCGGGTAAACGAACGAGCAAACGGAAGCTCTCCGCGCCGTTTCTTCGCCATCGGATTCGTTCCTCCTCTCGTCGAAGCTCCCCCCGTGCGGAGCGCGCGGCAAAATCGATTCGGAAATAACAGTATCCATAGCATTGGCCGCGTTGCGCCCTTTCTCTTTTTTTCGCGCTCTCGCCGGGGGATGAAACTCCAGCGTCGAGACGAGAATCCAATCCGAGAGGCTCCCCGGAGCGGCGCGGAGGAGACATCGGCGGGGCGGGAAGGAGCTCGCGTGACCGCGAGCAATTTCGATCCCCTTGGCCGGTAAGTAGCGGTGGCTCGCCGCTCCGCTCGACCCCTGCAAGCCGGCTGGAATAAACACGAGGGTGCGCGCTCGCGCGGCCGGGGCAAGGTCTATGTTAATAACACAGATCACTTGATCGCATGCATGCTCATTACTTAGGACCGTTTCGCCCCCGTGCCCCCTCGGCCGTGCCCTCTCCCGTCGCGAGCTCGTCGTCGCGACGCTCCACTACTCAACCGAGCACGGGACGACTCTGATTTCGAAATCATCGCGGGCTCGCCGGCGCTAGCGGGGAACCGGCGTTTCCGCTTCGACTTCTCGTTCTCCGCTCTTCGACTTCGTTTCGCATCGAGGTCCTTCGGGTCCTTTGCGCTCCGGGGCCGCGTGCGCGAAGGATCGACGAATGAATATTAATGCAAGGGTGAATTGCACGATTCGCCACTTTTCTCGAAATAAACCCCGAGCCGTAGGGAATCGAGCCTCTCGCCGTCGCGGCACACGTGCCCGATTGTCCTTGGAGCGAATTCCAGAGATTGCGTGACCTCGTTCGGCGACCTTGGGACCGAGTTACGCCGGCACACTTGTTTTTCATCGCGAGCGCCATTCGCCTCGATCGATTCGCATTCTCGTTTCGGAAATTCAGAGGCCCGATGAGCCTTCGGGTGCCGATACTCGATGTGGGAGATTTACACTCTCACGACGAAGACATCGGTCGACCAGTAACAACACCAACTATTTTTTATTTTTTTTTCAAGGTGTTGCGGAATCTTTTTTAGGGATTAGCGCCAGCCGCGTGGACTGGTGCAAATGTGGGACTTCCGATTGGCCTACCCACTAAAGCGCCTCCTCTGCGTCCGCTTCCGATCAGGAACTATGTTAATATTACTTCTGATCGGGGGTTTGTCTGTGTTTGTCTTGTCATGTTGGGTGTACTTTCTGTTTTTGTTTCATCTGTCGCGTCTAGTCTGTCATGTCAGGCAGCCGACGGCGTTTTTCCGTCTCGGTATTGTCTCCATGTAAGTGGCGATATTTTGCCATTGGCCGTTTCCGTGGAGCATCAACTCGACGGTCTTGTCAAGGTTGGAGCTTTGAACGGCCGATTCTAGTTCGTATCTCAGTCTTGTCCAGCGGTCACGTCTGCCGTAGATCTCTCTGGGCTCGAAAGCAAGCAGGTCTATGAGAATCACGCCCGCTATCACCGGAATGGCCTGTGCAGAGACTGTCCGGTAGGAGCAAACGATCCGCACCGCGCTCTGTCTTTGCACTGCCAATATTGAGTGGCAGCGTTTTTCGTCTTCAGGGAGTCTGCCAAGATCTCCGCGCCGTAAAGCCGTATCGAGTGGGCCATCGTCATCAGTAGCCTCTATTTCTCCGGTCTCGGACCGTTTATTATTATTATTATTATTATTATTATTTTTGTTGTTGTTACAAATTGATGTCGATAGCCACTTCCAGTCACACATTGGATTCTCCGTATCAACGACAGACTCATGCGGAGAGGTCGATTTCCGTTCCCACCCGTGTTTTATGCAAAAGTTATAAACATTCCATTTTTAGCGATATCAATGTGACATTTTTAAGGAACATTCTTGAGAAATTAAACTTGCGGGACGTGCACAAAAGATCGATTTGTTTTTCTCTGACCATTGTCCAGGTAACAGCTCAAAGGGACCGTATCAGGGCGAACTGAAAAAGAACAGATTTTTTTTTCTTCGTATCTTACACCCAAAAAATGTATATTTTTAACAATAGACCACATTTTTTTGGAGCCCTAGAGTGCACTTTGTCCGAAACCGGCACGGTCAAACTTTTTGTCACTTGTCGCAGATTTCAGACCGAACGAAACGATGAATCTTCGCTTATGAGGCCTCATTTTGCTCGGTGGACGGTTCATTACGGGACGAGTGCGGGGCATTTTTTTGTAAGCTCCCCCGCGGGGCTATCAAGTAAAATGTGACAAAAAAATCTACTTTTTCCACTTTTTGTCTCGTTACCGGTTATACAAATGGCTCGCTATAAATCCATTTGTACCCGCATAAAAAATTCGCATACTCGTCCCATTACATAGACTGTTGCGAAGGAAATGAGCTGACAAACACCTAAATCGGTGCAGTCGTTCGGTCTGGAACCTACAAGTGAGAAAAGTTTGACCGTGTCGATTTCGGACAAAATGCACGAAAAAAAATCCCAAAAAATGCAGGTTGATGGTCCAAAAAATCTCCTTTCAAAGTGTGAAATGCAATTTTAATTTACGATAAAAAATATGGACAAAAAAAATTATTTTCTCCTTTTTTTAGATGAGTCGATTGAAAATCAGAGAACCTTCGATTCCATTTTTTTTCCAACCTCACACGACAGAAATTCCATTTTTTTTTGGAATCCCGTGAAAGGGAAGATGCAGGCACGTGTTTTTTCTTCCTTTTCCGCTCTCCGCGTTGTCGCCACGTACGGCCCATAATGCGAAGATCCCCCGGCCACTTTTCTCATGAGTTATCATTCACTTCCGTGGGATAACAGATTATTTTTCTCTCGCAATTTCGCGCCACCGACGACGCCGGGGTATCATGAGCTTTGAGCCGAGCAAAAACAACGTTCGTCGGCTTTCTCTCGCGACGATTTCCATAATCTCGCTCGAGCGCCGTGGTTTCTGATAGAAAAATTATGTCGCTCGTAAAATTGTATATCTCGTTATTCGAGGCTAATGCGGACCATTTTTTTTCTGCAGATTAATGCTTTTTTTTTTTTTTCTTTTTTTTCTGTCGTTTCCGTAAATACGTTGGCGCGGGTCATGAACCGCTGGTGATTCTTGTACACGAGGATTAAAGCGGCGGGCGCCGCGGAAGCGAATGCGAAACGGGCGACCCTCCCTCTTCGTTAAGTTCCTCCGTAGCTTCCGTCGCTTGTTCGAGGGGCGAAAGGGGGAGAACGAGGAAGAATGCTCCCGGGGGAGGAAAAACATGCGGATCGGGCCTGGGGAAGCTCTTCCAGCCGACAGCTTTTACAAATTCAATAAGATCCAGCCGACTCCGCCGAGTATATTTTACCGAACAATTATCGGCTTCGCCACACCTTATCTTCCGCGCTTTCTTCTCTTCTCGCATCGATTATTCCCTCGCAAATATTTACTCTCTCTCTTCCTTTCGCTCTCGATATTTCGAGATGGAAAAAAAAATGTCAACCAAACGAAAAAGCTCCCTACAAAAAAAAAGAGAACAATAAAATTAATCGCGCATTTGCGAGTTAAAGAGCCGCGTCAACTCGGCGCGTTCTAGATCCGTGATTTCTCCGGCCCATTGAGATGAGCCATTCGCGATCGCGAGGCCGTGTCGAGGAAGAAAAGCGGCGCTTTCGGATGTCGCTCTCGTCGCAGCGATGGTGCGTGAAAGAGGAGAAGCGCCGTCGAGCGAATGTGCGCGAGGCGGAAAGCGGGGCAAAAGGTAAAAATGGCTCGAGCAAAATTGCGGGGTACTTACTTCGAATGGTACGGCTCAGTCGAGTGTACGGCACACGAAGGATCGAGGGTGTGGCGCGCGCTTTTCCCCGGCGAGCTTTGCCGGCGGGCGGAGAGCGGCGCATTGGCAAAACGAATTGCTCGTTGCCCGAGTGAGGCATCGTCCTATTTACCTTTCAAAAGGGTACGTTCGATCATCGAAAGCGACTCGGGCATATTTCCCGACCGACGAATGGCCGAGCAACGGAGCTTTTTCAGATGTGCACTTGCCACGAAATTGCCCCTCTCTCGGTAAAAGAAAAAAAAAAAAACAAAAAAGAAACTAGAAAAGTTCACTGTTAACGATGAAAAGACTGCGATGGTAACTCGGCGATATTTTTCCTACGATTGTTAAGGCTTCGATTGGTCGGTGAACAATCCAAAGTAGGGTGATCGAATGCAGCTAATGATCGGGCAAAATTCGGTACAGATGGTGCTAATTCTGGCATTTGAGCTCGGCCCGACCCTTTCGCTTGCGAGAAATAACTCGGGTAGACGCCATCTAGCGACGAAAACGGCTGATTCCTGGTCCAATGTTGGCGTGATAACGGTAATCGATAAACCGCACGATTAGCGTATCAACGTTCATTCCAACACTGGTCTTATTAACGATGAAAGGACTGCGATGGTGACTTGGCAATATTTTTCCTACGATTGTTAAGGCTTCGATCGATCGGTGAAGGATCCAAAGTAGTGTGATCGAATGCAGTCAATGATCGGGCAAAATTTGGTACCGATGCTGCTAATTCTGGCATTCGAGCTCGGCCCGACCCTTTCGCTTGCGAGAAATAACTCGGGTAGACGCCATCTAGCGGCGAAAACGGCTGATTGATGGTCCAATGTTGGCGTGGTAGCGGTAACTGATGAACCGCACGATAAGCGTATCAATCTTCAATCCAAAATTGGTCAAGAGTCAGCAAACCAACGATTGGCTAGCCAATATTCGGCCGGCCATTGAGCTCGAATTGGCATATCGACCATTGGGACGTCGGCACCGGGCCAAATTTTGGCTGCAAATCGGCAGACCAACGATCGGCTACTGGATACATGCAGTCCAAGAATATTGGGCGCTCAAAAATCGGCACCCCAATACTGTCACAATCATTGGCCGCTTCCGTTCGATCGGCGAAACCTACATAAGATCACGAGTGAGTGAATCGTCGAAACAATGGCAGCGCGAGGAAAAAACTGCCGATACCGAGAAACCGTTCCAATCGCCGGTTTTTGCACCCTGGGCAACGCTTGAATTCTTCCTCCGGTTTCCGGACCGTCGAGGCCGAGAGCGGGAGAGACACCGGCTCGAGGTTCGGGCATCGGACAAAAGTAAAGTCATTAACAAAACTTGTAATTGGATTCTCAAGAGGGATATGTGTGGTTAACGTTGGGTGAGGGAGGCAGAGAGATTCCTCGACGTATCCATTACGTCGATTTCCGTGACCAACGCACTTAACGAGCTCGGTCATGGAATTCCCTGCATGGAAAGGGAAATATAGCCCGTACGTGCATCCCCGGTGCACGGTGACGTGCCGGATAGCAAGAAAGCAGCGAGCGTGAATGAGTATTCGGTAATGGATTAACTATGCATCCGAGCAGCCGGTCTGCCGGTTGCTTCGTCGACCCCTTAACTGCTCCGTGCCTGCGCGGCTCCCTGTTTATTGGAATTTCGGTCGTTCGCGCGGACGGTTCATTGATCCGCAGGGAAAAACGGGAGGGCTGCGCTCTAATTAATAACCTCCCGAACGAGACCGGGCGCAATGTCGGCGATGAGTTCCACGAGAGTTTCCTCATATCCGGCACCTTTGCTCTCCGACTCCCAACTTTGTCGAGCGATATGTTCATATAAATGCTCTACATGTTTCCCGTTTCAATATTAAATTCTGGACGCAAAAGAAATACTCAAAGCGGCATGCCGGAGGTCCCATCTAGGCAGGTCGGATCCTGCTGATGGTCGACGAAGCTGGAAATGGCACCAATTAGCATGCGGACTTTGTTGAATCGTCCAGCCAATTTTACATGACTGCTTGCCAATGTACGTTTTTGGAGTCATTGCGTAGAAGTAGAAAAATCTACTTTGCTTTCCGACGTCGCAGCAAACGTTTCAGAAAAAATAGGCGGGTTTTTACCATCGCAGCAACGCTCGATGCTTTGCCACATGGCCTTAAAGGAACTTAAAGCTGTGTGGCTTCCCGCGCAACTCAGAAAGAGTTCGAAGATCTTGTATAACTTGCATTCGCCAGATTGTTTGGAAGCATTTGCCGGAAGAGGTGTTCAGTTCTTAGCTCGACCCGGAGAGCTTGAGGACATTACGAGAACTATCTACTACTGATACTACCACCGCTCCTTTTCAAACATGAATGGCGGTTTTATATGGAAACGTCAGTATACTTTTTATCTACGCGTGAGGGTTCAGCAGGGCAAGTCGACTTATTTTGCACTGACCTGTTTTCAAGAAGGACTGCTTTTATCTCTTTTGTAGAAATAGATCCCAAGCAGTCTCCTTCCTTAGCTATTGGTTCCGAAGTTCATGTTTGAATCTTGCGCAAATGCTTAGAAGCTACTTAGGAAATGCTTAGGAAAGTGAAATACCCACGCTTTTATATCACCGCTCGAGCACCGTTTCGCTTGCGAGAAAAAAATCGGTCTGACGCCATCTAGCGGCAGAAATCTTTACTCGATGGCCCGAATTAGCGTCGTGACGGCGATTGGTGGACCAAATCACTGACCTATCAAACTTCGGCTGAAAATCGGTCTGGAATGGGCAAACCTTCTTCGTAAACTTCGACTTGACTTTATTATCGACTTGACTTAATTTTCGATTATTCGAACATTCCGGTTTCTCACCAAGCTGTGTTGAGATACACGTTGGAAACGAAGCGATAGTTGTCATTTGAGGATACGGAAGCGTTCCCGTGGGAGTTTTTATTGACTTGACCGATGTCCAGATTTTTATCTGACCCACTTTTCGCCCTTCCCGAGTCGGTGACACGGACCGGACGGCAATGTGGGTAATAAGTCGAGACAGGAACACCGATCGACAGCGCGAGAGAGAGAGAGCGAAATGGAGTCACGAGAAGAGAAGCGAAAAGTTGCAAAGTTCCGGATAGTTTGCCGGCGAAACTCTTCCAATAGTTTTCGAGCTTCCCGACAACCTTACGTCCCGGCGTCGTCCACGTATTTTCGCCACGGATAATAACGAGTGGCGATGCGTTTCGAGCTACGTGCTCCTTCCGTTCCGTCTTTAGTGCCGCTTCTTTTGTTCCCTCCTCGTTCATTTTACCGTCGGAGACCAACGAGCGCCTTCATCGTCAGTAATAATCCCGAAAACTTACCAACCCTCAAACGCGCGACCGAGCTTCGCCGATCGAACGCGCTTTCATACCCTTCATAAAGATTCGCCCAAAGTTTCTCATTTCACGAAAAATTGAAATTACAATAAAAAAAATTGCCCCAAAAAGCGAAAAATATGGATCAGATTCAGGACCACCATTTTTTCATGTCTTCAGATCCCTCCCATTTTGCTCGGGTTGCGCATTTTTTTATCCTGTCGCAAACATTTTTTTTTCTCTAATAAAATAATAGGGTGCAGAAGGATCGTGCGAGAATATCGACAGGAAAAAAAGCGAGAACGCTCGGCCCGACGAAGCAATAAGATCCATATCGACGTTTATTTTTATCGCACTTTACCGGCGTGTAGTTTGGTGCGTTGCAGAGGAAGAGGGGCTGAGGGAGGGAGCGGAAGGGTGAATGTCCACATATTAGTTTACGTTATCCGGTTCCACGGACGCTGAGGATCGTCTCGCTGCGTGCACCGTGCGGAGGGATGACTTTTTCCTTCTCGTTATGCCGAGGAAAGGAAGCTCGAGAGCCAAACGAACATCGCTTCTCGTGTTCCCCATTTCCGCGACCCTTCGATCTCGCCTTCCCTTGTTCAGGATTTCTCCATCAAAGAATCACGACATTTGACCTCTGTTAGCCTTTCGGAGCCGCTATCGCCGACGGCGAGGAGCCCTATAGGCGAGTGTACAACCCCTAACATGTCGGAATCACCGGCCGAGTCCCGCATCGAGTCCCTTCCACGTATCTCGACGCCAGTGCTGGCTTTCCGCCTGTTTTCCACCCTTCTGATTTACCAAGCCAGATGGCACCGACTCGCGCACACTTTCGCACGCGATATATATTCTCCTTCAATCTTCGGGACTCCCTTCGACGATTTCTCGCACGTACGGCTGACGATAATTGTCTTCCATAAATGGAGAGAGAGCGAGACGAAAGTAAAGGGCAAGAGTACTTTCTGTATGGGCCTCGATTACGAAGATAAGAAGAGGGCCAAAGAGAATAGGTGAGGGTAGATTTTTGGTGGCGGTTTCGGGACACGCGGAATTATTGCCCGAAGGATCAACGTAACATGGCTGCTTTATATTTCTGATAACATTTGTGCCCTTCGTTCATCGAGTCTTCGGATCGAGTGCAAAAGGGAGAGGAAACGTATTCGGTTTATAGATCAGGATGACTGTCGACTCTACTTGGAAGTCATTTTTTTTTTCAACGTTTCGTCCACCGTCCGGCGATATTCACTCGAGTTTTTCGACGCATTTGTCATTCAACCCTTGAAACCTTTTTATCCGGACTCTCCTCTGTCTCCGCGATGGACGTTCTTTTTCCGCTAACCGCTGACTGATCTACGCGCGACTCTCGCGACACCTACTCATAAGGTCGCGACTGTACGGGCTTCCTATCTCTTGCATGCTTTTCTTTCCAGCGGTCTCTTCATGACCCGGCGGATAAGCGTCTCTTATAAATGAGCAGATTTAGCCTGATATCAGAACGAAGATATAAAGGGCGCTCCGCTCCTTCGGTGCCGAGGAAACGGATGAACTCGTTTGGTGGTGGTGGCCGTTCGTAAGGTCAGGCAAGGCGGATTCAAATCTGTTTCATAATTCGAATTCAGAAGTATCTTCAAAGCTCTCATTTTTATGTTTCGCCCGACTGGGAGGGTTATATTGAAAATATTTTCTTCTGCGAGAATCGTCAAAGCGATCGTACTCGGTAAATTTGATGATGGTCTTCGACTCAACATTGACCGGAAATCGGAGAACTAAGGATTGCCCGAGTAGCAATTGCCTTCAGGTTAGCATCAAGCTCTTCACCGCCCTAAATCTTCATCAGAGTTCAATGAGGAATCTTATCAGGCCCTGATAACTCATGAATACAGTCGCCCTAGAAAGTGCTGATCAGACAACCTGTAAGAGCCCACCATATGCCATATCGGGACTTCGATAGGGCTACATCGGGCTCACCTGATTAGGAATCGGAGTCATTGGGTCAGAGCTCCCCACATGTGCTTTATCAAGCCTTCATTAGCGTCGTATTGGGCTTGCCTCATTGGGAATCGAGGTCATTATGTCAGTCGTCACTACACCATCAGACCTCATCAGATATTTGTTAGAGCTCCATGGGGCACCTGGCTATACCTTAGCAAGGCCTCACCAGGCTGCCTGATGCCTGATTCTGCTCGAGTGGCCAACATTGGATGGCGAGTCAATCCTCGGTCGAACATTGGCCTGAAATCGACAAACTAACGATTGGCAAGTCAATATTCGACCGACCATAGAACTAAAACCGACTAACCAACCGGTTGATTGATGCCCGCTCAACGTAGGCCTGAGACTGTCGAACCGACGACTGACGCCCCAATACACGGCTGAACACTCAGCATTCGGCAATCGCCAGCCCAACACTGCCCCGCTCATCGGCCGCTTCCGTTCGATCGACCAAACCTACATGGATAGACGCGGTACAGTTCATCCGTTTCACAATTCAAGACATTTCGGTCCAGAAACGGATTATTCCGATTGACATCGGCGAAATGCATCAATACGCAACACCCCAACATTCGCGGCGTTGGTGACTCCGATTCATGGCCCATTCATTCGCTGCCGCTCGTCATCCCACTTCGCGGTTCCATCCTCGCGCTCTCTTTCGTAATTACTTCGCCGAAGCTGCCGAAGAGCCCAGTGGCGAATGCAAAGAGACGGGGTCGCGACGGTGGTTTGCGCGGCCGAGAAATTACGTTTCGGTGAAGCGGCGCATGCACAGCGCGCCACAGAAAACCAGCGCCGACCCTCCACATCCGTCGTTCGCCCCGAGAGCGTCGCTGATACAGAATTCCCTCGCGAACATGCAAAAAGTCTCGTACGTACACGACATCCCCTTCGTCTGCGCGTGTAAACGAAATATGCGGCTTTTCGAAACCTGATCTCGTCTCTCACGCCTGTGGCTTAATGGCTCTTCCTGACGGGATTAATTCCGAATGGCATGTTTGACGAGGTTCGCATCTGCGCTGGAGCTCGCTGCAGCCGCTGCTCCACTCCAGAGGTCATATATCGTCGGTCCAAAGACTTAAACGAGAAAGCTCTCGCTCCCTCTCGCGTCTGTCGGGACAATGGAACGTCGGTGCACGGGCATTAATGCGAAACACGAATGCGCCCGCCTCGCTCGAGTTCGTCAACTCCGCTGGCCCGTTCTGAATCGCACGATGGTCTTTAGCGGTTCCCCGCGGCCGGATATGAGAATTAAGCGGCAGCGCTACCAGTCGTTCCCCATGCGTGGCCACGTGTCCCCTCTCATCTCTCGCCATCTTTGAAGGCGCTCGCTCGCGCGGCGACCACCGCCTCACAATGACTTCTGCGAATGTCGCTAATGAGCTTCCGCACTTCTGCTGATGAAGGAACGGCGGAACTTCGACGACTGCGAAACTCGACCTCCGCATCGGTGCGGAAGTGCGGAAATCATTAGAACACTGTGACTCTTCTTGTTCCACATTTCGTTTAATCCGATTTATAATTAAAATTTGATACGCGATATGGCGTCTCTTGGGTTGCGCTCTTCAACATAGCTGCGCGGTTCAGGCGTGAATTTCGTGCCGGGTCTCGATGTTGCTCGGATGTATTGCCTGCGATTGCAGGTTGATAACGACCCGGCTCTTCTTCGTCGATGTTCGCATCGCCGCCTCTTCAGCGTTGGCGCTTACTTTTTTCTTGCCCCGAAGAGAAACTCGGCACATCGAACGGACGATCGCTCTTCCGAACTTATGGCTCTCGCTGTTCACTGTCTTTCCTCGGTCCAACATCGAGCGTCGCTCATGGCTTTGGTCGAATTTCATCGAGCTCCGTCTCTCGATGACGAGATCAGAGGCACGATTTTTCCGGGGTGCCATTTCCGAAGATTTTTTCGCCGGTAAGCCTCTTTCGCACTCGAGAAAGTTCCGCGTTATCTTCGAATGCTCGCGCTTGCTCCACGCGCTCTTCGGGAAGTTGGGAAAAGCCGCGGCACTTCGCGGCCTCTCCCTCTTGCGTGGAGGCGACAACTTCTTCCTGGAAGTCCTCTTTCTCTCCGCGACATCGAGAAGACCCACAAATCTATAAGGTATTCTCGGCCAAGCCTCGAAAGCCTCGACTTTCTTGCCGATTCGGCGAGCAAACTTTTCGTACTCTCCCACCGCACGGCCTCACCGCCGGGGAGAAAGAAACTCATCCGTCTGCCTAGGCGTTTCCGAACGGCACCGCGAACTTTTAATAGTCCTCTCCGCGAGCGCAAAGTTTCGAGTTTCGAGAAACGTTCTTCGATTTCATCGTGCATCGACTGACACACGTGACACGCGGGAATAAATTTTCTCCGCAAGCAGAATATACATACATATATCTCACGACATTATAAAAAGATCTCGCCACCGCCGTCGTGTTGAAAAAAGTGACATAGACTGCTGAAGTTACGAAAGGGCTAAAGCCACGGAGAGGTTAAAGCCACGAAGAGGTTAAAATCACGGAGTGGTCAATGTCCCAAGAGGTTAAAATGACGGAGTGACTAAAGTCACAGAGAGGTTAAAATGACGGAGTGACTAAAGTCACGGAGAGGTTAAGATCACGGAGTGACTAAAGTCACGGAGAGGTTAGAATCACGGAATGATCAACGTGTCGAGAGGTTAAAATGACCAAGTGACTAATGTCACGGAGAGGTTGAGATAACGGAGTGACTAATGTCACGGCGAAGTTAAAATGACGCAGTTACTAATGCCACGGAAAGGTTAAAATAACGGAGTGACTGATGTGACAGTCAGGTTAAAACCACGGAGTGACTGATGTGACAGTCAGGTTAAAACCACGGAGTGACTGATGTGACAGTCAGGTTAAAACCACGGAGTGACTGATGTGACAGTCAGGTTAAAACCACGGAGTGACTGATGTGACAGTCAGGTTAAAACCACGGAGTAGCTAACGTCACGGAGACGTTAAAACCACGGAATAGCTAATGTCACGGAGACCTAAAATCACAGAGTGGACAATGTCAAGGTCAGGTTAAAACCACGGAGTAGCTAATGTCACGGAGACGTTAAAACCACGGAGTAGCTAATTTCACGGAGACGGTCAAATCACAGAGTGGATAATGTCAAGGTCAGGTTAAAACCACGGAGTAGCTAATGTCTCGGAGACGTTAAAATCGCATAGTGGATAATGTCACGGTATGGTTAGAGTCCCGGAGGGGGTTTTAACTGAAAATGTTCCAGGTCCCTCCTTCGCTTGGAATATTCCCAGGATCCTTTTTTTTGGGGGGAAAGGGGCGTCGGCAAAATCTTTATATATATTGAGAGATATCTCAGTTGATTTTTTTGGATCGCCGCGCGAGCCCCTGCAACCCCAGTGTATTATATACATGACCTACCGTTAGCCCCAGTCACCTGGCTCCGGGGATAATCTACCGTACGTTATAGTTTTCCACCGCGGGAATACATACGTTTTTTGATATTCTGTTTCGGACGTTTTTCCATACGTCAGGAGATAAATCGCTCGTTTCTCCACGCGCCGGTGGATCTCGTATATTCGAGCGACGGGTCACCGGGGAATACGTTCCAGCGGTCTCGTCGGAAACCCGACTCTGCTCCGTGCGTTTTTGCTGATCCGTTTTCACGTTCAGGGAAATGCGGGGCAAAATAACCCAACAAGGGGGGGAGGGAGGCAAAATGAAACGATCGCGCGACTCAAATTTTGCAGCTCGATGGACACGAGAAATTTTGAAAAACGATGGAAATATCAGGTTTTCGAGTTCCGCGACCATCATTTATGCTGCGGATAGCTTTTTTTTTCCAAAAAAAAAAAAGAAAAAAAATGGAAACGATGCTTGATGAAATTTTATGGAACATTTATCGTCTCGGATAAAATGTGTAAATATGGGTGCATTTATACGGGGAATTTTTTTTTTTTTCAGCGCTACTCAAATTTTGTTTGTATTTAGAATAAAAAGAAAAAAATCATTTTCAACCCCATTCCGATCCGTTCCGCCCTTTTTTTCATCCGAACACTCTTAAGGGGTGTGAAGGCAATTTCGTGCTTCGAAAGTGCCGGAAAAGTGTTGCGCGAATCGAAACAAAAAGATTCTCTGGTTCGCTGAAGCGGACCATTTTGCCCCACGGTCCCGCGGATTTTTTTTTAAGCTCCCCACGCCGGGCTCTCGCGCCAGCGGAGTTAATGGCACACGAGCGATTTTTGATACCCGACGGAGCGCGCCGGTCATCGGTTGGTAACCGGAATATTCGCGCGAATGTGCGTTCGTTCCGTTTTTTTTTTTCCTCCTCGCATATTTCCCGCTCCATTATTGTTTCACGGGTCGCGGCCGACGAAATTTCCCGCGTCATCCGATCGACCTCTCGCCGTTAACTCGGGTCTAAGCCCCGCGTGTCGAATTCGAAACCGCGCGGCCGCAAACAGATCCCGATGCGTCATAGAAGTCGAAGAAGAATTGGCCAATGGTGAACTTTTTTTTTTTTTCTTTTTTTTTTTTTTTTTCGTCATAACCCGAGCTTTATATGAGGATAAAGAGATTTGGCGCGCATAGTTTGAGAGATCGATTCAAAATAGACTTGGACGTCCCGCGGGATCGAGGATAGGGTATATTTCACTTCGCGAGGGTGATTCTGCGTTCTCGATAAAGAGGCTCTCATTCTGTCGCAAAGTGTTTTCTGTTTTTTTCTCTTTTTTTTTTTTTTTTTTGACAAATTCGACGGGACTCATCGTCTCGACATCTTGGCAGTCGAGCGGCGAAGGGTCGGGCCGCTGTCGTGTCTCCCCGTTGGGACCGCGGCTCTGTAGATAAAAGTCTCGGGAAATCAATGAAACTTTCCCACAAAGCCCCACGAGAAATCTCCTTTCGGCTCTCGGCCGGGAATCAGTGAAAGTTTGTCGTGTGCTTATTTCAGCGCCGGTCATATATCCCTCGGCGAGCCGATGGATTCGCATGCTCGAACGGTCGAGAATCCTTAATAAAATATCCTTGATTCGTTATAACGTGATATATCTAACCAGTCACCCGAGGGCGGGGTTGAAAAACTTTCCGAGAGCCTCGCGGATCGCGCCGCCGCGAAACGGGGCAAAGATTTTTCTGACAAATACTCTCGAATTCACTTTTGATTGTACCCCGACACGTGTCCATTGACATATATAGAAAAAAAGTTCGGTCCCCGCGGTGCGAGAGAAGAAATAATCAAAACAGTTCGAAGGCAGATCGGCAGGGGTAGATTGGATTACGGGTTGAAGGGACACTCTTTGGACTTGAGCCGTAATAGATTCCTGATAAATTTTCGCCTCGCGAGGCTCAGCCGAGCCGACGGCGAGAGATGAAAATAAATAATTCGTTTCTTGCCGGCTCGATGAATTCGCGGGGCGTGAGACACGAAACGCACGAGATTTATAGCTGTGCAAAAAACGCCCAGCCCTTGGCGTCGGAAATGAAGGGTGGGTTGAAAAATGCGACGAACGAGAGACGATTTCTCTATGTCCTGACGTCGATCGGTCCGGGACAATCGTGCGTCTGTTTCCTTGTAGCTGCAAGTCTCAGCTTCCGGGCTGGATTGTTCATAGGCGAAACGATGACGGGGGCATTTTTAATCGATCCGCTGTCCGGGATGTTACTTGTCTATCGGTCACACTTAGTGCGGCAGGTCGCGCGGAAATGTAGACGGTGGACCGCGTTAAGTGAGGGTCCGTTATTGGGTGACCCGCGACGGTAGCAGTTTCCTATACCGTGAAACCTACCATCATTTTTCCGAAACCGACTGCAATACCTATTCTCGTACCAAGACCTACCATCATTTTTCCGAAACCGACTGCAATACCTATTCTCTTATCAAGACCTACCATCATTTTTCCGAAACCGACTGCAATGCCGATTCTCTTATCATGACCTACCATCATTTTTCCGAAACCGACTGCGATACCTATTCTCTTATCAAAACCTACCATCATTTTTCCGAAACCAACTGCAATGCCGATTCTCTTCCCAAGACCTACCATCATTTTTCCGAAACCGACGGCAATACCGATTCTCTTATCAAGACCTACCATCATTTTTCCGAAACCGACTGCAATACCTATTCTCGTACCAAGACCTACCATCATTTTTCCGAAACCAACTGCAATACCTATTCTCTTATCATGACCTACCATCATTTTTCCGAAACCAACTGCAATGCCGATTCTCTTATCAAGACCTACCATTATTTTTCCGAAACCAACTGCAATACCTATTCTCTTATCAAGACCTACCATCTTTTTTCCGAAACCAACTGCAATGCCGATTCTCTTATCAAGACCTACCATCATTTTTCCGAAACCAACTGCAATACCTATTCTCTTATCAAGACCTACCATCATTTTTCCGAAACCAACTGCAATGCCGATTCTCTTATCAAGACCTACCATCATTTTTCCGAAACCGACGGCAATACCGATTCTCTTATCAAGACCTACCATCATTTTTCCGAAACCAATTGCAATGCCGATTCTCTTACCAAGACCTACCATCATTTTTCCGAAACCGACGGCAACATCTATTCTCTTACTAAGACCTACCATCATTTTTCCGAAACCGACTGCAATGCCGATTCTCTTATCAAGACCTACCATCATTTTTCCGAAACCAACTGCAATACCTATTCTCTTACCAAGACCTACCATCATTTTTCCGAAACCGACTGCAATACATATTCTCCTACCAAGACCTACCATCATTTTTCCGAAACCAACTGCAATACCTATTCTCTTATCAAGACCTACCATCTTTTTTCCGAAACCAACTGCAATGCCGATTCTCTTATCAAGACCTACCATCATTTTTCCGAAACCAACTGCAATACCTATTCTCTTATCAAGACCTACCATCATTTTTCCGAAACCAACTGCAATGCCGATTCTCTTATCAAGACCTACCATCATTTTTCCGAAACCGACGGCAATACCGATTCTCTTATCAAGACCTACCATCATTTTTCCGAAACCAACTGCAATGCCGATTCTCTTCCCAAGACCTACCATCATTTTTCCGAAACCGACTGCAATACCTATTCTCCTACTAAGACCAACCGTAGGATTTTGCCACCAGACCTATTGGTGATGTTTACCAAACCTGCCAAGAAAGCTACCGATGCTGATTTTAGTACGATTTGCTTTTCATGAACCGACCGCACGGCTGCCGTCCAACCTACTGGGCCCGGGCCCATTTCGTACAGGAAGTTTCGAGCAAAGCTGCCGCTTGTATACCATGATCCTCCCGTCTCCGGATCGCTGCGATCAGTAGGAAAGGAGCGAAACCTCAGCACGACCTATCATGATAGCTACCGACTGCAATACCTACCAAGAGCTGCCATAGATTTTGCCACCAGGCCTACTGATGTTTACCAAACTTACCGACGCTGATTTTGGGACGTTTAGTAGGTATCATGAAACGATCGTACGTCTTCTGTCCAACCTGCTCATTTCGTTCAGTTAGTTTCGAGCAAAGCTACCATTTGTATATGAGACCTACCCTCTTCGGATCGCTGCGATCAGCGGGAAAGAAGGGAAACCTATCATGGTAAGTTTGCTCGAAACTTACTGTACGAAATGGGCCCGGGCCCAGCAGGTCCGACGGTAGGTTTTCGGCTGTTTCGTAAAAACCTACTAAGCGTACTAACATCAGCGTCAGCAGGTTTCTTGGTATGTTTGACAAACATCACCGGTAGGACTGGTGGCAAAATCCTGTGGTAGCTTTTTTGGCATATTTACGGTATACGAACCTGCTAGGAGAAATCCATGACAGGGAATCCTATTTTGGTCCTTACCTGCCCCAATCAAGGCACCATCCCGGAAAAAAACCCCCGGAAAAACCTGAAAAACAAAACAATCATAACAGTACTGAGAATATTAATTTCGTATATTGAAGATTCTAAAAATTTGTCAACGAAATAAAAAAATTGTTCAACGATTTTCGCTAACCCAACTATTTTTCGCTGAAATGAATCCATCAATTTTTATCAAAGCCGTAAATTGTATTTAGTCTTCCTGATTTTTTACATTTTCTGTACATTACTTTTTTGTCTTCGTGAAGTTACCATTCTTCGAAATTTATTTTTTTTCACTTTTATTAACTTACATCAATTCGGGAACATCAGAAAGGCACAAAAAATAGGCGACGAACAGTCCACGTGTCCGGGCCAAATGTTACATCCATATTCTGTGTTCTGTACCCGAATGAGTTCCGATCCAATAAAAGCACACAGATGCGATGAAGAAATATAGATACGAAATCTTGATTTTGTATTCTCCCGTATGGCTACTCGAGTATCAAGATTGGAGGTTGTTTGCATCGTCATTGGTTGGTTAAACGGCCGAGTAGTCCGCGTATCGTCCGGTCCCGGAGTGAATCACATTGTATCTGCGAGCCATTGAAAGCCCCAAATGACCCTACCGTTGCCCCCCTTTTTTTTACGCTCGGCAAGCTCCGAACTCCGAAGCGAACCCTCGGGTATCTTTTGGCTTGCGGGACTCCGAAGTGATCACGGACGTCAATGGTCAGACAGCGAGAGCCCATCTTACCATGTGTGTTTTTGCAAACGATCGTAAAAACGGTCACGCACACCGGCGCTTCTTTGCGGGAAGGCGAAAAGAAAGGAAAAACGAACGCGTCGAATCCGTATAAGGTCGATAGGAACGTCGCTCGTAGAAAATGTATTAGCTTTTGACGCGAGACGCGGAGAGAAAGGAGGAGGAGAAGAAGAAGAAAGAAAAAATCGAAGGGACAGCGACGGGAGAAGGGAAGAGTCGAAGACTCGTATCGATTCGCGAACGCGACGAGGACTCTTGCCGAAAGAAATCCAGCGAACCGCGAGGGAACGACGAGACCCCGAAGCACGTGCCACTCGAGTAGCTCACGCTCAGAAACGTTTTAGAGGGGCACCTCGGCTTATTTTTTATTTATTTTTTTTTCTTCGGAATACGAGAGCGTCGCGGGAATTGAGGAGGTTCTCGAGATCTCGTCGTTTGCCCTTGAAAAAAAAACAGCCATGAGTTGATCTCGCGGTTAGTCTAATTGATTTACCGAACTCGATCACTCCCGCCGCGCCGGAGACAATTTGGGGGATGAAGCGTTGAAAAATCTTCATTTTCGACGATTAATTTTTTTAATTTTATTGCCCGCGCCTCGCGCAACGTCCGGTTTCCCCCGATTGATTTTTCGCGCGAGACATCTCGGCGAAGGTTCGACTCTATTTTCGTACTCGGTGTCCCAAAGGAATTCGCAGTTTCAGCGATGCCCCGCCGAGGCAGGGCCGACAACGAGGGTCGCGATTGTTTTTGTCCTGCCCTTCGCAGTTTTCGAGGGGCGTTACAAAAATAAAATGCCCCTAGCCGACCGTGAATTTGCCTACATCCACCGCGCCGCGTTATACGCGCTCGCCACTGCCTCGCAACTGTGCGGAGCTGTCGACTTTTTCACCTGTTGATGCAACTTGCTTCGGCACACTGCGCCGTCGACTGCGGACCCGCCTTTGCCCGACGGGATCAAAGAGACTGTTCGCCACTTCCCGAGCAACCGTACAAAAGTTTGCTTTCATACGATCGGCACTTAACCCGAGTCCTGGCGCAATGTTTCGATGGATCGTCGATCGCGGTGGTGTTTTTTTTAATTTTCCCTCTTTCGTGCAAAAATCGAACGATAATATTCAACGTCGAAGCCCTCGCCGTTTCTTTCTGCTAGTTCGTCGGGCCCGACTTTCAGCCGCGTTATTTGTCGACTGAAGGAAAATTTCTCTCTCTCTCTCTCTCAACCTCATCAACACCTCCAAGGTTATATTCCGAACTAGCTCACTGCCGCCGCTTCGCTTCCGGCGTCAAACTCAGCGCCTCACTAAATTGTGAACGTAATTGGAATCGATCGCGGAAGCTCGCGGAGCAGGGGTGAGAGTAGATATTTCGACTAATTTCCGTGTCAAACGACCTCGGCTATAGTGCGCGCGGCGGGAAATTACGCCGACCCCACTGGCGGGAGGGAGGGTCGCGCTCTGCGTCAGTGGAACGAGCCCGTGTGCCTCGGAGAACCAGGAGTAATAATCACCCGCGCGTTGGGCTTTCAACTTTTCTTCTTTTCCTTTAATTAACATGGCGCACAGATAAGTTTGAGAGCCGAGCAGTGGAATCGAGGATGTCGAACTGAGCTTCAATATTTTCTGGAAACTCTCCGAGAGCAAAGTACTCGATTCTGAATTGTTAGCGGTCCGGAGTTTTTCTCAGAGAACGACAAATCTCCGTTTGGATAGGTTGAGGAAATTATTAGACGAGAGGGAGGCTGATTTTTCCATACGAAACGTTACTGAGCAGTCGAAAAAACGTGCGGATCTAATCAAGTTTTACACAGTAGAACGAACGGACGATGGGACGAATGGGCGAATGGACGAAGGGACGAATGGATGAAGGGACGAATGGGCGAATGGACGAAGGGACGAATGGGCGAAGGGACGAAGGGACGAAGGGACGAAGGGACGAAGGGACAAAGGTACGAATGGACGAATGGACGAAGGGACGAAGGGACGAAGGGACGAAGGGACGAAGGGACGAAGGGACGAAGGGACGAAGGGACGAAGGGACGAAGGAACGAAGGAACGAAGGGACGAAGGGACGAAGGGACTATGGGACGAAGGGACTATGGGACGAATAGACGAAGGGACGAAGGGACAAAGGGACGAAGGGACGAAGGGACTATGGGACGAATGGACGAAGGGACGAAGGGACGAAGGGACGAAGGGACGAAGGGACGAAGGGACGAAGGGACGAAGGGACGAAGGGACAAAGGGACGAAGGGACGAAGGGACGAAGGGACGAAGGGACGAAGGGACAAAGGGACGAAGGGACTATGGGACGAACAAAGAGCTCCCATTACGATTTTTTTGGAATCGTTGATTACCTTCCACACTGTTGAGAACTCTGCTCGTTATACATTCAACTTCATTCCTGCAATTAATATGCCAAACATATTAGTTTGAAAGCCTCAACACTGAAATCGTCGGTGTCCAACGAAGCTCGAATATTTTCTCGTAACTTTGCGAAAGCTTCTACGATCTCCGATTGTTAGTCGTCGAAAGTTTTTCCCAAGAAAGGAAAATCTTCGTCGGGATAGATTGTGAAAATCGCCGAGAGAAGAAGGCAGAGAGAGAGCGACGATTGACATTTCCATTCGAATAGTCACCGGAGGAATCGAAGAAAAAAGCAAAACTTTTTAACGACGCGAACCGAAGTGCACGACGTTCCCGCGCCAGAAGGCGTTAATCGTCCGCGTCGATTCGTTCGCCATTCAGTCTCAATCCAGCCGCAGCCCGGGAGATCGAGGAAACTATGCGGTAACGGAGGAGTCGCGCGTACTCACCTGGCCGTAGATAACGCGCCCCGCAGAGCGGGCCGAGCGCGCGCGAGGAACCTCCGGGATTCGAAATGCGACTTTTCAGTTCCCACTCCCGCGGATCCGACTCTCTCCGTCGCCGCGAAAGTTCAATCGCGAATGTCTCCTCTTCGCTCGCGGTAGAGCCGAATAAATTTCATGGCTGAGCGTCGGAACGCCCCTCGACGTGTCTGAAACGCAAAAGGCTTTCGTCGATTCGACTCAATTATCCGCGAAACTACCGCGAAAGTTTCGTTAACAAAGCGCCGTATCCGTCGTTCGCGTGTCCTCGGTGATAACTTAATCCGACGCGTCTCGCCAAGAAGAACTGCACTCGCTACGGTCGAGCTACATCGTAATACGTCTCGCGTCGGAGATACACACTGAATAAAATTAGAGTCTGTGTAAATATGCGCGCCGCCGAGAACGGCACTATCGGCTCTCGGGGCGCTCGGGGCGAGCGTGTTGTTAGCCTCATTACAAATTCCGGAACGTTCCCCCTCGGAGGCGTCGACGACAAGTTTTCGCCGTCTCGCTCGCGCCGCGGACCGATACGAGGCGAGAGGGAGGCGGGCGAGCGAAGGATCCGCTTCTGCGATCCATCACCTACGGATTACCCGTAGACTGATCTCTAATGCCGCTTAATTCTCGTGCGCCGCAAACTCCGCGTGACGTGACTGAATTTCCGGCGGTTTTCTCGCCGCCGCCCCCCGCACGTCCGGGACTCGCTTCGCCAACTCGTTGAAGATGTACGTCCCAACTGGTACGGAAAGCGAGAACGGCGTATCGCGAACAATTGTCGGCGAGAAAGTTGGAGTCGGAAAAGGACGAGGGAAAGAGGAGCGGCGGAACAAACGCGAGAGACGAGAGTCTCGGCATGCAGATCCGTCCAATTAAAGAGTCGAGATCACGTCCAATCGACCTCGTTCATTCGAACGAGTGCAACAAGTCCTCAAGCGAATCTGCATCGAGTGACCTCTTCTCTGTGAGCTTTTAAAGCAGCGATCGCCTTTCGGCTCTCTCCCTATTTTGGCTTTGAAGACATCGTTCTTTTAAGCTTGGTGGGACTCAATGAGACTTGTTCGAGATTTTAAGAATTACAACGATCCGTCGGTTCGTCTTCTATGCCTGGCCGTATTCGTCAGATGAGGCGAGTCGTCTTAGTTTCGAACAAGTCGGACGAGTCGGCCAGTCTGCGCGCTACGACTGATGAGGCAGTCCGAGCTTGAACGCAAAGCCGAACACTCTTTATTATCCGACTGCAATATTTCGTTTCAATTTCTGTTCATGACACTTTTCGGTGAGTATACGTTTTAGATCCCGGTAATGTGCTCAACAGTTTGCTTGTTCGTTCGCCCCTTCGTACGTCAGTTCGTCGGTTCGTCCGTCAAGGCGATCGATATCCTTGACGATAGCGGAGCTGAGCGAAGCAATTTAAGTACCGAATGCTTAAAGTGCCAGGTACTTAAAGTGCTGAGTATTCAAAGTACTGAGGACTTATTACGATTACAAGTGCTCGGCACTTTAAGTCATTTGTACTTGAAGCACTTTAAGTATTTTAAGTCATTTGTACTTGAAGCACTTTAAGTGTTTTGAGTCATGTGTACTTAAAGCACTTTAAGTATTTTGAGTAATTTGTACTATAAGCACTTTAAGTGTTTGAAGTAATTTGTACTTAAAGCACTTTAAGTATTTTAAGTAATTTGTACTTGAAGCACTTTAAGTATTTTGAGTAATTTGTACTTGAAGCACTTTAAGTATTTTAAGTAATTTGTACTTGAAGCACTTTAAGTATTTTGAGTAATTTGTACTTGAAGCACTTTAAGTATTTTGAGTAATTTGTACTCAAAGCACTTTAAGTATTTTAAGTAATTTGCACTTGAAGCACTTTAAGTGTTTTAAGTAATTTGTACTTGAAGCACTTTAAGTGTTTTAAGTAATTTGTACTTAAAGCACTTTAAGTATTTTAAGTAACTTGTACTTAAAGCACTTCAAGTATTTTAAGTAATTTGTACTTAAAGCACTTTAAGTATTTGAAGTTATTTGTACTTAAAGTACTTTAACTATTTCATTACTTATACTTCATATACTTAAAGTGCTTGTTAAGTATTGAATGTATCGAAACGAAGTCTCGAACTTAAAGTGCCAAATAAGTTTAATCTACTTTAAGTACCGCCCAGCTCTGACTTTAAGTACTTGAAAAAATATCAGTACTTAAAGTTCACCTGTACTTAATGTCGCGAACTTAAAGTGCCAAATATGTTCAATGTACTTTAAGTACTCGTCACTGCAGAAGTCCGTTGTTTCACAATAATCTTCTTTTGCCCTTAAACCTCATTCCAATTGTACAGAAAGCACAGTCACAAATAGGGATATTTACATCATAGGCTTCGGGGCCATTGGACCTTTGAGCTTTCGCATTCCCACAATCAAAGTTGTACATTGTTCGGCTGTGCGAGAAGAATGTGATATCGTGAAGTATTTCAGGTCAGAAGATCGGAATCATTAAAAGAGAAACGGCCGAGAGACTCTTGCGGGGCTTCCGTCATGAAAGAGCTGGAAGCTCAATAGCAGGACAGCGAGAACGAGCCGACGTTCGTAGTTCGAAATGCCATCGGTGCTTTTATTCTTTCGCCGGGGCTCCTCTATGGGCTTTCTCTGTGTGTGCGTCTTCGAATGTACCCTTTGATACGATGCAGCGATGCATCAATCGCCTCGGCTCTTTTTTTCTCTCACAGAGCGCGGCATTCAATTCTTCTGGTCAGTAGAAATGAGGTACGTCGCTGTCTCGAGGGTCCGATGGGAATGCCAGCAGAAGAATCGTCCAAACGCAATTTCCTCTATATCGTTTATTCTTTTTTTGCGTTTTTTTTGTCTATACCTTCGTCGTACGTATAATAACCGGGGACGTCGATGGACACGGCTACCCGAGCAGAAATTGTTGTAGGGATCCAGCTCGATACTTACTCGATTCCCTACGTGCAGGGATCTAGTCCAAGATCCAGTCAGAATCCAAACCCATGCACAAATCGAGGTAAGGATCCAGCTGGATACTTATTCGACTCCCTACGTGCAGGGATCTAGCCCAAGATCCAGTCAGAATCCGAATCCGTGCAGAAATTATGGTAGGGATCCAGCTGGATACTTACTTGATTCCCGACGTGCAGGGATCTAGTCAGAGATTCAGTCAGAATCCGAACCCGTGCAGAAATTGTGGTAGGGATCCAGCTGGATACTTACTCAATTCCCTACGTGCAGGGATCTAGTCGGAGATCCAGTCAGAATCCGAACCCGTGCAGAAATCGTGGTAGGGATCCAGCTGGATACTTACTCGACTCCCTACGTGCACGGATCTAGTCAGAGATCCAGTCAGAATCCGAACCCGTGCAGAAATTGTGGTAGGGATCCAGCTGGATACTTACTCAATTCCCTACGTGCAGGAATCTAGTCGGAGATCCAGTCAGAATCCGAACCCGTGCAGAAATCGTGGTAGGGATCCAGCTGGATACTTACTCGATTCCCTACGTGCAGGGATCTAGTCAGAGATCCAGTCAGAATCCGAAGATAAATGCAATTGTCGTAAATTGGATTCTGATCAGGATGCGCGAGCGGATCCCAATCTGGACTCCAGACCTTACTTCGCTAATAGCTGATTTTTAAATTCAAATCGGATTCTGGATTCTAATGAGGATATTCGGTTAACGATACCCCTGCGGCATCCCTATTAATGAGTAATTGGGAAATGCAAATCCGGTTTCAGCTGGATTCTTATACAGACACCTTATTTCGGGATTCCTTGTGATTTCCCCAGTTAGGCCAATAACTGATTTTAGGTTCCAAATTGGGATCCATCTGGATTCTTATAAGGACACCTCACATCGGGATCTCTGTTCATTTTTCCAGTTGCACTGATAACTGATTTTACTTTCCAAATTGGGATCCATCTGGATTCTTACAAGGATACCACTTTCGGGGCATCCTTGACAAATCCAGATCGCAAATCGGGATCTCTTGCGTTTTTTCCAGTTGCACTGATAAGTGATTTTACTTTCCAAATTGGGCTTCATCTGGATTCTTACAAGGACACCACTTTTGGGGCATCCCTCACAAATCTAGATCAGAATCCGATCGCAAATCGGGATCTCTTGTCATTTTTCCAGTTGCACCTATAACTGATTTTACCTTCTAAAATGGGCTCCATCTGGATTCTTACAAGGATACCACTTTTGGGGCATCCCTGACAAGTCCAGATCAGAATCCGATCGCAAATCGGTTCTCTTGTCATTTTTCCAGTTGCACTGATAACTGATTTTACTTTCCAAAATGTGATCGACCTGGATTCTTTCAAGGACACCACTTTTGGGGCATCCCCAACAAATTCGGATCAGAATCCGATCGCGAATCCGGACTCCCCGAAAGATTTCCGCACGGGTACCATTTCCGGTGGAAAATGATCGCAATTGCCGAGTCTATGGCGACGATGAGCCGCGGTGCGCGCTCCATTGATCGAAATTACGCACGACCGTGCGGAGCAAACAGAACCAAGAGAAGTTGGCTTACCCACGGAAGTGTAGGATTGCGCAGATACGGGTCTCGAGTACACAGCCGGGCCGCGAGCTGCGACCCAGTCAGTACATTGACGCAGCGGATAATCTTCGTTGCAACCCAACGCAGCTGATTAATTACCGGAATTTCCAGGAATTTGCGCGACACAACCGTTGAAATTAATTACAATTGCCTCGCGAAATCATGTCCCGCCGTCTACATTGCTCCTCGGTACGGTTCGACTTGCTCAAGAGCCCAATTGCGATATCGTCGGATTGCGTCAGGACTTTTTCTCTCACTCCCATCCTCTCGCGTCTGAGTATTTTCTCCCCGGTCGCGATAGTTTCGATAAAAGGAACGAAACAATTTCGTGCAGCCGCGCATGAAAGTGCGCTCGGAGGGTTCTCGGTCTACGTACCATTGAACCCTCAACGACCGACAAAATGAACGAACGAATGAACGAACAGCACACACACACACACACTCGGTTTCTCTCCGGGCGACGAAATTTCATCGTTTTGTGTACCCGTAATTTTTTATCGCCTCTTTTGCCAAAAGAACGATCCTCCAGGAACGTTAGCGCGAACTGGGAGGGTTTGGACCTTAAAGGCCTCGATAAAACGTGCTTCGGTGGCTCTCGGAGCGAAATGTGTGCACGCTCGGCTCGCCCTTTGGTTCTCCGACTCAACAACCGGGCCTTCTCGTCCTCAGCCGCAAGTCCTCGCTTCCGCAGCTGCCTTAATTTCGCTCACTCGTTACTTCTCATTGCACCCACTTATTCACAGCTCTCTCGCCGCCCCGAACGGCATATGAGCCGAGCTCCTCCATGCTCATGCGAACAATCTCAAATGCAACGCGGAGAAAATGTAACGACGATATTATGCAGCTTCACGTCGATCGACTAATACTGCGAATTTTCCGTAATGAAGAGAAAAAAGAAAGAAAAAAAACTAGCGCCGTCGACGACGCTTCGATGATTACGAAAAGCATTTTTTTCCACGCACCTGGCGCCGATTTGTCCGGTCGATTATGGAAATGAGAGTGAGATAAGTGGTGTATTCGTGATCGGCGAAAAACAAGTTATTATTATGTAAAGAAGAAAGATGTAATACCAACTTATACATTGTATGTAGATATCACGAGTAGATTTTGTTGGGATTCGAAGAATTTGGGCAAAAAAAGATTCGAAGAATTCGCCGTCCTTTGAGACGGACGGCAAAAACCGATGAACGAACGGGCGACCGGACGAACGGGCGGACGAATGGACGGTGGAACGAATGAACTGACGACCGGACGAACGAATGGACGGCCAAACGGAGAAACGGTCTTACGAACAGTCGAACGGTCTTACGAACGGACGAACGGTCTTACGAATGGTCTAACGGTCTTACGAACAGACGAACGGTCTTACGAACGGTCTGACGAACGGACGAACGGTCTTACGAACGGACGAACGGTCTTACGAATGGACCTACGGTCTGACAAACGGTCTGATTATCGGACGAACGGTCTGACGAACGGACGAACGATCTTACGAACGGACGAACGGTCTTACGAACGGACGAACGGTCTGACGAACGGACGAACGGACAAACGGTCTTACGAACAGACAAACGGTCTTACGAACGGACGAACGGTCTTAAGAACTCACGAACGGTCTTGCGAACGGACGAACGGTCTTAAGAACGGACGAACGGTCGTACGAATGGACGAACGGTCTGACGAACGGACAAACGGTCTTACGAACAGACAAACGGTCTTACGAACGGACGAACGGTCTTAAGAACGGACGAACGGTCTTGCGAACGGAAGAACGGTCTTAAGAACGGACGAATGGTCTTATGAACGAATGAACGAACGAACGGTCTTACGAACAAATGAACGGTCTGACGATCGTACGAACGGTCTTAAGAACGGACGAACGGTCGTACGAATGGACGAACGGTCTGACGAACGAACGAATGGTCTTGTGAACGAACGAACGAACGAACGGTCTTACGAACAAATGAACGGTCTGACGAACGGACGAACGGTCTGACGATCGTACGAACGGTCTGCCGAACGGACCAACGGTCTTACAAACGGACCAACGGTCTTACAAACGGACGAACGGTCTTACGAACGGACGAACGGTCTTACGAACGGACGAACGGTCTTACGAACGGACCAACGGCCATACGAACGGACCAACGGTCTGACGAACGGACGAACGGACGAACGGACGAACGGTCTGACGATCGTACGAACGGTCTGACGATCGTACGAATGGTCTGCCGAACGGACGAACGGTCTTACGAACGGACGAACGGTCTTACGAACGGACCAACGGTCTGACGAACGGACGAACGGACGAACGGTCTGACGATCGTACGAACGGTCTGACGATCGTACGAATGGTCTGCCGAACGGACGAACGGTCTTACGAACGGACGAACGGTCTTACGAACGGACCAACGGTCTTACGGACTGAACAACGGTCTTATGAACGGACAAACGGACCACTACAATTTTAAAAAATGTTTAAAGATCTTCCAATTTCCATATGGTTGACACTACGTCTAAAAATACAAGGAAGATGAGAAACCACGATTCCAGAATTTCCGTCTCGCGTACCACATATCGAAAAAATTGTTATACCGGCAGGCAAACGAATGAGAAGTAGCTCAATGAGGTATACATTTGTCCCGGATAAATACACGTAGGTTCGCTCTCGAGGTGGCTAGTAACCCATCCGAAGCTTTGCACGCGGTCTCGTTTGCACACAGCGCCCGGAACACGAGACGGGTTCTTGCGAAAGTTTGCGATGCAAAACGAGCGCCCGAGAGGAATCGAGCCAGGGATAAAAGAAGGGAGGACGAGAGAGGGTTAGGCACATTAATAACGAATTCCGCAGCGGCCGGAGAGCAAGACGAGAAATGGAAATAACGCCGGGAGGAGAAAGACAGCGCGGCGCGACCGAACGAGCAGACGGAAGTGAGTCTCGAGTTTTACTGTATGCAAATCGCAGCGAGTCGGTCGATACGGCCTAATGGAAAGCGGTGTATCGTCTCTTTTCCGGCTCTCCGCGGCGCGCCGGGCGAGAGAGCGCCCGACTGCCTCTTTGCATGCTTCACGCGAGAGCTCGACTATTTATCACGCCCTTCGCGGCTGCGGCGCTTAAACCTTGACTTTCCTTCGTCGCAATTCGAGCCTCGAGATGTACAACCACCTCGCGCTCGGCTCTTAACCCGACTCGGCGAAGATATTCCAATTGTTTCCGCGACACTCTCGCGCATACGAATTTCGAAAAATGCCACAAAAACGTCCCTAAGTGGTCTCGAAATCGCTCTCAAATCCCTTTACAAATATCTAACATTTCAGAAAACTTTTTCATGTCAAAAAAAAATTACATGTTGGACAAGAAAAACAAAAGAATGCTCGGCAAACCCACTTTCGGTGCGAAATTCATTTTCTTTGCGAAAAAGTTCCTTAGAATTTATTTGCGAATGAAAAAAAAGTCAAAAAAATACCATCTTGACATTTTTTCCCGAGAAGAAGAAATTATCAAATTGGAAGGCTCGTTATTGAATATTGGACTCGGCGACGCTCGGCGCGCGTGGGTTTTCGTCTTTTGTTTCTCGACCAGCGAAATTCGGTGTCTTATTCGCGTTCAGCGGGTATTCATTCACCATCCACCGAATACTCGTCGAGACAGTCTCGCTCTCGTGTCCCATTACAACGAAAATGGAGTGGTAGAAAAAAAAAAAAAAAAAAAGAAAAATTGTGTCGCGTTACTTCGGTTACGATATCAAGAGATATGGGTTTCGGTCTCGATTATTCAAAGTACTTTGAAGGAGCCAAAAATAAGAGAAAGGAAAGAAAAAGCCGCGGATGGCGCGTTCGCGAGACGCGGACAAGGACGCGGCTGGGACGTAATTTGAGTAACCAGGATTGATGGACTTTGCGAAGCGCCTTTCAAGGATCCTAATATGTGACTCTTCGGAAGCCTCGAGGTGAAAAGCCACCCCGCGAACCGCCGCCGCCGACCCCCCGTCGCCGAGTTAATGTCGAGTGAAATTCAATTCGAAAGTTTCACAAGATTATGTAGACCGTGTGACGCGACGAGTTTCTCCCCGGCGACGGATTCCGATAGCGAGAATGGTCCGATAACACGAGATCACTTACAATTTTTTTTTTTTTTTTTTTTTTTTTTTAGCACCATGATATTTAAGGCTCATCGCCGACCGAGCCTGCGAAAACCGCGCTTGGATTCGTGTTCTACAGAGCTGGGCGGTACTTTAAGTACATCGAACTTATTTGGTACTTTAAATTCGAGACTTTAATTTTTGAGTTATTTTTTCAAGTACTTAAAGTCAGAGCTGGGCGGTACTTAAAGTACACTGAAGTTATTTGGTACTTCAAGTTCGAAACTTTAAGTACTGATATTTTTTCAAGTACTTAAGGGCGGAGTAAGGTTAATTCGGTGAAAAGAAGGCATGTTTTCAAGATTTTTTTTCGGCGACACAGATATTCAGTAAATTTCCATAGAATAATATAACGTTTGAACAACATTTTCCGAAATTTTCATCGCAAAATATTCAAAATTGAGCGAGTGACAATGAATCTCCGGAGGCGCCTCGAAAAAAAGTTCTCAAAAGATTAATTTTGCACAATAATAATTCCAAAATGTTATTAACAAATTGACGATAAACAAACAATTGGTCAACGAATTTCGCCGCAACCCAATTTTTTGAGACGCTCAAGTACTCATAACTTCGTTAATTTCGCTCCGATCGACTTGAATTTTAACACAATATTTTTGAGATATTATAAATTCATTTAAAAAAAAAAAAAAAAAAAGTTTAATACCTTACCCCGCCCTTAAATACTCGGGACTTTAAGTACATGGCACTTTAAGTATTCGGTACTTAGAGTGCTTTACCCAGCTCTGTTCTATAATATAAAAAAAAATGACACACTAAAAAATCTCCAATATCCGGACGAACGCGGGAAGAATGACAGAATATTCGGTTGTTGAGCGACGGCTCAGAAAATTTATGTAATTTCTCTCGATAGGATGATAAATTGCAACGTTACTTGAATGAAATTCCTCCGAGAAGGGTGAAAAAACATATATCATCGATGATACGTCATTTTTGCCCAAGAATCGGTGGAAAAAGCGCGGACTGTTTTCTTGAAAAAAAAAAAAAAAAAAAAAAAAAAAAAAAATGTCGTTGAAAAAAGGGTCGATCCGCTTTCACCCCAAAGAGAGGGGGGACGAAACGGCGATTCTCTGATTCGTCGTGGGATTGAATTTTCGAAAGAATCCCGTCGGTTCTGCGCCGCTCTTACTAAAGAACAAAAAAAAAAAAAAAAAAAAAAAAAAAAGCTCGAGACCGGATAAGAATCGAGTTCCATTAGTCACGAGAGAATGGAGAACCGTCTCGAGGCTGAGGCGCGGAGCGAGGCAAATGCGGCTGCTTTATCCGAAACTTCCCGGGGTGGAAGTGAAAAAAATGTTAAGCGCCAAACGGGCCGAAACGACGGTAAACAATCGAGATTTTAATCTTCCTATCAAAACGCTCTCTTTTCGCGTCATTGTTCGGCTCGGAGGACTTATTTAACGAATGAGAAAAGCTAAAAAAAAAAAAAGCTCCAGATCTTTTTCCATTATTTTTCTTTAATATGGCGTTAAGAAATGCAATGAGGGGGGAAGAAAAAAAAAAAAAAAGAAAAAAGGGAATCACGTTTTATTCGGGTCTCGGAGAGGATAAAGCGAGGCGGGCCGGGAGAAGCGACGGGAGAGCATATAAATGCGACAAGAGTCGGAAAATGAGGAAAATCCACACCCTCGACCGAGTGTGGCTTATCTCGCTACAGTCGCCCGAGGGCGACTCGGGAATATCTTACAGTTCGTAAACAGTCGAGAGATTGCCGGGACGGACGGATATGTATCGTAAAGCCCCCCGTCGTAGTGCGTTTCTCCGGCGACGTTGAAGAGACGAGACGGCGCTGCACGGAACCCCGTCGCAGCGAGGGCCGCTGCGAGGCGAGGAAGTAAATCAAACAAGACAACGTTTTTCACCTCCATTTCGCTCGCGCCTCGGCGTGCTTCGCATCGGTATTTCGACGACGCTGTTTTTACGGGCTCGAATCAAACGGGGCGAAAGAGCATCGCGTTTCAAAAATTGGAAAAAAAAAATGGGACAGTGAAACGAGACGATATTTGGTTGGATCTGTAACTGGTCACGTGGAAAGCGGTGCTTAGAATGAAAATTTCCGAGGCTTTGCGCCAGAAAAGCAAAACAAGAGACGTCTTATTGAATTTCAGAAAAAAATTTAAGCCTTTTGAAAATTCCCAACTGGAGCAAAAAAAATTAATATAAAATAATGTCGAAAATTAGAAAAAATTTGTGTAAATAAAAAAAGTTTTTGGCTGGTTAATGAACATCGGCAGTTATTCCCCATAATTTGTCATGATTTATTTTATACTTTTTTTTTTATTGATGAGTCTGTTTTTGGCAGTTGAGAGCTTTTTTTAATTTTTTTTTTAATTCAACAAGATACTTTTCTTTTGCTTCGAATTTTAGAGCAGAATTTTGAGCACCACGTTTCAAAAATTAGAAAAAAAAAAAAAAAATAGTACAGTAAAAGGGGACGATATTTGGTTGGATCTGTAACTGGTCACGTGGAAAGCGGTGCTTAGAATGAAAATTTCCGAAGCTCTTTGCGCCAGCAAAGCAAAACAAGAGACGTCTTATTGAATTATTGAAATAATTTGAAAAATTACACAAAGTTTGTGTAAATAAAAAAAGTTTTTGACTGGTACATGAACATTGGGAGTTATTTCCCATAATTTATTATTAATTATTTCATACTTTTTTTTATTGATGAGTCTGTCTTTGGCAGGTGGGAGATTTTTTTCATTTAAAATTTTTTTTCTAATTCAACAGGATACTCTTTTTTCGCTTCGAATTTCGGAGCGTATTAGTCGGTGCATTAAGAACCTTAAAAAAATTGGCAACGTGAAAGTCTTTGTGGTTTACCGGAAAAAAAATATTATGCCAAAATGAATTGTTACTTTTTTTTACCTCGGGAAGCTCTTCGTGTTCCACTTTCCCAATTTTTTTGGCACACTTTTCACGCGCCGCGGGTTTTATTCACAGTAAAGTTAAATATCTCGAATTCAAATCAACAAAAAATGTGGCTGAAAAAAACTTTCGCCATTCAAATATTTATATAAACGGTAAGAATAAAAGTATAAAACCTATTACAATCACCGTTCCGTGTGAGAACCAATCATTTTTGGTTTGACTTCGCTTTCCGGGACTGTACAAAAAAAAAGAAAAAAATCCAGAAGTGTGGAATAAAAGATGTGAAAAACTTCACAGAGAATACTTTCAAGTGGCGCCGGAACTTGGCGAAGTATTAAAAATATCCGAGAGAGAAAAAACGTGGCTCAGCTGGCGGTAAATGCTTTAATGAGAGAATTTCTGAAGGCTACTAAAACTTCGAACTGCTACAAGCCTGGAAAGGCATTCGTTAAATTGTCCTTCCGAGTCCCCGTAAAGGGTTTAGAAAGACTGGAATGTCCCATCCGAGACCTGCAACGAAATAGCAACACGGGAAGCGCGCGCGGCGCAACGCGAGATTTTTGAGAGCGGCGAAGCTCCATCGAACGTTCGTAAAAGCTCGGTGGCACATAAAATATAGGGCGCGTCGAACCATGGTGGAATCGACGAATATCTATCGTTCGCCCATTGACCCGTGTCAATTGGTCAAAGTTCGATACCCGCCTCTGTCGCTCCCCTCTCGCGTAGCCTCGTCGCGCTTCGAATCTGTTTCGTTCCGTTTCTTTATTAATGGTTTAATCTCTCGCCTCTGACCGCCCGTCGGTATTCGGCGTTTTTCAATTTGTCAATTTTCCTTGACCGTTCGGCGCGCAGCGACACAGCTCGGGTGACTTTGTTAATTGAAAAATTTTTCGAATTGCCAATGTATGGTCAATGGGCGTTCGCGTTTATGGCGATATACGATGTTTAGGCAAGTATTAGGCAATCGTTGGTTTGGAGATATAAGACCATTGGTCGAACGAACATTGACGAGCCAATCGCCGGATTGTCAATCCGAGGAGAATGTTCCGCCGAGAAGTAAACCATCAATCAATGGTTGAATTTGCCGCCTTTTTCGGTTCGTGTCTAAACCGAACAATCGTGCGCATGCAGATTTCCGACCAACGTTCAGTCGAAGATTGATACGCCAATCGAGACCACAAAACGCCCATATGAGGCCAGAACTTCGCCATCAATCAGCTTTGGCCGCTAGATGGCGTTAATCGTCGTTTTTTCTCGCAAGCGAAAGGGTCTGCGAGCCGCGATATAAGGCCATGAGAATTTTACAGTTTTGGAGGACACTAATGTTGCAATGAATTTTTGACCGGTTTGCCGATTTAAGACCAATAGTCGATCTAACATCGACAAGCCAATCGTTGGTTTGTCGGTTCGAGGAGAATGTCCAGTCGAGAATTAAACCATGAATCAATGGTTTAATTTGGCGCCATTTTCGGTTCGAGTCGAAACTGGACATTCGTCGGCATGCAAATTTCGACCAACGTTCAGTCGAAGATTGATACGCCAAACGCCTACATAAGGCCAGCATTGCGCTATTACACGGTTTTGGCCGCTAGATGGCGTCAATCATGCTTTTTTCTCGAAAGCGAAAGGGTCTGCGAGCCACGATATAAGGCCATGAGAATTCTACACTTTCGGAGCACACGAATACTGTAATGTATTTATGACCAGGTTCTGTTCGCGCACTTCGCATGCTAATATCAATCGTTTCAATCGAAGGACGGCGGAATTCGCGCGTTCGCCGATGCGTACTGCTGCGGAACGATGACGTCGACGTTGACGATTACCATTTTGTTGATCTCGTGGAATACGCCCCCGGGAGACGACCGCGTGTTGTTGCAGCGAACGCGACGGAAGCCAATCGATCGGGCCGACCCGAGAACGAGCGAATTGCAACATTGTCATCGCTCGAACGACCATTTACTCGGTACAGTCGTGAAGCACCTTATGATAATCGGGATAATTCGAATATCGCGAATCCTCGCGCTCGCGATCGTCGAACCAACATTTGCCGAGGGCGTGCGACAGCGGCAGCTGTTTCCACAGCGAGAGAGTCGCTGATCCGAGGGATCCGAAGACCAATCGCCCGCTACATCCCTTTAATTGCGTATCCCGCATGTTGGATCTGCCGATCTCGATAAGAGCTCGCTGGGATTTAGGAAACCGAGAAACAAAATAAATCGCATCAGCGATTCAAAACATTTCAAATAATTTTTAAAAACCGCTTTTCAAAAATGTTTGAATAATTTCGAAAAAGCTTTTTTCAAAAACATTTTAAATAATTAAAAAAAAATGTTTTTCCAACAATTTTCAACAATGAAAAAAACGTTTTTCCAAAAAATTTTGATAATAAAAAAAAATGTTTTTCCAAAAATTTTCAATAATTAAAAAAAAATGTTTTTCGAAAAATTTTCAATAATTAAAAAAAAATGTTTTTCGAAAAATTTTCAATAATTAAAAAAAAATGTTTTTCCAAAAATTTTCAATAATCAAAAAAAAATGTTTTTCCAAAAACTTTCAATAATAAAAAAAAATGTTTTTCCGAAAATTTTCAATAATTAAAAAAAAAATGTTTTCCCAAAAATGTTCAATAATGAAAAAAAAAAAAAAATTCAAAAATGTTCAATAATTAAAAAAAAATGTTCTTCAAAAAACTTTAAATAATTTTGAAAAAGTTGTGTTTCAGCATGGAATAAACTGGTTAATCGCACAATGTTGATTCATTATCTAATAAAACTATATCGAATAAAAAAAATTTGAATGTCAAATAATTTTTTCTCAATGATAATTACACGCGAAAACTTTTCGAATTATCGAAAATTTCATGAATCGGACTTGATTAATTTTGTCGCAAAATTGAAACAGCTGATGAATTTCGGCCAACTTTCGCCGACGCGTGTCAACGGACTACGGAGCTGAGCGATGTCCCGACGGTTGTTTCGGCTTCCGGACGACGGATCGACTGTCAATGCGACGGTTTGTCTTCGGGCAATGTGGCGTTGCGGATCACCGCTGGCCGAGAGGCGACGTTGATTCATGCGAGAGAATCAAAACATTCTTAACGTTCGAGCGTCGGCTCCGCCGTATATGTTTCTCGGCTGCTCCGCGATCGCGGAATAAATGTGGCAATCTTCGAGGGAATCTGACAAGAATAGTTTCTATACTTCGCTTGCTCTTCGACTCCTCGATTCGTATCGCTCGATTTAGCAGCGAGCGCCTTTCAATCTTTATCTCGTTTCTCGCCGATCCTCCGTCGCTCGACGATCCTTTCTGATTTTCCTTCTTATTTATTTTTTCGTCTCTCAACTCTTCCTCCAGTTTTTTTCGTAGGGGAGAGCGGGGCAAAATGACATACCGGGGCAAAATGGTATGAAATGGTCAAATGAAGTCCCCCGTACGATAGAATTGGGGCAAAATGGGACAAGAGAAAGTCCCATCAAAGTAGATTTTTTTGCTGTCCCATCTTGCCCCAATACCATTCTGCCCTGGTCCCATTGTGCGTGAATACCATTTTGCCCCGGTATGCCGTTTTGCCCCGCTCTCCCCTACATCGTTCATTGGTCGGGCGTGCTTTCGGTCCGACGTTCCGAAAACGACGAGATGTATCAGAGAACTGATTTATCTAAAAGTTATACGCGCACGTGCTTCCCACTCGCAGTATTTCTATGGTCGCCTCTCGTGCCTTTCATTCGCGCGACTCTCTTTCAAAAGTGTGTTACACACAATGTTACAGAGCGTAGGAAGAATGTCGCTCTCTCGGGTTGCCATGACGGCTTTTATTCGAAAATGTTCAAAAGTGACTGGAGTTAACGGGCGCAAGTTTCTTGATATACAGCCGCGGAGAGCGAGGATCGCGGAGGGTGCGAAGGCAAACCCTGCTCAAAAGGGTTTCGCTCTCGACTCTTCTCACACGAGCAAGCGAACGCCCACGCGTCGCACACGAGGCGAACGAAATACATTTCTATTTTTCTCACCGATAAAGATAATGGAGTCTCGACTCGGAGGAGAGTGGGCGAATAATGGACCAGGCTCATTCTAGCGAATAGCAACGATATCACGTGCTTGCGTGGAAAACGCGCGTGCGTTTTCATATCGCAATATCGGTTTGAGTCGGGTCGGTTAGCATGTAAGGCGATTTCCAGGGCTTGATCAGGCAAGGTTATCGCAGCCTGATTACTGCCTGAGCAACATACGGAACAAAAGTCTATCAATCAAAGTTATATCAACCTCAATTCCTGGTCCGGGTTAATTATACAAATTAAACGCGGAAAATAGATTTTTGTTCCTGTTCCCTGATCCGATTTTGAAGATGCTCAAATTCTTTGAAGTTTCGTCTTTGTGAACACAATGTCGATATGGAAATGCGAGTCAGGTCGGCAGAAAGTGATCCAGATCTAAGCCATGTAAAATACGACAAGATCAACAGATCAAACACGACCGTGGTACAAAATTCTAATAGGTCAAGTATGTCAACGTAGTCCAAACGACTACTGGTCAAAGCACCGAGTCGCGGCCATCTGCTACTAGATTATTCAACGATTTGGCATCTGCTACGTTGCAGGAAACGAGAACCTCGGAATAATCACTCGCTTTGCAGCGCATCGACGTTGAAAGCTGACTAAATGTCCCCTAGCAGGTTCGTGTACAGTAAATCTGTCAAAAAACCTACCGTAGATTCTGTCACCAGTCCTGCAGGTGATGTTTGCTAAACCTACCAAGACACCTACCAAAAAACCGACCGTAGAATTCTGCCACCAGTCCGAGCGGTGATGTTTGACAAACCTACCAAGAAACCAACCGACGCTGATGTTAGTAGGCTTAGTAGGTTTTCACGAAACGACCGAACACCTACCGTCCAACCTGCTGGGCCCGGGCCTATTTCGTACAGTAAGCTTCGAGAAAACCTACTGCAGGAGTTTGCCACCGGACCTACTGGTGATGTCTACCAAACCTACCGCCGCTGATTTTAGTACGCTTAGCAGGTTTCCACGAAGCAACCGAACATCTACCGTCCAACCTGCTCGGCCCGGGCCTATTCCGTACAGTAAGTTTCGAACAAACCTACTGCAGGATTTTGCCACCAGACCTACTGGTGATGTCTACCAAACCTACCAAGAAACCTACCGCTGCCGACTTTAGTACGCTTAGCAGGTTTCCACGAAACAACCGAACATCTACCGTCCAACCTGCTCGGCCCGGGCCTATTCCGTACAGTGAGTTTCGAACAAACCTACTGCAGGAGTTTGCCACCAGACCTACTGTTGATGTCTACCAAACCTACCGCCGCTGATTTTAGTACGCTTAGCAGGTTTCCACGAAACAACCGAACATCTACCGTCCAACCTGCTCGGCCCGGGCCTATTCCGTACAGTAAGTTTCGAACAAACCTACTGCAGGAGTTTGCCACCAGACCTACTGGTGATGTCTACCAAACCTACCGCCGCTGATTTTAGTACGCTTAGCAGGTTTCCACGAAACAACCGAACACCTACCGTCCAATCTGCTGGGCCCGAGCCCATTCTGTACAGTAAGTGTCCAGCACACCTACCGTTTGTACACGTCGGCTTGCATCAATGACAACGTTTACCATTCATATGGCGGACGAACTGTGAATGCTTCCAGTTTTTATTAGCCTCAGCAACAAGTTTCTCGTCAAATGGACATGGTACTCATTTGTATAATCAAGATTTTCGAAACTCGGTAGGTTGGGCGGAGGTTTTGCAAACATCATCACTCCGTCTGGTGGCAAAATCCGCCGGTAGGTCTTGGTAGGTGTTGCAGTCGGTTTCGGAAAAATGATGGTAGGTTTCACGGTTTAGGAAACTGCTAAGGTCTGCTCGTATGATCCTTCTCAGCAAGTCGACGTTTCCATCCCTGCAACACAACAAATGCGCCCTCAGCGAGATGATACGGTACGACCTCAACAGATCAAACACGTGATATAAAATTCTGGAAGCCCAATATGTCAACGCACTCCAAACGACTACTCGTGGTCAAACCACCGAATCGCTGCCATCCGATGCTGGAATATTCAGCGATTCGGCATCTGCCACATTGCAGAAAACGAGAACCTCGGATTAATCCCTCGTTCCGCAGCGCATCGACGTTGAAACCCGACTATTCGCCGTCGATGCGTCCGGGAATACTCGGAAATTATGCATATTTCGGTCAATCTGCGGGTCGCAACTAACACACCGACACTCCGGTAATGCTCAAAGCTTTCGGGTTCTCTGCAGTAATTTTCACATCAGCCTCGCAAACGGATGAGTACGCATAGCATGCGCACACGAGTGTAACGCAATGCCCCTCGAAGAGTTGATGTACGCGATACACGGAAACAGTTGCGCTGAGCATCAATCCATTTCGGACCATTCATGCCGTCATAATCCTTACGAATCGCACAGTCCTTCGCCGGACTGCCCACCGCTGCATCGAGTAGCCAACCAATGACGCATCCTCCTCGTTCGTCCATTCCCGCTCGTTAAGCTCTCGCATTACATAGAAGCTCCAAAAATGGTTTCGATTGGTTATATAACGCGAAAGCTAATGATAATGGAGGCTGAGGTTGCCGAGGGAACAATACAAGGTATCGAACGGCACCCGACCAATGGACCATCAACCAAATAGAAAATTAATGTTCGTTAGGCCGGTTATGGGGCTCCGGTCGATTGCGGCTGACCGCACGACGTTTTTTCTCTCCGCCACTTCCTCTTTCCGGCGCTTTATGCTTTTATTGACCCCGCGAAACGAGCCTCGTCGCGGTCCCATTTGGAACTCAGAAACACGAGAACGAACCGGAACCGTTTGAATATTTCGCAAATTTCGCACATTTCCCTCTCGCTCCACGTCCTCGGGATGTTTCACACACGGTTCAACAATTCGTTTTACTGTTTTTTCTTTTTTTTTTTTTCGTTCTTTCATTTGAATTTCATTGTTACCCCCTTTCATTCGCGGTATTGTGCCGCTCGCCGGGTCGGCGAATTCGAGATTTCTTTTAATATTGTTTCCGAGTCCGTGTTTACCGTGCGATGTTGGAGCGACGAGCAAACAGGAATGCGGAAGAAGGAAGGGAACGGACACACGGGGGATGAAGAGTGGCGGTGACGCAGGAATACACCCACTTGCATTGTTTCACTGGAGTTGGGTGATTTTTTTTTTTTCTTTTTTTTTTCTTTTTTTTTCAACGTCAACATCAGACCCGAGGCGAGAAATTTGATTCAACGGACAGTTTTGCATACGTTCCGCGACGATCCTCCGCGAGAAGCATTTCGCATTCTACGGTCCACTTGGTTAACCCGCGCGGCCCCCACACGTTTCCTTTCCTCGGCGCAAAGGTCGCACAAACGACGCTGATTTGTTTTTTATCAAGCACTGCTTTGTGTACCTTCGAGCGGCGTTCCGTCTCGAACGAGACCGTCCCTTATCGCGTTCCATTCGAGTTTCATTTCGTTCCTCGCACTGCTCGCGAATGTGAAATTCTCGCGAAGATAACAAGACGTCAGAGGCACTTTTCGTCGTTACTTCAATGCCGACTGAAAGATATTTGCGAAATTGGTGCTACGTGGAAGATGGGGCGATGCGAATCGTTTTGGCTATTCAAGCTTTCTTGATATTCACGATTTTTGAACTGAGAAAAAGATTCATTTTCCAGTGAACGAGCGTTAGTTTCGATTAGTGGCTCGTTTTTCACGCGAGATAACGCTCGGGCTCGGCCATCTCGTGGCGAAGCGTTGAAGCTTTCTGCCTCACGAGAGAGCAGACGAAAATACGAGAGAAGGACAAAAATTTGCTTTTTCTCGAATGTGAAATAGATGCATTTCTTTTTGTTTATTTTCAGTTCGATTTCACCTCGCAGTGCGAAGCAAAGTAAACCTTTGTCGGTTTCACGTCGAGATTGGGTCGACTTATATGCAGTCGAGCAGCCCTTTCAGTGGCGAGAAAAGGAATCGTGGCGGTGGCCACCTAGCGGCGAATAGCGGAACCATCCGCGGCGCGGAATTTGAATTGACGTTTCGCCAGTGGAATTTCTTCGGGAATAAACTTCTCACTGTCGGCGATGTGTTGTTCATTAGCACGATGATAGAAAAATGGAGACAAATCATAATTTTTTCGGGTAAGCAGATTTCCAGAACTTTAGGTATGGCTCTAAATTTGCTAATTTGGGAAGCTTGGATAAAAATTGATCAATATTCCATGAAATGTCGGTTGCGCCACTTCATTTCGTCTGGTTCATTTTGCCCCATCTTGCCCTACACCGTTCTTATTCAATTCTCCGCACTTAGCCGAGGAAAACACGTATTCTGCAGCGATGTGGCTCTTGTCTGGCTCATGCGATTCTTCTAAAGCGAGTCTTCTAAAGGCCATTTGAAATATAAATCCGTATTTCCCGTACGCGATACCGTAAGCGACAATGTCCTTTTCACTGCTTTCATCCTCAACCGCATCTCCTGTATCGGACCTACAGAAAAGAAGAAAAAACAAAATGATGATAGTACCAAAGTTCCTGCACTCTGCGGATTTATTAATCAGGTTTACGCGTGCCTCGGGGCTGTTGCCAAGCTCGGGGTTATAATTATTTTCGTTTATACAAGGCCGACTTGTAGATTAGTTTCGTAAAGATTTCCCAAGAGTTGGGATATGTTCGGAGCGCTTACGTCGGGCACAGGTGAGAGCCAACAGCGAAGCGAGGGCGCGCCGAACGGAACGGTGTATTTTCGCTCGATCTCCGTAGGTAGCGGAAAAATACAACTTGAGCCTTTGGCTTCTCTGGATTGTCGTTGAAGCCTTGGGTACACGTCGCTCACGTCCGAGTCGGAGTATTTGTTTGCCGACAAGAGACCGTTTGATCTCTGATCCAGAAAAAAAGAAAAGAGAAAAAAACAGAAAAAACACGATGGAAGAAACGATAGCAAAGGCCCACGGGCAGACGAAGAGATGCTATCCCAATAAGGACGAACGACTCCGAGTCGATCGTCGAAGCTTCTCCGCTAACGATTGGCGCTCCAATATTTAACTTTAATTAATTCTCGGTAATCGATTCTTGTAAAAGACAAGCAGTATCGGTGAAAAAAGAAGCGGCAAAGTAAAACAAAAACATAAGGAATAACGACTCCTTAAAAAATGAAGTTGAAATACAAAACAGGAGGAAAAATATGTTTCGCAAAAATTCGTTCACTTTGGTTGAATTTGGTTGGTTTGGTTGGTTTGGTTGGTTTGGTTGGTTTGGTTGGTTTGGTTGGTTTGGTTGGTTTGGTTGGTTTGGTTGGTTTGGTTGGTTTGGTTGGTTTGGTTGGTTTGGTTGGTTTGGTTGGTTTGGTTGGTTTGGTTGGTTTGGTTGGTTTGGTTGGTTTGGTTGGTTTGGTTGGTTTGGTTGGTTTGGTTGGTTTGGTTGGTTTGGTTGGTTTGGTTGGTTTGGTTGGTTTGGTTGGTTTGGTTGGTTTGGTTGGTTTGGTTGGTTTGGTTGGTTTGGTTGGTTTGGTTGGTTTGGTTGGTTTGGTTGGTTTAGTTGGTTTGGTTTTTGGTTTAGTTTTTGGTGTGGTTTTTGGATTGGTTTTTGGTGTGGTTTTTGGATTGGTATTTAGTTTGGTTTCTGGTTTGGTTTCTGGTTCGGTTCGGTTTTTGGTTCAGTTTTTGGTTTGGTTTTTGGTTCTGTGCCTCGGGTCGACCTCCCTGAATCCGGATCATGTTCTCTTACAATTCGCGTGTAGCTCTGCATGCGGAGAGCGGGGGAATGATTCCACGTAATTCGGTAAAGAGTGATACCCGAGTAAAGGGTTGTACAGGAGACCTATTAATCGTGTCCAGGTAAGCGAACCTCCAGCGTCCCTTGACCATTCGGGTTGATTGCCTCTGTTACCGGTTCTCTGCGATCCTTGCTATCTCGGAAGTCGCGCGAAATACGGCGCCACGATTGAGGGTCACGCCAAGAATCCATAAGTTAATCTGCGTCGGGTGTAGGTAGCGGAGTATTCAATTTCGCTTCTCTCCCAAAACCCGTCCCATCCTTCACTTCCGCTATTGCACCCGGTATAGTGCCCGGTCAGCAATTATCCGGCGTAAGCGTTTCTCACCGAAAACGCAATTACACCGCGAACTACTTCACCCGTCCGCCGTCCCGAACCCTTTAACAACGCCCTTTTCAGACGGTGTATCGAGGCATGCACTCACCGCCCCGTGGGCCGATGACCGCTACGAACGACGAGGGCTTATCGCGTTAACGCTCATTGGTTTCAAGCTCATTCTGTCTCAAAGTGTCTGCTATCGATTGGTGGAGATACCATTGAAATTTGGCTTATGACAAACAAATGCATTTATCCTTCGTCGGAAGAGAAACTGAGGAACATCACTCCTGGGTCTTCTTCAGCGAGATGCGATCCGGTAGGGTTGAATGGCCAACTTCAGGCAGATCTGAAAAAGTTCACGAAACCATGAAATTATCCTGCTGCAAGCATCACTATTTCCGATCTGGGCCAACCTCGTTCACAAACAATCATGAGCGACTGCATTTTTGGTCGGCCAAACCTCCCCGTCCCTTTAAGAGCACACGACGGAGCCTCGGTCGGTAACAAAATAGCTTTCCCCATCTTATCCAAAATGGTTGCACCGACGACTAGGAAACTAGGTTTTTGTATCATGAAAACCAATCAGCTTTCAAATGACAAAGCAATAATTTAGAACCCAATAGAACAGACCATCGGAGCAACTTTCGGGCTAATTACTGACAAAGTCTCCCGATTTCTTCCAACTTCCAATTACAAGTCATCAATAATTGTATAGCTTCAACCACCAATGACCAGTCGACATCGCAGAGCTCGTCCAGATTCAAGATTTTTCCAAAATCCTCGCTTACTTCCTAGAACAACGAAGCTTCCCCTTGGATAGTCGGCCTTCGCCAACCCCCCTGTAGCTCCGCCTAAATTCGATACCCGCCAAACGAGAAGCACCAATAATACGCGTTAATTGCTTGTCGTCCGCTTGCAATTAATATCGAGGAGTATCGCACGTGATAGAAGTTGAACGACGATTCCAGCCGAGCGGATAGACGATAGTCCCGCGAACATCGGTAATGGTCGAGGGGCCGCAAGCTCTATTGGTTGGCTCTTGTTTCCTCGCTGGGGAGGAGTGTGGCTTGTCTGCCACGGCGAACGGGGCCAACGTAGTCGTACGTCGAAATTGAACAATGCTATGCGAGTTATGTTGGCAGCGGAGGACGCGAGAGGAAGAGACATTGTCCGACTTCCTATCCTCCTCTCGGGGGTTCCCTTTGCTGGTGGTGCGCTCTCTGACCCTAACCCTTGCCTTCGTCCGCGCCTTAACCGTTGGCTCGGTAATCCCTCGTTACAAACGCTATTCCCAACCCCCCCAAACAGGGGGGGCTGTTCGTGTACTCGGGAGTGTCTGTGTGTGTGTGTGTTATAGTCGAACTAGCACCCTCGTGCCGGTAAGCTGCGTTAACCCCCCTTCGCACCGTCTCGCCCCTGATAGCGCTTGCGCTCGATCCTCGCAATCCTCAGCTCTCTGCACTATTCTATATTGCGACCGTAGCGCTCTGGGGCATCCACGTGTGTCGCTGGTATATGCTCGACCGATAGGTACAGCGCCACGATAACCCGTGAAGCTGTATCAGATATACCGAAAGCTCCGTCGTCCCCTTTCGACCGATGTTGAAATAACGTTGATTATCGGCCCGCGATACTACGTCCACGTCCCATTAGACAATTCAACCGGCTAACTTTGATAGGACGCCATCCGCTTCAATGTTCTTGTGATGTAAAACACACCGGGAGTACATATTCGTAGTTGTAGTGCTTGTTGGTTGTTCTTGCCGAAGTAATACCGCAGGCCTGTGTGCGCGGTGGTGGCTGTGACCCGAGTCCGTCCTGTTCGGCGCTCCGGGGCTTTATGATTAATGAGCGGACAACTACGTTCGATGTTAATTGGACTCTCCACTCTTGTTGTACCCTCACGTACTGTGTTGTCCGTTCACCGCTTCGGAATCGCTTCGCACTGGCGCGAGTTGCCAAATGCGTTGGAACGCACGTAGTTGGTTTACATTCTGTTTCCACCCGAACTTCGCCGCGACACCGCTTCGCGGTTGGGAACGGATCTTTCTTTGGAGAATCGCGATTGCCCGGTTGATGAATACCACAGAGTTGGAAACGGGTTCGGGACATCCGGGATTTGATTGGAGTACCAATACGGATCATGTGTTTCCGTGATCTTTGCTTCATCCAAAGAAGGACGCAGTTCAAATATGGCTTCAACGTGCTTCCATCGAAGTGGGCTTCGAATCACTGGAAGTTCCAGTCGAATCGGACTGTTGGAATGCGCTTTTGGATTATCAGCTTCAAGCAAAAGCAACATTGTACTAGTTGTAGGAAACGAGCTAGTCGGGCGGAAACCGTAGATTTTGGACGCATCTCAATGTAGAGTTAGCTTCCAGTGCTCTTTCTTTGGAAGAACGAATCTTTCTTTGGAGAATCGCAATTGCCCGGTTGATGAATACCACAAAGTTGGAGACGGGTTCGGGACATCCAGGATTTGATTGGAGTACCAATACGGATCATGTGTTTCCGTGATCTTTGCTTCATCCAAAGAAGGACGCAGTTTAAATATGGCTTCAACGTGCTTCCATCGAAGTGGATTTCGAATCACTGGAAGTTCCAGTCGAATCAGACCGTTCGAATACGCTTTTGGATTATCAGCTTCAATCAAAAGAAATATTGTACTAGTTGTAGGAAACGAGCTAGTCGGGCGGAAACCGTAGATTGTGAACGCATCTCAATGTAGAGTTACCTTCCAGTGCTCTTTCTTTGGATGAACGAATCTTTCTTTGGAGAATCGCAATTGCCCGGTTGATGAATACCACAGAGTTGGAAACGGGTTCGGGACGTCCAGGATTTGATTGGAGTACAAATCCGGATCATCTGTTTCCGTGATCTTTGCTTCATCCAAAGAAGGACGCAGTTTAAATATGGCTTCAACGTGCTTCCATCGAAGTGGGCTTCGAATCACTGGAAGTTCCAGTCGAATCAGACCGCTCGAATGCGCCTTTGGATTATCAGCTTCAATCAAAAGGGATATTGTACTAGTTGTAGGAAACAAGCTGGTCGGGCGGAAACCGTACGTATTGGACGCATCTAAATGTAGAGTAGCTTCCAGTGCTATTGTTCACGGCGATTGGTGCTTATCAATGTTGTACATTATTGTGATGATCTTTTCACCATCGATTGCCATTGCTGCCAGCAAGTCTTATCGCTAGCTGGTGGACTCGAACCCTCGAACTGCCGTCTTTTAACTCAGCACCTTAATGATGTACCTGGCATCGACCGTCTCTTCTGCCTAAGTTCCAACTTGATGACATGTCTTTCATTGCGTAGCACCTCTTTCTGCTTTTCCTTCCTCCCTGTCGCACCTGCTATTGACTGGCGTTGTGTGATTTTCCCATAAATAATCCATGCGCTCGCATGCTCCGTTCTATTGTGCATGATTTTTTCGTCACATGACATGCGTCCGACGCGCGTGACGCGAGAGCTCTTTGAGGGTGCTATAAAATTTTCTAATTAATCAGGCGCAGCTATGGTAACGAGCGAGAACAACATGGTAATTCGAACAGCGGGTCGTTCGCGCCGATCATTGAAAGCCGAGGATGCTGGACCGTGCCCGCCGTCCAATGGTTATACTCTATGCTCTTTAGGGCTTTCAATATGGGTAACTTGTAGAGCGCGACACGGATCGATCGCGAAATATTCGTTGTTCGTAACTGTCATGTATGTAGCGAGACACGGAACGTAACGAATTTCCGTGTTGCACGAACCAACACGCTGCGTTTCCCTCCGGTCATTGCTAAATCCACATGATCAAACGCTAATTATATTACGCGTCGGGGAGTACCGAGAGTAGCAAGTGGGAGGGCCAAGTGGGCGGAGGTGGGTGGGGGGTGCAGGGCATCGGGTAATTTGGCTGCTAAATTAATCCATCGAAGCATCCGGCCAATTGCGCGGGAGATGTGACACGATCCTCGACCTGAAGGAGCACATCGGGTCATCCGCCATTCCGGCCTTCTATCTCCGGCTTCTGTATTTCCCCCCCCCCCCCCCTCCTAGTTTCCGCAAGGATGCGTTCCAAAGCCATTTTGTCTGACTATGAAATCCAATATTGCATCTATCGTGTCCCCAGTCGGATCAAAGTCCAGTAGACACCCTTAGGAGTTTGTCTCAACTATGATGACGCCGAAGGATCACTCGCTGAGCTCCAACTAGCGGTATACCAAGTCCGGATCTGGGTCGTACGGTTTGACCACTTATCGTTCGGTCGAACGTGGCCTGCCGATGGTGAATGCTTCCGTTCTGCAACGACTGAAGCCTTCGCGTTGGTCGACGCCGAGTTCAACGCTGATCAAGAGAAGTTCCGATGGTCTGCAGAGCTATTTCGCCCAGCGCAACACCACCCAACAATGTGATATTGTCCGCGAGGAGAATTGCTTTGGCTATCAAAAATATACTCAATGTGGAAGACTCGTTTGCGCTGGTGAAAAACAAAGCTAGCGGTCCATCATCTTCTTGTCACCAACGAATGCGTAGTCAGAAGAGCCATCTCCAATTTGGCAGACTTGCTTGCGTTTGTGAAAAACAAAGCTAGCGGTCTATCATCTTCTTGTCACCAACGAATGCGTAGTCAGAAGAGCCATCTCCAATTTGGCAGACTTGCTTGCGCTTGTGAAAAACAAAGCTAGCGGTCTATCTTCTTGCCACCAAAAAATGCGTCGTCAGAAGAGCCATCTCCAATTCGACTGGGGAAGCATTAGTTGCAGGAACCATTTCATTTGTCATCATCAAGCTTTTAGCGGACCAACGAACCGATTAGTCCATCAATTAATCAACCCAACAACCAATTCGTTTCCTACCTTCTACTTCGCCACAAAATGGGTCTCCGAAACAACGGTTTGACCTGCCAACCGATTCGTTTCTCCCGTTGGTGACGCACACCGCGAATTCAAGTTCTCGCGGAATTATGAAGCTCTTTCGTTGATCAATGAACGCGCAGTGACGATCTTTAGCCTCGACTAATTAGTCCGGAGCGAGCTGCAGGACGGTTTGGCGAGTCAGCGAGACGAGAGGTCCGCATTCATCGGTGACGCGATTACGTGTCGCTAATTGAAATAATTCGTAATCCGAGTTTGCTCTTTTCCGAATGTTTCGTACGGCGCGTGTACATAATGTGCTTCGCGGGCTCGTAAGTGCGATGTACATTGGCCGGGCTCGGGAGAAAGAGGGGAGCTGTTGCATGTGACGCAGGCTGGCGCCTCCCGGAGCACAGTGGAGTCTTGTTAGCGGCTATTCACCGGAGTCCCCCCCCCCCCCCACTTCCGATGTCTCTCTCAAAAGCGGCGGGCTGGTTGCAGCCTCGCTGGCTGCAAACGTTTTACCGGCTCGCTTGTCCCGCGGCGCAGCACCTGCATGCACTCACGATCCGGCTATTTATTACTACGTAACAAAGTATCCGCCGGTCGCGCCCAATTCCCAATTTGGCGCAAGCATCGGCGTAACAATGAACGAAGGCACGGCCAAGCTCCGCGTGTCCCTCGCGCATGCACACTTGTCTATGATTTTCTGCAAGTCACGAAGCGGCCGACGGAACGGAGTCGCGACTGATTTGTCGAGCGCGGCGTTCATCGAATTTCACCCCCATTCGGCGCAACGATCCTGCCTCTCGCTCGACACGACGATCTCATTTCGGGGCTTCGACAAACGTCGAATTCACTTTTAAAGGGGAACGATTCGATATGTTCGATCCGGGCTTCTTTTTTAGGGCGGCACTTTTGTAGGGACATTTGTTGGAGCGACAATACGGCAGGGCAGAGGTTGGTGAAAAAAAAGATGCTGTTCGCATTGATATTTTTCTTTCTTTCGTCGCAGCCTTTCCAGCTCTTTTAGGAGCAGGGGAGAGCGGGGCAAAACGGCATACCGGGGCAAAATGGTATTCACGCACAATGGGACCAGGGCAGAATGGCATTGGGGCAAAATGGGACAGCAAAAAAATCTACTACGATGGGGCTTTCTCTTGTTTTATTTTGCCCTAATTCTATCATACGGGAGACTTTATTTGACCATTTCGTACCATTTTGCCCCGGTGTGCCATTTTGCCCCGCTCTCCCCTACTTTGATCGGTATTGGCTTCATCGGGAAAGCTTTGTTCTGCGATCGGACTGAAATCCTGAATGAATCCGGATCAAAGTCAACCCCGAATTGCTTCTGATACCTTATTTGTAGACTTTTTTTTAATACGAAGTACCGAAAATGTCGAGCTATAAGGATTTACCTCTGGTCGAATCTCGAACCTTGTTCAATAAAAACCTCGATACCAATTTGGAACCGATATCTAAAAAAAATGGGAAAATGAGACTCAGAGACCATATTTTGGAGACAAATTGAAATAGAACAGAAAATCTGAATGGTTGCGATGGTTTTTCATAAATTAAATACCAATCATTGGTTTCTTCGTCAAACTTTGCGTCAAGTGGAAAAAAAGTCATCAATCTTTGGGTCAAAGAAGGAACATTGACCCCTCAAAATGTGGTGCGAATTTCAGGTTGACATCTCAAGCTCATACATCCCGATATATTTTCTGGATGTTTCGGAGCATTTCGAGCTCGCTGAACCGAAAGTCTCGGAGGGAAACTTTTCAATAGAAACAAAGCTTCTTGGGGAAGGAAAATAAAAGATGTTTGGGAAAAACGTTCTCACCGACAGCACATGAACTCGGGGTGCAATAAAATATCTTGTTTTTTTTATTTATTTTTTTCCAGCTCTCGTTCTTCTCTGTTCGCCTTTTTTTTTTTGTCCCACCGGGCCTCCGAATGGGCGAGAAACAGAATCACGAACAGCCGTGGCCGCGCGGAGGGCTATCGAGCTCTCGCGGAAATTCCACGATGCAGCTCTCGCTTCCGGTCTCGATAAATTCACCGCCTCCCGCGACCCCTCCCTTCCAGCCCTCCCTCCTCATGGTCAGCAGCCCCGCTGGCATTCATAAATTTGTCAACTCGCGGGAACTTTCTCGCGACTACTGCGAAACGATTTTAAGCGATTGAACCACTGTGACGAGCGTCGAAACAGGGTTCAAGAATTAATTTCGGACGAAATATTGATGATGTATATATTTTTAATATTAACTCATGTTAGGGAGAGTGGGACAATATGGGCGACCGGGGCAAAACGGGCCCCCTTGTTCGGATGCAGAGATGGGGCAAAATGGACTACCTAAATTTTCAGTGAAAAATTAATTTTTCGAGCCAACTTAGATCTCGTCAGGGTCGAAGCGTGACGTTAAATACAATTTACCGATGGAGAAAAATCGACCGTTCCTGGTCAAGAGCTAATGACGGGGCAAAACGAGCCCCCTTGTTCGGATGCAGAGATGGGGCAAAATGGACTACCTAAATTTTCAGTGAAAAATTAATTTTTCGAGCCAACTTAGATCTCGTCAGGGTCGAAGCGTGACGTTAAATACAATCTACCGATGGAGAAAAATCGACCGCTCCTGGTCAAGAGCTAATGACGGGGCAAAATGGGCCCCCTTGTTCGGATGCAAAGATGGGGCAAAATGGGCTACTTAAATGTTCTTAAATTTTGAAGAAGCACGAAGAAGAGAGGAAAAGAGAAAAAAAAATGTACCGCAGGGCACGCGACAACTCCATTATTTCGCTGATCCGGGACCGATTATTTTTCCCTCGCGTATTAAAGACCGGAGGGAGAAAGTGGAGAAGAGAGTCAAAGTAAAATGCCTCGTCGCGCGGCGTATAGATCAGGAAATCCCGAAGTGATTCACCGCCGAGTTCTCCCAATAAGGTCCGGGGATTCGCTATCTTTCGCTTCGCATTTGACCATAAGTCTTTCTCGCGGGCGTAGGTATTGGAAATGAAAATCCACCATACACTCCGAGCTCCCGAAAGAGCCTGGAAGCTTACCCGGCAATCCAAACACTACAGCGCTGAGCGTCGATCCAGCGGGAATCCAGTCCTGTCAATAACATGAAATACGTATCTTCCGACCTACGAGAGACAGGATTATGGATAAGTCGAACAGCCGTCGCGCCCGCCGCAATCTTCTCTCGATTAATCGAAATACAAGACTTCCGGGAGAAGCTGAATGCAATTATTCGTTTCGCGGGCGGCTCCAATCGGGGCTGTACGAAATCCATAAAACATCCTTTCGAGTCTGCGACCATTCGAGTGGTGGTCATAATTGCCGGATATCGAAAGGTGGACCTAATCATGTTTATAATCAACTCCTTCATGATCCACTTTCCAGTTTTCATTCGAAAGGACCGGAAACGTGATGTTTATGCTGACAAAGCTGCCCGATGTGCTAAAGCCCATTTTGCCCCACCTCTCATTCAAAGTGTCCGCAAATGAATTCCAGCAGGAATTTCGTGATTTAATTTGGAGCTAATGTTTTGAAAGCCTACATTAAAGACTTAATTGGTTATTTAGCCAATTTTGAGATATCGCAATTATGTTGCAATTCATTTACTGTGATTTGCCTTGATTAATACGATTTAATCAATTTTTTTCGTTGATACACATTTTTTTCATACTTGGCCCACTTTTTTTTCCAATTTTTGGGAAATAATATTATACCTCGCGGATGGGAACTGAACACAGTCCATGGCATCGATCGGCCGGGTCGTGGAAAAACATCGCTGCGGTTTCGGGGGCGTGGAAACGTTGATAGGACATTGAATTAATCGGAAAAAATAATATTGCCGGAATGAGTTGGATTCTCCGTGAAACCCTCGACGAATCGATAATCCAACCACGCGCGGCAAAGAATAACTGTGTATTTTTCATTGCCTGTTAATGAGAATCGAGTGAGCACGCCCACGAGACGCTTCGAAATTCGATTCATACTTCGGATTTTTTTTTCTCAACTATCATTGAAGAAATCTCAACGAATTTTTTTCTACCAAAAGGCGTATGTGTTGAGAGTCGCACGAAAAAAAATTGTGGAAAAATATGAATAAACAAAAAAGATAAGACCACCTGAAGAGTAAGTCATTTTTTTTCGAAACTTCTTCCGATTGATACACCTCATCCGCCATATCTTTTTTTCATATCAACATTTCTGGCTAATTTTTTTTTTTGGGACTCTTAGTATATGTATCTTCGAGTTAAAAAAAACTCATAAAATTGTCTCCCATAGTCTTCGAGAAAAAAATTCCAAAAGTTGGCTCTTTCACCGAACTCGCCATCATCCAACCGATCAAAAGCAACAAAGCCTTCCGTGCGGATTCCCGATTTCCGCGAATTGAGCAACCGATCGCAAGATGATGCCCGAGGAAACGAAAGGAATGAGTGTAGTTTTTTTTTTTTTTTATTGAATCGTTCGCAGTTGTTCGGAAGATAAGACCACCGGATGAGTGAGTGGATTTTTTTTCAAAACGTTTTCTGATGGATACGCTTCGGCCCCCATATCTTTTTTTCATGTCAACATTTCTGGCTAATTTTTTTTTTTGGGACTCCAAGTATATGGGTCTTCAAGTTTAAAAAAACTCATAAAATTGTCTCCTATAGTTTTCGAGAAAAAAATTCCAAAAGTTGGCTCTTTCACCCACCTCGCCGTACGCCAACCGGTCGAAAGGAACAAAGCCTTCCGTGCAGATTCTCGATCGTCGCGAATCAAGCAACCGATCGCAAGACGATGCCCGAGCGAAGAAAAATGTGTCATTTTTTTTCGAGTGAATCCTCCGCAGTCTTTCGGAAGGTCGTCCGTTCGGGTTCTGCGGGGCGCCTCCCTTGTCGTGGCCGTCCGCATTGATCCGCCAATCAATCCGATGGAGCGCGGCGGACAGGCCCGTCGTTAGGCGTGTACAGAACAAGATCTCACTGTTGTGCGAGCATCTATTATCCGCCGAAAGAACGAGGGCTTCCATTCCGAATTAATAACGTTTTCGTGCTCGGATAGGACGACCCGTGGGGAAGAGGCGCCGCGCACTCTGCTTCACTTAATGCTCCCAATGCCGGGCTCGTCGACTTTATCGATTCTCATCTCTCAAATTGCCGGAAGGACAGTAGATAAGGAAAGGGAGAGCAAGACGAGGGGGCAGCCGAGAGGGAAAGGAGAATCGCGGCCGCAAAGGAGCGCGTCGTGAGGCGAGCGGAGCGCCGGGCAAAGGACTGCCGGAGAGCGCTGGTGTGAGGACTTCAGCATGGAAAGAGCCGCTGGGCGAGGGACGAATGTAAAGTGCGATGGTCTTTGGTCGAGGTTGCAAGGTGCTTCCGAAGAGTGAATTACAGAGGGGACAGGAAGCGGTGGGAAGGATTAAAAAAAAAAAAAAAAAAAAAAAAAAAAAATGGAAGGATCAAAAGCTAGTCGCGACGCCTCTGCGCTGATCAGCTCGCGCGGGCCGTGCGAGACGGAGGTGTCTACTTAATGTAAATAAACCCCTTTGAGCAAACCACCTATATCCAGTTAAATGGATTATACGGCCCGAGCGCTGCTCCGCGAAGCTGCTCCGCCGAGGCTCGCCGACTTAATCTTCGTTCCAGCGAGTCATCTGCATAGTTCGCGCGTTAGTCGATAAAAATAACAAGCGATACTCGGGAGGAGGCAAGGAAAGCCCCGCCGGCATTGGTCGACACGGGTAGTCAATGAAATATTGTATTGGCTCAGCCCGCAGAGATTGTCGAGAGAGTCCGACGATAAATTCTCGAACGCCCCGCGCTCCGAGCGATAAAACCAGACGGCGGCGAATGCTCGAGAATTCCTTTGGACGCGATGCGCTACGATTGCTCGGTGCAAGAAATTTTTATCGCCGCGATTTTGAGGCAGTCCTCGCGACAGAATCCGGCCGAAAGCGAGATTCGAAGATAATTTCATTGGATGAGAAATACAAATGTCGAAGATGATGAAGAAATTGATTTTGCATGACGAAACAAACATTTTATTATCAAATTCATTAAAAAAAAAATATTGTTATTAATCATTATTATTAATTATTATTATTTATTATTATTTATTATTTATTAAATTATCATTATTGCTATTGACTTTACGCTCTAACTTTTTTTTCCACCGAAAAAAATTCGTTATTTTCGGAACGCTTCGTTATTTATTTCTCTCTTTCGATACGATTTTTGCATGAAAAAGCGATTGGTCGTTTTCGATAGTTTTTCGATCTTGCGAAAAAATATTTCCTCGCTCCGAATATGAAAAAATGCAGAAGGACAATTTTCAGTTAAATATTTAAACAAAAAAATTTGACTTTTTATATTTAGGGCAGAAAGAGCTTTTTAGTGCAAAAAAGCTCGTGTGTTTGGAATTTGGAATAGTGAAAAAAAAGCAGAAAAAAAATTGTTGAAAGTAAACATTGAAAAATAGGGGAAAAAATGTGATTCTCCAATGACTCGTTATATTAACACCCGAGGTTTTTCGTTACGCGAGCGAAACGCCGACACGAAAATTTGATCGAATGAGATTTTTCGTATGAATTAATTTTCCCCGAAAAAAGCGCGCTTTTTCGCTCGAAATCGTTGAAAGTCTCCTTGATGAATTTCCTCTACAGAAAGAGCTCCGCCAGTTCTGCGAGAATTTGGAAGCTTTCATTTCCGCTTCTTCCAATTATCAGCGGCAACGAGCGAACCGTACGAATTTTGCGTATTCATACAAAAGGTAAAAAAAAAAAGGAAAAAAGAAGCTAAACGTGAAAACAAAATATTTTTCCACTAATCCCGCGAACCGTTTTTCTTGCAAAGTTGCACCCGTGTAAAAGTATTCACTTCCAGTCGTCGAAAAAATGTGCAAAACATTTTCGTTGAAAAACCAAAAAAAAAAAACGACCTCGTTATGATTGGCCCGAGGGGTTGTTTGTTTCACGCGTGAAAAGCACCGGTGAAAGAATTCTCTTGCGCGGGATTGTTTCGTGCAATTTATTTTCACCACTGTGGAAAAAAAAAAAAAAAAATTAAATGAAATAAAATAAAACGAGCTCTCTCGTCGAAAATCGCGAAAGCTCTTCCTCAATCGGAAAATTTAATCTACGGGAAAATCCGATAATTCGGCAAGATAAATTTTCTCCGCGGCGAATTTTGTTGTTCGCTCGCGACTACGGAGAAACGGGGGGGGTGTTTGGAAAATCGCGGAGGGTCGAGAGATAGGTGCGAATTGGCCGGTAATTCGATAACGAGAAGGGTTGCATTTCCCTACGTACGGATTGCGGTCCGGCGTTACGGGAGGGATAGCGCTCGGGTAATTTTATGCAAATCAGATTCAAACCGCGGCCAATCCGATACACGTATGAACCGGGCGCGCGGTTACCGCTGCACTCTCACCCTCCCCCTCCCGCCCCCTTGGCTGGCCCCGCAAGAACTTAGTTGATTATAGTCGAGTCCGACTAACCGTGCCGAGTTGCTGGATGTTCGGGCTCTCTCGCGCTGCTAGTAGTAGAGGTACGGCTTTGGTCAGACAGGCACACGGCTCGGCGCTCTCTGCTAGTAGTAGAGGTACGGCTTTGGTCAGACAGCCGCACGGCTCGGACTGTCGACAAGCGAACAATTCTCTTCTCGCCGGCGCGCCTTGTTAACTCGCCAGCCGCGTTCAGCTCCGATGAAGACTTTAATTAAAAATGACGGGGACACTATTACCAACGAAATCCCTTTCTCTTTCTCTTCTACCGCGTCGTCCGTCGTTCCCCCTTCGATATTCTACAATCGAGCACTTTCCTCCGGTCGCGTTAAATTCATATGAATTTTCGAAGATAAACAGAAAATTTTTACATGGATATCATTTTGGCTTGTCCTAAAAATTTATACGAAAATTAATATTCTATTAGTATATTTAAATAATTTGAATTTGAATAATAATATTAATTTTTTTTTAAATTATTATTGTAAGTGTCAATTTAAAAAAAATAGTAAAGTAATAAATTTACAAAATGGGTATAATCAATTTTTTTAAAGTTGAATAAAAAAAATTATTATTATTATCCAAATTCAATGTTGCTGTTTATGTATTTTTTAAAAATGATTGTTTCATTGGGAAACTTTCGAAGTCGCTCGGAATCTCGCTTATCGCTGGGACTGTGACGATAAATCGTTTTCAAAAAGTTAAGTTAAGAACGAGAGTTACAAAACAGAGGGAGATCTATGAGATTATGGAGGAACGAAGGCAGAAAAGCGCACAAGAGTCGAAAGTCGATTATCGATTAATTAGCCCGTGGCAAGACCGCGCACTGATTGAGAAACAACGGTTTCGTCAGAAAAGCCAGAACATCGGTGAAACAATTACGCCTCGTCACGGACAAGCCCGGAGGAGGCAACCCCTTAATTATTCCAAGATCGAAGATCGCGATGGCTCGCGGGAAAGAATCATAAAAGAAAATAGGTCAACGAGGAAAGACTGCGGAACGACGGAATATGATTGAAAATTCTCTCGCTCTGTTATCAACGTTGAGTCGTAAAATTTTCTCCCTTCGATCCATACTCAACTTCATCCCGAGATTGATTTTGCATAATTATGACATCAAAATGTTATTAACGAGAGGATGAAAAAAAAAAATTGTTCATCAAATCGACAATCAATTTTTCTTTTTTTTCAAATAAAAGTAATCTGTTAATTTTTCTAAATGGGTATGCATTTTTTCATTATTTTGTCAAAATTCTTCAAATTGCGTTTTTAAGATAATGTTAAAGCACGAAAACGCAGTCATTAAAATTTGACATAATTCTGAAAAAAGTTCTGACGGATTCGGGAAAATGAAGAAATTATTTTTATCTGAAGAAAGAAAAAGATGCCGGCTATTATGTCGTACAATGTTTTGAAATTAATTTGTTAATAATATTCGGTACAATTATTATGCAAATTCAATATTTTCGGCAATTTTCATACGCCCAATTTTATTCAGATTGTTATCCTATCGAGAATTTGAAATTCTCGTCGAATCTCACGTTTGGCTATTTTTCAAAATTAATTTGTTGATAACATTTGGTATCATTGTTATGCAAATTCGATATTTTCAGCATTTTCCATACGCCCGATTTTTTCAGTTTTTTATCCCTTTGACAATTATTTAAAATTCTCGTTGAATCTCACGTTCGGCTATTTTTTTCAATTAATTTTTTAATAACATTTGGTATCATTGTCATGCGAATTACATATTTCCACCATTTTCCATACGCCCGATTTTTTTTCAGATTTTTATCCCATCGAGAAGTGTTTGAAATTCTCGTTGAATCTTGCGTTTGGCTGGTTTCAAAATTAATTTGTTAATAACATTTGGTATCATCGTTATTCAAATTCAATATTTTCACCAATTTCCATACGCCCGATTTTTTTCAGATTTTTATCCCGTCGAGAAGTGTTTGAAATTCTCGTCGAATCTCACGTTCGGCCGGACTGCGCCGGCAGCTTAATGAGCTTAGGTCTCGGTGAGTTCCGAAATTCTCCGCCATCAGCGTTATACATTTGTTGGCTCGGAGCCTATGCATATCCACGGGAGGAGAATCAAGCCTACCCCTCTCTCTCTCTCTCGCTCTCGTCGTGCATCTCCCGTAATTTTATTATTCCAATAAACCTGCCGCGAATAATGGCACGGCGGTTTTAAGAGGACGTGACATCCATAAACATAATAAATTTTCCTATCGGTCCCCCTTCGTCCCGCGCTGATGCCCGTCCGCGCTCACCATCCACTCGCATCATCGTTCATTCAATCGAACAAAAATCAATTTCAATTTTCATCAGCGACAAGGGGTGGCCGAGATGGGTGGGGGGGGGGGGGGGGGGGGGGGGGGGGGGGTGGACCTCTCTCACTGGCCGCGCATTAACGCGCTTCCGTGACGCGTGCCGAGCATCGGAAAGTACGAGAGCCGCGTATATTCGTCTGTCCCCTAAAACGCGCGGGACGCGGGCACGTTGTGTGAAATACGCTGACCGCCGATGACCGATAGATTTTCATAAGCTACGATACGAAAATTCAAAAGCAATTATAAATCCCGAGGCCCTCTTTTCTCTTGGCGATTCATTTCTCTTTATCGTCGCGTGACTGACCGACGAACAAAATTCCCCCCCCCCATATCAAGGGGTGGGGAAGGGGGGGCGGATGGGTTTTCGATATCCCGAAAATCATCACCTCCGCTCCGATCGGGCCCCCGCGGTATTCACGCTTCCTGTATAACGGTAACGCAATTTGTGTACTGTGGGGATTCACACTGAAATATCCACAAGCGGATTGCGTACACGGGCGCGCAGCGCAAATAGCGAACGGCAGTTTATCGCATAAATGGCACGCAATTATCGCGTATAACCAATACCCCATAATTGGAGAATCGAGTTTGAATAATCGCACGTGGGTGTGGAATAAATCAGATTTGTTAGATTTTCCATACGGGAGAAGCGAAAACGAGCAGCGGAGCGACTCGCCGTTTACGCTTTTGGGGTCAGGGAACAACAGAATTATTTTTGTAATTATACTAGCCGGATCGCGTTGGTTGCCGCGCTCGTATCAATTGTTTCGATCACAGAAAACCTGCGAAATATGAGCGCCATTAACCGGGCTTGCACTGTCGTGATTGAATGACAGTCCACCGTCGGTGGTATGGACTATAAAGGTATGGATGGCCATGGAAACCGCTGCTATGGAAACCGTTGCTGAGGAAACTGCGGTTGCTATGGAAACCGTTGCCTTAGAAACCGTAGATATAGAACTAAGTGCTACGGAAACCGTTGCACTATTAGCCGCTGCTATAGAAGCCATGGAAGCAGATGCTAAGGCAACCGTTGTTACGGAAACCAATGCTATGGACACCGTTGCCGTAGAAACTGTCACCACGGAAACGACTGCTATAGAAACGGTGACTATGGAAACAGGTGGTTCGGAAACTGTTGCCATGTAAGAGGCTGCTATGGAAACCGTTGCTGAGAGAACTGTAGTTGATATGGAAACCGTTGCCTTAGAAACTGTAGCAGTAGAAACAAGTGCTACTGAAACCGTTGCAATATAAACCGCTGCTATGGAAACCGTTGCTGAGGAAACTGCGGTTGCTATGGAAACCGTTGCCGTTGAAACTGTTGCCATGTAAACGGCTGCTATGGAAACCGTTGCTGAGAGAACTGCAGTTGATATGGAAACCGTTGCTGAGAGAACTGCAGTTGATATGGAAACCGTTGCCATTGAAACCGTTGCCTTAGAAACTGTAGCAGTAGAAACAAGTGCTACTGAAACCGTTGCAATATAAACCGCTGCTATGGAAACCGTTGCCGTTGAAACTGTTTCCTTAGAAACTGCAGCAATAGAACCAAGTGCTACTGGAGCCGCTGCAAAATGAACCATTGTTATGGAAACCGTTGCTATAGAATCCATGGGAACAGATGCTAAGGCAACCGTTATTACGGAAACCACTGCTATGGAAACCGTAACTATGGAAACAAGAAACTGTAGAAACTGTAGCAATAGAACCAAGTTCAACTGAAACTGTTGCCGTAGAAACCGTTGCCTCAGAAACTGTGGCTACAGAAACCACTGCTATGGAAACCGTAACTATGGCAACAGGTGCCACGAAAACCGTTGCTGAAGAAACTGCGGTTGCCATGGAACCCGTTGCCGTTGAAACCATTACCTTAGAAACTGTAGTAATGGAAACAAGTGCTACTAAAACGGTTGCTATAGAAGCCATCGAAACAGATGCTAAGGCAACCGTTGTTACGGAAACCATTGCTATGGGAACCACCACGGTAGAAACCGTTGCCTTAGAAACTGCGGCCACGGGAACCACTGCTATGGAAACAGGTGCCACGGAAACTGTTTCTATATAAACCGCTGCTATGGAAACCGTTGCTGAGGAAACTGCGGTTGCTATGGAAACCGTTGCAATATCAAACGCTGGATTCTTGCATGAAACCAAGAAAAAGGTATCAACGGCTTAAGAAACTATTCCTGACTGGCTAAAGATAAATTTGGTTGGGATCTTTTGGTTTCGAAACAAGCAACAAGAGTAATTCAAGATTCATTTTGATACCGTTGGCAAATTCTTCACAATCATTGTGGCCAGCATTCGTACACTCTACCCTATTTCCCAGTATTCAGTCTCAAAGTTTTTGGCGACCCGAACTTTGCCGTTCTACTTTCTTCTCGCGAAGCGTGACACGGATTTTGATTCGCGGAGCACGTTCAGCCGGAGCGAGGCTCTTGTACCATACGGCATTGCACTATTCATCCGTCGGAAGACGAAGAGAACGCTCCGACGAGTCGAGCATCTCCCATTCTTGCGCCTCGGTGAATTCGAATAAAGCCACCAGGTGAAAAGAACTCCGCGGAGAGGAGCGATGACGGACGGAAGAAGACAATGGAAAGAAAGAATGAATCTGGTTCTCTTTAAGTAAACCGCCAAAGTACCTCAACTCCCACTGACGCATGGAGACGCGAATAAGGTTCTCAACGGAGAAGACATTTCACTGGTGCCACCGAAGCTGGAACCATCTCTACGTTGTTCTCATAGATGGCGTTATTCTCATAGATGGAAAAATTGCGTTTACCAGATTTGCATCTATCCAGATTTTGCGCATCAGTTGATGGAAGAGAAACCACTTCGGGAAGCCAATTTCCAACTTTCACGTCTCGCATGCTAAAAAATGCTATTTACCATTCGCAATGAACTCCCAAAGATGCAAAAAAATTACCATTTCTGAATACCAAAGTGTACGAAAGCGTATTTTGCGGAAATGAAAGAAACGTCTTCAATTGATATCGCGAGTCGCATTCGTACGCCTTCAACAGCGGAGGGATGCTCATCAGCGATGAATCATAGTCGAGTCTCGAAGGCGGGACAATGAGTCAATCGCACAAAAGAAAAAGTCCTCTCGCTCGTGAAAGGCTTTCGAGGAGCTTTGTGAGCGCGTAAAACGCAAGTTACGCGATCCCTTCGAGTACCGCCGGCTCGTTGCCCGTGCCAATTTGTCCGAGGCGGTTGGGCGTTGCGTCGAAGGTTTCCTCGGATGTCGGAAAGTCGACGGGGAGCGAGAAGAAAGCGCGAGTCTATAGAATATTGGGACTGTGGGAACTTTTAATTGGCAGTTATACGGATCAAAGCACAACTGATGAAAGAAACTCTCGTTCCGGAAGAAACGTACACGGCGAGGAGTCGCGTGAGAACGAATGGGCGCGGAGTGTGTTTGTGTGGGTGAGAGGGGGGTTGGGGGAGGGTTGCGGGAGAGTTTAGCGAGATGAGAGGAGAAACGCGCTGTGCGAGAACCGTCGGGGTATACCTATAAGCGCCGAAGGCATCTGCGTGCGACGTTTGATTGATCGAGAATGTGTCAACTTGACGTTACAGTACGACGACGATACGGACTCGAAGCGTTAACGCGTTAACGCCGAGGATCCGCTTAACTGGAAGCAATCCCCGCGTTTATATACCGAGGCTGGACAAAGTACCGAGAAAAGTGCAAAGTACAACCGGTAGTTCGAGTACGAATTACGGTGCACGTCTGCTACTTCAAGTAGAGAGTACTGAGAACTTCTCGTTTTCGAGAAGAGTGTAAAAGGTACATTAATTGCTCCAAGCGAGAAAGTATATCAAGTATTTTTCCAAAACTGAACGTGCTTCAAGTACTTCCACTACCAAGTATCTAGTGCTTCAAGTACAAAGGGAAACTTACGTTAGGTGCTTCAAGTAGAGAGTAATAAGTACTTGTCGTTTCCAAGTAAAGTGTGAAAGGTACATTAATTGCTCCAAGCGAGAAAGTATATCAAGTATTTTTCCAAAACTGAACGTGCTTCAAGTACTTCCAGTACCAAGTATCTAGTGCTTCGAGTACAAAGGGCAACTTACGTTAGGTGCTTCAAGTAGAGAGTAATGAGTACTTCTCGTTTCCAAGTAGAGTGTAAAAGGTACATTAATTGCTCCAAGCGAGAAAGTATATCAAGTATTTTTCCAAAACTGAACGTGCTTCAAGTACTTCCAGTACCAAGTATCTAGCGCTTCAAGTAGAAAGTGCAACTTACGTTAGGTGCGTTAAGCAGAGAGCAATGAGTACTTCTCGTTTCCAAGTAGAGTGTAAAAGGTACATTAATTGCTCCAAGCAAGAAAGTATATCAAGTATGTTTCCAAAACTGAACGTGCTTCAAGTCCTTCCAGTACCAAGAATCTAGTACTTCAAGTAGAAAGTGCAACTTACGTTAGGCGCTTCAAGTAGAGAGTAATGAGAGCTTCTGGTTTTCAATTGGAAAGTAAAAGGCACATTAAGTGCTCGAAGCAAGAAAGTATATCAAGTATTTTTCCAAACTAAAAGTGCTCAAAGTACTTCCAACACCAAGTATTTAGTACTTCAAGTACAAGCGGAAAGTGCATTCAGTTCTCCAAACTGTAAATTCAGTACTTTCCTCCCTAGGGAAGAAAAGTAGCTCACAAGCCGGTGGCCCGTTATAGTCATAAGAATATGGTCAATTTAGGGTCAGTCGGGGAAAAAAAAAGTGGATGTCACCAAACGTTGATCAATCTATTTTTATTCTGTATTTTGCTCAGGTGGTGATGAGGCTGGGATAAAGTTGTCTGATCGGATTGCGATAAAGCTGCATGATCAGACTGCGATGAAGATGTCCAATCAGGCTTTGATGAAGCTGTCCGAACAGGCTTTAATAAAGCTGTCTGATCAAGCTTTGATAAAGCTGCTCGATCAGGCTGCGATACAGCTGTCCGATCAGGCTTTGATAAAGCTGTCCGATCCGGTTGCAACGAAGCTGTTCGATCAGGCTTCGATAAAGCGGTCCGATCAGGCTTTGATAAACCTGCCCGATCAGGCTGCGAAGAACCTGCCTGATCAGTCGACGAAAAACCTGCCTGATCGGGGCCGGATTGGGAATCGCGTTATGCCACATGTGAACCTGACGTGGCACCTGATCGTGCCCAGATCAGGCCAACGAGGCACGCCTGATCCGGACCATATTTCACACTGATCACTTTCCGCCGGGATGAAAAATACTTTAGTGGTCGGAGTGCGTTCTTCAAATCCGAAATAAGCATCCAGGTTCATTAAGAACTCCCATGACTTTCTTATACCCAATCGATACATCGTTCGACGCTTCCCCGACGAAACTTGACCGGGCGAGCCGCATCGTTGCCTCGTCGGGAAAAGGAAGAACAGACGCGAAGCGTTAACGAAGATCAATGCAGCGACGAGTTCGAAATTCGAAAAAAGGCCCCCGGAGAGCCGACACTGTCGTTTCCATTATCCATCGAGCGATTCTTCTCGGGGACTCTCGTGTGTTTTCAGTCTACCAACGAAAGTTCCGGCCGCCGTTATGCTTCGGCAAAGTTGAGCTGCACTATCTAGCCAACGAGATCGGTTTGCTAGAGGCGAAAAAAAAAACAGAGAAAAAGGAAGCACAAAGAAGGAACTCGCGCGAATTCGTGACTGAGAGGGAATAATACGGAGGTGAGGAGAAATAGAACTCGGCCGATCGGCGGCAACTGGGAAAAGTTCCGCGCTACGTATCTCGATAATGGGATCTAACACGCGCGAAAGTATACGCTCCGCGGGCTCAAACTTTGGCTTCCGGCGTCGCGGGGAACAGAGATTCGATTCCGCGAATCTTGATTTCGTTTAATCACCCATCGGCCGGTAAACTCTGGTTTTTTTTTTTTTTTTTTTTTTTTTTTTCGCTTCCTCGTAACATTATGCGATTTCTCGTCTCGACTCTCATAGCAATCGGCGACCGCGCGTTTTTCCACGAATTCACGGGCAAGACTCGCGCTTATTTCCGACTTTCTGCTTCCGCCATCCCCGAGGAATCAGTCGCACGCGACTGCTCGAGGAGCAAACCCGCGACGGCGGATTAGAATCGGAGAGAACGGGGGTTAATGGAAGAAGCGTAGTTTTATGGTAATCGTCGACGAGGTCAACGCCGAGCGCAGTCACGGTCCATGCCGCGAAAAGCCGAGACTCCGAATAGCCGGGAAGAGCTTTCCAGTTGTTTCGTTGACTGTCGGAGCGCAAGCTCGACCCGCCACGACGTAAGGATACTCGGATAATCACCGCGACGAATAATAAATATTGAACGTCAGATTGGCAATTTGAGTATTTGACATCGCTCGGTCATTACTTTGTGCCATCACAAAGACGTCTTTCCGAGATGAAGTTTGGTAGTCAATTTTAGCTTCCTCGTAGAAGACTCGGAAAAGGCACACAATGATGAGGAAATAATGGAGTAGATTCTGCCTTCCAATCTTCCTAGTGCACTCCGTTCGTGCGGAGATTTTCTATCCATTATCGTGGAATTCGCAAGAGTTTGGAAGCAAAGAAACGGAGCTGAGTACCAGAAGTACATTGAACTCATTTGGCACTCTAAGTTCGTGACTTCAAGTACAGGTGAACTTCGAGTACTGATATTTTTTCATGTACTTGAAGTACATACGTTTCGAGATTTCAATAAAGGGGTTTTATCAAAACGTCGAACTCAGGATTCTTTGGATTCTCTTTTTCCTGAGGCGAAGAATAGAGTTCGTGCTCTGGACTGGCTGGATGTAGTGAGGAAGAAATTCGATCCTTGATTTCTTTCACGCTTGCAATTCGGGGACGAAAGATCAACCCGACCTTCAATGAGGAGTAGTCTCGTCCGATCTAGGAATAGGGAGAAGCTTAAGACGAGACATGAGGCAGTTTAACGCTCAGTTAGCTAACTATGGATAAGTCAAGCTGGATACGTCAAACAAAATCAACCTGGATATCAAAAGCTATAGTGAAATCGACCTGGATACCAAGATATACCGTTAAATCAACGTGGAAACCAAAGACTATGAAGAAATCAACCAGGATTCCAGAAACTATAGTGAAATCAATCTGGAAACCAAGAGCTTTGCAGAAATCAATCTGGATACTAAAAACTATGGTGAAATCAACCCGGAAACCAAAACCTATAAAGAAATCAATCTGGATACTAAAAACTATGGTGAAATCAACCCGGAAACCAAAACCTATGAAGAAATCAACTTGGATACTGAGAACTATGGATAAGTCAAGCTGGATACTAAAAACAGAATCAACCTGGATACCAAAAACTATAGCGAAATCGACCTGGATGCCAAGAAATACGGTGAAATCAACCTAGAGACCAAAACCTATGACGAAATCAACCTGGATTCCAAAAACTATAGTGAAATCAACCTGGATACCAAAAACTATAGCGAAATCGACCTGGATGCCAAGAAATACGGTGAACTGAACCTAGAAACCAAAACCTATGACGAAATCAACCTGGATTCCAGAAACTATAGTGAAATCAATCTGGAAACCAAGAGCTTTGCAGAAATCAATCTGGATACTAAAAACTATGGTGAAATCAACCCGGAAACCAAAACCTATGAAGAAATCAACTTGGATACTGAGAACTATGGATAAGTCAAGCTGGATACTAAAAACAGAATCAACCTGGATACCAAAAACTATAGCGAAATCGACCTGGATGCCAAGAAATACGGTGAAATCAACCTAGAGACCAAAACCTATGACGAAATCAACCTGGATTCCAAAAACTATAGTGAAATCAACCTGGATACCAAAAACTATAGCGAAATCGACCTGGATGCCAAGAAATACGGTGAACTGAACCTGGAAACCAAAACCTATGAAGAAATCAACTTGGATACTGAGAACTATGGATAAGTCCAGCTGGATACTAAAAATAGAATCAACCTGGATACTAAAAACTATAGCGAAATCGACCTGGATGCCAAGAAATACGGTGAAATCAACCTAGAAACCAAAACCTATGACGAAATCAACCTGGATTCCAAAAACTATAGTGAAATCAACCTGAAAACCAAGAGCTTTGCAGAAATCAATCTGGATACTAAAAACTATGGTGAAATCAACCTGGAAACCAGAACCTATGAAGAAATCAACTTGGATATTGAGAACTATAGATAAGTCAAGCTGGATACTTAAAACGATATCGACCTGGATACCAAAAACTGTAGCGAAATCGACCTGGATTCCCAAAACTATAGCGAGATCGACCTGGATGCCCAGAAATACGGTGAAATCAACTTGGAAACCAAATTTTACGAAAAAATCAGTCTGGATACCAAAAACTATGGCGTGGTCGACCTCAATACAAGGAAATACGCAGAAATCGACGTGGAAACCAACGACTGCGAAGAAATCAAGCTGAGCACAAAGAATTTCAGTGAAATCGACTTGGAAACCGAAAACTATGAAGTCAACGACCTGAACATAAAAAACTATGGAGAAATCAACTTCGAAGCCATGGAAAAATATGAAGAAATTGCCCTGCTTGCCAAGAACTATGGAGAAGTCCTCCTGGAGGCCAAAGACTATTAAGAAATCGGTACTTCAGCATAGCTTGCGGGTCTGCCGAAGATTATGTGCCCAAAAAAAACGGCTCGTCAATCGGCAGCCCTCTGTTCCAAAATTAACCGCAGTTTATTTCCGCAACTCCCTTTCTTTAATTCCCGGATAAAATTGCACAAGACTGATAATAAAGGGGGAGAAGAAGAAAGGAAAAAACTGCGGCGTTTAGCTCCGTTTAGAAAACAGGGAGGAATCGAGTCTCTCGTCGCAGTCGAGGCTAATCTAGTTTTATCTCCGAGCGATATAGAAAACGAATTATCTTTGTTATCGTCGAGGGATATTGCCTCGATGCTTTCTCGGCAGCGATTTCTCTATTACTCCCATCCGTTCTCTCTCTCTCTCTCTACCTCGAGAAGCGCTGACGAAACATTTTTCTTGTTCTATCGACGATTTCGCGGAGCGTCGCCGACTCTTTGGTCCGATATTACGAAAAGTACCCACGCCGGGTGCGTGAAAAAAATGTTCTCGTGGAAAAACTTTTCGATTCGAGATATTCACTCGTGCGTAGACGCCGCGGGCACGATCTCGCGGTCGATACGACGAGCCGATGCAACGAAATTTACGCTCTCGCGTCGCTCGTATCGCATCGAAACGCTTGCGGTGCTCGCGGCAACGCGACGTCAAACGCTTGTTTCAGCCCCGTTTAATTGGCTCGTTTAACGAATATTTTTCCTTTCGTTTTTTTCTATTTTTTTTTTTTTTTTTTTTGGATGGATGAGCGACTCGATGCGCGACGGTGTTTCACTTTGTTTGCCGCTTTGCCATCCGAACGCCTCGTGATGAAAGTTTCTGTTGGTCTTTTATCGAGAGTCGCCGAGAATGCGAACGTTTTACGATACACGACATTTTTCCGGCTACGCGAATTTCAGTATTGCAATGCATATCGATTTTCGAGACTTTATCAATGTGCTAAATTTTTTTTTTTTTTTTTTTTTTTTTTTTTTCGTAACGTTACTGTGTTATTGCTGTAAATAATTGGCGTTCCAGTGCTTGGAAACGTCGCAACAGACCGCTAGCAGTGGAAGGCCAATTATTTACAGCAATTTTCTTTTGCATTGAAAAGTTTTCGCCACACAGAAGAGTTTCTTGTGCTGCACTTGGCCAAGTCTTTTAACTTACTCTTTCGAATGATTTTCGTAAACGGAATTTTCACGTACTTGACGCATCTTTTTTTTGGGAAAATTTTTTTTTCGTAACATACTCCATAGGGGAATTTTCGTTCCAGCGGAAAAGAAAAATTGGATAATAAACATTGAGAAAAGTGGTTCGGAGTCGAATATGGAAAATCGAATTTTTCGAGACACAAAATTCGGAATTTTCCGAAATTGATCGAACATTGGATTTTCCAAAATTGATTGCACTTTGAATTTTCGTATGTTTCTTTGAGTAGAACATAACTTAAAGTACTCTAAGTAAAGTTTTTTTTTTGTAGTTTTTTTTTACTTAGTTTTTTTTTTGTGTTTTTTTTTGTAAGGTTTTTTTTTTTTTTTGTGAAGTATTTTTTTACTTAAAGTACTTTAAAGTATTTTAGTAAAATACTTAAGTAAAATGCTAGGACTTGCTTTTCGACATTCCAAAACTCGCATCAGTTCAAGATTTCGTCGAAATCTTTTCCACATATCAAAAAATGATAAATCCATCCTTTGCGTATTCGATATTCGTCCATACTCGCCTACACCCGAAGAATCGAATATCCATCCATCGGATAAAAGCGACTAAAATACTCGGTATTTCATGACATTCGATGAAAACATCTCCCTACATTTTTCCCCCGTATTTCTTATTGCAGCCGCCGTCGTTCCTATTGACGCGAGGAGTTGAATAAGACGTCGCGCGCGAGGTATGTCAGGCGAGTGAATTCGCATGCATCCCGAATGAACGAAGCCATGCGGAAGTCCCATTCTTTTCGCTGTATTTCACGACGCGCTTTCTTCTCTGCCGCGACAAAAAAAAAAAAAAAAAAAAAAAAAAAAAAAAAAAAAAAAAAAAAAAAACGAAAGTGAGTCAAAGTAAAAAGCTTTCATCCGTCACCGCGCGTGACTCGTCCGTCTCGGCGAACAGGCGGAGAACAGTCGCGCGGTGTTTTTCGCTCGGCGAAGTATTAACTCTCGCGATCTGGCTCGGCGCTCGCGAGGAGAAAAGTGCACGCGAAAGAGAACGCTCGGGCAAAGAACGAAGGCGGAATATACGAGGAGCGGCGAGAAAAATGAAAAGGAAGCGCGGGCGGGAAGCAGATCGAGCGGCAGAAGATACGCGGATGCGGTGAGATCGCTTTTATGACATAAGTTTGCTTATGAATAAAATATCCGGCCAAGTTTCACCCGTTCGACCGACTTTTCCCTCCGCGCCAAAAACATTCGGGACTCCTATATAATCCGGAGTCTCGGAGTTTTCTTTCTTTCCCCGTTCGCCGGCAACATCGCCGGAGCGCATTCCTTAACCTTTCCACCTTCGGCGGCGTAATAGCGCCGCTGCAGGAATTCACTGCGCGCGGCGCCTCGTTCAGAAGAAACCACGGAACACCCGTCGGAAGCGAGCTCGAGCTACCGTCGAACTAAATTGAACTCTATTGGCCCCGGAATTCTTTCCGCGCCACGACGGAGAGGGCGGACTTTGGATACTCGGTCTTCGAGCTCGAGCCGCGGTCGCCGATCCTCTTCTGATTCGCGCCAGAAAATTCCACTGAACGTCGATGGACGGAAATGTTGAAAATAGCTCTGGAGTTACCGAAATCGAAAAAAAAAAATGTATCATTAAAACTTTATAAAATACAAAAATAAAAAAAATAATTTTTTTTTTTTTTTTTTTAAATAAACGTGAAATAATAAAATTTCAAAAATCAATAAATAATATAATAGATAAATATAAATAATATAGATAAAAATAATATTTGGAATAAAATTAATTGATTAATTCATTCAATTATTTGAATAGATTTTTTATATTTGTTTCTGAAAAATATTGAAAATTAGAATTATAAAAATTTTGAAAATAGCTTTGGAGTTACCGGAATCGAGAAAAAAAAATTATAATTGGAACTTTATAAAATATCAAAACAGGGCATATTTTATAAAAGTGAGATAATAAAATTTTAAAAATCAATAAACAATATAATAAAGAAATCTAAATAATATAAATAAAAATAATACATGGAATAACATTAACTGATTAATTGATTCAATTATTTAAATAGATTTTTAATATATTCTTATTAAAAAAAAAAGAATTATAGAAATGTTGAAAATAGCTTTTTTTTTAAGTGACGGAAATCGAGAATTAAAAAAAAATGTATCATCGGAACTTCATAAAATATAAAAATACGGTAGATTTCATAAAAGTGGAACAATAAATTTTTAAAAATCAAAACATTCATTAATAAATAACAAAGATAAAAAAAAACGATTCTTATTTTTTAAAGTAATCATAATATATGGAATAAAATTAATTGATTCAATAATTGAAATAGATTTTTAACAACATTTTTTTACAGAAAATATAAAAATAATTATTTTGTTTTCTACAATATAAACATTTTTTCTATATTTTTCAATACTCGTTTTTTTCGTCCGCGCTTTTGCGACGCGAGACATCGAAGCGAAGAGCGCGCTCGAAGACTTTCGGTCCGTCCTAAAATGGTGAAAAAAAATATATGCATATTTCAGCGATGATCAAAGTCCGGCTCGACCGGCGCCCGAAGCTGACACTCGAATTTGTATTCCGCGCGAAACGAAAATATGCATGAAAATCCGTGGCCGAGAAGATTTTTTGCGAATCTTCTATTTTTCTGGGAAACAAGAAAAAAATCGTAAGGGTCGCCGTCGGGTCGGCGAGGGAAAAATTTTTCTCGTCGGCGGGGTTTACACTTCATCATGCCTTTTTTTTCCGCGTCCTTCGTTGGCCCGGTTTTTCAGCTCCGCCACGTAACATTATCTTTTGTATTTTTGTGCGCGCGAAACGATAAGCGCGACGAGGCTTTCTCGTAATTTCATCGGAAAGCTTGAACGCCGTTGTTTCGAGTTACTGAAAATCGCAAATTTCGAGAACGTTCGCCAGCGAAAACAAATTGTTGTATCTCTTCCAGCCAATCGTGTATGAATTTTTCGCCGCTCGGCATGAATCTGTCACTCATCCAATTCTTATCGCGACGTTTCGTATGCAAACCCGCTCTCAAAGTACATTCTGCAACGCTCAATTTTATTAAATTTTTTTTTTTTTCAATAAATTTTTTTTTTTTAAATAGCTAAAAAAAAAATTAATAAAAAGCAATTTTTAAATATTTTTTTTGATTTTTATAAAAAAAAAAAAATTGCTTTTTATTAATTTTTATTTATTAATTTTTCTTAATACAAAATAATATTATTATTATTATTGTTGTTGTTAATTTTCTCCCTTTTTTTTTTGGAGATGCTCATAAACGGGCCACATTCACCTCCTCGCACGAACATATATTTTGAAGCGTGAAAAAAAAATTATTAATAAATATTGGAAAAAGGCGAATAGCTGCCGAAATAATTTTTTATTTAGCCTCAGAGAGTGCAAACGGAAGTTGATTTTTCTAATCACTCCCTCGAAGACCGTTTCGAAGCGCCCTGTCGAGTTCCGATAAATAATGCGAGGGTTACTGAAAGAAAAAAAAAAAAAAAAAAAAAAAAAAAAAACAAAGTGGTCCGAGTCACGCGACAATATCGGCAATATTGATTTTCGCGAGTCCACGAGCGTGTCCCCGTCGTGCTCGGTTGAGACGTTTCGCCTCCCCGGCGTCGCTCCTTCGTTGAATAATAAATCTCAATCGCGTTCCCGATCTCCATTACGGCGTTTTTCGTAATATCGTTTAATCTCACACATGTTGCTTCTCCGAGCGGCTCATCCGGCGCTGGTGCTCGCTCGCGTTTACCGCGTTACGTATTGAGTCGTACATACGGCGGATATGCGCATCGCCGTCGAGCTCTCCCGCGCCATAACACGAGCGAGTTATACTCGGAGATGCTTTCGCTTGTCCCACGGCAACGGCTTTGCCCTCCCTTCGCCTTTGGCCTCCCGTCCGCCGCCCCATTCAATTTTCCAGCGTCGAGGTACATGTTGCATCTCCGCGAGATTCTAAGCCGGAGGCGAGACGAGAGCGCGCAGCGCGAGGCGAACGCGAGCTCCGGATAACATACAAGGAGTTAAGAATCTCGCCTGCACTCGCAGCGCTGTATCCTTTGATTTTACCTACGGCGCGACAGCCGCATATTTTTTCCGCCGTCCCGCTCGACCGGCACGGAGATATTCCGGGGCGATCGTTCGCCGCCAACTCACTTCGATCTCGTTGGACTCGCGCGTAGCTCACGGGCGAATCGCGTACGCGGCGAACTTTCGCATCTCCGTGGTTAAGGAAAATAAGAGGAGGGTCGTTTTTATCGGGAGTTGTGTACGAAATAAAGTTTCGCGAATGCTTTGCGAATGAAGATCTGAAAAATGGCGCGTGTTACATCGACATATTGCTTTTTCTTTTATCATAGTTTATCGCGCCTTCTTTGTGGGACAGTACTTTTATCATTTTGGGCTTTCTCGAGAAAGTGTGTTAATTTTATTGTATTTACGTAAATATTTATTTATTTATTTTTTGGTTATTGAAACGCCCTTTTTGGGACTTGAGATATATCGAGCTAAGGCCGTTGAAGACGTTAAGTCTACCGTGACATTGGGAAATCCGTAATTTTAATTCCACCGTGACTTTAACCACTACGGTGAAGTCACTTCGTAATTTCAGCTCTTCCGTAATTTTAGCCATGCCGGGTCTTTAGTCATTAAGTGGTTTAACATCTCCAGGACATAAACTGATTCGTGATTTTAGCTTCTCCGTGATTTTAGCCACTCCGTGACTTTAGTAATTCCGTGACTTTAGCTACTCCGTAATTTCAGCTGCTTCGGGACTTTAGTCAATTCGTGATTTTAGCTACTCCGTGACTTTAGCCACTCCGTAATTTCAGCTACTTCGTAACTTCAGTCATTTCGTGACTTTGGCCACTCCGTAATTTCAGCTACTTCGTAACTTCAGTCATTTCGTGACTTTGACCACTCCGTGACTTTAGCCACTCCGTAATTTTAACCACTTCGTAATTTTAGCCATTCCGTGATTTTAACCACTCCGCGACTTTAGCCACTCCGTGGCTTTAGCCACTCCGTAATTTCAGCTACTTCGTAACTTTAGCTATTCCGTGACTTTAACCAGTTCGTGATTTCATCTACTCCGTGACTTTAGCCATTCCGCGATGTGAACTACTCCTTGACCTTTGGTCACTTCGCGGGATTTAAATATTTACACAGTTAAAGAAAAAGTCAAAAAATTCGAAAAAATGCAAAGTACCAAAAGTTTTTGTCAATGAGCCAGAAAATGAAGTATCTATTGAAGTTTTGTAGTGAGTCCGAGCTTAGGACTATAAATACGGCTTTCAGTGAGTCAAGTTGATCCGAATATATGAACGGTAACTCTCGTCGCTCAACCATTCACTCGCCCTATCTCACTGTTTGCATTCAAATTGACCTCACTCTTTGTATACATCATCCTTGACCCACTGTCCACTTGGGTACATAATACGATTTACAGGCTTCACACTATTGTGTCGCGAATCCGACTCGGACGTCGTGTGTTATTGCGCGCGACAGTATGTCCCGTCGCATTAATCGCTAATCGAGTCGGATAAACGGGGCGCGAAGTCCCTCTTCGACATTTTCCGGACGATAAGGGAAAGGACGACTCGAAATCGTTGAAGGCAAAAAAATTCGAAAATTCGGATAAGAAATGTGAAAATAATGGTAAAAATAATGTGCTATCAAACTAACGAAAAAGAATGTTCAACAAGTCAGGCAAGCGAATTTTTTTCTCTTAATAAAAATAGCTCCAATTTTCCCGAACAGGTATGATTCTTTTCAGAATCTGTCGAATTTTTTGAAATTGCCTTTTTTCAGACAAAACGAACAAAAACGCAATTTTTAGTAATCCCAGAGAATTCTGAAAGGAATTGTGCATACTCAGAAAAATGGACAAATTATTTCCCTCAGCGAAGCAACTCAATAATTTTTTTTTTTTTTTTTTTTTTTTTAAGAGATTTTAACAAATCGTATCTTCATCGTTATAAAATACAGAAGAAAGATCTTAGCGATCTCCTCTTTTCGAGAACAATTGTCTCGTTTTCGGCTTCCTGCCGCGTCGCGACGTCCCCGAGCCGAATCGCGACGAAATGAGGACCGATGAGTCAGCAAGCGCGACGAGCTCGTCAGCGAATCGTCGAGACTCGCGAGCCAGCGTCGTCGTCGTGCGCTTGCAAAGTGCGAGCATTCGAATCACGGCCAAGCGTGTGTTGTCTGAGGAAACATTTGTCGAGCGAGCGAGCGAGGAAGCTCGCGCGGGAAGGACGTCGAGTAATTATCGCGAGCGTCCCCGGCCGGAGGTCCTCGCGCTCTTCTCGCGACGAGCGCCGAGAACCGGCTGCGGTGCCGCCGAGCGATGAACACGGATTTGCTCTCGGTACATTCGGCTCGCTCGCTCGCTTCTCCCGCGTTATCCCTCTGGCGCGTTGCCTGTTTGAGCTGAGCCAACACTCGTCAGCCTCTCACTCTCTCTCTCTCTCTGTCCCCAAGTCCTCCCGAACTTTTAATCCTCTTTCGGACATTCATCAGCATCAGCGAGATGAATTGTTCGCCTGATCGCGGAGCATCGTTCGGCGAGTCATTGTTTCGTCGACGTGTCGATATTCATACGCGGGCGACTCTCGCACGAGCAAAGATTCTTTCGTTTATATTCGTCCCAAAAAAAAAAAAAAAAAAAAAAAAAAAAAAAAGTAGGAATAGAAAAAAAGTACACAAAAAAAAAGAAGAAAAAGTATATAAAAAAAAGGATTCCTTACTCATTTTAGCGCGAAAGCCCGTCGCACTTGCCCGTCATTGTTTCGTCGACGTGTCGATATTTATACGCGGACGACTTTCGCACGAGCAACGATTCTTTCGTTTATTTTCGTCCCAAAAAAAAAAAAAAAAAAAAAGTATGAATAGAAAAAAGTACACATAAAAAATGAAAGTATACATAAAAAAAAGGATTCCTTACTCATTTTAGCGCGAAAGCCAGTCGCACTTGCCCGTCATTGCACCGTCGACGTGTCGATATTCACACGCGGACGACTCTCGCACGAGCAACGATTCTTTCGTTTATTTTCGTGCCAAAAAAAAAAAAAAAAAAAAAAAAAAAAAAAAGTATGAATAGAAAAAAAGTACACATAAAAAAAAGAAGAAAAAGTATATAAAAAAAAAAAGGATTCCTTACTCATTTTAGCGCGAAAGCCCGTCGCACTTACCCGTCATTGCATCTCTCCCGCGTCTGGACTGAAACGCGCCCGGTCAGCTTTGCGGATTCGCCTCCCTTGTTGCTGGGTTATCGAGCGTAACGTATACAGCGGCACAGCCGGATGCGTCTCGTATTATCATCCTCTTGTTGTAGCCTCTCCCCGCATAAAGGAAGCTGTGTTACCCTTTGGAAGAGTATACCGACCCTTTCCGTGCCGCGGCTCGCCTCCGTACACACGAGCGTTGCCTCTACCTGTGGAAAAGTTGTGTCCATTATGTATACCGTAGACTCTTTCGTTGGATGCCCAGCCGGGTCCGCCACCCCGCCCGGCGACCGGGGACGAGAAGTTCGCGCCCGGAGAGAGAACCAGAGCCACGGGACAATTTTACCCCTTGTTGTCACAGTGCATTAACTTTAAATGAGATGAAAAAAAAAAAAAAGAACGAAAAAAAAACTAAAATAAAAAAATCGAGGGGAAAAAAATAATCGTATAACGCGGTGAGAAAAAAATACGAGCCGGTGGGAGAGAGTCGGCGAATTGTTGCATAAGGCTAAAGTTTATTTCGATTGTTGAGTGAGAATTCGATGGGAGCGGGCGAATGCCGGCTAAACTGATTTTTAGGAATTGAGAGAGGGTATTAAGATGAATTTTTAGTTATTTTTTTGCTCCGCCCAAAGGAACTGGAAAAAATTGCAGAGCAAACGAAAAAGTAGAATCCCAGAATCCTAAATTCTATCCTTTTAGCTCCCGTGGAATTTTTTTTAGAAAAAGCCCCAGAATTTTTTTTAGTTACTTTGGAGTTTTTTCTTTAGAACATTACGCACCAGCTGAAGGGATAAAATTTCCCAAAATTCTGTACTTTTAGCTGCCGTGGAATTTTTTTAGAAAAAACCTCAGCATTTTTTTTAGTTACTCCGGAGTTTTTTTTTTTTTTATTTCCGCACCAGCTGAAAGAATAAAATTTTCCAAAATTCTATCCTTTTGGCTGTTCTGGATTTTTTTTCCGAAATTCTATCCGTTTAGCTGTTGTAGAATTTTTTTTGCGAAATTACATCCCTTCAGCTTGCTAAAAAAATTCCGCAGTAGCTAAAATCCTAGAATCTTAAATTCTATCCTGAGCTTTTGTGGAGTTTTTCTTTAAAAAATCCAGCTTAATTAATCATTTTTTAGAAACTCGACCCCATCATCTTGTTCGGCGGGATCTGACGTTTCTATTTCACTACCTAAAAACCTAAAAATTCGCATTTGTTGACAAATTACAGACAATTAAAAATTGTCTCATGAACGACCTACAACAGTCCGGTTACCAAAACTAGGTTCAACGACCCGGAATCAATGCCCAATAAAGTTCCAACCAAAGCTCCAAGTCAAGTTCTCATCTACTCAAACTTGAGTTCAAACCCACCATTGAATTCTTCTCTTCCTCCGCTTATTTCCAAAATTTCCGGAATGAAAGGAATTTTCTCGCGCCTTCGTTCGTACAATCGCCGACGTCTCAATGATCATTCCGGAAGATACGAAAGAGGCGAACAGTATCCGGTGGTTCCGGAATTATTGCGCAGTTTCCCTAACCCAGTTAGTCATCAATCATGAAAGATAATGGAGATTAATAATTCATCAAAGCAGGGTCGGCATGGTCGGCGAACGTTGCGGGACGGCGCAGGAAGGACGGACTCGCTGTCCCTCTCGGCGTGCGAGTGGAGGATTCCGCGAGGGAGGAAATTACCCTCTCGGACTTGTCGGCTCAAGTAACTCAACGGGCCGCGCGGAGAGTCGGCCTTGTCGTCGGGCATAGCGTTGCGAGCCGAGGAAGCTGCTTTACGCCCGACGCATGGAGAATCGTCGAATCGATATGCGCGCCGACAATATTATTGCGGGCGAAGCTGCCCTTCTTCGCTGCGACCTTAACTCGGACGAGCGACGAGCTTGTATGCAATAATGTGCCTCCCGACCTGGCGCACCAAACAAGCAGATCGTAGGGGAGAGCGGGGCAAAACGGCATACCGGGGCAAAATGGTATTCACGCACAATGGGACCAGAGCAGAACGGTATCGGAGCAAAATGGGACTGCAATAATGGGACTCCCGACCTGGCGCAACGACCAACCAGATCGGAGAGGAGAGCGGGGCAAAACGGCATACCGGGGCAAAATGGTATTCACGCACAATGGGACCAGAGCAGAACGGTCTTGGGGCGAAATGGGACTGCAATAATGCGACTCCCGACCTGGCGCAACGACCAAGCAGATCGTAGGCGAGAGCGGGGCAAAACGACATACCGGGGCAAAATGGTATTCACGCACAATGGGACCAGAGTAGAACGGTATTGGGGCAAAATGGGACTGCAATAATGCGACTCCCGACCTGGCGCAACGACCAAGCAGATCGTAGGGGAGAGCGGGGCAAAACGGCATACCGGGGCAAAATGGTATTCACGCACAATGGGACCAGAGCAGAACGGTCTTGGGGCAAAATGGGACTGCAATAATGCGACTCCCGACCTGGCGCAACGACCAAGCAGATCGTAGGGGAGAGCGGGGCAAAACGACATACCGGGGCAAAATGGTGTTCACGCAGAATGGGACCAGAGCAGAACGGTATTGGGGCAAAATGGGACTGCAATAATGCGGCTCCCGACCCGGCGCAACGACCAAGCAGATCGTAGGGGAGAGCGGGGCAAAACGGCATACCGGGCGAAAATGGTATTCACGCACAATGGGACCAGAGCAGATCGGTATTGGGGCAAAATGGGACATAAAAAAAAAACTACTTCGTTGGGACTTTCTCTTGCCCTATTGCCCTATTTTGCACTAATTCTAACATACGGGGGTTTTTATAGGACCATTTCGTACCATTTTGCCCCGGTATGCCATTTTGCCCCGCTCTCCCCTATCTTCGCAGTGCAATGTCAGACGAATGACAATATAAGGATGCGTACGCGGAGAAGCCCTCGAGCGATTCTTCGCAACTGAAAAGCATCGAAGCATGCCCGAAGCTCCGTTTATCGTAACAAAGGCAGATGCGGATAACGAGAGCCGAAGGGTATTACAGTGAAGGCCAGTGAAGAGAAGGCGGAAGCTCGAAAGCTCTCGAGAAGCGAAGAATGTGTATACCCGGGAACGTAATCCACTGAGCACTCAGCAACGTCATGGGAATGGATAGATGCTGGCGAGGCGCTGGGCTTCCGCGAAGCGAGAGACTCGGTCGTCAAAACGTCATCGTGTACTCCAAGATGCGACGAGGTTTTATCAACGAGCTTCGCGTACTGAAAATTCGTCGGGAGAAAAAGAATTGAAATTCATTTGTCGGCGAAATCAAATTGTTTTCAGTGGTTAATTGTAGTTGCGACTGTGTTGTTTACAATCTTATTAGATCAGAGGCAAATTGTTCAGAAGAATTTGTTCAGAATGAAGTTTCGAGCGGTCGGAAGTTGGCCATGGAAGAGATTTCCACCGTTCTGAAGTTAGCCATGAGGAAGGTTTCAAGCGGTCTGAAGTTGGTCATGGAAGAGGTTTCGAAGGGTCTGAAATTGGCCATGACAGATGTTTCGATCGTTCTGAAGATAGCCATGAAAGGGGTTTCGAGCGGTCGGAAGTTCGGCTTGGAAGAAGTGTCAAGCGTTCTAAACTTAGCTATGGAAGAAGTTTCGGGTGGTCTGAAGTTGGCCATGGAAGAGGTTTCAAGTGGTCAAAAGTTGGCTATGGGAGAGGTTTCGAGCGATCTGAAGTTAGCCATGGAAGAGGTTCCAAGCGGTCTGAAATTGGCCATGGAAGAGGTTTCGAGCGGTCTGAAATTGGCCATGGAAGAGGTTTCAAGCGGTTTGAAATTCGCCATGACAGAGGTTGCAATCGTTCTAAAAGTCGCCATGGAAGATGTTTCAACCGGTCGGAAGTTGGCTATAGAAAAGATTTCAAGCGGTCTGAAGTTGGCCATGAAAGCGGTTCTGATCATTCTAAAGGGGGCCATAGCAGGTGTTTCGAACGGTCGGAAGTTCGTCACAAAAGAAGTCTCAAGCGCTGCAAAGTTAACCATAGAAGAAGTTTCGACCGTTCTGAAGTTGACCACAGTAGAAGCGTTGACTGGTCTGAAGTCGCCCGTGGAAAAAGTGTAAACGGTCTCAAATTGGGCATAGAGTAGCCTTCGAATGGTCGGCATATGTAGAATTTCGAGCAGTCGAGCAGAGGAACCTTCGAAGTTGGCCACAAATAGAGAACCAAACCGCCTGGCGTTGGTAAAAATCGTTAATGGACATCCTTTTTTTTACATGTACATCATTGAATAATTCCCTCGGTCTCTACTGTAACCCGAACTCCATCGCGGCAGCCGAACTAATTTTCCGCACGGATGAACGAGCAATATCAAGAGGCGATTGGTCGATCGAAAAACGAACTGAAAGCCTCGAACAACGAATTGGGTCGACTGGGGCCGGTTTATAACAATTTTTTCTCTCACCAATCCATAGCATCAATTCTCGTTCGCTGTACCGTCGCTATCTTCCTCCCACTCCCATTCTCTCGTGCGGAGGAAAGAATGGGAAAAGCTGGTTTATGAGGTGCACAGTCTGTATGGGTGTTGCCGACGAATGGAGCGCGCAGCGCGGAGCCAACGTCGGGCGGTATGCCCGCGGGTAACCGCAATATCTCGAGTAATTTAGGAGGGTAATCGTTCGCCAGGTCTGGGGCAACAGCGGCGCTGGAGGAACCGAAACAGGGCAAGGAAAGGGGACGGGAAGGTACGAGGGGGTTGAAAGAACAGGGATCGTAAGCTCGGCGTTACGAGCCACCCCCCCGGTGGGTGATTACACTTATAAACATTCGCGAGCTCTCTTTTCCGCATGAAAAGCTCGTATATCAAGGGTAGTTTTTTGTTTAAAGCGCGAGACGGCGCGATTTGAATGAATCTCGCAAAAAGTCGCGAGAGTGGAAAAAAAATGGAGGAGAGACGATATGCTGACGGTTTATTACGAAAACAAAGTTTTTTTTTTTTTTTTTTTTTTTTTTTTTTTTTTTTTTTTTTTTTTAAATGAGTGGTTACAAATCCTCGTATCGGAGATTTCCCGTCCACGATAACGATATATTGGGATATAATTCGCACCGCGAATGTACCCGGCGATTAATTGTCGCGTATCGATGAAGCCGCGAGATATCGGCGATGCGCAGACTGGTCGAGAGGAAAGTAAATCATCGTACCGACCGGGCAAGCCTGAGAGGCGGATAGACGGCGGGCCGCGAATCAATGAGCAAAATTGAATAACGCATTGGAGAATGAACGACATTAGCATAATCCGGTATATTGCGGCGCTGGGATTATTTACAAAGGTGCGATATGAAATATTGAAAGCTTCTCGTGCATTCATCACGTTGATAAATGAGGGTACAAATTAAAAAAAAAATTGACATATACATTTATTTATATATTTATATATAAATAAATATTTATTTACGACATAGAGTATCGAAATGCGAAACAAATTAATAATAATAATGATGACAAGTAATTTATTAGGGCAATTGTTCAACGAGCTCAACGATATATTGCGCTCGCTAATTCCCAGAGATATAAATCATCTTTTTTTTTTTTTTTGCAAAGTTATCGCGAAGGAGCGCCCTCTGTGCATGTGTAGGCGTAAAGCAAACGCGGGTAGTCGAGGCAGTGGAGAATGAACGAGCCACCGAAAGATTTAGGGAACTCAGCTGGGTGTCGCCTTATTACACTTTTCCTTGCACACGTGCCACTCCATTATACGGAAAGAGACGCTCGGCACAGAGCGTATATATATTTGGGACATAAAAGTTTGAAGATATCGCTTCGGGATTTTCAACGAATGTGGGACGCAATCAGTTTTTTTTTTTTTTTTTTTTTTTAGTATCGTGAAATTTTTTTTTTTCTATTTTTATTAAACTTGTTCTAAAAATTGCGTTACATTATTCATTTTTTTCGTCATTTATTTACTAACATTTTAATATTATTAACATGCAAAATCAATCTATTTCGGAGCTTCTGTCGGATTTCGTTCAGATTTTTATCCCATTAAAAATTGTTTGAAATTCTTAGTGAATTATTTTGAAAAAAAACCTGAAAATTCAAAGGTGTCACATTCATTTATCGGTCATTTCTTTTATTCGCACAAAAAGTCAAATAATTGAAAAAAAGTTTGTTTCGTAAACAAAAGTACAATTTTCATTATAAACTCGGCACAGAGCGTATATATATTTGGGACATAAAAGTTTGAAGATATCGCTTCGGGATTTTCAACGAATGTGGGACGCAATCTTTTTTTTTTTTTTTTTTTTTTTTTTTTTTAGTATCGTGAAATTCTTTTTTTTCTATTTTTATTAAACTTGTTCTGAAAAATTCGTTAAATAATTAATCTTTTTCGTCAATTATTTACTCATATTTTAATATTGTTAACATGTAAAATCAATCTTCTTGGGAACGCCTACATGTCGGATTTCGTTTAGATTTTTGTCCCATTGAAAATTGTTTGAAATTCTTAGTGAATTATTCTAAAAAAAAAAACCTGAAATTTTGAAGTTGTCACATTAGTTTATCGGTCATTTCTATTATTCGCATAAAAAGTCAAACGACTGAAAAAAAAAAAATTTATAACCCGAAGTATAATTTTCATTATAAACAAATGTTCATCACGTCATTCGTCCGTCCCGACGTTTTCCAATCGTGATTTTGTTCTTTCGTCAGGGTCCTATAATTATCCCTCGGAGATTGACAGACGGTGTTTGCCAATATCTCAAGAATTTGGCCGAGTTAACGAAGTGTTTAATTAAAAGTGCGAGATAGGATGCGATTGGTCGGCGGGGAAGCGCTGAAAAGAGTGAGAAAACCCGAGGAGCGTCGGAGAACGGGATTGGGTTTTGGCGCGGATTCTATCTCGTATCTCGTCGGAGTACGGCGGCCCTCCCGGTCTTTGAACGGGACGAAAGTGTATAAATCGGCCATGGAGTGACGAGAGCGCGGGCGGCATTGTCGTTGTCAGGGACTATAACCAACCCTTCTCTAAACCCGGTCTCGTCTGTTCTTCCTTTCGTTTCTCCGCCTCGCTCGTCGGGCACTGGAACCTCTATTATCACTTTCAAAGAAAGTAATTTTCCGGCTTAGCCGGCAGTCTAACGACGCGCGAGATTAAGGATCCACGAGAGGCGCTCCCACACCCACTTGGACTTCTTCTAAACGAGTTTCACGTACTAACCCCCTCCCGAAGCCCACCCGCGAGACAGGGATTAAAAGTCGTGAAACTGGAGAAGAATCGGAATGGAAAGAGTTGACTCAAAGATAAACGCGAATTGTTCTTTCAGTGAGGAATTCCTTTTTTTTTTAAATCCCGACTGCCCGCCAGGGCAAAAGGAAGAGAGTTATGCATTAGTTAGTTACACATATGAGATTTAGCAAAGGTTGCCAGATCATTCGTTGCAATAGGAACGTTTGCCATGGCAATGGTTTTCGTAGCGATAGCTTCCGTAGCGATAGTTCCCGTAGCAACTGTTTTCCTAGCAATAGCTTCCTGAGCGATCGTTCCCGTAGCAACTGTTTCTCTAGCAACCGTTTTTCTCGTAATGGTTTCCCCAGCAACAGATTCCGTAGCAGCTGTTTATCCAGCGACTGTTTCCCTAGCAATAGCTTCCTTGGCAATAGTTCTCGTAGCAACTGTTTCACTACCTATAGTTTTCGTAGCGATAGTTCTCGTAGCAACAGTTTCCGCAGCAACTGTTTCCATAGCGATAGTTTCCGTAGCAACTGTTCACCAGCAACAGTTTCCGCAGTAACTGTTTCACCAGCAACAGGTTCCGTGGCAGCTGCTTAACTAGCAACTGGCTCCAACAGTAGATTCCTTAGCGATAGTTCCCGTAGCAACTGTTTCACTAGCAACAGCTTCTGTAGCAACTGTTTCCCTAGCAGCTGTTTATCAAGCGACTATTTCCCTAGCAATAGCTTCCTTAACGATAGCTGTCGTAGCAACTGGTTCCGTACCAACAGTTCCCGCAGCGATAGTTCTCGTAGCGGCTGTTTATCTAGCGACTGTTTCCCTAGCAATAGCTTCCTTAGTGATAGCTCTCATAGCAACTGGGTCCGTAGCAACAGTTCCCATAGCAACTGTTTTCCTAGCAGCTGGTTATCTAGCGACTGTTTCCCTAGCAATGGCTTCCTTAGCGATAGTTCTCGTAGCAACTGGCTCTCTAGCAACTGTTTCCCTAGCAGTAGCTTCTGTAGCAACTGTTTCCCTAGCAGCTGTTTATCTAGCGACTGTTTCCCTAGCAATGGCTTCCTTAGCGATAGTTCTCGTAGCAACTGGCTCTCTAGCAACTGTTTCCCTAGCAGTAGCTTCTGTAGCAACTGTTTCCCTAGCAGTAGCTTCTGTAGCAACTGTTTCCCTAGCAGTAGCTCCTGTCGCAATTGTTTCCCTAGCAGTAGCTTCTGTAGCAACTGTTTCCCTAGCAGTAGCTTCTGTAGCAACTGTTTCCCTAGCAGTTGCTTCTGTAGCAACTGTTTCCCTAGCAGTAGCTTCTGTAGCAACTGTTTCCCTAGCAGTAGCTCCTGTCGCAACTGTTTCCCTAGCAGTAGCTTCTGTAGCAACTGTTTCTTTAGCAACAGTTTTCGTAGCAACTGTTTCTCTAGGAACAGTTTTCGTAGCAACTGTTTCCACAGCAACTGTTTCCCTAGAATCAGTAGCCGTAGTCTATGCTGCCGACAGAAGAATGTCTTCAACGGGGACAAAGGAAGCGTGGGTAATGCGGCAGCGGTAGTGTTTCGTAGGTTTCTGTTCGCCAGCCGGGAACGCGGTAATTCCTCGAGCCTTTCGATCGAAACGATTGATAACCAACATACTCTTCCAGTTAACATACAGAACCAATCACCGTAACTTACCAGTTACCATGTAAAATGTGCCATTTCATACTTTTTATAGCCACTCAGGTTTCCAAAGGTTTTTTTTCACTCTCTTCAGTCGTGCGTTTCGATTTTTTTTAGGGATGATCCATTATTCACGAGCGCAGAACTCCGAGTATCGCGAAGCTGACGCGCAAAGGCATTACTCACAAGATGCGTTGTTCTGTAAACGATTTCCCTATCCAACGGAGGCGCCGGTTCTGTTTATGTGTACAACGATAATCATGGAAGCTTCCGCACAACCGGAAATTACCGCTTGCGGCTTTAGGGACGAGATAGTTCCGCGAACAAACCTACTTCAATGGTAATGAGGGAGCGCGGCTTTCTCGGTGTTCACACGGGCGTGTTCTCTCCGTGCCGTCTGGACGCCGATTGAGATAGAGCGAGAGAAAGCCCTTGGCGTGTAGTCTCGCGAATCGATAATTGCTTTTCAAATGCGGTTCAGTTGCCTCCTCCGACCGCCCCATCCGCGAACGAGATTGCAACTTTCGCTCGAGGAACGTTAAAAGATACACTCGATTATGTAGACACGAAGTTTGATCTGAATCCGCTCGACTCCACTTCGGGGAATCGTCGTCCCCGCGGATATCAGAACTGCTGGATTTCCTTTTTCATCCTCACAGCAGACGCTTTTGAATGAGGTTACTTAAATTTAATGAACCTTCTTACGCTCGACTAATTCCGTAAAAAATGATGCGAAAAAATCGCAACCTCGATTTCTGCATTATTCGTTCGAATTACACCGGGAAAGGTTACCAAACTTGATGAAACTTCGCACGCTCGGAATTTTGAGCGAAATAAAAATCTCGCAACGTCGCGCTTTCAAATTGCTTGTTAAAATTAATGTCTGGAATGTTGCCGAATTTAATTAATCTTCCTGCGCTCAACTTACTCTGCGAAACTTTCGACCGAGAGAAAAAAAAAAAAAAAATTAAAAAACGAAAAAATCATTGGGAGTTTATGAAACATATTGTGAGCGTAAATCCGCGAGGGGCTCGGTTATTCGTCTTTTAATCAGACGCAAAGCCGCCGTACTCGCGCGGTCGAAAGCTCCTCTATCCAGCGCGCTTTTTTTCCCGCATGGCTCACTGCGCCGGAGCTTGTTTGCAATTTAATTTCATCAAGCCTGCCCCGGTATCGCGGAGTACATTGCGTTAGTTATTGAATAATGTAATGGTAACGCGCCGTAAGCGAAGGCACGCGAAGTTCTTACTCGTTAAAATTTCACTCGTCAATGTCGAACGAAACGCCCCGGGAGGTTGATGTCTGTGCACATGAGCGTTAACGTTATAATATCCTCGTGAGAATTTTCCACAGCAGAGACACAGTCGGCGGATGAACGGTACATTTTTTTTCCTCGTTTATGCAGGCCGAATCACAAAAAATTTATTGCCGAAATAAAAAATAATAAAAGTCGTACACCAAATTACTTTAACTTTTATTTCAACAAATGAACTTTTTAACAAAAAGACCAATAATTATTTACAATTTTTGACAAATAATTATTTATAATTTTTGAAAAATTATTATTTATAATTTTTGACAAATTATTAGTTATAGAGGACAAAGATGTAATAAAAAAATGCTATCCACCGACAAATTATTAAGTTGTGAGACCAATCATTTTTAATGAGTTCATAAATATCTTATTATACTATATTGATTTATTTATTTAAAAAAACTCCCGACTGCAAGAAAAGAAATCCTGAATAAAAAAGTATAAAATAAGTCATAATAAATTATGGGGGATAACCGCCGATGGTCATTTATCAGTCAACAACTTTTCTTATTTACACAATTGTTGTGTAATTAAAAACAATTATTTTATATTAATTTTCTTTACTCCAGTTGGGAGACGTTTTTAGAATCATAAATGGCATATGTTACAACGTAGAATAAATATGACGTAGTTTAAATGTCAGAAGACGTTTACCAAGCAAAATAAAAAAAAGGAATATAAAATAATGTCAAAAATCACATAAAAATTGTGTAAATAAAAAAAATTGTTGAATGTTAAATAAAAATCGGGAGTTATTCCCCACAATTCATTATGATTTATTTCACACTTTTTTTTATTCATGACTCTGTTTTTTGCAGGTGGGAGTTGCAAAAAAAAAAATTATGTAGTATGCGTAAAATTCCATTTTACTCACTGTTTCGGGTGTGTTAAATGAATTTTCACGCACAGTATACGTAAGATAAAAGAGTTCAAAATCGTCATATTTAATAGAGAAATATGTTCTGTGACTCAGTGTATTTTACGCACTTGTAGCGATCGAATAGCACTCGTGCGAAAAATCGTATTTAACGCACTTGTAGCGATCGAATAGCACTCGTGCGAAAAATCGTATTTTACGCACTTGTAGCCATTGAATAGCACCCGTGCGTAAAACCGTATTTTACGCACTTGCAGCCATCGAATAGCACCAGTGCGTAAAATCGTGTTTTACGCACTCGTGGCATAATATACTACTTTTCCATTGGTTGCGACTCGCGCGTTATGAAAAAAAAAAAAAAAAATTCTATAGTCCCCGACGTCGAGACGCTGCCGCGTCCCTCTGTAATTTCTAGACAGTGGACGAGTCGCATTGAGGAACCCGACAGTGGCAAATCCGAGACGTCGCGGACGACGTGATTCGACGAAACCGCTGGTATAAACGCTGCAACGCTGAATGGACATTCCCGGTAACGACAGATGCCAGTTGGATGTACAGCTCGGACAATTCTAATGCCAAAGCGGTCGGGGTGCAGGACATTATGCCGTGACAGGTACCCGTAGCAAGACCGCAATAGGTGCTATTCAACGCGAGGGGTTCGCGCGGCGCGGAGAAGGAAGGAGGAGACGGAGCGTTTGTTACGCCAGCAATAGCCAGTAACGCGGCGGCAAACGCACCGTCTCGTATGAACGATCCATCTCTAACCGCACTCGTGTTTCCACCGACGCGCGAAATGTAATTTACGTCTACACTTTTACGCGTCAATCTCGCCGTGACCGGACCGCAACGCGAGCGCATTCTCGGCGAAGCCTAGAATTATATATTTCAGTCACGCGAAGCCGCTTGCGTCTAATTGAATTGTCATTTGCCGGCGTTGAGCGCCGTATAATCCTAGTATCGTTGACATCATGAATGATTTTATGAAAAATCCGGATTTATAGAAAGTTACCAATTTTGGACCAAAGAACGTGATTATTTTAAATCGATAAATGAAAAGTTATATAAAAATATCCCAAAGATAACAAAAATTTCATTTCTACATATGATCAGAAATGAGTTTCCTATTTGAAAAAAAAAAAAAAAAATTTGAAAAAGTACTTTTTTTCTAGAATATTTTTTTCTCGAAACGTGGCATTTTTAAAATCGACCGAAAGACTATTTATCGACGAAAAAAATCGCATGGGATTTGTAAGACAATGTTTTTCGAGACATAAAAAAAAAAATTGGTCGAAATCGTTGCATCCCGTGGAAAGCGGCGATCGAGAGTAAAAGTGTCGTGTTCTCGCAACCGAGATTCGCCGGTCCAGGCGAGCTCGCTCTAACTAGCTTATTCCGGAATTGCGCACTGCAGGACAGTGACACCACAATTGCCATCGTAAATCACTTCGATAACTGTAGGAAGATATTCCTGCGTGTCCTCTTATTATCATCGTTACGATTATTGTTATTGTTGTTGTTATTATTATTATTATCATTGCTATTACCATTATTATTATTATCGTCATCAGCGTAGCTTGAGGTAACCGGTGCGCCGGGCGGTGAATGCAGGAAGATTCCGCTGCAACGAACGACAGATGCAGTTTCTGTTGCGGCACCACCTCGAAACACGGAACTGTTGGGTTTCACCGCGTGTTCGTGCTGGATATGCATGCAGACCGCGTATACACATCGAGCCAGCAGCTCAGTTAGTGGCTTGCGTAATGTATACTGCGGTTATTGGGTGCATAGTTCCGCAGAAAACTCTTGTCCCGTATACTCGGCTTTGTTTTGCGAAAGAAGAAAATACTAATTGCGCGGCTTTTTAGCTCCGCTAAGGACGATGCCTCCGATTGTAAATCATCGGGCACAAAGGATTGATTGTACCCCGTTTCTACGGATGCCAAAGTTAAAAGGACCCAACTTAACACAGGCAACTGTAGGCGGAATAAAAATTGACGCGTCATCAATTTAAGACACCACCAATTGGACAATCGACCGACGGAGCACTCGTCGACTCAAGACATGGCCACCTGGACGTACAGCAACTCGACACATCGCCAATTCGATACGCACTAACTCGGAACATCACCAACTGGATACGCAACAACTGGACACATCACTAATTCGATACGCGTCAACTCGACACATCACCAACTGGATACGCACCAACTGGTCATATCACTCATCCAATACGCACCAACTCGGTATCCATCAACCCGACAGATCACCAATTCGTTGGACACCAACTCGACACATCACCAATTCGATGCACACCAACTCGACACATCACCAACTGGATACGCACCAACTGAACACATCACTAATTCGATACGCACCAACTCGATGAGCAGCAACTGGACATATCATCAATTCGATACGCACCAAACCAACACATTACCAACATGATACGCACCAACTGGACACATCACCAGCACGATACGCACCGACTGGACACATCACCAACTCGATACGCACTAACTGGACACATCACAAGCACGATACGCACTATCTCGACCCATCACCAAGATGAAACAAGCGGGATAATTGGTGAGCAGACCCTAGCACAACTGGGCGCAGACTACTCTACCCTATTATAGCATACCTATATCTTGTTGGGTCTGTGTTCAGTTGGTTATGCAGTTCTACAGTAACCGACTGAACACAGACCCGCCTCTATACAACCACTTTTGTACGCAGTTTTTTAAGAAGGTTCACGTTGAAATTCAACACATGCTCAACTGAACATCATCGAATAGTTCATTTCCCAACTCGACATAGCCAAACTGTACACGACTTCAATTCAACACAGCAAACTAAACGCGTCCTAACTCCACACAAAGAAACTCACCGCAGACGCAACTGCATACGACCAAACTCTCCACGAGTAACTGCAAAAGCCTCTGCAGATGCGAAAGTCTTAACTGCACATAACCCGACTGAACATCCAGTAGGCTCAATGTAGATAAAGTACCAGAGTTCATATACAACTGCTCAGTTATCCAGCGCTGAGTCGGTGATCATTCGACTTGGTGATGTGTCGATTTCATGCTGTCGACTTAGTGATGGATCCAGTTGGTGGTGGTGGTTGGTGGATAATAGTTGACGGTGGGTGGTTGGTGGTTGGCGGTTGTTGGTTGGTGGTTGATTTTTGGTGGTTGGTGGGTGGTCGTTGGTGTTTGGTGGATGATGGTTGGTGGTTGATTTTTGGTGGTTGGTGGGTGGTCGTTGGTGTTTGGTGGATGATGGTTGGTGGTTGTTGGTTGGTAGTTGGTGTTTGGTGGTTGGTGTTTGGTGTTTGGTGTTTGGTGCTTGGTGGTTGCTGGTCGGTTGGTCGTGGTCGAGATGGTGATGTGCCAAACTACTCCACATACAGTTCCCTTCATCGAGTTAGGTTTGCGCAACCTTGAAATCCGTAGAAACAGAGTACTGTCAAAGCGATCACGTTGACACATCGGTTGAATCGACTCTTTTGTTCGTATTTATCTCTCCGGGGACACGTAACGAGATTCTAAATGTCATCATGGTCTTGCGCAAGTTGCACGGAGCAATAAAGGGTCAAGTAATCGACGCTACGAAAGGGATCAGGTACTCTGTGATTGGCATAACTACACAGAGCTCAACGAAAAGTCAACAACTGTAGCGCTTGCGATGTATAACCGAGCGATCGTGAGCAGTTCCTTCATTCCCTCGGATAGTCGAAGCTTGCGCGGAGAGAACTCTGGATGAGCGACTACCAGCCAGTGGAGTGGCTTCAATTTCCTGCCGTGGAGGACGAGATCTTCTTGCCCGTGGGCATCGTGTAGGACTAAAGCTACTATCGGAGCTATGAGCAGATAGTTCATCTCGAACTCTCGGCTCTTCTTCACAACGGGCTTCGCTCTCGCGGAACATAGACAGCCTTTGGCTCTTTCGCGTCTTCTTCGACCAATCTTCCTCTCTCTTTCACACGTTTAATATCCTCGACTTTCCTTTCTCTGGCTCCTTCCGTGTCTCTCCCTCTCTCTCTGCGTTTGATACGTTTCAGAGAGCTTTATTCCACAAAGTTTCTCACCACTCCGCGAAGATATCGGCAATAATAAACTTGATAAATGAATAATAGCGAACCGAGAACTGTATCCGTGTTCCGTGTCGGGAAGTATTTTCATCACTCTTTCGTATCACAGCGTGATCTCGGAAATCCGATGAAACGTTGAGTATTTCAAATCTCGTTTCCTTGACTTTCGAGACTCTTCAATCGGAGAAACTGCATCGAAACAATCGAGTTTGCGGGATGTAGGTCTGGCTGCTGATGCAGGATATACGAAGGATGCCATTATGAAATACCAAAAGTCGGCCAATAATAGCCAGTTAAGGGGAAACTTTATTACAGCAGTTGTCGAGTGAAGATTCCGCGGGAAATCTTGGATCGGTATTGGTTTTTCGGGGTTGTTTATTAGCGGCGTTTGTCACCGTGAAATTATCGTCAACTTATCGTTATCAACCATGAAAACAAAATTGATTGGAAGGAAATTGGTAATTTCCTTTTTATATCACACATTTATTTGGACCCGTGCAAAAAATCTTTTGAAGACATTGGAAACAAATTTTACCCGGAAGAATTTTCATTGTCTCGTGAATTTTTTTTCAACGAAATGCTGATCAATTTTCAATTGAAAAAGAAAATTTTGTTATTTTTACAAAATAAAAAAAATTAATTTGTCAGGTTAATTTTGTCCCCCGGTTCGAGAAACGTTTGCACAGTGGAGAGCCCGCTGTGCGCCGTGCGATACTAAACCGATAACCCGAAATGCATATAACTCTACCTGTAGAGCTCGAGCTCTTGTACACCTGTCCTTAATTACAAGGTAATTAATTAACCCTGCCGCGCTCCCAAGATCGAGACTCCCCGTCCCTTTCCCGAGAGAAGTCGATAAGCCGCCCACGCGGCTTGCCAGCCGAAGGAGCTGTTAAACTTTAAGTACCGAAGATAGCCGGAAAAGTGATCGAACAGTTCGATATAATTAGCTTTTATACCCGCAATCTTCGTTTTTCTGGAATATATTTTTTAATCGTTAATTTACAAAACGGTTGATGATGATTTTTCGTCCACATTTAATCTTGAAGAACTTTATTTAAACCATCTCACACTTATTTACGTGGTAACATTTACAATGTTAAAGACGTCTCCCAACTGGGGTAAAAAAAAAATAATAATTTAAAAAATCACCCAAAAATTGTGTAAATAAGAAAAGTTGTTGACTGGTAAATGAACATCGGGAGTTCCCATAATTTATTTAATTAATTATTAATAATAATAATAATAAATAATAATAATGAATAATAATAATAATAATAATAATAAATCATTATTTATTTAATTAATAATTTGTGTTATTATTTATTTATTTATTTATTTTACTTGGTTTTTTTTTTTTATTATGATTTATTTCGTCCTTTTTTTCATTCATGACTCTGTTTTTTTGCAGTCGGCAATTTTTCAAAAAATTCAATTTTTTTAATCATACATCCTGATTTTGTTATAAAAAAATTGACGAATAAAAAACATAATTACATTGCAAATCATTCCAAAACAAATGATTATCAAGAGAGCATAACTAATGTAACAACTTAATCGGTACAACGCTCGAAACGTAAACGAAGGATCGAGCATAAAGATCTGAAGGGGTTCGGTAGCGACGTTGATGTTCCAAAGTCCAGCACAAGCTGTTCCATTTTAGATGGCGTTGGGATGCTCCATGAGTCCTCGTACTTGATAGTGCGGTGTCGTATAGTCGGCCGGTTGCCATCGCGAAGCTCTCGCTTTTCTCTCGGACGCGCGCGGCCCCAAAACATCCGCCCTTGCACGGCCATTCGAGTGGTTACGGTCGGTGGTAGTCAGACTCAGCTGGCGTCGCTCTTCGGTGTCGCGGATGTCCCCGACTAACTGAGGAAATTGCTTGCGATCCGGACTATCCCGGCTAAACTGCGCTAAAACGTCGCCGCGGTAAATTGTTCCGCCGAGAACCCGTTCCGAGTCCCGTTTCTGCAGCTACTCCGCATGTGTCGCGTTAAAAAACATGTTTTTTTTTCTGTAAAACGAAAAACCAAAAAAGTCGAATGAAAAAATTTGCGAAGCGCGCAAAAGTTGCCGCGAGAGACGGGAACGTTTCCGGGGAGCTTTATTGCGCAGGGAATGGCAACAAACAACGAAGAAAGGGCTCACGAAAGCCGCGTCGGAATTTGACAAGCGTAAAGAAGCACACGCGAGTCGGAAATATGCGCCGCGGCGGGTCGGAGGAGAGCGAAGGAATCGCTGCATTCTCTCTGCTTGACGCGTCGTTGTGGATTCACTTGCGGAATATAGAATAGGGCGCAAAGTGAATAACATTAGCCGCTCTCGTCGTTCACGTCGACGGAGCGAGCCGGGTGGCGCGAAGGATGCCGCGAGGATGCCTGAAATGCTCGGCGCGGATCCAGCAAAAGGCACGTCTCGCGCGGCCGCGCGACATTATTTTGCTCCCATGTCGCGGAGACGTTTCGAAAATACCGGAAATCCCCGCTCGGTAACAAGTGGCCTCTCGCCGATGGAGCGACTGAAATGCTATTCGGAAGTACCGCCAGAGCCGGGAGAGAGACATTCGTATTCCTGGCGGGATTAAAATCTTTTCCGGAACATCGGAGTAGAAACCGAAGAGAATTTTCCGAGTGCGACGCGACAGTGCGATATTGGTTCGGGATTAAAATTTCACTCGGGGAAAAAGGACGGCCGGGACACTCTGGAGCTTCGGGCTTTTCCTCTACTCCGGCCCGATGTACGTGAGCGCTTCGCGAAATTCGAGATTCCCGACGAAAGTGCCCATTCGAATGGTTTTTTTCCCCCCCTTAAACCTGTATTGTTGCCCAAATGTTGTTTCGGAGTTGCTTGTTAGAATGGAGCAAGTTCTATACTGGTCGCGTTTGATTTCTTAACTTGCCTTACTCGATGTCATCATCATTTTTCATGGATGTGTTCAGAAAGGACTCCAGACGATTGAAAAAAACAATTCTTTTTCTGACATTTAAACCACCTCATATTTATTATACGTTGTAACATATGACATTTATGATGTTGAAGACGTCTCCCAATTGGAGTAAGAAAACTCACTCTGAAGCTTCAGGCTTTTTCTCTACTCTGTCCCGATGTACGTGAGCGTTTCACGAAATTCGAGATCCCCGACGAAAGAAACGAAACCATTCGAAGTCCATTCGAATGGTTTTTTGCCCCTTAAGCCAGCAACGTTGTCCAAAATTGTGTTTTGGAGTTGCTTTTTAGGATGAAGCAAGTTTCATACTGGTCGCGTTTGATTTCTTAACTTGCCTTACTCGGAGACATCATCAATTTTCATGGATGTCTTACTTGATGTCATCATCAATTTTCATGGATGTCTTACTTGATGTCATCATCAATTTCCAAGGATGTGTTCAAACGTTAAACAAACAATTTTGGTGTCGAATTTCCGAACGACGATGGCTCAATGCTGTGCTTAACAAATTCACGGATATACATTATTCTCCTTAACACAACCCGGTCGGTGGACGGGGAATGCTCCATACGTTAGCAAATAATGGGCTTACGCTGTTTGCCGTTTCCGCGCCAGGTGAAGAATACCGTTCTCTCATAATCTCATAGAAGCATTAACGGCGCTGCTCGCGTGACTAGCTTGTCGCATTATATCTCGATTAGTGAAACTCGTCGAGGGAAAACACAAAGAGAATTGTGGAGGTGGAGGTCGAGCCCTCTTCCATTCGCGTGTGATCATCCGCCGGTGTGCGGGGATCTTGGAATGTACGCGCTTCGCAAGGAAGCCGCAGGTATTCCTTTGGATTCGTGCTAGCAACCCAACAAGAACAGCCCTGGGGGGTTCCCGTTGGAGCTTTAGTGTCTATCTATCACCCACACATGGGCACATACACACGCAAGCGAAAAGGCACACGTAGATGGAGGCGTCTTTAAGCTTGCATCGCCATTCGGCGTTGTAGGTATTCCACGTATGCGATCCTCGAAGCCCCGTTCCCTTGGCTTGCAGAGACGTACGCGAGAGCCCGAGTGTTACCAACAAGCAAACGCTTAATATTGGATGGACGAAGGGCATTCCAATTTCCGGACATTGAAGGGTTGGCTGCGCTCGAGTTACGCACCGCATGACAATCGAACGAACGGACGTGTGTCTCTGTCGCCGTCCATTTGCGTAGACTAGGTTGGACGAACAACGGACACTCAAGGTGGATGGATCGTTGAGTCGGATCAAAGATGGGAGCTGATTTTTGGAGACATTTTGGATCAATACATCATTTGGGTGCCCAGATCAAAATAGATTTGTCACCTAGTTCCGGAGATATCAACTGTCGAAGTTGAGGGACTTGTTTATGCAATCTTGATTTTTTCACTTGTATCTGCATCAAGAAGGTCTTTGCTTTCCAAAGACACACAGTGACGTTTTATAGCAATTCACCGTCTAGTTCTTGAGATATCATAAACCGGAGATCAGATTTTGGGTTTACGGACTTGCGGTGTCCGGGATAATGTAAATTAACTTATGAACAAAAGAATTTGCTTACATCCAGATACGCCAATTCAGGAAGTCATGACGAAAGTTCCGACAAGTGGACCTTCAACGTCAAGCAACGCATAGTTGCGTAGTTGAGAATAATAGGATTTCGCTGTTCTTTGTTCTAACGTGTGTATTAGTAGTTCGAACTTTCTAATAATCCTCGACCGATGTAATATCGAAAGCGATGTGTACGTGGCGGAGACCGCTGCAGAGAGCGGCTTCGGGGTTAATAAGCGGATGGAAATCTCTCTGGTCTCCATGTATTATACAGTACAGCTTTTCCAGATAGAACCTCGCCGGAGGGCGTTTGCTGAGCTTTCCAGTGAGCTGGAATGAAACAATGGCGCTTGGCAAGCTGGGAGAGGAAACGGTTTGGGAGCACAAAATTGAACATGCCGTGTATACGCGTGTGTTTGTCGGTCAGAGAACTAATATTCGTTCGTTCGTATTGTAAATTGTTTTGTAATGGCGCATTACGAGATGGTAATAGAATCATTACGTCTATTAATTGTAGAACTGATCACAGTACTTCAAGTACTGAGCACTTAACTGTAAGTACTGGGTTAGCATAGAGTACGTACTAAGTACTAGTAATAGTAAATGTAAAAAGTATGCAAGTACTGGTACTTGGTGCTGGTTCTTGGTACTGGTTCTTGGTACTGGTTCTTGGTACTGGTTCTTGGTACTGGTTCTTGGTACTGGTTCTTGATACTGGTTCTTGGTACTGGTTCTTGGTACTGGTTCTTGGTACTGGTTCTTGGTACTGGTTCTTGGTACTGGTTCTTGGTACTGGTTCTTGGTACTGGTTCTTGGTACTGGTTCTTGGTACTGGTTCTTGGTACTGGTTCTTGGTACTGGTTCTCGATACTGGTTCTTGGTGCTGGTACTTGGTGCTGGTACTTGGTGATGGTACTTGGTGCTGGTTCTTGGTGCTGGTACTCGGTGCTGCTACTGGGTGCTGGTTCTTGGTGCAGGTACTTGGTGCTGGTACTCGGTGCTGCTACTCGGTGATGGTACTGGGTGCTGGTTCTTGGTGCTGGTTCTTGGTGCTGGTTCTTGGTGCAGGTACTTGGTGCTGGTACTTGGTGCTGGTTCTTGGTGCAGGTACTTGGTGCTGGTTCTTGGTGCTGGTACTTGGTGCTGGTACTCAGTGCTGGTACTCGGTGCTGGTACTCGGTGCTGGTACTCGGTGCTGGTACTTGGTGCTGGTTCTTGGTGCTGGTACTTGGCGCTGGTACTTGGTTGCTGGCACGTAGTGCTGTACCCAACGTACCCACAATGAACAGAGAAGTACCCAAAGCACCCACTAGACTCTGATCTACTTCAAGTCCCGCCTGGCCCTGGCAGAAAGCATATGACCAATGTCGATTCGACCCTCAACAGGCGTTAGACATAATTCGTTCGTTAATCAACGTTGCGGCAAGTGCGAGAAGCTCCACGTCTTGGCATCCTTCCATACGTAGAACTCCCGTCGACAAGAGGGCAAAGACTGCGGAGAAGTTGGTACGTCCGCGCACAGTATACTCGCTCTGAAATACACTTTTGGGACGCTCCCGAAGAGCTTTTATTCGAGCGATGCGTTCCGGAATGCGCGGCAAAAAGCACGGTGTGACCGCAGGAGCAACGGGGTGTAGTAAAACTTTCAGTCGAATTAGTTTTGCTAACGTGGCTTCTTCTGGCCGTCGCTGGGAGCCCCACGGAAAAGCGCAACGGCTCGGACGCGCACATCCCGCATTGCGTCAACTGTAAACATCGCGAGTCCTATTCGCGTTCTCTTCGTGCCGACTGCGCCACAAGCCAAACGACGCTTTTATGCATTTTATATGATCTTTAAAAAAACGTTTACTTTCCTTCGGGAGGCTAAGGGTGAAAAGAATTATAAGCTTCACGAGGCAAAGTTGGGCCATTCCGCGTCCTCGCTGAGTAAGAAGTCGATACATTTCGAGGGATTCAGGGCCAAAGTAGATGGCGACGATTCTTCCGTCTCGAGAGGATCCAAATGGACGACGAACGTCCCTGTGAGGTGTCGGCATCGGCGTGGGGCAAAACGGACTTGCCACGCGAATGCGGCAAAGAAAAGGAATGGGCGAGAAAACATTTTTGGGAAAAGTGGTAAAATAATAAAATCTTTCCGAATCTTATTTAATTTTTTTGTCCCGTTTTGCTCCGCTTTCTCTGGCCTTCCGGTACCGAAAGTCTCGTCGAAGTAACGTTCGGAAATATATATTTTCCACGGTGAAAGGCGGAAGGAAAAAGGGCAAAACGAGGAGAAAAAACAGCTGACGAAAAAAAAAGGAAAACGTTCGAATGTTCGGCCGAAGACGATATAAATGTGGGAAAAAGGTCATACATCGCAGACGCTCTATGACGCTGGATCGAGAGGGTGTCCGGGGGTGGGGGAGGATCTCGCCGTGGGTCAAGGATATATAGCGCGAGGGATAACAGAGGGTTCGACGGGAACGGGCTCGCTACCTAACGACCTTCTGATTCCCCTATTTATAGGTGTATATTTTATTGAGGGGAAGAAAAAAAGCGCAAAAAAGCTCAACACAGCTGCGCGATATGAGATTATATTCGACGAAGCCTCGCGCGAAGAAATGAAGTAAGTGATTGTTTTTTCTTTTTTTTTTTTCTTTTTTAAATGCCCGCAACCTTCCCAGTCGCGCCCGAAACATGCCGGGTGCATTATTTCGAAATTTTCGGACTTCTTCCGTGTGAGCTTTTTCATTTCTCGGCGACTCTTCGTTTTTCTCTCAGCCTGACCGCACCGGTCCAATAACATTGCGACTCTCTGTTTCCCAACCCTTGTCGTTTTCTTTTCTTTCCTTTTTTTTTTTTTTTTTTTTTCTTTCATGTTTCTTTACCACACCATCGTTCCGACTCTTTCTCACTTATATGGGCACACGTATGCCCGTAGTCATTGAAAAGCAATTTCGCGCGGACGCGCGTCGCCTCCCAGTCGTTTCGCTCTCGGCCGGCGACTCGTTTTCTGGCCGCCCAAGGACGAACGTTCTCCGATGGTCGACAGGCTAAACTACCTGACGGTCTCTTCTTCTCGCTCCCGTTCGTCCGTCGCCCCTTCCGCGAAAACACACCCTTCGATCGGGTCGTCCCTGTTGTACTTGCTGCAACATCCGGCCTCGGCCGCGCTGCAACGAGTGCAGTGTCTATATTTGTCGAAATGCCACCGACAACTGAATTCGGAATGAAATTTCGGAGACGGGCTGGGAATTAACCGGCAAACACGTAGCGGCCCTCGCGACTCGCAGGTTTTTCCGCGGGACACTCGACGGAAAACTCGAGTCTATCGTAAATAACGTTTTCCGCACAGCTCAGCTTTTCGTTGCTTCGCTTCGAACTGAACGAACGCAGAGAAAGATGGACCTAAATTGTTTTGATATTCTAAAGAGTTTTGATATCTCACATTTATTTTATATTTAATAGTCTAAATTATATTATTAGTTTTTATATATTTTTTTTTATATCTATTTTTTAATTTTTTTATTTATTTTTTGTATTTATTATATTTATTTTTTCATATTTTAGGTTTTTCCGCGGAACACTCGACAGAAAACTGGAGTTTGTCGTAAATAACATTTACTGAGGAAGATGGACCAAAATTATTGGGAAAAATTATTTCAATATTATAAAGAGATTCAATATTTATTTTTTATTCTATGTTTAATAGTCTCATCAATAATGTTATTGAATTTCATTTTTTATTTATATTATATTATATTGTAGATTCAATATTCTGTGGACAGAAAATGCGACAAGTCGATTTTTTGTTCAAAAGCCTTAAAAAACCTTTACATCGACAAAACTCTTCGAAACGATTAATTCACGCCAATTTTCTGTGCAAAAATTGTTAAAAAAAATCGATGAATTTCTCGTATTTTAAGATACAAACGAATCAGAAACTGGAGCACGAGAATCGAGGCGGTAAGAACAGTCTAAAGCGCCTAACATCCGTGAGCTTTCATTCTGTATGGAAATCGTTATGGAAAATCGTGGAATCGCTTACCCTCCTAAATTCGAATGGAACAACCGGCGGCCAAGGTAGCTGCGAGGATCCTCCTGGACTATGATGTGGAATCGAATACGCTTGTTTAACCGCAAAGAAGCTATACCATTCGATGAACCCATTCGCCGATCGAATCGTCTCGCTCGTTTTGCAAAATTGCGATAGCGCGAAAGAGCAACGCCGGGGAAAGAAATAGAGCAGAATATCTCCCGTGTGAATTCGCCCAACTTTGCTCTCGCGCGATCGGCGTTCGTAATTGCAAAAAAAAAAAAAAAAAAAAAAAGTTGAACGTTCAATTAAACACATAAACATCGGTGACGACCGTCGAAAAATTCGTTCGATCAAATTTCTCGCGAATTTTCGACGACCAAATAACGCATTGAGCTTTTTTTCATTTTTCATTTAAAGCGCGAATCGGCGCAACTGATTTTGCGTAACAAACTCGTAACTCCGACGAGAATTCCGATAATCCAGTGGTCGGCAGATCGCAATAATGCAACGGGATTTGTTGAGCTTTAACGGAATTATAACCGCGAAACGAATTTTTTTTTTTTCTTTTCAGCGATTCAATATTCTTTGGAGCAGCGTTTTAATTGCAATTTTTAATGGCCCTTTGTGCCCGAATGGGTATTGTTCTCGTGCGCTTTGCGATTCGGAATAAACTGCATGTAATTACGAGCCGCATAATCGAGAAAATATCGAGTGATGTTGTTGGACAATTTGTTTTGTTTGCCGATCGGCTGGCGCGCTGCGAAAAGCGCGAGCGATTTAAAATCACTTTAAACGTGCCAAAATTAAGAATAACATTTTTTTCACGACCTTATTGATTTACAAATAAATAGCAGTTTGAATTATAATCACTGTTGAAAAAATAGATGGAAAAGTGTGAAATAGTTTTTTTAATGCGATTTGACGCAGAAAAATCACCACAGTTTTGTCGTTTTTTTGGGGTCGGGACAGCCAAACAGACGACGGTGATTCGGTATAATATTCTCCAATAACTTCTCATAACTTTCAATTTTATTTATTCATTTACTTCTTTGTTTGTTTATTTATTTATTTGTTTATTTGTTTATTTATTTATTTATTTATTTATTTATTTATTTATTTATTTATTTATTTATTTATTTATTTATTTATTTATTTATTTATTTATTTATTTATTTATTTATTTATTTATTTATTTATTTATTTATTTATTTATTTATTTATTTACTTTTTTATTTTTTTATTTTTATTTTTTTTAATTCCTCTATTGTTATTTATTTCTAAATATTTCTGATATCCAAAACGATGAGAGCATTCGTTCATTTTTTTTCACGCTCATACACTTGAGTCGCGACTGAGAGAAAGTTTGTCCATGGAATATCAAGACGAATTTGGTCCCGATGCTCGCGACAACGGTTGAGCGATAAGTCTTCGTAACTCGGATAGAAACACTCGGATGTCATCCTTTTCCCGTCGTGCACTCCAACATACTTAGGATCTCGCACACGTTCTTCTTCAGGGTTCTCGCTTACTCTCTGTCGCGCGGCACTTCTGGCTTCGTCACGGAGGTTAAGCGACGCGGCTGACTAAGGAGGCACGGTAAACCGCGTGACGCCGTGTACTAATTAGCTGCGAGACTTTGGCAGTCGAGCACTGGAAGCTCACAGCCTCTGGCGACTTTCGCCCTGAAACTTCCAAACCGCGACGACAACGACGCGAATGACGAGAAGAAAGGCTCGAAACTTCGGCGTCGAGCGGGAACGGCTCGGAATCACAAAATTGGATGGTTCGCCCAATTATACCGAAACTTTCGTAATTCGTTTTCACGACCTGCTCCGTACACGCCGTATACAAATATATCGATACTCGATAAACACATTTTTCTTCTCATTAAAAAACGAAGAAGAAACAATGAACCGATAATAGTCATAATAAATTTTAATAATTTTTTTTTTTCGCCTATAACAATAAATTTATAATGTCCCGCTTATTAAAAAACAATGAAACCAATTATAAATTATTGTTATAAACAATAACTCATATCGGAATTATTATTATTATATATTAATATTGGAATAAACGATTGATAACTTAATCGTTATTTCTAAGAAACTTCTTATGCCAGCTAATATTTATATGACAAGTTGAATCAAATTTTGATAAAGAAAAGGCCAAACTGTGCTTTGGTGCGACGACGAAAATTCCGACGCGAAGCTGTACACTAAAGAGCATAATCTCCAAAAACGCCCTACTCTGTTAGCCTGTAATTGCTTCCGAGCTCCCTCAAGCGTTGTTTTCCCTTTGCGACTAAGCTCTACGGTGCGACGTGCGCAGTGTATCGGATAAACGAAAAAAAAAAAAAAAAAAAAAAAAAAAAAAACCATCTCACAGACACTGACATCACCCCGTGTCGGGACAATATTAATTACCTTCTCATTTTTCGCGCGGGCGTTTTCACTCGTTAAGTCTAGCGCTCTGGCTAATGATTATTAGCTACACATTAAAGGCTATCTGTCGAAGCGGCTCTTCGTCGCGACTCGCCAGGTGTATCTTCTCCATACTCGAGTTTCGCTTCTCGTTATCCGTTCTTTGTGTCTCCCGTTCGCTCGCGTCGCCATCTATCTCTTCCAGTCTCGTATATTATATATCTCTTTCTCGCTCTCTCTCTCTCTCTCTTTCTCTCTCTTTGTCGTCTCCGTCGTCGTCTCTTACGAATTGCAAATGAGTTGGCGAGTAGTTTGCTCAGCCCGGTATTTTACTACCTGGCAAGAGTTTGATGCTCCGTTTCCGCGCTGCCACGCCGCCGAGAGAGCGCTCGTTCTCAGACGCGCGATCTTCTTCTTCTTCCGCCAGGTAGCACGGAGCGTTTTCGCTTAATGAACTTTGTTGCTTCCGCGAAGCTTTCCCCCGCCACCGACCTGCGAACTCGCGTTTTCTTCTCCTTCTTCTACCGTCCTCAATTGTTTTTTATTCACCGTTTTAATTTCGCGGCGCTTCTCCTTCCGACGAAATTTGCCGCTTCGGACGACATTTTGTTTGTTTGCTGGAGGAAGCTCGCTTTTAATGAACGCTAAAAGATGCGAATTAGATTTGCGCATCGCCTCGTTTGGGTTTTGGCGCTTCCGGATAGGTTTCCCCAACAGTGGCGAGCGATTTCTGCCTATTGAAGCAGTTCGGCAGGTCGCCATGACCGGGCCATTGCTTACTGCCATTGATGAACCAGGAGCCATTGCAAGATTCCAATAGTGCAGGCGATTTTTGCCTATTGAAGCAGTTCATTATCAGCAGGTCGCCACGAGAGGGTGATTTGCTTGCTTCCATTGATGAACCATAGGTCATTGCTAGATTCGAGCAGTAGCAGACGATTCCTTCCTATTGAAGGAGTTCGCCATCAGCAGATCGCCATGGCAGGGCCATTGCTTGCCACCACTGATGAACCACAGGTCATTGCTAGATTCGAGCAGTAGCAGGCGATTCCTGCCTATTGAAGGCGTTCGCTATCAGCAGATCCCCATGGCATGGCCATTGCATACTAACGTTGATAAACCATGGACCATTGCTAGATTCCAGCCATAGCAAGTGATTTCCGCCTATTAAAGCAATTCACGACCAGTAGTTTCGCTATGACCAGGCCATCGCTCACCAACATTGATGAACAATGGGCCATGGCAAGATTCCACCAATAGCAGGCGATTTTTGCCTATTGAAACAGCTCATTATCAGCAGGTTGCCACGATAGAGCGATTGCTTGCCACCTTTGAAGCGCCATGGGGTATTGCTTGATTCCTGCAGTGGCAAGCGATTTCTGCCTATTGAAGCAGTTCCCTGCCAGCCTTTCGCCGTAACTGGGCCATTCATGGCTGCCTAAGGTGGTCAACTGTCGATTTTTCAATAACGCTGACCATCAGTTCGGTATTTCTATCCCAGCGTAGGCTGCTGTAGGAAAATCATCAGTTGACCAGGAACAGACCATTGCCCGCTCCCAGTCAATGTTGGCTAAACCCGTCTACGAATTAGCCATGACTAGATTCGGCTCCGAATAACCGGAACAATTTCAATGTGATAGCGTAGTTGGTAGCAGGTTCGGTAGGTAAGAACAGGTAGTCGTAGGCCGATTAACGGCAGCAAGTACTGGGCCAATATTATCATCCGGCATCCATTCCAATAATGGTCTAGTACTGGTTGCCATTGCCGCGCCATTAATGGGAGTTTGCCTGCTGGAACACTCTCAGGGCGGAACCGATTGTACGACCCTATAAGGGTCCTTTGCAAAGCTCCTCCCCGGGAACGCAATTCGATCAATTTTGGTTTGCTCATCGAGGAAGCTTTCGGCTTCAAAAACACAGCGAGGAAGCGATGTGCAAATTGGCATAATTCTTTAAAAAATATTCTTCTGTTTTGCGGAAAGAACTTTCGACCTCGAGTCACGCGCGGAGATGAATAAGAAATGCTCTCGAAACTCCGCGCGGAGATAGACCAAGTCTGATACCTTTTTTTCTCCAAATACTCGTCGATGCGACACAGATTTTTATTATTCATGGAGTGGAAAACCTTGATCCTCAATTTCAGAGAATCGACACTGATTCGGGAATGTAAAATCGTAACGCGGCAACGATAGGTAAGAATAAGTGGGGCAAAATGGTCGTCTTTATTTTGAAGATTTCACTATTGAACAAATATCCGAAAAAAAATCAACGTTCCAAAAGGCGTTAAGAACACTAATTTAGCATAACAATAATTCCAAAAAGTTATTAACAAATAAGGTGAAACATATTGTTGAACAAATCATTAGATAAGTAACTTTTTTTTTCTAGTGAAAGTGGATTTTTTACATTTTCAAAATACATCGGAATTTTGTTAGAGGGTTTCTTTCAATTTTTCGTTTTTAAAAAAATCTTTCGACGATATCCGCGAATACGTTTAGTCGCTCACCCGAAAGCTTCTTGAGTGGAATGCGCAATGTTTCGCCAAACTCGTATCCGAAAATCGTCAATTTTTCATCCACAAAAAAAATGTATTCCATTCTGTTCCGTTGGGAAATCTTCGAAATCCACTCGGAATCTCTCTTTTAGCTGGGACTATAGTGATATATGTGCTCAAAAAAAAAAAATACGGCAAAATGTATCACAAAAAAAATGACAACCTAAACAAAAATACTATTATTATTATTATTGAACTATTTATATTTTTACATATATTTTTTTTAGGATTTGAATTTTTCTACTTTTCGTATTAACAAATGTTCCGCAAAATATCATTCATCGGCGTTCCCAAATTTTTTTTTAACAAAAAAATTCTTCTGTAGCCTAAATAATGGCCCGAAACATAAAAATCGGGATTTCTTTTAGTTCCATAAATTTCACCGGCGTTCCATTTTTTACGTTCGACGATTTTTAAAGTTCGACTCGCGCCAGTACCATTTTGCCCCACCCTCCTTTATCCGTGCGAAATGGTCCCAGATGAGCTTTATCGATGGATTCCCGATTGTCGCTTCTTCTCACACTCCTGTTTTTCCGGTTTTTCTCCTTCTCCCTATTCTTCTTTCTTCGCATTTTGCTTTTCGTTTTTTGGACGATTTTTTTCTCCGCACACGTAGAGATCGGGGCCAGATACCACTTTTCCCGTTGGTACGCGGCCTTTCGTTCGATTATTCACGAGGACGTTTTTCCATCGCACACGTGTGCGTGCGTGCGCGCGTACGTGTGAATGTGCAGACGTTCCCTCACGTGAGCGGCAACTCACTTGGGAGAAGATACACGAGAAGCTCCCGGACTCTCAAGCTCCACTTCTCGCTGACGCCCGTTGCGCCCACTACCCACTTCTTCACTCGTGTGTGCCGGCTCTCCCTGCAACTTAAGAGCGTGTCTCATCGCACTCGACGCGAAGCGACTGGCTATCCTCCATCCTCGAAGCCCCTCGGGTTCGTTGCCGCGAATTGCGCTACCGTATGTTTTCCGTTCGCTATTTTACCTTCTGCGCACCAGGTGTTTGCAGGCTGCGCTCTCTCGCTTGGTCGTATTACCGACGTACGTGGGCGATCGGCGATACACCTGCACTCGGGGAATCGCTACAAGACTCGCATATTTTCTTCGACTTGTTACGTTCTGTCGTTTCCCGAATACAATAGCGTATCGAGCGTTATTTAGGGGAGCGCGGGGCAAAATGGCATACCGGGGCAAAGTGGTACAAATGGTGAAACAAAGTCCCACGAATGATAGAATTGGGGCAAAATGGAACAAGAGGAAGTCCCATCGAAGGAGATTTCTTTGCTGTCCCATTTTGCCCCAATACCATTTTGCCCTGGTCCCATTGCGCGTGAATACCATTTTGTCCCGGTATGCCGTTCTGCCCCGCTATCGGTCTGCTCACTTCTCATATCGGTCCTGATTCTGGCAATCGAAGGAAGATTGCACCGTCAATAAAGACTAGGGTTACAAACCTATTGTTACGCGAATTACCATCTGACGACGTAATACAGCCTTGGAAAGGCTTCATCAAAAACTTGACCTGGTGAACAGAGTTGATAACGAACGCTACTTGGATTCGAGTCATTTTCTGAGCCATAGGGGAAAGCGGGGCAGAACGGCATACCGGGGCAGAATGCTGTTGGGTCACAATAGGACCAGAGCATGGGGGGCAAAATGGGACAGTAAAAAAATCAACTTCGTTGGGACTTTTTCCTTGTTCCATTTCGCCCCAATTCTTTCATATAGGGCACACTATTTCACCATTTCATACCATTCTGCCCCGGTATGCCGTTTTGCCCCGTTCTCCCCTATTTCTCAACCTACTCGAAATCTTAATAAAGTTGAGTAAAAAGAATTTTATGAGTGTCAATAGAATTGAATTAATTTAAATGATTTTCACTGAAATCGAATGAATTTCGACGAATTCGAACGAATGGCAGCGAATTCGAACGAATCTGAAAGACTCCAAATGTGAATGAATTCGAACAATTCTGACCTAAAACGTTGGCTACCCCAACGCGACACCGGAATCAGCCGCGAATTTCGTTGACTGTCGCGCGAATAAGCAGAGGAAGGAAAGGAGGGTGAAATTGTCAGCGCGAGGAATACGCGAGGGCCGTATTCCCCGGGGATGCACAGGAGCGCGTACGCCTCTCGCTCTTTCTCCTTCGCCCGGTTCCGCTCTCGTCAATCCGTGCACCGATAATCGCCTCCCTCTCGCTTCTCCTCGCGACACAACAATATGGTTCTAATAAGATATCCCCGGGTGCGCCCGACAGCCGCGTTTAAGACCTTGCCATAATAGGACTAGAGCCCGACTATTGTCCCATTCACGAGAGATTTAACATAATATTTGCCATTGAAGACCCGCCGGTTCCATTATCCGTTTTCCTTCGAAAATTGCCGCTCCCGAGTGATCTCGCGAGTATCATAGATTGCTCTCGCCTCCCGTTTCCTTTTTCTTCATTTTTTCTCCTTTCTTCCTTTTTTTCTCGCTCCACTTTTAGGGGAGAGCGGGGCAAAACGGCATACCGGGGCAAAATGGTATTCACGCACAATGGGACCAGGGCAGAATGGTATTGGGGCAAAATGGAACAGCAAAAAAATCTACTTCGATGGAACTTTCTCTTGTCCCATTTTGTCCCGATTCTATCATACCGGGGACTTTATTTCACCATCTCGTACCATTTTGCCCCGCTCTCCCCTAATCTTTTCTTTTTCCACGTTTTTTTTCCCTCCTTCCCTTTTTTCTCGCTTCACTTTTACTCTCACTCGGCCAATCGGATCGCCTTGGCCATTATCCTTGCCGATCGATACCAAGGAACTTCGCCAATTATAATACGCTTCTGGTTAGCATCGATGCGCGCCTCGCGAAACTTTAATTAATGTCCCGCGTGTGCGCTCCATCGATAGTGAATTATCGTTGATCCGATCCACGCGCAAACGTATCCGAATTACAAACACGAGCGTCCCGAGCTAATTATGGGGTCGTAATACAAACGCGCGTTGAATGTAGACAGGGTTAAAAGGGAATTGGGTCGTGGAGGATGAGACGGCGACGTTGCGCTTTTTATTCGCGATTATTGTTTTTCTGCCGACGCGAAAAAAAGAAGAATCTTAGAATCATTCGGCTTGCCCTTGGTCTCTTTCTCGGTCCTAATGGGCGAAAGTTTGGCACTACCGGCGGGAATTGTTCTGATAAAACTACCCTCGGCAGCGGCGCGAGACAACTCGGCCATCGAGCGACGGCCGGCGTCGCGACGAAACCCTCACTCTCGTTCCCTTTCAACGGTTTGGGACATAACCATAATATTAAACAAGTTCTCCAAAGGGCGTATCAATGTCTACAGTCGGGTTTACTCCAGCTGCTCGCTTTTCCGTCCTCCGACGAAGCTTCTTCTCGTCGAACAGTGGATTTCTGTTTACTTCGGCTCGAGCCTCGATCGGGAACATTGGCAGCAGTCGAGGAATTCTGAGTAGCCGAGACTGACAAAGCGAAGAAAGGCCGTGGAGTCGCGCCGTTGATAATTGCCGTAATTGAGAAGGGCGACGCTGCAACGTTGCAGTCGCTCGATGAAAGCATTCGAGAGCCTCCACGAATTACGTCTGTTATCGAAGACGAGACTCGAACTACAGTGCGAGTTCATCACGTTCGTTGAGTTGAGACGAATCGTCGACAGGCTTCTTGTCAGCGGATCGCTGATGGTGACACGTCTCAGAGTAAGAGAAATTTTAGGGTGGAAAGAGCGATTTTGAGGCTGCCTTTGCCATTTGGCCATTTTGGTCATTCTCGAATGGGCGTAATTAGGGAGAAAATTCAATTTAATCGACTCCGGGTTGACGATTCTATACTTTTTTCATGAAAAAAGTCGAGGTATAAAAGACAGACTTGAAATACAATGAATTTTAGAGTAGTCGGTCCATTTTGGGTCATCGTTTGGAAGAATGAAATTGTCAAGAAAATCGAATAACATTATGTTGGGTTGACAATTTTTCATATTGTAGGAGTTATTTTGAAGTTATACGACTTACAGTTGAGTCTAAAGTAAAATGTGTTTTCGGTACTTCTTGGCCGTTTTTGGTCCATATTTTAGAAGCTCAATATTCTGAAGAACACTTGATTCAAATATCGATCGGATGGCAATTTTTTATATTGCAGGAGTTATTTTGAAGTAATATGACTCACATTTCATTTTAGAGTAGAATCTGTTTTAGTCACTTGTTGGCCATTTTTGGTCCAAACTTTAAAAGCTCAGTATTCCGAAAAATATTTGATCCAAGCACCGTTGGCTCGATCATTTTTCACATTTTGTGAATAATTCTACAGTACAATAGTTGCGAGCACAACACATTTTAGGCTAGAATTGCCGTTTTTAGGCACTTTTTTCAATAATGGTCATTGTTTTCGGACGGACACATCCAGAATAAATTTTTTTCAAAATCACATAACATCGATAATGTAATATCGATACACTGTTATGAACAATTTTTGGGTATCAACATGGAACTATGACGAAAAACTACATCACGGTAATTCGCAACCAAAATGGCCACAAAAGGCCTACAGTCCAACCAGACGACTTTCTAACGTTACGACGAGCCGGTAAAAAAAACTCCTGAAAAGCAGTCTTTTTTCCTAAAATACATTGCGACACGCAACCGCAAGCCAACTTGTTCAGGACTGCGCTTAAAAATTCATGAGATTTCTGTACGCGCCCCATCTGCATAGACCTCGGGGGAGATCGCGACTGCGTCACGGTGTCGCATCTTATACCCATCGTGCCAGGAATAAGAGTAGCCATGCGATGCGACATAGTTGCAGCGAAGAACGGCAACGGCGATGGTCCGCGGCGATAGTCAGCGAGGTGAACCCCCCCAAACCGCGCGTCGATATTCCACCGAGCTGATCGGTTTTGTCGCGGACCTTCTAAGAGGTGGTTTTGGGTCGTAACTTCTGGTCCACGGTCTCGGCTCTTGCGGTAGTCGCCCACGAGCATTAACTCATCCGCGACTCGCCAACGGCAGGAATCTGTTCGTTAATCAATGCCGAGAGACGTCCACTCGCATCCACGAAAGAACCGGAATGTAACTTTGTTTCTTCGATGTCCAAAAGTGAAATTTCATTAGGAAAGCTTTCAGTTCTCCGGGTAGAGCAAGTCGTGTTACATCAGTAACGCGCAACGCTTTGCGCAGATTCCAAAGCAGAGTGAGTCACCTTATTGAAGTCAGACTTCTTTGGGGACATTTTGCATTTCTACAGCAAAGCGAGTCACCACATTCCGCGACACGCGATGCATTGTGTCGTTCAAGATTTTATTCCATCAACTGGGAAAGCTCTTCCAGTATATTTCCCTCCTCGCTCGACGCTCAGAGGAAAAAGAACGGAAGGATTGGCCTGAAAAGCTTTCGTTCGATAATCAATTATTGAAATGGTCTGCCGGTGTAAACGTGACGCTCGAGCTGATACGGCCGGCTTGCACGTTTCCTACATCACCCCGCCATCGTGCCGGGATACGCCAAACGAGGCGTGGACTATCGTCGGAACAGAGCCGATATTGCGGTCGTAAAGCAGATGCAAATGTCACGACCTTCGTGCTCTCCGTGGACGCACGCACATCTGCCCGGCTCCGATATTGGCCTCCGTTGTATCGGGGTGACTATTAATCCGAGCTCCGTACGATGACCGTGAGTTTTTGGACAACTCCAAATCCGGCCTGCGTGATTGATCGAGCTAGATTCCACTATCGTTCCCAAAAATAATTTATCAGGACACCTGGTAAAAGGATTGTCAAGCGATTAGAATCGTTCCACGGCGAAGCTTTCTGGTTGCTCCCAAATCGGCTAACCGAGGTCTCAACCGTTCCACCATCAATGTAGGGAAGTCTTCAGAAAAACAGTGTGACGGATGGGATTGGTCTTGTATTTAAGTAGACGACACGAGTGACAGGAACATATGGGTGACCATATCGCAGGGCTTAGCCTTCTTAATTGGTATCTGATCAACCCGGGTTCGGATCCGGGAGTCACCACATCTGCTATCATTCATCATCGGACCAGCCATCATCGTCGTCATCACCACCAGGCCGTCCTTCACGGCAATTAACTTTTTTAAATCTAACGGAGACCCGCCAAATGTGCTTTCCAAACATGGTATCGCAAATGCCGTCGATGTTGGCCCAAAGTTCAGTCATTTCTCAGTTTTATCGGGGTGACTATTAATCTGAGCTCCGTACGATGACCGTGAGTTTTTGGACAACTCTAAATCCGACCTGCGTGATTGATCGAGCTAGATTCCGCTATCGTTCCGAAAAATAATTTATTAGGACATCTGGCAAAAGGATTGTCAAGCGATTAGAATCGTTCAGGGACGAAACTTGCTGGTTGCTTTCAAATCGGCTAATCGAGGTCTCAACCATTTCACCATCAATGTAGGCAAATTTTTAGGAAAATAGTGTGACGGATGGGTTTAGCTTTGCATTTAAGTAGACAACGCGAGTGACCTGCCATATGGGTGACCATATCGCAGGGCTTAGCCTTCTTAATTGGTATCTGATCAACCCGGGTTCGGATCCTGGAGTGACCACATCTTCTATCATTCATCTTCGGCTCAGCCGTCATCGCCGTCGTCACCACCAGGCTGTCCTTCACGGCAGTTATCTTCTCCAAATCCGACGGAGACCCGACAAATGTGCTTCCCAACCATGGTATCACAAATGCCGTCGCCGTTGGCCGAAATTTCAGTCATGTCTCATTAGATAGTTCAAAAACTCCTGCCCAGGACCGTTCGCTAATGTTGGAATCTAATTGTTCCCCGGATACGATCGTCCCTCCCTCGGGCTTCCTTTTTCCGCGCGAGTGCCCGAGTGGACACCGCTGGTGAAATTTCGGAGAACTCTCGTTTGGAAAGGACCGCGGCGAAACACCCCAACGATCTAATGAAGTCCTAATGCAAAACGATGGGGTCACCCCTCGACCGGGTCCACCTTCCCTCGTGCTCCATCCATAGCGGCCATAGTTGCACCCGCTATACCCATGATATGAATTAGGGGAGAGCGGGGCAAAACGGCATACCGGGGCAAAATGGTATTCCCGCACAATGGGACCAGGGCAGAATAGTATTGGGGCAAAATGGGACAGCAAAAAAATCTACTTCGATGGAACTTTCTCTCGTCCCATTTTTCCCTAATTCTATCATACGGGGGACTTTATTTGACCATTTCGTACCATTTAGCCCCGGTATGCCATTTTGCCCCGCTCTCCCCTACCCATGGCCTGTGTACGGTAACGCACACGTAACTGGAAACTCAACGGGGTGCCTCGCCACGGGTGGGTTTCGAATGCGGCGGATGGGAGAGGAGGATCGCGTGGATCGGGCAAGGTTGGCGTTCGGGGTCGGGAATAATCTGAGTTTCCGCTATGAAATTGTAAGCCTAGATTAATGCTCTCGCTTATCCCTCGAGCCGCAGAGGTCGCGGAGCTTGCGATGGGGGAGCGACGGAAGGGAGGCGCGCGATAGCGAGATGGCGCAGGAGACGCGAGCGGGTACACCGGAAGACGAGGAATGCGAAAGAGAAATGTTGCACGGAGCAGGGCCATCAGCGTATAGAAAGCCGCCGCGTCTGCTCTTGCACACGTTCGCGGAGCGTGTACATGCGAGGCACATAACGCGAATCCATCTCGCCGGCGCTACGAATTATCCTCTCCCGTCACTTTTGGTGGGCGAGACCTCGGCGCGGCGTAGCCAACGCATGCACCAGCTGGGGCCCGTAAAACGAATCGCTCTTACAGTCCTCCCGCGGGCGCCTCTCTCGCTCTCTTCGCAGATCAATCCTCCCATCCGTCTCTTCCTTTTTTCTGCATACCGCACGACATTCCATTCGACTCCGATGTGTCACGCCGACGGAATCGTCAACGTTTTCCTTTTTCCTTTTTTTTCTTCCTCTCCGCAGCGACGCCGATGTGTTACTGAATAATTCATGGGCGAGCATCTTTTTTCTGCTCCTCCTCCATCCGCTTCGTTCACGGGCAATTCGTTCTCCGGACGGATGTTTAGATATTAACGAGAATTCCGGAACGAGAGACTTATCTTTGATAGCCGCACATTTGACGGGACAAGAATGAGCCGGAGGAGGCGAGGCGGAGGGATCGCCGCTATGAGATGCTGGGTTATACATGGTTACGGATCCGCGAATCGTTGAACCCTGCACAATTTGTCGATCCTTCGGCCTCCTTCTCGTGCAGGGCCACGGACGGTTCGCATAGCTCGTGGGGCGTCGATTCGAGCCGGAAAATTTCCGAACGGCTGCATTACCTGCGCAAAAAGGTCGGCGAGGGGGAAGACGAGGACACGAGCTTTCCCGGGTGTATCGCCGGCGACGACCCGCCATGCGGGGCAATGAAAGGGACGACGGAAGACCCCTCGGAGTTGCCTCGCCTTCGCGAATTTTCCTCGTGGGAGTCAAAAACCCATAATAAAGATACGAGGAGCATCGCCGAGCGTTCCGATAGAGAGACGGAGATCGCTAATTTATTTATGACGATTCCGGACCGCCCCGCTCCGGCTCCTCCACGAAAATAAATTCTTCCGCCGGTCGAGGCTGCGTCATACCTTTTTTCCTCGACTCTCTCGCTCTCCCCCCGTAGAGGAGAGCGGGGCAAAATGGTTCGAAATAGTCAAATAAAGTTCCCGGTATGATAGGATTGGGGCAAAATGGGACAAGAGAAAGTCCCATCGAAGTAGATTTTTTTGCTGTCCCATTTTGCCCCAATACCATTCCGCCCTGGTCCCATTGTGCGCGAATACCATTTTGCCCCGCTATGCCGTTCTGCCCCGCTCTCCCCTACAATTGGACTCGCTTAATGGCCGCTTTATCGCCCGCGGCCACTTTCGTCTCAATTTTTCTTTCATTCCTCCGCGCTTCTTCCGCTTCCTCGCTCTCCTTCGCTCCTCCTTCTCTCCGTCGCCTTCGCATTAAAACTTTATTCCGCCGCGAGTGAAAAGCCGATTATCGTACGGCGAACGCGCCTTCCGTGCGGCGAGCTACGTAATCGGCCGAGCGACCGGCCGGCATTGATAGCCAATGTCTCCAATTAGTCGCCCGAGCGAGAAAGAGCAAGGACACGGATGTTAACGCGGAATCGTCCGCTGTACTCTGTGCGCTTCTTCGTTTTTTTTTTTTTTTTTTTTTTTTTTTCCACCCCTCTTTCCACCCTTACAGATCGGCAACCCCGGACTGCAATCCGACTCGTACGTGACCGCGGTCAGGTAAAACTCTAACGAGCCAAGCGGCAAGCGAAACTCGTTTCCTCGAATGGGGCACTCTCTTCCCTCGGTTCGATTAACCAATGGACCGCAATTAAGCAATGGCATGCTCTTCGCTCCGAAAGTCGGAGTAACGAGAAACAAAAAATGGGCATTCTCTCGACTGCCTCCGACGCTCGGTGTAACGAGAAAAAAATCGGGGAAAGAATTATCTAAAAAGCTTCCGACTGCTAAAAACGGAGTCATGAATAAAAATAGTTTGAAATAAATCATAATTATGCGGAATAACTCTCGATGTCAATCAGTCAATGATTTTTTTTATTTACACGATTTTTGTGTAATTTTTTAAATTATTTTATATTAATTTTTTCACTCCAGTTCGGAGACTGGAAAAGAAATGGAAATTCTACCGGAAGATGCCGAGCGAACGAAGAAAGCATTTCTGAGCGAGGCTGAGAAAGATCTGCGGCGATTTTCGTTGATTTATCATCGATCGCCAATTAGCGGGGCCAATTAAATTTCATGCCGCATCGGTATTCGGTGAAAATAAGCCGATGTGCGGAGAAATTCCTCGGCCCTCGATCTTCGTCCCCTCTCGCTCGTCCTCCCGTGCGCATCTCGACTTTGGCGAGAGAATTTAATACAATATTCCTCTCGGACGATTACGACTGGGCCTCGAGACGAGGCCGAGCGGGGAGGCAAAACGTTTGATAATTATTTTCCGACCGCGAGGCAACGAGACTCGAGCGGGGGCGTCGGAGGTGGGCTTAGTGGAAAACTGACGAATTTATTAGAGCCCCGTTTTCTCCCTCGTTATCCGTTTGGTATCTAAACGAGCATTTCGCTCGGCAGATTTCGAGCCTCGAGGCCTCGTTCCGCGCGGCCTTACCTGCCGCTTCGGTTGCTTTCTCGCTCCGCGTTGGACCTCGTTGAAATACTGGAATTGCTTCCGGGGGTGGTTTGTGGCTTGAGAAAAAAAAAACGCTGTTTTCCCGCTTGGACTCGGAAGGTCCGGGCGGCGCTCGCACTTTTAACCACGGGGGGTGGACATAGTTTGAAGCGTGACCTTTGACATTCGTTCGTTCGCTCGAAGGATCACCGACACTAAAATCCGGCCAAAGGTTAATTGGGCGCTTAATCGCTCGAAAATTCAATCCTAGGATCGGTCGAGTAGGGGAGAGCGGGGCTAAACGGCATACCGGGGCAAAATGGTATTCACGCACAATGGGACGATGGGCAGAATGGTATTGGGGCAAAATGGGACGGCAAAAAAATCTACGGCGATGGGACTTTCCCTTGTCCCATATTGCCCTAATTCTATCATGCGGGGGACTTTATTTGACCATTTCGTACCATTTTGCCCCGGTATGCCATTCTGCCCCGCTCTCCCCTAATACTCGCGCGGCGATGCGACGGGCACGGGTCACGAAGAGCCGGAATTATTTTGTTTGTTCTCGCCCTTCTTGCGTCTACGCTACACTTATTTGGGTAGCAGCTTCCGGCACGTCGACGCGATGTTGTCTGCGAGCCATTCTGTAGCGACTGCTTGCGGCTGCTCCAGGGCAATCGTCAGGCGCTTCGCGTCCTCCGCGACGAAATTGCGAGCATGAGAGCTTAAAGGGTTTCCCTAGCGGTTCAAAAGTCTTCAATATCGCATTACTGCCCTCATTGACAAGACATGCAGATGTGTAAGCTGCAATATCGACCGATGGTAAACTTCCAGGTAGATCTTTCGGGCTAATTATCCGGATGAGTCGATCATTAGTCTCATTGTTATTCCGTGCGAATCCACCCACGCATATTTCAAGTAGGGGAGAGCGGAGCAAAATGGTAGTGGGGCAAAATGGGACCGGGGCATAGTGGGATGGGGGCAAAATGGAACAGCAGAAAAATCGCCTCCGACGGTACTTTTCCTGATCCCATTTCGCCCTAATTCTATCATACAGGGGACTCTATTTTGTGTAAGCTGCAATATCGACCGATGGTAAACTTCCAGGAAGATCCTTCGGGCTAATTATCCGGACGAGTCGATCATTAGTCTCATTGTTATTCTGTGCGAATCCACCCACGCATATTTCAAGTAGGGGAGAGCGGGGCAAAATGGCGTCGGGGCAAAATGGGACCGGGGCAAAATGGAACAGCAAAAAAATCTACTTCGACGCTACTTTTCCTTATCCTTATCTTGCCCCGCTCTCCCCCATTCGATGACCATAGCATCGAAAAATCGCTATTCTCGACTAACGACAAAGGAGATCCGAGCTTTCTCACGTTCTGCGCCTACGCGTACGAGCGATCTTCGCCGTCGGAGTCGAGCGAGAGGATTTATATCGGAATTGCACTCGGGAAATTCTCGTCTCGAAGTCTCCGCGCCGAGCTTGCAAGGGTAGTCCTTGCGAAACGGCCGAGGAGTGAAGCGTTTTCTCCCACGGTCGTTCACCATCGATGAGACGAGAGAGAGAAAGAGAGAGAGAGAGCAAGAAGGGTAGTCCCGAAGAAAATTACTTACCGGAATCCCGATGGGAGTAGACGAGAAATTTGTTCCCGAACGGTAAAAGCTCCGAGCGGAGAGTTGCTGGAAGAGAAACGGGAACGAGGAGGCCTGCGCTCCGTAACTCTAGTACTATTTCTCCGTCCCATCCCGCGAGCCCCTTTTCTCCGCGTCGTCTTCCCTCGGCATTGCGAGCCAGCAGTAAAGATAGACCAGTTGCCGAACGATTCTCGCTCTGTCAAGGACGAGAGCTTGCGCCACTCTTCGCATTTACGATCCAAAAAAAAGGAAAAAAAAAAAACTTTTTTTTTTTATAGCTCTTCTTCGACTATAGTTATTCCTCCGGTAATATCGACTGGTCAGCGGCAAAACGGAGAAAAATATTTTTCTCGATCGCGCGCTTTTGCGCGATTGAAGAGGCATTCGCGAGCTTCGCCGGTTTTTCTTATCTCTATCACAATCTGTCTTGCGAACAAACTGCCCGACAATCGGCGGGTCGATAAGGCGATAGAGTGACCTGCGGACCAGTGTTCGGCGATGGTTCTTTTTTTTTTTACTAAGGTCTTCTTTTTCTCCTTCTTCTTCTTCTTCTTGTATATTTTCCGGCGCACTTTCCACTGCCTCTTCGATTTCTTTTGGCTCTGGAGCACCGAGCGCGTTCTCGCTCCTCGATCCACGACACGCGAGAAGTTAAAGGCTCCGGTTCTTGCGAGCTTTGAGGAAGAGCAGCTCGGGAGGAGGCAAAAAGAAGGAGCTAACAGGCTCGCTCGATCTCAGTCGACTCGCTCGAGCCGAGATAACCAGCTTCTGTTTCCGGCGGAGAACATTAACCCAGAAGAAGACACCTTTCTCGCTCGATCTCGCTCTTCTTTTTTCTTCCGTATAATTCTTCTCGCGATATTTTTCAAGGAAATTCGATATCCCCTGGCGAGTGGCCAAGACCGGCTCTTATCGAACGTGATCGCTTTTACTTATCGTCGCAAATTCGATGAGAATTTTTCTTCACCCGCCCGGTAATGGATCGCTGGATGGATCGAGATGTTTTCGACGATAATTAAATTCTCGTGTGGAAAGTCGAGGGATTGACGAAACAGGGGAAAAAACGATTATGGGAAATTTACGTACCGAAAGCGTAATTTTGAAAAAATGGTGCCAATTACATTGGCGTATTTCGCTTTTTCCTTTATTGCGGCTTACCAAGCTCTGTGAGAAAGTAGGGGAGAGCGGGGCAAAATGGCATACCGAGGCAAAATGGTACGAAATGGTCAAATAAAGTCCCCCGTATGATAGAATTGGGACAAAATGGGACAAGAGAAAGTCCCATCGAAGTAGATTCTTTTGCTGTTCCATTTTGCCCCAATACCATTCTGCCCTGGTCCCATTGTGCGTGAATACCATTTTGCCCCGGTATGCCGTTTTGCCCCGCTCTCCCCTAGGTTTTATATTTTTGGCTCTGTCTTGTGCAAAGTCACTCCAATTGCTATTTTTTTCATACATATCCATGAATTTACTTTTACTTATTTATTCAACATACTTACTCAATAGTTCCATAGTTGTTTAATTTATTTCTCGCTACCGATAGTATTGTTTTCAAAAAATTCAAAACGGTGCCAAAACTGAACGCGTAGCGAATCTAGTAGGGGAGAGCGGGGCAAAATGGTACGAAATGGTCAAATAGTCCCCCGTATGATAGAATTGGGGCAAAATGGGACGAGAGAAAGTCCCATCGAAGTAGATTTTTTTGCTGTCCCATTTTGCCCCGGTATGCCATTTTGCCCCGCTCTCCCCTAAGTAGCCAGCTGGATCAACCATTTCTGCACGGGATTGCGGTCGATGAGCTTTTTACATCAATTAACGAATTTTTGGATCAGTCCTGCTCGGAATTTTTTTTTTTTTTATTTTAATAAAAAAAAAAATGTGTGTACTAATTTTTACAAAATCCGTTTCGTAAACTTATTTTTTAACGCTGCGCCAGGGGACGAGCCTCAACCCATCGCCGTCGCGAAACCGCAACTATTCGCGACTCGTTCGATCGGAGGCCAACTCGGTAATGCGTTTCGATTCGCCGACCCTGCATCGCCCGCGGATTTACGTATTCATATCGGCGCAATAGCGGCTCGCGGATTCGTCGAATATTATTGACTGCCGAATCCCTTCACACGCGCCGCCGCACGCGGCGCACCCTTCGACGGGCCGAAACGTTAACGAGAGTAACAGAAACTACGCTCGCCTAATTGCTGCTTCATCGTTCTCGCATAACCGCCGCGGCGCCCATCAATATTCCAACGATGAATCATAATGCAACATCCACTCGGAGGCTCTCTCGCGCGCCATTTAATCGCGTTCGTGATAATTCCGCGATTAAATCGACGTTTCGCCGGCGGTACTCGAGCTTCGTTGCCTCCTTCACGAAACTACTCATCTACGGAACTTCCTTAAAAAAAAAAAAAAAAAAAAAAAAAAAAAAAAAAAAAAGGGTCGTCTCTCCGCATTTCGAGGTGAGCGCAAGCACGCGGAAATAATCGCGGGCTTCCCGCACGTGCAAATTGCAACATCAACGTCGACTTGAGGGACGCAAAACGAGGTGGACTTTATTACCCTTTTTTTTTTATACATACGGAAAGGAAAAGCTCTCGCTCGTTTGGCTCGAGCAACCTTGCGATGACGAAGCTGAACATTTTTTTATAGTCTCGAACGGAGAGTTCACGAAATCATTACCGAACGGCGAAATGTAGGAAAAAAAAACGAAGTTGGAATCGGAGAACTAGAAGTAGAATAAGGAAACTTTGTTTGCGCGAAATTTTTTTTTTTTTTTTTTTACTCGAATTCTCATCCTTGAGCAATTTTAGTGCTCGACAAATTGGCCTCTCTATGATAATCTCGGGGCTCGTGTAATCTCGCGACCCACGCTTTGACCTACGCAGGGATAGTCGACGTCACTGGACCTACGTCCATTCTGTTTGTCCCTCGCAATCTTTCATGATGGTGCGGATAGCGAAGGACCGCAATGGGCGCGGGCTCGTTGTTGTTGAAATTTTTTTTTTTTTACGCTTTTTCAAAAAACAAAAAATTGTAAAGAAAATCTTGATTTTCGATTTTTTTTCCCGCTGAACACGATGGTCACGTGAGGTTTGTCGATATCTCATCGGAAAGCCAAGATAGCGGGTTTGAAAATCCTGAAAATCGAGGGTTTTTGTAAAATAGACCAGAAAGAAAAAAAAAAATAAATTATAAAAAACTTTCAACTGCTAAAAACAGACTCATCAATAAAAAAAAGTATGAAATAAATCATAATCAATTATTGGGAATAACTGACGACCTTCATTTACCAATTAACAACTTTTCTTATTTACACAATTATTGTGTTATTTAAAAAATATTTTTTACGAATTATTTCTACTTCAGTTGGGAGATTAACATTATAAATGTCATTTGTTACCTCGTATAATAAATATAAGGCGGTTCAAATGTCGGAAGACATCTCCCAACCGGAGTGAAAAAAAAAAAAAAAAAATTTTTAAATAAAAATAAAATAATAAATATAAAAAATTGTTTACGGAATTTCCCGGCAACACAACTTTTTTTTAATGAAAATAATTCTTTTATTTTTCTGAATACGTGTGCGTTTTTTCGGATTTTTTAATTGACTTTGAAATTTTTTTTTTATGGAAAAAATGTGTGGAAAATCATAAAATTCAAAGTCGATTGGAAAATCTGAGAAAATTCATACGTGTTCAGAGAAATAAAATAATTATTTTCATAAAAAAAAAAGTTGTGTTGCCGAGAAATCTCTTGAACAACTTTGTGTTTCATCAATATGTTAATGACAATTCGAAATTATTATTATGCAAAATTAATCTTTTCAGTACCCTCAAAGTGCATGAATTATTCCAGATTTACCATTGAGAAGTGTTTGCAATTCCTCTCAATTTCCTCGAACTTATGCGAAATAAACACCTTACGCATGGACTACCTTGGATCCCGTCTTTTTGACGGGAGTCGAGGGTGAAAAAAATTATTTTTTGTGGTTTCCGGCGTTTTCCTCGAATTCGGACAATTTTTTTTATTGCCTTCTCGTTCAGCGCCGAAAAATACACAAGAAACACGATAGAATGTTTTCACGATAGAAACGCGCGCGAATGTTTTTTCCATCAATCGACGCCTCTTCATCGTCGAGCTGCTCATCCTCGTTCCAAGACTAGTTGGCTTATCCGATAGCGTTGGGAGTCTCCGAAAAACCGTATAAACGGCGGAATAATTTCGTCGAGCCGACAACGCGAAGACTCAATTTCCACGGCCGCGAAAGATCGCTCCTTGCAGAATTCTAGCCAGAATTTAGGACGGCAGTTTAAACGTCGAGGAACAAAAGGAAAATCGTGACATTCCGCGGCGAACGATGGACGCGAGCCGAGTGCCAGTAAACGAAGAGACGAACGCGCAGAAATTAAATGGCAGCTTTAAATTTGCGGTTTCCTCGAGAGCTTCACTAGCTCGCTCGTCGTCGGCGTTGAGCATGAAAATTTATCGCTCGCGATTTCGAGTCTCTCGCATCTCGTCGTATTTCTCGATTCACGATCGCGTCTTGGATAATTAAATTTTTTTTTTCATCGTCATACGCGTCTGTTCCTTGATTTCGCAGAGAAAGCTTTTTTTTCGTGGAAAAATTTCTCTTCGAGATTTTTCGAGACTGTGGTTTGGGATTAAATTTGGAGCGAATCCGTCGAAGCCTTCGGAGTACCTTTTTGAATTGATCGAAAAGTGTCTGTTTCCATTTTATAATTAGCGCGTTTTTCAAAATATCGATGGGTAAAAAGTATTTACACACTAGTGCGTAAAAAAGTGTTTACACACTAGTGCGTAAAAATACATTTTTTAGTAACGCAATATTCAGTGCGCAAAAGGACGAAGAAAAATATTCCATTATCCTACAAAGATAAAAGATATTAGAAGCTTCTTTAACCCACTAACTGATACGTTCAATAAAAAAAAAAAAAAAAAAAATGTGCAAACCGGATTAGCGTCATTTATGTGTTTCGAACTCTTCGACTCATCGGCGTCTCGGGAGCTGGCGCGAAAAAGTTTTTCGCGCTCTCTAATTGATAAAAATAATTTCATCGAAAGCCCTCTCTCTTTCTCTCCCTCAATTTCGCCGAGCGTTGAGAGAAAAGAACTCGATCCGGCTCGCATCGGAACAAGCGCCACGTCGTGGAAAAACCTTTTATACCACTTCGGCACACGTATATCCAATAGACACACAACCGGAATGAGGCAATAATAAAAGTATTCCGCGCAACAACGAGAGTTTCGTCTTGTTACCCCGCGTCAAGTTGCTGCGAAGAGGCGGCTGCGAGAGGAAAGTAGAGTAGAACGAGAGAGCTCGAACGAAACGATGCCGCGCGGACGGGGACGGAGCGAGGAAGAGAATGAAGAGAGCGCCGCGAGGAAAAGTTGGACGAACGAGGGAAAACTCGTGGACCGGTTATTTATCGGATACACTTCGCGATTTATGCGATAGCGAAGGAGAATCGAGATTCCTCGAGGAGAAACTTGCGGACTATCGAAAACATAATTTCGCACGATTCTGTCTCGTGTCCCTCGCAAAAGATCGGTGAAAAAAATTATTAATGAAAAAAATGTTGGATTTTCGGAAAATGGTTAAATATCGTTTTTATTTGTTTTTTTTTGTCTTGACTAGATTTAAACTTCAGTGCTTATGAATGAAAAATTTGATCGCATATTTCAAGATTTTTGAAAAAAAATATTACTTGCTACTCAGTTTTTTATAAATAATAAGAAAAAATTTTCGTAATGCATTGCCGACTTGTAAAATTTGGAATTTTTCAAATTCTTTACTTATGTTTGCTACGAATTTTGTCGATTTTCTACGAAACTAACTTTCTAGTTTTTTGACGCCATCCTCCGTAGTTCTCGGTGACCTGGTTGATTCCACCATAGTTTTTGTTCAGGATTATTGATTTCTCCATAGTTTTCGGTGGGGAGGCTGTTTTTTTCATAGTTTCCGGTATGTAGGATCCATTTTTTATCATTTTCGGTATTTACGATCAATTCTTCATAGTTTTCGATATCCAAGTTGATCATTCCATAGTTCTAAGTGATTAGGTTGATCTCTCCATAATCTTCGGTCTTTAGGATCCATTCTTCGTAGATCCGGTATCCGAGCTGATTTCTCTATAATTTAGGTATGCAGGTTAATTTCTTCAGAACTTTGGGGGTCCTGGATTACCGCCCCACAGTTTTTGATCCAGGTTGATCGTTTCCTCTTCTGACAATTTCATGATCTCAATCTCAAGAACTCAAATACGGGAGCAATAAATCTAGAAATTCAAAATCATCGATCCAAGATAGCAAAAACTATGCGGAAATCGACCGAAACACCAAAAACTATAAAGAAATCAACTTGGATAGCAACAACCATGACGAAGTCAACCCAAATACCGAAAACTCCAAAGAACTCAACCTAAATGACAAAACCTACGAAGAAATCAACCGGAGCATTAAAAACTATAGTTAAATGAACCTAAACACAAAAAACCATGAAGAAATCAACTTGAATAGCAGCAACTATGACGAAGTCAATCCAAATACCGATAACTACAAAAAAATCAACCAAAATCAAAAAAGCTATAAAAAAATCAACTTGGATAGCAACAAATATGACGAAATCAACCCAAATACTCAAAGCTGCAAAAAAATCAACCTAAATAACAAAACCCATGAAGAAATCAACCGGAGCATTAAAAGCTACAGTGAAATCAACCTGGCCCCAAGAATATGAAGACATCGTTTTGGAGCCATTGGTCGTTTTCGGTTCGTTTTGGTTGAAGGTTGTACGCAACTTCCCGATTACTGCCCTACAGTTTTTGATATTCAGGTTGATTGATTCCTTTTTCGGAAAACTCATGATTTGAATCTCAGGATCTCAAATACGGGAGCAATAAACCTAGAAATTCAAAACCATAGATCCAGGAAAGCAAAAACTATGCGGAAATCAACCTGAACACCAGAAACTATAAAGAAATCACCTTCGATCGCAACAAATATGACGAAATCAACCGAAATACTAAAAATTACAAAGAAATCAACCAGAGCATTAAAAACTATAGTGAGATCAACCTGTCCCCAAGAATATGGAGACATTTGGAACCTTTGGTCGTTTTTGGTACGTTTTGGTCGAAGATTGTGCGCAACGCACCTATCCGGTTTACCAAAATTCTGATCCTTGATGCCGTCACTCCAACGACAAAATTGTAACTCGTAAGACGTATCAGTTGTATTACGCGAAGTTCCATTACTCGTCAATTGCAACTCCAACAATATCTGACACACTTAATTTCTCGTCACAAACACTACAAAAAAATGACTATCGCGAGCCTCCCCTCGTTGCGCGTTCCCGTGAATTTCATTGGGCCAGTTTCGCGACGGAGGCGTCGCGATAATCGCGAAAATTTTTCAACCCAATAGCGACAATATGTGGGGCGCAATAGAAAGAAAAGTAAAGTGCCGCGACGGGGGATAAGATGTATATACTACAGGGGTAAAACTCTCGGGTATATAAAACGCATTCGGGGTCTCGAAACACGAGAAATCTGCACACCCCGTCAATAAATTTCCCATTTCGCCGTCGTAGGCAATGGCAGAGAGAAGCCCGAAGAGCCCAGCGGAGAAGCACACAGCCGTCGCAACTCTCTCTCTCTCTCTCACTTTTTCTCTCCTCGCGCGACTCTCCCTGCCTTATATTTCTCCGCCGCTCTCCGACACTCTATTTCGAAATATTCGCACGGTGTGTAGCCCCGGCACGTCTCACGGTTGCGCGTTCGTTGGATGGAATAAATAAGAAGAATGGAAGCCGAGACTCGAAGAGAGAGAGAGCTCTCTTTTCCGTGGCCATGGGACATGACGAGAGCTGAGAGGAGTAAAAAAGATAACAATAAAAAAAAATAAAAAAAAAAAAGAAGAAAAAAAAAAAGGAACATAAAAATAGAAAAAAGAAAAAAAATATATTCCGTGTAAACCGTCGTTGCCGCGATAGGAGGACTCGCATCCTTTTCAGCTGCGTATATTGATTTATGTGCCAATCGATTCGTCGCTTCAATGTTCCCGTTCCTCTATCTCGGCCATTCTCGTTTCGCCTCTCTCTGTTTCTCTTGTTTTATCTATTCGTGTATTCTGGGCCGCTCCGCGCTCAAAAACTCCTCCGTCCCGCGGCCGAGCGTCACGGTACAGCTGATTTCGATCAACGTTTTCGTTTCCACGTGAATTCAAACGTTGCGCTACGGGGACACGGGAACACATCCATTTATGTAAAGCAAGGATTTATGCAGTATAGATGTCGACTCGCACGATACGCAAATACAGATTATATTAAACTGTGCAACGCGGATCGCTTGTGCCTCGAATGGAAGGCTAACATTATATTGCTGACTCGAGGCGTAATCGTTTATTTGCTTCCTGAATTCGCGTTAAACGATTTTAGAATCGGACAATGTACGGCGAAACATTGGCCGGAAATGAACAAACTAATTGTAGGCAAGCAAACACCGAGCAAATATTGGCCTGGAGTCGGCAGACCGATGTTTAGCGAGCCAATGGTTGAATGAAAATTGGCCTGCAATTGGCAGACTGATGTTTGACGAGCCAATGTTTGGATGAAAATTGGCCTGGAATTGGCGGACCGATGTTTGGCGAGCCAATGTTTGGATGAAAATTGGCCTGCAATTGGAAGACCGACGTTTGGCGAGCCAATGGCTGAATGAAAATTGGCCTGCAATTAGCAGACTGATGTTTGACGAGCCAATGTTTGGATGAAAATTGGCCTGGAATTGGCGGACCGATGTTTGGCGAGCCAATGTTTGGATGAAAATTGGCCTGCAATTGGAAGACCGACGTTTGACGAGCCAATGTTTGAATGAAAATTGTCCTGAAATTGGCAGATCGATGTTTGACGAGCCAATGTTTGAATGAAAATTGTCCTGAAATTGGCCGATCGATGTTTGACGAGCCAATGTTTGAATGAAAATTGTCCTGAAATTGGCAGACCGATGTTTGGCGAGCCAATGTCTGGATGAAAATTGGCTCGAAATCTGCAAACCAATGATCGGCGGGACAATGTCCTGACCGACATCGGCCTGAAATTGGCAAGTCAATATTCGCCTAAACATCGGCCTGAAATCTGCAAACCAATGATCGGCGGGACAATGTCCTGACCGACATCGGCCTGAAATTGGCAAGTCAATATTCGCCTAAACATCGGCCTGAAATCGGCAAACCAATGATCGGCAAGCCAATGTTCGCCCAAACATCGGCCTGAAATTGGCAAGCCAATGTTCGCCCAAACATCGGCCTAAAATCGGCAAGCCAATGTTCACCCTAACATCGGCCTGAAGTAGGCAAACCGACGATCGGCAAGCGAATGTTCGTCCAAACATCGGCCAGAAACGGTGACGTTTTGACAATCGTCAAACCTATACTAGCCCGATTTTTTACCGATTTCATTCGATCGGCACAACCTACACGAATAATTCGTACATTTTGAAACCCATTTTCCAATCTGCGAAGCTCGAGTTGCAACAAGCTGAATACCTCAGCGCTGGTTGACTTTAAAAACGCGTTCGTCTCAACGGAGAATTGTTCCGTTAATGGCATGAGAAAAATCGGCGTTGCGATCAGCGAAGCGCTTCCATCGAGCGACGTCCGATCAATTGTGCAGAGAAGATACTACTTCGAGGCCTTCGTCGAAGATACATCCTCGTCGACTTGCTTCGCACCTTCAACTACTCGGATCCTTATATCCAAGTGGAGTAAGAACAGATACGAGTACTCTTTTCTCCACCCTGTCGTCCGTCCATTGCCTTTCTTCGCGCGGGTCCCGATATAGCACCGAGCCGAGTCAATCTCGCGTAAGGACTTTACAGAGAGAGACGGTAATTGCGATCGCGGCCCCCGGAGGGACCGTCATTCCGCGCTGAGTCTCGTTAACGCATTTCATTTTCCGTTGCGGAAGAGTCTCGTTGGACGCTGCAAAGCACCCCACGGCAGACGAAAAAGAACACGGTCTTTCGCTGATTAATAAAAATCAATGACGAATTTTAACGCGACCTTCGCGCGAATAATCTGTCGGCACAATAATTCATCGACGCCTAATTTTCACGATCTTATCGACTTCTAGAGCTGGAAAAACGTTCGGTGTCTTCTCGTAAAAAAAATATATATATACAAAAAATATTGTAATAATACCATATAATTATGTATAATAATTATATTATTATAATTATATAATAATTATAATATTATAATTATATAATAATATAATTTTGTATATTATATAAAAAATATAATAATAATACAAATTCTTATAATAACAAGTATGTGTATTATTATGATAACGATTGGTTTTTTGCATTTTTTTTTTTTCTTTTTCCGTCTGCAAGTCTCGCGTTCAGCGTTTCTCTCGATTTTTCCGTGGCAGATCTCATCGCTTGTAAAGAGCGCGCGCAAGCACAGTCGGGACGAGAGTCGAAACGATCTTGCGACTTGTCAGTTCGATATCGAAAGAGAAGATTCCGCCGCGCGTCTCGTATCTACCTTTATAAATGATCAAACGGCAAATCTTCAACGTTCCATTGGATAGATATATAAATTATTCGTCAAAGGAGGAAAGCGGGAGAGACGGAGGGAGTTTCCCGTGTTGTTTCGACGTTGCCGCAATGAAAGAACAAACAAGCCCCGAGACGTCAATCTCTTTGATATAGGTCCCTTATCTCGAATGTCTTTGCCACACCGAGCAGGATATGGGGTATTGGTTTTTCGGATGTGCTCGGGACACTTTCTCGGTTCATGTATTTCACATGCCCCGTCGCCGACGATTCGATTCGCTTTTTTCTTTTTTTTTTTTTTTTTTCTTTTCTTTTTTTTTCTTCCTTCGCTTTGCCAGGATTCGCGCTACCTGACGGACAGCATCGGACAGCATCTCTATCAACCACCTTTGCTGGACCGCACGAGCTTCGGTTATTTTTTTCGTTTCTCTTTCAGGCTCGTTTGCGCGCCGCCGTCGCGGTCTGATCAATCTCGAACCTTCTCCACTTTCTCGGCCCCTTTCCACTCCCCAGGCGCGTGAGACAGTCCGGGCGATCGGTAATTTGTAATACCCGTCAAAATTTCAATCGGCGAAGATGGCGAGTCGCTTTTTCAGCCTTTGCTTCGATAATCGATCACCGAATTACCAACAATTATTGTTTAGACCTTATTTCACGTTTGTTACTTTTTTTAGTATGCTTGGACGATTTTCTATTTTAATCGATTCAATTCTGCTGAAAGTTCAGAAAAACCGAATTATTTGTTTGAAAAATGTTTTTTTTACCTAGTTTGTTGATTACGTAGTTATTGGAAATATTATTATTATTTTTGTCCGGAAGTGTTCGAAATTTCCTGAAATTCTGACTATTGCCTGACCATATATCGACACTTTCTCCTTGGCAAGGCCATTCGAAATCGGGGATGCTTCCGAAGTCTTCAATCTCGCACTAGTACAGATGCTGCGTAAGAAAACAGTATAAGGGACGACCGGTCCACTAAAAATCTCACTTTTGGCTGACAATGTAACGACACTTCCTCCTTTTATTCGATAATCGATCTCCAAATCACCAAATAATTATTGTCGATGCCCGATTTTACGTTTGTAACTTTTTTACTTTACTTTGGCGATTCGCCATTTTAGTCAATTCAATTGTGCTCAAAAATTAAAAAAAACCTTATTATACATTAAACAAATGTTTTTTTCACCTACTTTGTTAATTATCTAGTTATTGTAAATATTATTAATATTTTTGTCCGAACGTGTTCGAAATTTCCTGAAATTCTGACTACTGTCTGACCATATATCGACACTTTCTCCTTGGCGAGGCCATTCGAAATCGGGGATGCATCCGAAGTCTTCAATCTCGCAGCCGTATGGATGCTGCGTAAGAAAACAGTGTAAGGGACGCCTGGTCGACGTTGCGCAAGGGAGAAAGGAAAGGGGGAGATACTCGAGCGAGGAAATTGAATACATTAAGTCAGCTGTGCTGGGACGGTGGAGAGCTTTCAGCCGGCAGCTGCAACTCGTGACCCGCTGGCCGGCTGCGCTCACCCCCCCGACTCTCTCTCTGCCTCGTCGTTTCTTCGCTCTCTTCCCAACCCCCGACGCCCTTCGTACATTCGGTACAAATTGCAGGTACGCTCGCGAAATTACCCTAATTATGTCCTCTTACTGGCGGTGAGTGTGGGAGAGAAGGGAGGAAAGCACGGAATAAGGACCTCCGCGATTCCGGTTGTTACTCCTGCAGCCGGTAAGTGCGAGCGGAATGAAATATAAACAGCGGTCTTTGTAACGATCCGGAATTACTTCCGGCTTGCGTGAGTCGAAATCCCATTACTCCGCATTACATGGTCTCCACGGCCGGTAATGGTTTTTATACTGAAATAATAAACTTGCCGCATTTCGTACGGAATCCAGACCAGAGTTAATTTTTCATTGACACGAGTCGGAGAAAGGGGATGAAGCGGTGGTTGATACGATCGCCTGTACCTCCCTTCATGATCTATCAATGACCCTTAATATGTTTCGGAACCCCCATCGGAACAAGAAATCGGAAAAAAAAAAATTTCATATCTTTTTCGTCGCTTCGAGCGCCGTTTGAGGGAGGATAAGAATGATATGGAAAACAATCCGATAAGTTTCACTTGCGGCGAAAAAGTGTGACGATTCTAACGAAAGCTCGATAATGATAATAATCGGCAGGCACGTGTCGAGAACGGTTATTACAGAGCGAATGGTGCGCGGAGCGAGGAAGGGTGAGTGTAGGCGAAGAGGGTAGGTTGGTTGGTTGGTTGGTTGGCAGAGAAGATTGTCGTTAAATTCACGGACATAGTCGAAGCTATTCTTCACACTCGGGCTCTTTGGGTTTCATGCTGCGGAACGTGGAGAAACTGCTAGTGCTGTACGATCGACGACGAGGACGGTCACGACCGAGAGAACTATCGAATGCGAAGAGCGGGAGGGGCGTTTGGGGGGAGAGGGGAGCTCGATAACCAAGAGGGTTGCAGAGACCACCTCCTCGCCCGATTATAATATCGTGCGCCTGGCGTAATATCTCGTCGATCCATATCGGAAGCGAGTTCCGCGAGCATCGAGAACCGAAACGTACGAGCTTTGGCGTCGGCGGGGCTTCGAGCACATGAATTTCCGCGCGGCTTGCAATATCCCGCGAGTCCATGCTTCCTCACTCCAAACATCCCCGGTGTCCCGATATCGCTGGTTATACCTGCCTGGATCTCCTTGCTCGAGGTATATCCGCGAGGATCTGGAGCTAGGCCAAGTGTGTCGGAATAGCCGAATATGGTGGGCTGGAAGATTCGACTCCGGGACAGAAAGGGACTTGGCCAAGTGTAGGGAGTAACTCGTCGTCGGGATGTTTCAAGCGAGACCCAAGTGGAATGTCGGTCTCGCGACTTCCACTAGGCCTAGCAGAAATGGACGTCAAGATTCTTGATCAGCATGTGGTAAGGCATGGCCAGGGAATGCTTGATCCGGCGAATCTGATGGAGTAGGATTGAGCGCCTGATAAGGCGCAGGTGGGGCGACTAATGGGACAATCCCAATTCTTGACAGGGCAAACCTGACGCAACCCTGATCAGAGCCTCATCACTTGTAAATACTGCATGCCAGAAGAAGTCAAAGTCAGCAAGCCATCAAGACAATGCCATGGGAGATGGCAGGGATCTGTCAGATTACCTGATCAGCACCTGGTAAAGCATGGCCCGATGCGCCGAATTTGATGTAGCTCTGATGCGGGCCTGATAACGTACAGATAGAGGTGCCTAATGAAATTATCGTGGAGTCAGGCATAGTGTGTCGGAACAGCTCAGCATGTAGGACTGAAAGATCCGATTCCAGGGTAGAAAGGAACAGATACGACATGGTGGAGTGCAAGGCGTAACTCGTCGTCGGGATGTTTCAAGCAAGACCCAAGTGAAATGTCGGTCTCGCGACTTGCACTAGGACCCTAGCAGAAATGGACGTCAGGATTCCTGATCAGCACCTAGTAAGGCAAGGCCAGGGAATGCTTGATCTGGCGAATCTGATGGAGTAGGGTTGAGCGCCTGATAAGGCATAGGTGGAGTGACTAATGGGATAATCCCAATTCTTGATAGGGCAAGCCTGACGCAACCCTGATCAGAGCCCTGATCAAGCCATCAAGACAATGCCATGGGAGATGGCAGGGATCTGTTAGATTACCTGATCAGCACCTGGTAAAGCATGGCCAGATGCGGCAAATCTGATGTAGCTCTGATGCGGACCTGATAACGTACAGATAGAAGTGCCTAATGAAATTATCCCAGTTTTTTATAGGGCGAACTTGATTCGAGCCTTATCACTTGTAGATTCTGGATGTTTGGGGAAGTCAAAGTCAGCAAACTATCAATGTGCTGCTAGATGGCAGGAAACTGTTAGATCAATACTTTATTGAGCAACTGCGTTACACTCCTGGGCAGGCCCTGACAAGGTACCTTATCAGTACCTGATAAAGACTAGGGCAGTGCTTTACAGAGACCCGATGACCTGGGATCAATTTCTCATGTCTGTCTAGACCTGTCTAACGCTCGGGCCCTTCTTGCACAAGCTGTATCTTGCACAAGCCCAGCGGGTAGGACTGGAAGATCCGATTCAAGGATAGAAAGGAGCAGATACGACATGGTGGAGTGCAAGGAGTAACTCGCCGTCAGGATGTTTCAAGCGAGATCCAAGTAGAATTTCGGTCTCGCCATGTCGTCTGGAAAGACACTCGCATATAGAGAGAGATCGGCCAAGTTCCGTGGGCCGACGACCGAGACAAATTTGATCCATCGTAAGAGCGTCCACGTGCCACTTCCGGGTAAAATACTTTGGTGGTACGAGTATGGGTGGGCACGGGACTGAAACGCATCCGGATTCGAAAGCCCGGTGGCCACGTACAAGAGTCGAAGCGCCGGTAAGGACGTTTCGGCGGAGGACCAACGTGTCTCACCTCGGCTCTTGGTTTAAGCTCCTTCGTGCCGAATTACTCGAGTTTCATCTTATCCCTTATCTCCTAGTTCTCCCTAACCCCGGGGATGTAGAAACTACTCCGAGGATTAGTACGTTACAGCGACGTGTCCGCGTTAATCGAGTTTGTCTCCGACTTCGGGTTTCGCATCTAATCAAATCGCGGATATACGAGAGACGGGCACCGATACGATTCCATTTTGGGCTGGGCACAGTGAAAAGAGTTGGTTTGGAATGGAAGAGAACGGTAGGGACTGCAGAGGATGTGGCGAAGGCCGGGTATGGGGTCTGCAAATACACGCTAGCCAAGGGAGAACGTTATAAGTTCGGTTACAAAGCGAAGTTTCCATCAAAATCTTAGATCCCTGCAAGCTCTGGGACGTTTAACTTTGCCGGACTGGGTAAAAAGGACGTTTGATTTCTCAGAATCGGACTGGCTGGTATTCACCCCTCCTTCCCAGTCTTCCATGTAATTCTACTTTGCAGTGAAAAAAAAAGCTTCAAATAGAAGAGAATCGTAGGGAATCGAGGAGAGTGTATCGTGGGGACTCTCGAGCGCGCCGGGGGTTGAAAAATACAGTGAAGAAAATCGCGCAGGGAGAAACGCGAGTAGGGTAGAGCCCCGGGGAATCATAAAGGAGTAAAAGGGCGTTCGAGGCTTTTGTCGGGCATCCAAAGCTCTCTCTCGAATCGCTCGTCGCGAGCTGTAATACGATCGAATTCGCTCGATCTTTCGTAAGCTGCGGTTCGAACTTTCAGCGATTTCCTCGATGCGAAATTGCGATATATCGAAGGAAGAAAAAAAACCGAAATCCCACTTTTTCATCGACATTGGACATTGTTCGATTTCCCCCTTGAAAAAAAGATGGGCAACCCGACCTGGGCGGAAATTTAGTCAGGGTGGAATTTAGCCCTAACCAGGCTTTCATTAGCGACCTGATCGAAGCTAAATCGGATGCCACGTCGAACTTGATAGCTACATGCCCTAGGCCTGGATCTGAGATAGGTCGACGAACCTGATGGGACAAGTCACAACCTAAGCCTTAGACCCAACTTTACTCCCAACCGTAGCTCCAACCTTAGTTTTGGCCCCAGCCATATCCTTAGCTGATGATGGAAGTCCCAGCCTTAGCCTCAGACCTAACTTTACGCCCAACCGTAGCTCCAACTTTGGTTTTGGCTCCAGCCACATCCTTAGCTGATGATGCTTGAGACTTAGGCTTAGCGTTAGTAATCTAACGTGGCTCTGATCTAGGCAATATTCTGTCATGCTGATCCATCAAGTCTTGCAGTTACCTGATCTAGTCCTAATAGGAAGTCAGGCAGCCTGGCTAAATTTCTGCTCGGAAAGGGTGGTTCTATCAAGTTAACCTACCGCGTCTGGCGTCAGAGCCAAGTCGGGTAATAATGGAGCATGTCTGATTAGACAGGCCTCAGTTTTGGTTGGGCTGAAGCGGATTCAAGCAATATAATGAACCTCATAGCAGCATTTCCTATTATTAACCAACTTGGCTCTGATCCCAGATACGTCAGGCTAACTGGATATGGCAATCCGTATCAATAGCTAAAGTGGCTCAGATCTTGGTGACACTTCGCCAGTCTGATTGTCCATGGCTTACCGATGACTCAGCTAGCCCCGATAGGACATCAGGCAGCCTGACTAAATTTCTGCTCCGGAAACCTTACCCGTATTTTTCGTTAACCCGGAGACGAACGAGATGTATCCGCGATTGCACACGAATCCGAACGGGCGGAGTAGTTGCAGGACCAAGAGTGGTAGAAATAGTCCCAGCTGACGAGAGACACGTCCCTCGGGAAATTCGTCTCGAACGTGTTTCTCGCTGCAGCCTCGGCAAGCCGGCAGCGATATCGATTCTGCGCACAATGCCGGAGACTTCCGGCCGCTTAACGGACAAGTTTTCCCGGCTTTTTTCGCCGTATCCGATGCGACGGAATGCGAAATGGGAATAAAGGAAATGATGATCCCACGACTGCGAGACACTGTCGGGAGGAGCTTTTTGGGTGGATGAGAGCGAGCCGATGATAAATCACGGTGAATCGTCGGTCGGCAACATTGACTTTTCGGAAAATTCAAGGAGCGAACGGGCCGGGTGCAGGCGCGGTAAAGCTCCTCTCGAGAGGCTTGCAGGTATTATAAATTATAAGAGGCATCGCCGGTACGTGCCTGCGAGCAAGTCATGTTGCTTTACTCCGCTGAGCTCTCTCGCTCTCGCCTTTCTCGTTTCAACGCTGGAATTAACATCCCACCGAAGGTTGCACCAGAAGCATTAGAGCGTCGGCCCGTGGAGCCTCTCACGGGCGCGCGCTATCCCCGTGAAACCATCCCCGCCGCTCGTCGGGCGTCACCGTACGAGCTAATTTTCCTCGCTAATTAGTTTCAAGCGTTTGCCAGGGTAGGTGCGTTCTCGTAAAGCGCGTACTCTCCCGACTCCATTAGCGTCTACTTAACCGGGGCGGCAAAATCCGCCAGCGACAAAAACGGAACGGCAACGAAGAAGGGGGGGGGGGGGGGGGGGGGGGGGGGGGGGGGCGGCGCCCAACAAGGATATCCGAGTTATTAACATATTTCGTCACGTTTTTCGAATTAACCGAAGCGTCCGCGATGCGAAAGACTTCTTGGGCGGTCCGCGAAAATTGCGCCACACGGCTTTATTGTTGGCATTGACAATCAAGTTTGTTTTATGTTCTTAAACTTCCAGATAGGAAAATCGGATTGATATTCCCGTATTACAGTCAAAAAACTTTATACTTTTAATTTTTTGTATTTTGTATTTTGTATTTTGCATTTTGCATTTTGCATTTTGCATTTTGCATTGTGCATTTTGCATTTTGCATTTTGCATTTTGCATTTTGCATTTTGCATTTTGCATTTTGCATTTTGCATTGTGCATTTTGCATTTTGCATTTTGCATTTTGCATTTTGCATTTTGCATTTTGCATTTTGCATTTTGCATTTTGCATTTTGCATTTTGCATTTTGCATTTTGCATTTTGCATTTTGCACTTTGCACTTTGCATTTTATATTTTATATTTTATATTTTATATTTTATATTTTATATTTTATATTTTATATTTTATATTTTATATTTTATATTTTATATTTTATATTTTATATTTTATATTTTATATTTTATATTTTATATTTTATATTTTATATTTTATATTTTATATTTTATATTTCATTCGCCCTACGGACAGTTTGGAATGAGAAAATATCCCGATGCGTTTAAAAGGCAAGGTTGCTCTCCGAGTTCTTTGCCTACGCGCGAAAACAAAGAGAACAATCGATAAAGCTCGAAGATGCGAGCGAAGGGAGAGAAGTAAAAAAAAAAAAAAAAGAGCTATAGAAAGAAAGTACGCTGAGCAATGATTTTAAGCCGGGGGGGGGTTGGGGGTCGGGGATGGATTCCCGGAGAGCGCATTGGTAAGCAAGGCACGAGCGTTTCGAATAAATCAAGGCTCCTTCCACGCGTTCTCCGGATTCCGGCTTGGAAAGAGTAGCCGCGCGTAGCCGGGATCTCGTAAGCTCGATGAGAGCGAGAGCCCGAGAAAGCTGGGCAGAGCTTGAGTAAGCGACAGAACGGACCAAGGGAGGAAAAAAAAAAAAAAAAAAAATCCAATGTAACGCACGAAATCGCGTAGGGCGAGTCGCGAATCTGGCTGCGGCCGGCACCTTTGATTCATCGACCGGCGGCGAGGAGAAATGGAAAAAGGGCCGACGCGGAGCCGGACCGGAAGTTCGCGATATCGCGGCGCCCCGAGTCGCCGTTCTCCAAAAGGAAGAAAAATATTAAGCGCGCCAAAATGTGCGATAAACCGAAGCAAAGAGAAAGGCGATTCGGCGAAATTCACATCATGCAACTATCGATTTTTTTGTTCTCTTTTTTTTTTTTTTCTTCTTCTTCCTTTCCGATATCGGCATCGAAGCTTTTTATAGCTCTGTCGTTTCCGAGACAGGCGCGACGAAAAAGCTCCCGCGACCACAACGGCTCTCTCTCTTGATTAATGAGAAAACTTTCCTCACACGGGAATCTAATATCTGTGAGTTTTCTTACAAAGTTCTGCCCGTGACCCGCCAAGGCCCGCGCGCCTTTCCGCCTCTTCGAGGCATTCAACGAGTTGATTTATCATTTCGTTTTTTTTTTGTTTTATTATTCCACGCGACCGATAACGTTGATAGATGCTCGATACAATGGCATTAGGGATTGGACGAATATCGTCCGGACTGATCTAAAGAATTGAGCGATGATATCAGAATCTTGAACTATCTTGTTGCCGATGCGAAAGAAAAAGTGTCTCACAAATTTCATCTTTTTGGATAATCTGGAAAAATCTTGGAGCGTTTGTGAAAATTCGGAAAAGCGAAAATTCTGAGGTAATTTCGACCACTTCTCAATGAAGTAAAAATCCGAAAAAAATCAAGCATATAAAAGGTGCTGAAAAGACTCATTTTCTATTATAATAATTCCAAAATGTTATTAACAAATGGGCAAAAAAAAAAATTGTTCAACAAATTACTAAAGGCGAGCAATTGAAAAAAAATTGTCCGAACAACAAACAGTAAAATAATGATTATTTATTTTTCCTAACTCGACCGATATTCGCGGCCTCTCGAATTCTTCGTCGATAAAAAAAAATTAGTTCGAGTAGCCCGACGCGGATGAAAGGATCTCTCCGTGGATGCAAAGCGAACGGCGAAGGAAAAACGAGACACCATAAATCAGAAGCGCTTTGCTGGCCCACTTGCGGCCGTATCGCGATAGCCACCGCACCGGAATGCAGGGCCATCCACCGGTGAGCGAGACGTAAGCTCTCGCGGATGCGGAAGGGAAGAGAAAAAAAAAAGAAAATACATCCCGATGGCGCGGACCGCTTCGCAAAGTATTTCCGGCCAGCCCTTTGTCGAAATAATATCCTCGCCCTTCGGGATCTCGCCAAGGGTGAATTGTTTTTTTTTTTTTTTTTTTTTTTTTTTTTTTCTCCCCCCGCACAACAAACCGGTTAATCGTTTTCCTACTCGCGGCAGCGTGACTAATGACACAAGCCCGTGTCGGCTTGCGAGACTCCGCGAGCCATTAACGTATCATTATTACCGTCATTGTTTCGAGGCGCCGCGCGGATTGCGGCCAATTATTTAAGACAGTTTAATGGTCCGGCCCGATGATCGATGGACCGAGCGTTTTATAATTTAATTGGCCAACGAAAGAGGATTCCGCGCTCGTCGCCCAAGACAATGCGCTTCCTCCGCTAATAACGCCCTCGCCCCGAAACCTCGATTTTCCACTTATCGACGCGCGCGGAAGGGATTAACCTTCTTTTCATCCCGCCGATCGGCACTTTAATCGCGAGATTCCCCGCGAGATATCGCGCGGGGGTTGTAAACGGCCGCGGCGCGGGTGAGACGAAGCGAGCTCGCTTCTCTCGCGAAATCAAAGAAGCTTCTAATCCCGAACGCCGAGCGCCGCCGGCGATGGAGACGATATAGAACGGGAGGAAAGCGAGTCCGCCTCGAGGGGGCCGACAGGGGCGACCGGTAATCCCCGTGTAAATCGTCGAAGCTCCTTCCTCTCATCGGCAGCGCGCGGAAACCCGGCGACCCGAACCTCCCCGGGGCAAACCTATATATCCTTCCTTCTATATCTTCTTTTTTTCCTGATTAGTTAGTTTCTTACACTGCGCGCGCCCGCAGAGGAAAACCGGGCGAAAAGGCCACGATGTAACCGGATTTAACCTTTTTTTTTTTTTTTTTTTTTTTTTTTTTTTTTTTTTTTTTTTCGCGAAATTCTAGAAAAATTGAGATTTCATTCGAGAAAATACCCGAGAGCACACTTTTATTTACGTTTGAGGAAAATTCGTTTCTCGCGCCACATTTCCGCAAATTGTAACGAAATCGAAATAAATTTATTTGAACGACAATTAGTTGATGAAAGAATTTTTAATTAAATAAATGAAACGAAAGTATTTTTCGAAGAGAAGGAATCGTGTCGAATTGAAGGATTTTATTCATTTATTTATTTACAATAGTAATAATAGTAATGAACTCGAATATTATTAATGAAACTTTGCAAAATTTATAGAGACGAATCGAGAAAAAATTGTCCAGAATGAAAATTAATTACAAAAAAATTGTTTTAATTATAATCAATTTGCGTTTTCGCAAAATTTATAAAAAATTGAGATTCAATTCGAGAAAATACACGAGAAAAAAGCGAGAGCACACTTTTATTTACGTTTGAAGGAAATTCGTTTTTTGCGCTATATTTCCGCAAATTGTAACGAAATTGAAATAAATTAATTACAAAGACAATTAGTTGATAAAAGAATGTTCAATTAAATATATGAAACGAAAGTATTTTTCGAAGAGAATGAATTGTTGCGGATTGAAGCGTTTTATTATTTATCTTATTTATTCTTTTGTAGTAATAATAATAGTAATAAAATCGAATATTATGAATAAAACAATTTCGCAAAATTCATACAGACGAGTCGAGGAAAAATTGTCCAAAATTGAAATTAATAAAAAATAAATAAAAAATTTGAATTTTTTTTTTCAATCTTATTTTTTGGCGTTTTCTCGCAATTTTTTTTATCGGTCACGATTCCGCGCGCCTATTTCCTTGCGTTAGTCCCCTATAGAAAGATGTGTAATCCGACCATCGCACTCGAGGACATGGGCTTCGAGTCGGGAAAAGCTTATCGTCAATTAACCCTCGTTTCTCATCGAGTAATTTTTTTTTTTCTCCTCTTTTCTTATATCTTCTTGATTTTCTTTCAGGTGAACGGTGCTTGGAGCTTGCCGGGCTTTGTCTGCGACTTCTACATTGCGATGGACGTGACCTGCAGCACAAGCTCGATCTTCAATCTCGTCGCTATATCGATAGACAGGTTTGTGTCTCGGGCCAATCCGGGCTCTCTACAACTTTTCTACACTCCGTCTCGTTGCACTCCTCCGCTTGTGTGGATTTTTTTTTTCTTCGTCTTCTCGCATCGTTTTATCTCTCTAATTCCACCGATCTTTTGCCGCGGAAGGTCGTCTTCTTCTGTTTTCTACACCTTTATCACGAACGACTGGCGAATCGTCCCCGAAAAAAAAAAAAAAAAAAAAAAAAAAAAAAAAAAAAAAAGTTCAAGGATGCTTCCTTGGCGTGTGATGCGCAAAAATGAACGGGGAATGAACTTTATCGGCTGCCGACTGGATACTCGCTGAAAAGGTCGGGGCTCCGTGCCGAGGGGAAGAAAAAAAAAGAAAAAAAAAAATGAAGCGAGAAAACGGAACGAAAAGAGGACTAAGGGTGAAAGGATAGAGCGAGAAAGCGGAGTGGCCTTCGCTGATTTTCGACGGGTTTACGTGCCGCGAATAAGGGCCGCCGGTATCCCCGAGAAAAACCGGCGACGTCGCAGTTATTTTTTTTTTTTCTCGCTTTCTTTCTATTTTTTCTTTCCTTCCTCGCTCGCCTCGACTTCTTCCGCGTAAATAAAATTTATCGACTGTGTGGGATAGAGCGATAATGGTCGACGTCTGGTGCGCGAGCCGCGAGCTCGTCAAAAATGCCCTTTTTTTATCATCCCTTTTTCGGTTTCTTTTTTTTTTTTTTTTTTTTTCGTTTCCTGTTCGGCGGATTCTGATCGGACGGAGCATTGTTACTCCGGGCTTATTGTAGGTTCCGCGTAGAAAGGCAAAAAAAGAAACTTAAAATTATTGGTTTTGAGAAAAAAAAAAAAATGAAAAGATAAAACATAAAGGAAAAATCGATAACCGGAATAGTTGAAGGCTTGCACTTGTTTTTCTATTCATTTTAATACAGCATCCGGCATTCCGGCTATTCGTGCCACGCGTTCCTCGTACGTGTTCCGCATACTTGCGATTCGCGGCGGGATTGTGGGGACAAAAAAAAAACAAAAAAAAAGGGTAAAAGCGAAAAAAATCGAGGAGTTTGGAAATAAGCGACCAACATTCTCGGCTCACCGCGGAGCGATGCAAAATTTTGAAATCTTTTTTTTTTTTCTTTTTTTTTTCGTGTTTTGCGAGAGCGATTCGCGGCACACTCAACGAGTGCGCGTTCGGCGTAACGCGATTTTTCTTCAATTCCGCTCGCGTACAATCGGGGATAATTAACTTCGAGCGCGTAGCGAGACAGCGGAATGGAATGAAGGCGTAGAAACAATTTGAACGGTGTATAAAAGCATCGGAATAAGCGGAAACACGGTAGAATAGAAACAGCGACGAGAGGCATTCGCTATTAGAAATCGTGTCGCTTCAGTGACCCAGACTAAAGTGAGATTCGGAGAAAATTTCGAATCCTTCCGAACGCAATCGAAATTTTTTGAAAATGTATACAAAGTGCTATGAACATTTATGAATGACCCAGAATTCTGGATCATTCCCGGAAATTCCGGGGGTTTTCGAGAATTTCAGAATTTTCGGGAATTCCGGGAATTTCAGGATTTTCGGAATCCGGGAATTTCAGGATTTTCGGGAATTCCGGGAATTTCAGGATTTTCGGGAATTCCGGGATTTTTGGGAATTTCGGGATTTTTGGGAATTTCGGGACTTTCAGGATTTTTGAGAATTTCGGGACTTTCGGGATTTTTGGGAATTTCCGGGAAACGCGGTTATCGCGGCTCGTCTAAAATGGCTCTAACTACTTAAAACTCTCCCAATTTTCTCACTGTTATAAAATTAAACATGAAATTTATAAGCGATATTCTCGAAACATCAAAGTTTCGTAATATAACAACGAAAGAGTATGGAAGAAAAATGTCTACTCGGTTGCCTGTCCTTAACGCGAGAGCCTCGCTCAACGAATCTTGTGTGCACGCCTAAAAGCCCTCGGTTTCCATATCTTCTTCTCGATATATTTTTTCCTCGTCCCGGTTCAAAGGAGCCAAAGAGTGCGGGTACTATAGACGAAGCCGGGCGGTATACGCGGAAAGAAAAAGGTTTGCTCGAGGATTTCGCTGTAGCAGAGCCCGTGGCTCTTACACTCCAAGGGTCACGTTCTACCCTTCTTTCGCTCGATACCATCCTTTCGAGCGGTCTTTACATCCGAAGCTTTCTTCATTCCCTTGTGTTTCACTTCATCTTTACATTTTTCTTTCTCTCTCCCGGCGACTCCGCACAAATGTTTCGGAACAAAACCGTCCCGATCAATTTTTTCTTTTTTTTTTTTTTTTTTTTCGATACTCGAAAATCACTGTAGGAGAGGCTTCGTTGTCGAAAATAAAAAATGAAAGACCCGTTGAAAAATTTGCATTGCAGATACATCGCTGTGACGCAGCCGATTAAATACGCGAAGCACAAGAACAATAGACGCGTATGGCTGACGATACTTCTTGTTTGGGCAATCTCAGCGGCGATCGGTAGTCCCATTGTGCTCGGATTGAACAATACACCCGATCGGATACCCGATCTGTGTCTGTTCTACAACACGGACTTCATCATATACTCGAGTCTGTCGAGCTTTTACATACCCTGCCTCATCATGGTGTTTCTGTATTGGAGCATATTCAAGGTGAGTCCGGGGTTCTTGAACTTGGTTTTGATTTCATGGGAGTTACAGTGCAGCAACGTTAATGGTTGGGATATCAATGGTGTTCGGGTTTGTGATTGTCCGATCAATGGCAATCGACGCGAGCAGAAAGTTCGTTCGGGTCAAAAATTTTATTTTGATTTTTGGAAAATCAAGATTTTTGTTTTGATTTTGATTTTTGGAAAATCAAGATTTTGATTTTGATTTTTGGAAAATCAAGATTTTGATTTTGATTTTTGGAAAATCAAGATTTTGATTTTGATTTTTGGAAAATCAAGATTTTGATTTTGATTTTTGGAAAATTAAGATTTTGATTTTCGGAAAATCAAGATTGTTATTTTGATTTTTGGAAAATCAAGATTTTTATTTTGATTTTTGGAAAATCCGGATTGTTATCTTGATTTTTGGAAAATCAAGATTGTTATTTTGACTTTTGGAAAATCGAGATTTTTGTTTTGATTTTTGGAAAATCAAGATTGTTATTTTGATTTTTGGAAACTCAAGATTTTCATTTTGATTTTTGGAAAATCGAGATTTTTGTTTTGATTTTTGGAAAATCAAGATTTTTATTTTGATTTTTGGAAAATCAAGATTTTTATTTTGATGTTTGGAAAATCAAGATCTTTATTTTGATTTTTGGAAAATCAAGATTTTTATTTTGATGTTTGGAAAATCAAGATTTCCGAAAAATCAAGAGATCTCCATTTCGATTCTCAATAAATAACTCGATTTTTATCCAAAATCACCACGACATCGTCAAAATCAAATCGCGTCAATCGAACCACATTTGCCAAAAGGGGTTCCATGGTGTACTCGTGGTTTTCGTGCCGGATTCGAAAATTCTTCGGCGAAGAATCTCGTCGACAAGATGCATTCGATATCGAATTACCCAAGAAGGATTAGCGCGAAAGTTCGAGATAACCGTAGTTAGTAATGGAAGCTCAATGATCGTTTGTAACTGGATGATTTCACTCTCGCGAAGCGTTTCGAGCTTATACACGGTAAGATCCGCGCCATACACGAAGAAGCGCATCCAAACTGTACGATAAATACATATAGTGCACTCTCGCGGTACAAGTCTCCGGGGCTGCTAAGGGGAAACTTTCGAAAGCTTAGGGAGAACACGGCCAAGAGAGCGCGGCCGGAGCGCAGGCCGCTCAAACGAGTTTCTTACCCGATGCCAACCCTTTAGCCAGATTACAACAACTTTCCCGTCTGGCGTTTGCAGGCTTTGCGCAATCGAGCGAGGAAGCAACGTGCCAGCCGGAAACCGAATCTCGGCGATATCAAGCAGGGAACTATTATCGAAAATATTGCCCACACTCGTAGGTGAGTACAACGCACACGAATATTCGTCTAATTCTATCGAAAGCTAAAAGAAAATCTTCACTAGCGCGTTGATTCGATCGATCACCGACGAACGATCCTTCTGAGTACTTGAGGTAGTTCAAGCTGTTCATTTTGCATACGTTGGAGGAAATTGAAAAAAAAAAAAAACGGATTTTTTTTTATAAAAAAAAAATGCAAAAGCAATCTTACTGGGATTAAAATATGAAAAAAAATAAGATATCCAAAAAAGTTGACAAATTATTTTCGTATTGACAAACGATAATTTTTCTCAATTTTTTGCCATTTCCATAGAATCATGCGAAATCAGTATCACCACCATGTATGCCATGTATGCCATGTATGCCTGATTTATTTTAGCCTTTTATCCCATCGCGAAATGTTCGAAACGTTCTTTGAATCTCACGTTTGGCCGAACTGTGCCGAAGGTACTATCTTAAGGACGTTCGATCCGTCGTCACCCTCGTTTCTCACCCCGTTGCTTCGCGATGCAACTACCTTTCCTTCTCGTCACGTTTCTTACCGTTCTTCCCTCCGTCGCGCCTCGCTGATGCAATTTGTTTATGGCAATTTATCGATGTGACCCCTTGTGCTATGAGAAGAGCGAGAGAGCGGGAGAGGCGTGTAAAATTATTCGATGCCGCTGCTGCTGCTGATGCTTCTGCCGCGCGAGAGGGTCGCACAGAGAAACGCTCACGGGAGAGTTTTCGTCCCCCACCCCCCGGGAGTGGGAGAGATATTGTGGCCCGGTGAGGAAGAGTGAAAGGTACATGTAGAGAGCATCGCGCGTATGTAGCTTGTACGTGCAAATCGATAAGTCGTTTGGCCCGGATACGACATAGTCAACAACAGCAGCAGCGGCACCACTCCACAATGTATACTCCATACTTCATACGTACATAGATATACGTACGGAGAATTCGATATGGGGATTATTTACACGGGGTAAGCATCGACGTACCGGATGTGGCAGCTCTAGATTGAAGACGATTTCATTTTTCTACCCTTTCGAAGGAAATATATATATAAATCAAGACTGGGGCAAAATGGACCAGTTTAAAAATTCAAAATTTTTATCTCACGCACACTAAATTTGTTGTTGCTTTGAACGAAAAAAAAATAGTTTTGAAGCATTGAGAGCCCGCCTGGGGCAAAATGGGCCGGTTTAGAAATTCAAATTTGTTTTCTCACGTACGCTAAATTTGTTGTTGCTTTGAAGAAAAAAAAATAGTTTTAAAGCATTGAGAGCTCGCCTGGGGCAAAATGGACCAGTTTAGAAATTCAAAATTTGTTTTTCTTACGTACACTTGATTTGTTGTTGCTTTGAACGAAAAAAGAAATAATTTTAAATCATTGAGAGCTCGCCTGGGGCAAAATGGACCAGTTTAGAAATTCAAATTTGTTTTCTCACGTACGCTAAATTTGTTGTTGCTTTGAACAAAAAAAAATAGTTTTAAAGCATTGAGAGCTCGCCTGGGGCAATATGGACCAGTTTAGAAATTCAAAATTTGTTTTCTTGCGTACACTAAATTTGTTGTAGTTTTCGACCGAAAAAGGGACGATTTTGAAGCATTGAGGATTCGGCTGAGGCTTGACGAAAAAAATAGTCGAGGTCTGAATTTTTTTCCTCGTAAAAATGGGAGGAAATTTACGATTTTTTTTCTCTTCATTGCGAGGTATTTTGAGCCTCAAAAACTTTTCTTCTTTTGAATATTGTCATTGAATCATAATTTTATTAATCTGTATTTCCATTTTTTAAATCGGGGTATTTTTTCGATTCAGATCTTTTCAAACTTTCCCTTGGTTAAACAGCGATCTACCGCATAAATAATGGTTGAACATTATTAATGGTTGAAAAAAGCTTGAACATTGCAACTTTTTGAAGTTTCATTGAATTTTAAGGTCGGTCCATTTTGCCCCAAAACTCGAATATCGCGACTGTTCAATTTTATCGCGTTGGCCCATTTTGCCCCAAAATTCGAATATCGTGACTGTTCCATTTTACCCCGTTGGCCCATTTTGCCCCAGTCTTCCCTATTTTCCGTATAAAATACGTACACCTGTTTCGATGCAATATTTGTATAGATCCTACGAGTATTATAACATGTCTATATACTTCTCCTTCGGGGAGCTTTACTTGCACGGAATAAGACTTTACTCTCGATATATTTTTCCATCCCGGCCCCGATAACAGGTTACCAACATAATCGCGCAAACACATTTCTCATATTTTCTATCCCTTTCAACTTTCGCATCGTCGAGCATTTTCATCATCGTATTTTTTTTATTTCGCGTTATTATTTCAAACGTGAAGTTTATTTAATCCGAGCCTATCAGAGTCGAGTAGAATTTCTACAGTTTACTTCTATTCATTCGCTTCGCGAAATGATTCACGGCCAGTGCGTGAACTCGTGATAAAAATTTTTTTTGAACGAGAAATTTCTTTTCATTAAAAATTATTCTGACTTTCGATGTATTCTGGAATTGAATTCATCTGAAAAATATTGCCTGCAAATAGTTCGATCTCAAATTCAACAGAATTGTGACAATAAATAATTGTGTATAATAAACTATAGAGCAAAAGCACTTTTGAAGGATGCGGAGCGTAGAATATATTTGATGTTTGCGTTTGATACGAGAACCTGTTTTTTGTGTATGCGTGTAGTGAGAGTCTAGTAGAATTTTGACTAAGATCAAGCAGTGGTTATTCTGTGGCAAGGTTTGCGGAGACTGCACTGGGGGCAGCGGCCCTCGTCGCGCCGGGGGTCGAGGAACCGACCAACACGGCATCCGGAAGCAACGAGGACGAGGACGAGACGCCGATGGATCCGGTCGTCGTTATATCGAACGACAAGAGCACAGAATTTTTCTTGGCTACCGTCGTCGAGGAAGCCGCGTAAGAAAAAAAAATGCTGCCAATTACATTTGCTTATTGCTTCCTCTTCTTTTTTTTATCACAGTCTAGCCGGCTATGTTTATAGGAAAGTTTATCATTTTTGGCTTCTCGAAGAAAATTTGTTTTGCGATTAGTTACTTAGATCGCTAGTTTTTGGGAAAACATTTTTTTACGTCCATTTTTTTGTGGAAACGGAAACGAAATTCAATACCGATCTGTAATCTATAATAGACCAACTTTACACCAATTTCTAAAAAAAAAAAAAAAAAAAATCTCACAAATTCTAAAAAAAATTAAAAACTGAAGCGCGCTTTTTCTGAGAAAATACAAAATCCTGTAAGAACAAAGGGGAAATATGATTTTTCCAACGCTTCGAAGCATTCCGAGCGCGTTTACGCGGAACTTTGAAAAAAACGTATTTTCTCGCCAGTTTCTCGAGGAAGCGAAAGCGAACGTAAATACTCGTTATGAGAGCTCTTTTGGTTATTCTTTCCAATCGGACCATGGCCGCGTGGTCTCCCGTGCGTTTGTCCCGCTGTAATTTCCGGCCAGCCCTCCGCTGTAATTAGTAATTATTTTCTAAACGCTCCGGCGCTTTTCGCTCGCCGGAGTTTCTGTTCTTGCTCAAACGAGAGAACAGACGGATACGAGCGGCCGGCCAGATGGCAAGTTTGTTCCTACTTCGGAATAATTGCAGTTTGTTCTTTCACACGCCAGATCCTTCGCTCCTTTCTTCTTCTTCTTCGCTTTCTTCTCCCCCTTTTTTTCATCTCTCTACTATTTCTCTGGCCTTTCCCCGGACCCGGCTCAGAGGGCATATTTTTTTCTTCTTCTCTTTATCCTTTTTCTTGCTCTCGCTCGCTACTCGAGCGTCGGCACACCGTTATAGAGAGGAGTGTGTGGACCCTCCGCGGCGAGTAAAAGCGAAATTAAATGCAGCCCACCGTTGCACGACTGCTACCTTCCTCTCGCTTACCTTTTACCCTTCTTTCTCTTTTTTTTTTTCTCATTTTTTAAATTCTTTTCATCAACTCTTCTCGCTCGATGAAACGGTTCATACAACCAGCCGGGGGGAGTTCGCCACTTTGAAAAAATATAAAAAGTTCCCGCTCCCAGCGAGAGGAACTACTCGCGAGGTTTCTTGCAATTCTCGAGCGCATCATTCTGTACCGAAAAGCGGTACCGATTACAAGGAGAAAAAAAACCTTGGCCTCTCTGACCAATTTTGGCTCTCTCATAAAGGAAGCTTTGTAAACGACTTTAAAAACGAAATGAGGAGAATCGCATTTGCAAATCCAATTTTCAACATTTCGTTTTTTCGCAAAAATTGCATACTTGAAAAATGGTAAATTTTGCCGCAAAAAAAAAATTTGTAAATAATACAAAAAAATTAAACTTTTTATCGATGTTTGAAAAAAAATGTATAAAAACCATATGTAAAAAAATATGTATTAAATTTGGAAAAAAGTTACAATCAGGATGAAACGAAAAAAACTGATTATCATTGCAGAGCGGTGGCGCAGGCCCAGCTCGGTAGAACGAATCTGCGAAAGGATTCGGGCTACGACGGTGCGGCGAGTAGCGCGTTGCTCCACGAGACGATAGACCGAAACTCGTCGCCGAGTCCGAATCTGCGGGTCGCCTCGGCGCCGTCGTCGTCGACGTCGTCGTCGCCGCCGCCGCGCGGGCCGTCCAGCATAAGTTCCCAGATAACGATGAAGAAGAACGGCAACGGGCCGAGCAAGCAGGAGCTCAAGAGGCTCAAAAGCGCGACGGCCCTTTTGCCGCTTCAGCTCGGCCGCAGTCCGAGCGTCCTGACCGCGACGGGTTCTTGCAAGAACAAGGACAAAAAGAACGCCACCGCGGGCTCGAGATTCACGATATACAAAGCGAACAAGGCGAGCAAGAAGAAGCGAGAGAAGAGCTCGGCGAAGAGAGAGCGCAAAGCGACGAAAACGCTGGCGATCGTTTTGGGTAAGTCGAAGAGGTATTCCAAGGCCAGATTAACTAAGTAAGCAGACCAAATAGTGAAAAAAAATTTTACTAACTTTTTTTTTTTTTTTTTTTTCATACCTCCGTGATTTTGACCGATTCATGACATTGGCTGCTCCGTGATTTACCTTCGTTTTAACTTTTCCGTGACTTTAGCTTCTCGGTGATTCTAACCTCTCCGTGACATTAGGACCTCCGTAACTTTAACCTCTCCGTTACTTTAGTCATACTGTTATTTTAATACCTCCGTGATATTAGCCACTCCGTTCTTTAATTCCACCGGGTTTGCCACTTCGTGATTTTAACCTCTTCTGATATAGCTATTCCGTAATTTTAACCTCTTCGTGATTTTAGTCAGTCCGTGATTTTAACCTCTCCGTGACATTAGCTACTCCGCGATTTTAACCTCTTCATGATTTTAGTCAGTCCGTGATTTCAACCTCTTCATGATTTTAGTTAGTCCGTGATTTCAACCCCTTCGTAACTTTAGCTAGTCCGTGATTTTAACCTCTCCGTGACATTAGCTACTCCGTGATTTTAACCTCTTCATGATTTTAGTTAGTCCGTGATTTCAACCCCTTCGTAACTTTAGCTAGTCCGTGATTTTAATCTCTCCGTGACCTTAGTTACTCCGTGATTTTAACCTCTTCATGATGTTAGCTAGTCCGTGATTTTGACCTCTTCGTAACTTTGGCTAGTCCGTGATTTTAACCTCTCCGTGACATTACCTACTCCGTGATTTTAACCTCTTCATGATTTTAGTTAGTCCGTGATTTTAACCGCTTCGTAACTTTAGCTAGTCTGTGATTTTAACCTCTGCGTGACATTAGCTACTCCGTGATTTTAACCTCTTCATGATTTTAGTTAGTCCGTGATTTTAACCTTTTCGTAACTTTAGCTAGTCCGTGATTTTAACCTCTCCGTGACATTACCTACTCCGTGATTTTAACCTCTTCATGATTTTAGTTAGTCCGCGATTTTAACCTCTTCGTAACTTTAGCTAGTCCGTGATTTTAACCTCTCCGTGACATTAGCTACTTCGTGATTTCAACCTTTTCATGATTTTAGCTAGTCCGTGACTTTAACCTCTTCGTGACTTTAGCTAGTCCGTGAATTTAACCTCTCGGTGACTCTAGCCACTCCGGGACTGTAGTCCCTCCCGTCTTTTCATCCCACTTCATGACTTTACCATATTCTCTATCCTACCGTCTTGAACACGGCAGCAGAACGGCGGCGGTGAAATCATTCTACAACATAGAGAAATAAAACAAAAGAATATAATTTTTTAATTACTTAGTTACCTGGCCTTCGTCTCGCAGCTTCTCGATTGCGAGAATCGATTTCTCCGTCGCAGGCAAAATTTCTGACTAATTCAATGTCAGCCCGTAAAAATGAAGAAAACATATAAAATTACAGGTGTCTTTCTGATTTGCTGGGTTCCCTTCTTCACCTGCAACGTCATGGACGCCCTCTGCGTTAAGCTGGAAAGGGATTGTCAGCCGGGAGTCACGGCCTTCATAGTAACGTCCTGGCTCGGTTACATGAACAGCTTCGTGAATCCCGTTATCTACACCGTGTTCAATCCCGAGTTTCGCAAAGCCTTCCGCAAGCTCATCAGCGTCTAAAGGCCGCCCGGCGCAAGGCGCTCAACGCGCGCTTCTCGTACACACACATATATATTATACGCTCGCAAGCTTTTCCCGAAGGCGTGCCCGGATTATCGTATGAATTCGTCGGGTCACGAACCTTCCGCGAATAACGCCACACGTGAAACCGGAAACTCGGCGGAGCTTCGACCTCACCGAAACCGAACCTTCGCGCATCGGACGCGACGCGGCGACGCCGATTTCACGCGCGAAGCTTCTCTCGACGAACGTATCGACGATGTTTTTCGCACTCGACGGTGCTATTTAAGGTATTCGGGACGGTACAGTCCCGACAAACGTGAGGTTCGGATTTTTTTTTTTTTTTTTTTTTTTTTTTTTCAGCGAACAATTTAATAATAAAATTGGATTTGTTATCGTGAAAAAATTTTTTTTTCGGATCTTCCAAGCGCCCTTTTTTTTAAATTTTTACCCTTTGAAGAAGTGGTCGTAATTTTGCTTGAATCTCACGTTTAGCCGGTCTGTACCGCGGGGACTACCTTAATCGTGTCGCCGGCCAACGATCGACGGAAACGATATAATTTTTTTTTTTTTCGTCGCCGTCCCAATCCGGCCAGACACGCGAACGCACACACCGAAGCGAAGAATCCATTATTTGTACAACTTTTCATCGACGCGAGGCACGTCGGCCGGGACGACGTGTTTCTAACAAGGGAAACCCGTCGTTTTCACACCAAACGCCTGGGCGAGAGAGAAAGAGCCTTCCTGATGAGAAACAGGTAGGCGTTTCTCGTTACCTACACAGGACGTCGAAGCTTGCGATGTCGAGGCTCGCCGACGCGTGTCAATCCGTCGCCCGACGAACGCGAAAAAAATAAATAGAAAAATAATACAATATCGCGGAATCGCGAGGCTTATCGAAGCGGGAATCAAGGTAAAGCCTGCGTCACAGGCCCGCGAAACGCGGGATTCGAAAAGAATTTCCAACGCTCATCGATGGAATGAAAATCTGAAAAAAAATCGAGCACACGAAAGATGCCGAAAATAGTGATTTTGCATAATTTATATTATTATTGCATAATATTATTATTATTTTCTTTTTTATTTCTTTTTTTTTTTTTTCAAAAAGTATTTCTAACGGTTCTTGATGGAATAAAAATCTGAAAAAAATCAAGCACGCAAAGGATGCTGAAAATATCGATTTTGCACAATTTATATTATAATTTTTTATTTTTTATAAAAAAAAATCAAAAAGAATTTCCAACGATTCTTGATGGAATAAAAATCTAAGAAAAATCACGCACACAAAAGACGCTGATAATGTTGATTTTGCATTGTTTATATTATTTATATTATGCAAAATCAATTGTTATTATTATTATTTTTTTAAATTCTTTTTACATTTTTTCGGTTTCTGGGTATTCAATGAATCACCAAATCAAATCAAATTTTTGTTCTCCCCAATTTGTGGATGACATTTTTTCATTATTATTGTGCAAAATTAATCTTCGTATGTGGTCAATTTTTAAAAATATTTTCAATGGTAATCGAAATGCGCTTCGAATCCCGCTCTTGATCGGGTCTGTAAAAATACATTCTTAAGCGCAGAGCGTTGGCGCGAAATGAAATTGAATCCAAAAAACCGAAAACCAAAAATACAATACTGAATTTATCGAGAAAAAAAAAAAATATATATATATATATATACAAGCCGTGGCAGTATTAAGTTTAGATAAATAAGGGTATAGCAATATTTTTTCGCTCAAAGTAGGAAGACGAAGGAGGGAAAGAGTTGAATCAAGAGAGAACGAAGAGATATATGAGATATATTTCTTGACCGTAGAAATCGAGAGAAACGATTAATAATAAAGCGAAGAGGCGACATTCGGCGCTCTCGTCGACGTCGAAATTGTCATAATAAATTAGATAGACGAATAACGTAACCGTGTTTATGATCGTATCGCTAAAGAATCGTTTCCGCGACGACGACGCGCGGACAAATCTCGGTGTGTGTCCACCCCCTTAATCCTTCGCCGCCACTCAATAACCGTGCATGTGCCGTTGTCTCCCGCACGATAGGAATAAAAATCCTCCCCGAAAAACGCACACAGACACACACACACACACGCAAACAAGTACGGATAAAAATGTCCCTAAAAAGAAACAAAATCAACAAAATCTGTGTAAGATAAAGTAAACATATCAGCATCGGCTTGAGGCGCGTTAACTCATTAGAGCGTTTAAGGGCGCATAAATTTCCAGCGCTGAGGCGAAATTCGGATTGGATTTTGAACATTTTCCGATGAGATGAAAATGCAAAAATAATTTATCGCACGAAATGCGCTGAGTGCATTGATTTTTCCCAATAACGAGTCCTAAAATGAATAAAAAAATTGGTGCAGAACAAAATCGATCATTTATCGATCATAGCTGATTTTTGAAAAAAAAAAAAAAAAATTCACGTTTTTTACCAAATTGACGGATCAACTTTTGCTTAAAAGTTCGATTGTCGGACGAACAAATCCGGTAAACGAAAATGATTAAAAAAGTCGCGTATTATGAAAATATTGATCCGTACATTTTTTTAGATCAAGTATTTTTTTTATAGTCTTTTTTTAAATTAAAAAAAAAATTTATGATCGATTTTTCTAATTATCTTGTCTCATCGAAAAATCTCAAAATTCTTTCCGCGAAAAATTTTGTTCCCTTTTTTTTAAATAAAATGTATCGCCTCGTGCGCAAATGATAAGATAAATAAATCGTGAACAATCAAAGCTTTCCCTTGTACGATAAGAGGAAAAAAATGATTTACGAAAAGAGAATCAAAAACCCCGGGAAAAACTTGGCCACTGATAGTGTAAATTTGTAAATAGTGTAAAACAACAAGAGACGTCGGCTGCGTTAATGGATAAAAAAAAAAAATTAGTGAATAAATAATATGTTGCCAGTTTCGGGGCAGGGGGCGTGTAAAATCCACTCACGATCGACTCGTCATTACGTGTGTTTTTTTTTCTTCTCCACCCCCGACGAGAGCTTTTAGGGATTAAGCGAGGCTCGATAGCTTGAATTAGCGAGGCTTTCGGTGTCGTTTACAGAGTGACTCGCGAGCCGAACCGCTCCGGTAGGAAAATAAATATGAAATACGAAACAAAAAAAAAGGAAATAAGAAAAAAAAAAATAGAATGAAAAATGAATGAATGTCGACGAGTGCGAGTGATTAAGAAAAAAAAGGCAAAAAAAAGCTCGAGAGCTTGATAATAAATTTATCCTCCAATTTGTGTTTAAGCGAAACTAATTAGCGACTTCGAACCGCAAAGACGTAAGTAATGTTTACGACTTAAACAATAAAGAAAACAAATATGATAATTGTATTTAAAAAAAATGAAAAAAATAAATAAATAAAGCGACGCGCTCCAAAGTGAATCGACGAACGTAGCCAAAAAGTGCTTCTGAGATATGTAAAACGACATTTGAGTATAAGAAATAATTATTAAGTAAGCAAGAAAAAAAAAAAAAAACATGATAAACTGTCTATCGTTTCATCGCCTATCCAACTGAAACTTCTCCACCGATAAAAAAAAGGAAAAAAAAAGAAAAAAAAAAACGAGACGTTTGCGAAACGATGTAATAGGAATATTTCTTACACACAATTTCGCGGGTAAGGATTCGCTGTATTTTTCTAACCTGATACGTTTCCTTCTGTATATACCTATAAATACGTGAAACAAAAATATTTATTGATTGTAAAATATGAAAAAAATGAGAAGAAAAAAAAAAAAAAAACCTAAACGAAAGCGTATAATTGAGTTATTGTAAACGGTCGTATGAGAGAATGGCGCGCATATGCAGCGTGCAAAAAAACCTTAATGTAAATACAATTGTTACGAACGTTTGCGGCAGTGAAAATGCTTTGTTTCAGTTTCATTTTTTTTTTTTTTTTTTTTTTGTGGACGATGAAAAAAAAATGTGAATCGACGGAGAGCTTCCGCAAGCCTCAAACTGAGCCCCGGGGTTTCGGAAGCTCCCGCGGTGAGCAAAATCGGGAGGGGGCGCGTAAGTGAATTGTCGCGAAACGAAACCCGAAGTGTGTGAATGAAAAGTGCGCTGAACGATTTTCCTATGAATTTTTCTTAATTATCGTTAACGATGGTCTATACAGGGCATAGATTTTAAGTGACTTTTCATTTGATAATTGAAGAATCGAAACGCGGGTCGGCGCGAAAATACAAAACGCGACGAATTTTTTTGCCGGAGCAAAAAAAAGCGATAAATGTGAAAAAAAAAAAAAAAAATGAGACAGAAATCAATCGAAGCGAGATTGGGCGTAATGTATTTAATAAGAAACTTACGGCTAAAAAAGAACAGAAAAAAAAGACGAACAGGTAAAAATAATTGTGAAAAAAAAAGAATTGTGACAATTGCGCGTATCCAGGAGGGCGAGCAATACCTGACGTAATACTCACACAGAAGCGTTTCGACATACATGCGTGCTCGAGGAAAAAAAAAAACACACTCACTAACACACGGACACATTTGTTGAAATGAATAAAAATTATAGTATGAATTAAGAATGAAAATCCGATGCATTTGATCTCTTTTCCTTACCACTCGTTTCACTCATGAAAATTATTATAATTATTATCATCATCGGTATTATTATTATCATTATTTTTTTTATTACGATTAATATTATTATTATTATTATAACAATTTTTGTATGAACATTAAATTGTTCATTTGATTAATTCAATGAATGGACGACGTGACGAGCGTCAGATGAACAAATGAAAGGCAGGCAATTTTTTTCATCGTGAAGATTGAGTCGCAAAAAAATTTTCGTACGTTTGGTTATTGTTGAAGGTATTTTTGCCACATGAAAAAATGTTTGAGTGCCAAGAAAAAAAATGAGGGAAATGGTTTGACTTTTTAGAAGTAGATTTTGAAGAAAGCTCGAGAGCTTCAATCGTATTTAAGCGAAGAGACGATTCAATTTTTTTAATCAAAATAACATATCGCAAAAAAAATCCCTCACTGTTGGTCATTCCTGGGGGTGTTCCGTTTATGTGAAAAAATTTCCAACTGCTGATCGTAGTAAGGATTAAGAAAAAACGACGAAAAATATTGCATTGGAAAAAAAATGGTATTTATTATGGATTTTTTATTATATTCGGTCTTCAAGGATTTTTTCACGCGTTCCAAACGCCCTTAAGAGTAATCGATGGTGGAGGATATTATTTCATTAATTTTTCTTTTACCAAATAAATAAAATGGAATACCTCGTTTTTTGCCCAAGAATGGGTCAAAGACGAGAAATAAAGAATCCTCCGTAGAAATAAAGAAATCCGTAGGTCCTCCGCACCGTGAATTACAATAAACACAGGTATGTTTTCACGTCGAAATCAAGTACGCAGCCCGCGGATTCTCGAAGATCTATATCGCCTTCCGGGACACAACGTCAACGGAGCGGATGGAGGGATTTAGTCGGATGCCTCGAAGGTAAGGCAGCGGAGAGCGGGGCAAAACGGCATACCAGGGCAAAATGGTCCTGTCCCATTTTGCCCCTATCCCACTAGGGTAGACGTACCGTGAGTGGCCACCTTAGCTCCAATTGTGACAATCACATTCAAAGGAAAAAAAACATGTAATCCATTAAAATTTTATAATCGATTGGATCATTTGATGAATTTATAGAAATTCTTTCGAAGAATCAACACGTGATTGTGAGAAAAAATCATTTAAGGATTCCATGGCAAAAATCTGGCCACAAATAGTGGGATAGGGGCAAAATGGCACAGCAGAATGAATCGACTGCGATGGGACTTTTCCTCGTCCCATTTAGCCCCAATTCTATCATACAAAATGGGACAGGACCATTTTGCCCCTATCGCACTAGGGAAGACGTACCGTTAGTGGCCACTTCAGCTCCAATTGTGACCACCACATTCAAAGGAAAAAAAAAATCTAATCCAATGGAATTTTAAAATCGATGGAACATTTGATGAATTTATGTAAATTCTATCGAAGAATCAGCATGACAAAAAATCATTTAAGGATTTAATGGGAAAAAAAATGGGCACAAATAGTGGGATAGGGTCAAAATGGCACAGAAAAAAAATCGACTGCGATGGGACTTTCCTTCGTCCCATTTTGCCCCAATTCTATCATACAGGGGACTCTATTTTACTATTTCGTGCCATTTTGCCCCGGTATGCCGTTTTGCCCCGCTCTCCCGTACATTCGAATTCAATATCGTCGTTGAGGAGCAAGCGAATTCATAGTCAAGAGCGTTTAGAGACGAGAGCGAGCGTCTCGAGACTATCGAGGATCTACCGGTAAATCCACCCCCTCCCCCGAATGTGGCTTCTCTCGTAGATATCTCACAATCGCGAATACAATCCCCGGGCATCGTTTTCATTATGGGGCTCCGGTGTACTCGAGCTTCCCTTGGAATTTCATATGCTCGAATTGACGCGCTCTGCAGAAGGGGGCCGCGTTATCCGCATTACAGTCAAGGAGAGGGTTAAGCCTTCGCTAACCTCGCCATTGTTATACACATCCACCAGTCCATTCCGCGCGGCGATCGACTAATTACCACAGCGTTTGTCCAAAGGAAATCTAGAAAAAGCGTGAAAAAAAAAAAAAAAATTGTCATCAAAGTTTGTCAAAAAATGCCTGCGGAACCGCGGTCGATGGTAAAAATAATCGAAAAAAAAATGTCGGACTTTTATTTATTTTTTTTTCGCCCAACAGATGTTGTATAATTTGAGCCTCGCTGGCGAAAAAAAATGTACCGAAACCGCGGGATTTTCTCCTGAGAGAGTACGCAGGTAATTCTGCGAGAGCATTTTATAATAATTTTTTTTCCAAGCGCCGCATTCGCGAGACGACGCCGGGCAAGAATTATCGCGTTTAGCCTCTGGGACGCCCCGGGGTGCTTTCCATTAACCGCGGAACGGGAGAGAAAAGCACTGGGATGTATTATGGGAACGAAAGAATTTTCCACGTCGTCCCAATTCTCCTTTCGTCCGATGTCGAGGGTCACATCTCTCTTGGCATTTTTAACGATAATTAATCATATTCTCGAGCAGTGGCCCTCCGCGTCCGCGGAGAGAGGCTCACCGGGCAGGTGCGGCAAAGTAATTTCTTGGGATCCTTAGCAAAAACAAGTCTCCAGCGATTGCGAAGGTTTTTTCTCTCGTGGATTTTCTTGCGACCCGCGAGAGATTCATCGCGAAGTTTAACGAGAAGAGAATTAATGGAGATGACTGCTACGTACAACAGTTCGTCCGTCCGACCGACCGTTTGTCTGTTCGTCCGTTCGTCTGTTCGTCCGACCGACCGACTGACCGACCGATCGACCGGCAGACCGACCGTCCGTTTGCTTGTTCGTCTGTTCGTCTGTTCGTCTGTTCGTCTGTTTGTCTGTTCGTCCGACCGACCGACCGACCGACCGACCGATCGACCGGCAGACCGGCAGACCGACCGACCGACCGACCGACCGACCGTCCGTTTGTTTGTTCGTCTGTTCGTCTGTTCATCTGTTCATCTGTCCGTCCGACCAACCGACCGGCAGACCGACAGACCGACCGACGGTCCGTTTGTTTGTTCGTTTGTTCGTCTGTTCGTCTGTTCGTCTGTTCGTCTGTTCGTCTGTTCGTCTGTTCGTCTGTTCGTCTGTTCATCTGTTCGTCTGTTCGTCCGGTTATCAGACGGACCAACCGTCTTTTCGTCTGTTCGTTCGTTCGATTACCCGATTCACCGACAAACCGCCAGTCCATCCGACCGATTCTATTCGGTCGGAAGATGCCATTTTTCTTCATTCTTTCCACGCTCCGAGCGGAATAATAATCGCCACAAAGTAATAAGACAGCGAGAATAGAAGGTAGAAAAAAATATCCCGGAGACGCAGTGAAAGTGCTTAGTCGCGACGCTTGTCGAGCCGCGAAAGCAATTATCCACTATCCATTATTTAAAATTCATGAAAACCCTTCGTTAATTACATTCTCATCGTAAAAGCCTGTACATCGATGGGAATATCGCTCGAGTGAATAATTTATCGATGCACAGTTCGCTCCCGCTCGCGGGGCGGGGGGGACAGAGTTAATTTTTCATTTCATCGATAACTCTCGTTCGTTCCGATTCGCGAAAGTTCGAGCTGATAATAACCGCATGATTAATGCAACTCGCGGGATTTTATCATCGCGGTCGATAATTAATCGCGACAACGATTCCACTCTCATTAATCGCGTTAATGCTGCGCGCAACCAGGGACAATAAACGTCGAGCTGTTTGACTTATCGAATTAATTACTCCGGTTAGAGAACTGACAAAATTGTCGTTGCCGCGTCGGTTCGCTCATTCCGGCCGAGCGTCAAGACGTTAATCGACCAGATTGGTCGCGAATTTCACGCTTAGCGCGCAGAGACCGAGGGAACAACTCGCAGAAGGTGCGCGAGCTCTCCGCCGCTGGATTTACCTTAGGAAACGCTGGTACAGGTGTTCTCGGCTGCTCCTGCAGACTCAAACCCACTTTTCCGAGCTCCAGTCCCAACGTCGACGATCCTCTCGCGCTCTCCGAATTGCTCGACAACGCGCTGTAATCTATTCCGCCGAAACCGCCCAGCTGCAACTGCAGTCCTCCTAAATTCATTCGATATACGTTATTGTGCGCCTCCGCTCGGGCGTTGAGCCACCCGAACCACGAGCGAGAATTCGGGAAACAAGATTAAGCTCGATTTATCGAGTCGGCGGCGAGATTCGGGCGAATCCGGGTTAAAGAAAGCGTTTCGCTTGTGTTCTCGGCGGAAGAGAGAATCTTGCCGAAAATCCGGTCTCATCGAATGGGAAAATTTGCTTTCGGGTAATTGTACTTTGGGGAAACGGTGCTTGCGGGAAATTGTACTTTTGGGAAATTGTGCTTTTGGGAAATTGTCTTTTCGGGAAATTGTATTTTTGGGAAATTGTATTTTTGGGAAATTGTATTTTTGGGAAATTGTGTCTTTGGGAAATTGTGTTTTCGGGAAATTGTATTTTCGGGAAATTGTATTTTCGGGAGATTGTATTTTTGGGAAATAGTGTCTTCGGGAAATTGTGCTTTCGGGAAATTGTACTTTTGGGAAATCGTATTTTTGGGAAATAGTGTCTTCGGGAAATTGTGCTTTCGGGAAATCGTACTTTTAGGAAATTGTAGTTTTGAGAAATTGTCTTCTCGGAAAATTGTGCTTTTGGGAAATTGTATTTTCGGGAAATTGTATTTTTGGGAAATTGTATTTTTGGGAAATTGTATTTTTGGGAAATTGTGCTTTCGGGAAATTGTACTTTTGGGAAATCGTATTTTTGGGAAATAGTGTCTTCGGGAAATTGTGCTTTCGGGAAATCGTACTTTTAGGAAATTGTAGTTTTGAGAAATTGTCTTCTCGGAAAATTGTGCTTTTGGGAAATTGTACTTTTGGGAAATCATATTTTTGGGAAATAGTGTCTTCGGGAAATTGTGCTTTCGGGAAATCGTACTTTTAGGAAATTGTAGTTTTGAGAAATTTTCTTCTCGGAAAATTGTGCTTTTGGGAAATTGCACTTTAGGGAAATTGTTTTCGGGAAATTGTGTTTCGAAGAATTTTCCGGATACCCATTCCATTGCCTACCTTGACCGAAGGGATTGTTCCGTGTTTGTTCCGCTTGGCCGAACTGTCCGTATCCGGCGAATTGGCTGACGTGATCGCCGGACGAGGGGACTTGTCGGAATTGCGGAAAGTGCTGGGTTTGCCCGATGTGTTGCAGGTCCGCTTGGCCGTAATGCGAGTACTGATTTCCCTGATCAAGTTGTATCAAGTTACGAGCGTAATTGACCGTCGGCATGTTCTCGTCTGTTGAACAGAAGTGCGGTTGATTAAAATCCGGCCCGTTCCGTTTCGACGCCTCGCGAACGGTTATGAAAGTTCAACAGCGCGTCCGCGAGAGCGAAGCGCCGAAGTTCTTACGTACTCGAGTAACTCGCGCCGAGATTGAGACTCGGCTGATTCTCGTTGAGGTACGAAACCTTCGGTAGCTGAGCCGCGGACACGTAGTTTATCGTTGGCCCGGCTTGCCGTATCGTCGACAGCTCCGGAATCTTGAACTCCGGCAATATCGCGTACTTGGCCGGCTGATGATGGTGCAGAAGGGGAACGGACGAGATGTGGTTCAAGCTCTCCGCCGGCAGGCTCTGTCGAAAGGTGTATCTCGCCTTGATCTTGTCCGGCGTCTGATACTTGAAGATGTAGTTCAGCAGCGCCGCAGGAATTCCCGAGGTATCCTCGCTCTGGTAATAGGAACTGGGCGTTCCGACGACGTGCATCGAGCTCCTGATGGCAAATTAGGATCGGTGAGTGCGACTCGGCGTTTGACTGATCGCCGACTTTAAGTCGTCCAGTGAACGCATCTAATGTGATCCAATGGAACGAAGGCATTCCGAGCAACAACGGGATCCTTCAAAGTCTCGTCGATGGTCTGCTTGGGGGTCATTAAGTCGTTAACGACGAATCTTCCAAACCCTCCCGAGACCTCTCGACGGAGACGAGAGTGTCTTGCATGAGAAATCTAGACATTGCTCTTGCGGACCAACGACGTCGTTGGTCATTCGGTGCGAAGGAGCAGAGGAAGATTCAGCCATATCGTCGATGAATCTTGGATGAAAAGCTGCGCGGCCCAAAGTGCAAGCCGACCCGGTGGAGTCCGGAAGGCAAAGACTATCTCGAACTTTACGGGCCACTATCGAATGGGTAATAAAGCGGAGCTCGGCCGGATGAGCGAGCGAACGAGTACAAGAGAGATCGGCCGGGGTGGATGTGGAACGGAACGAAGCAGGGCGGCGAGAGGGCGATATAGAGGAGGTAAATGACGTTACGTACTTGGATGCTTGAAGGGAGTTTGCCGAAGGGGTATTAGTTGGCTGTATACCGGTGCCACTGACTGCGCTAGTGATCTCCATCGACGGGCTCGACACGGACGCTGATCCAGAGCCGAAAACCACTTTCGGGGTCGCGTTCGTACCGCCGGAAGTGGAAATAGTGGCCGCGGTCGACGCGGAGCTCGTCGAACCTCCGCCGAACAGCTAAAAGCATTTGGAAATTAACGTCAGTTTCGGGCCAACCCGGACTGCCCGGACTGCCCGCTGGGCTGGGAAGCGTTCGTCAAGCTGGCCGGCAGTCCGAATCCATGATTCACTTTTACACATCAGTTACCACCGGAGAATCGACGGGACGCGTTCTGCACGGTCTATGTAAATTAGCCATCGGTCGCTATCTCCGACCGGTTTGTTTTGGGACGAAAATTTGTGGATGTCGTAAAATACACATTCGAAACGGAGAAAGAACGGACACTGGCTGACCGTACGTTTTCATTGTTTCGGTGATTGCCGGCTGGGCCGATGTCTATCGCGTTGCTGGACGTGGATTGACTCGGTGTCGACCTGACGTCCGGTGGCAGAGTCACCGAGTTCTGATTCTTCGAATCGACGGATTCGCGGAGCGAAGTCGTTTCCTGGCCCGACGAAGTCGAAAATTCCTGCGATTGGGGTGTGGCAGCCGTGGATATGGTTGACCCGGAGGCGCGTTGAGAGGAATTATTGTCTTCCAGAGGTAGAATCGCCGATGGCACCGATGCGAAGCCCAAACCGTGATTACCTTCGAGATACGGATTAGTGGTGGAGCTGAAGGATTTTTCGATCATGCGAATGTATCGAATAAGCACTTACCGAACTTCAGGTAATTCGAGTGTCCGCCGAAGGAGAGTGGTTGGCGATTCTGTTGTTCCTTGTTGAAACGATGCTGAGCCTCTGCGAGCGATTGGCTTTCTTCGGTGAAGAGCAATTCGTCTTTGAACGGTCTCTCGTCTCTGAAAGGTCTGGGCTCGCTTCTGAAGGGTCCCGATTCGTCTTTGAACGGTCGCTCGTCCCTGAAAGGTCTCGGCTCGCTCCTGAAGGGCCCCGATTCTTCCTTGAACGGTCTCTCGTCTCTGAAGGGCCTCGGTTCGCTTCTGAAGGGCCCCGATTCTTCTTTGAACGGTCTTTCCTCTCTGAAGGGCCTGATTTCATCTCTGAAGGGTCTATACTCGTCTCTGAAGGGTCTCGGCCCTTCGAAATGACGAATTTCGTCTCTGTACGATCTGAGATCGTCTCTGTAAGGTCTGACACCGTCCCTGAAGTTTCTGATGTCGTCTCTGTAGGGTCGTTCGTCCCGGAAATGTCTCGGGCCATCGTTGATCGAGCGACTTTCGTCCGCGAACGGTCTCTCCTCGCCGAAGCTTCGGATCTCGTCCTTGTAGATCCGGGTCTCGTGTTTGAACGGCCGCGAGTCAACGTTGAAGTTTCTCAGCTCATCGTCCAAGACGCGATTCCCTTCCTTGTACACTCGAGTGTCGTCCTTGAAGCCGCCACGCGACTCCTGGTGAAAGTCCTTCGGCTCGTCTCGACCGCCAAACGGTTGACGATAATCCCTGAAGGAGTCCTCGCGGAAGTTCTGCAACTGATGCAGCGCCGGTGGCGATGTTTCCCTGAAGGATCGAGCCTGCTGGCGATGGGGCAAGCGCTGATGCTGATAGATCGACGATTCGCCGAACGATCGAAAATCGACGGCGAAGCCCGGCGTGACCTCCCTGAGGCCACTCACGACCGTGGTCGTCGCGACCAGCAACACCTGAGGTCAAGTACATCATGAAGACAATCGGTAAATCAATCGTGTTATTCGGATTTCCACATTCATAGCACTTTCGACGATGCCCTTCCGTCCAAACTCACCAGACTCCTCATTCGTTCGGATGGAGCTTTTCGACAATTCTCTAACGTTCCCGGCGACCACGGCTAATTCGCTCGAGCGCAATGCGACACTGTACGTTCCGTCGAACCACTGGAAACTATCTGTCGCCGATTGACCGGCCCGCGAATCATTATATAGGCGTGGCGCTTCGCGCACTCCGCCGAAGAGGCCGAGGAGACGTGAAATTGCTGAACTACACGTTTCGTTTACCGGAATTCTCGTTTTCTTCTTTCCTCCGCGCGTTGTCTGGCCTTTTTCGTTTTTCGTCGATCCTCCTCCCGCCCGGCGAGATGCACTCTCGTCTAATGGCAATGCGCGTTCGCTTTCGTCGGGATCGCCGACGACGCCGCAGTGACCAAACCTGTAAAGGCCTACGATGATCCCCGCAGCAGCCGCTCCAACGCCAACGGCGATTCAGCCGAGGCCTTTCTCCTATTTTACCCAGCAGGTAGTTCAACCTGGACCAGTTTCGCGTGGCAGTACTCGATATCGGAGCGTTGCTCGCTTGCCCGTCGGTCTCTCCGTCTCCCTCTCCTCGTTTGTTTCTCTCGCGCGCATCACCGGAGAGAAACGACAACGACGATCGAGCAGTCAAACTACCGGTGGAGACCCCGCGTTAACGTTAACGAGAGCCGACGTTGACGCTGATAGTATTCGCAAATAAACTCGACATATTCCACGCACGCGCGCCCTTGCCTCGGCTTCGCAGCGAAATATTATCGGTATCGGACCAGAGGTCTCGGTTATAGAATACGTCCGAAAACATTGACGTTGAATCATACCCACCCACGTTCCCTCTTTCCTGGGCATGAACGAGAAACGACGTTGTATAGGGAAGAGTGGGGCAAAATGGGCTCAAGCTAAAAATTACGATAAAATGCTCAATATAGCGTATATCGACTACTGGAAACATACAAATGATGTTTCGCGAGATTTTGAAGGGAAACCGAAAAAAAAATTGTAGGGGGCAAAATGGGCCCCTCAAATTAAAAATTACGATGAAAAGCTCAATATAGCGTAGATCAACTACTGGAAACATTCAAATGATGGTTCGCAAGATTTTAAAGCAACCCGACAAAAAAATTTGTAGGGGGCAAAATGGGCTACCCTCAAAATTGCAGATTTTCTTTTACCGCGATTGTCTAATCCATGTGTCTTTCCATTCATCGGATATTTCTTACTTCACACTGAAGCAGATAGCCCGATTTGTTTTCGCTGAAATAAGCGATCAATGCCTAAATCAATGTTTCTCAGAACGTGTATTTTTTAGTCAATCAATTAATTTTTAGTTAATCATATCACAAACTCCGTTACTTTGATAGCTCTTGGAGAAAAAAAAAATTGTGTGGGGCAAAATGGGCTACCCCGAAATTTCGAAATTCTGAAATCGAATACGCGTGGATTGTCACGCGCATGTGATGTGCGCAGGTCGGCAATTTTGCCGTCTTACCAAATAAAAAATGGGTGCAACTTGAAAAATATATAACATTTTAATGGTTTATTTATCTCTTAACACATTTTTTTCAAGATGTTTTTGGAGTCCATTTTGCCCCATTACTGCGTCAAAATTGGGAGGTCCGTTTTGCCCCGCCATTAGCTCTCGAGCAGGGGGGTCGGTTTTTCTCCATCGTTAGGTTGTATTTAACGTCGCCCTTCGTTCCCGATGCTATCTAAGCTTCTCTCGGAAAATGTATTTTTCACTGAAAATTGAGGTAGTCCATTTTGCCCCATCTCTGCTTCCGAATAAGGGAGCCCGTTTTGCCCCGAGGGATCCATATTGCCCCACTCTCCCCTACGCTTGTGCGATTCGACGTTAATGGAAATTGCGATCAACAGTTACAAAAGCCATTTTTTCCCAATGGCGATCGATCGATCGAGTCGAGTGTCGCGCAACTTTTTTTTTTAGCATCGAGTCGACAAGTTCAAGATCCGTTCGACTGGTGCGCGCGAAACCGGTTCGACTCGATTGAGTTATCGTAGAGTCAGTTTCTTTCCAGACTCCACCTCCGGCGTGGAGGCTAAATTATGCATCCGCAGAAATGTGCGTCCGTTCGCGATTGATTCCGAATTCAGCCTCGCGCGGACGAAACGCATCGATTTTCATATCTTCGCCGGTATCGCCGATCGGCCGGCAATTACGCGAAGCTTTTTCGCGAAAAAGCTTTCGAGTACCCTCGTCGTTTGGAAGCGCCATTTGAATGATTGAATACCCGCGAGAGCTCGACGGTGCGCGATATTGGAAATCGTCGGAAATTAATTCTAGAAACCCGATGAACGACGCTTCATCGAATTCTCGGAAAATCGTTTGACGGCCACATCCGACCGATGGTTTCGGAATTCGGAGAGAAATCATGCACTTGTGTTTTTCTGAGATATCGATCTACCCTTCTTGAAAATTTCGTGGGCGAAGTACATAGATTTAATCGGAGTCGTTGCCAGCTCGTTCGTTTTGCGATTGGCCCGGCAAAGAGGCTGAGTTCGCAAAGCGCGCAGTTAGTCTATTTTGCCAGTCAGACCAGGAGGGGGAAAAATCGTGTTTTAGCCTTTAAATTGAGCCTTTGACAATTTTCTCGCTATATCCTCGCGTAGGAACGGTATCGCCGGAAACGAATGATTCATCGTTACAGCGGTCTGCATGTATTAATGCGTGACGCGAGTGTCGACGGAGATACGGAGTCGGTATCGCGCTCGCGTTCGTTACGGGAGCCTCCGTCGTTCATAAAGCTCTCCTCGGAAGCGCAGGACGAGCCGGGAGAGCGAGAGCGAGACCGAGCGGATGAGGGCGAGGAATATGCAATGGGCAAAGGGAGCGAGGGAGACGCGAGCGAAGGGGCTGGCTTGTCCACCGAGTAAACTTCTGATGTTTGCCTTTTGGGCTATAGCAGCGGCGGAACGGCGCGGAGCTCTTATCACGGTGAAATATGGCCGTCGGAGAGTCGTCGGAGCTCGAAGCTCCCTCGTTCGTCGGAGCTCTTCCGCAAGCTCTCTCGGGCGAACGGAACACGGAGGGGCGGAAACTGGACGAGCGGAGTACGCGTATGTATCGCTCGTGTCTATACGGACGAGAGTACCATCCGAGAAGAAGGCGCTCGGTCACCCGAGCCTGTCCCTCAGCCATCGAGTCGCATCGCGGTACGAGCCGACGGCACCACAGGTAGGTTGTACCAGGCTAACCGTAAAAGCTGAACGAAGCTCTTTGTCCTCATCGTCGAAGGTGCTCGTCGCCGTCATCGTTAGCAGACCGTGCTCCGCGACTCACCCTGTTGTTCGCCCGATTTCACTCTTCTCCGCTCTCTTCCCCCGGCTAGTCTCCAGTTTACGAGTCTCGGTTCTTGCAACTTAATCGCCATCGCGCACTAATGCGCGACACCGACGGCGTTCTCTTACTCAATTTCGCACTTGCGGATTATCGCGGACTCATCCGATCCCGCTCATCCATTTTTCACGGTCAACACGACGCCGCGAAGAGAATCCAACCGCATTCGGGAAATTTGCCGAAAACCATTTCCCGAAAATACAATCTTCCGAGAACACGATTTCTCGAAAGCACTATTTCCCGAAAGTAAAATTTCCCGGAAATAGAATTTTGGGAAATTGTGTGTATTCGGTAAATTGTATTTTCGGAGAATTGTGTTTTCGAGAGATAGTGCTTTCGGGAATTTTTTCGAAAAACGGATACAACAGCGCGCCTCGGCGCAATTAAATATCGAGAGTACGATCTGCTCAAAGTTCAAGGGCGACCATCGCTTAGCGTTATTGCGAGAGGCAGAACAACGAGAAGAGCCCAAGAGCGGAGACGACAAAAGGGTTTCCCTTCTGTTGAATGTGCGAGCTCACGCGCGGGATTCCCTCCCAAAGTGGGCAACTATAAATTGTTCTTATTGCGGGAAATTATTTCGAGGCTTATCTCCGGCAAGATGGTTTCTCTCGCGGGCATTCCCGTTGTCTCTTACGGCCTCGTTCGCTCCTGTACTTTAGCACAGCTATACTTGTATTCGCGATTATAAATTTGTCCCCGTTTAAGAAAACACGGGCGCCAACGCCACCGGCGCGATTGGCGGACCGTTGGAAAATTTTGTTTTCTCGCCGGAAATAACGGCACACCGTTGATAGAATGCACCGTCACGAAGACAAAGTATGCGCCGAAAATATATTGCAGACATAATATTTATATCTAATATAAATATTATTCGAATTCCCAAGAATCCCAAAATTCTCGAATCCCCAGAAATCCCGAAATTCCCAAAAATCCCGAAATTTTCGAATTCCTAAGAATCCCGAAATTCCCGAATTCCCTAGAATCCTAAAATTCTCGAATTCCCAAAAATCCCGAAATTTTCGAATTCTTAAGAATCCCGAAATTCCCGAATTTCCAAAAATCCCGAATTCCCAAGAATCCCGAAATTCCCGAATTCCCAAAAATCCCGAAATTCCCAAGTTCCCAAAAATCCCGAAATTCCCGAATTCCCAAAAATCCCGAAATTCCTGAATCCCTTAAAATCCCGAAAATCCCGAATTCCCTAGAATCCTGAAATTCTTGAGTTCCCAAAAATCCGGAAATTTTCGAATTCCTAAGAATCCCGAAATTCCCGAATTTCCAAAAATCCCGAATTCCCAAGAATCCCGAAATTCCCGAAATTCCCGAAATCCCGAAATTCCCGAATTTCCAAAAATCCCGAATTCCCAAGAATCCCGAAATTCCCGAATTCCCAAAAATCCCGAAATTCCCAAGTTCCCAAAAATCCCGAAATTCCCGAATTCCCAAAAATCCCGAAATTCCTGAATCCCTTAAAATCCCGAAAATCCCGAATTCCCTAGAATCCTGAAATTCTTGAGTTCCCAAAAATCCGGAAATTTTCGAATTCCTAAGAATCCCGAAATTCCCGAATTTCCAAAAATCCCGAATTCCCAAGAATCCCGAAATTCCCGAAATTCCCGAAATCCCGAAATTCCCGAATTCCCAAGAATCCCGAAATTGCCGAATCACCAAGAATCCCGAAATTCCCGAGTTCCCAAAAATCCCGAAATTCCCGAAAATTCTGGATCATTCCCGAGAATTTCGGAATTTTCAAGAATTCTGGGTGATCCTCTCGACTTAATTACTCTGAAACTATTACAACATACAGAATTATCGACCGTCATTTTGATTCGATGTTACTCATCATTTTGTCCTCCCAAACCTCATGCGCGAAATGGACTGAAAATGGTCCAAAACGGTACTCGCTCAACTCGAGGAATTTCGTCTCACACAACGGAGACAATGAATTTCGATTCGGAGGATCATTGCTACATCAGTTGCGTGAATAGCGGCGCGAAAAGCCTCACGGAGAATCTTCGCGTGGGCGATGAATCCGCCGAAGATTCCGAAGACCAAATAAGCGATTACGCTAACGACGTATCGTTACCTCGTCGGCGTAGACTCCGCCGCGAATGAAACAACGCTCCGCTTAATCCCCGTGGACGGCGCGCGTGGCGCGAAGCTTCGAGGGATTCGAGCGGTTTCTTTCAAAGGTCCTCGTAAAGCCGAGTTTTTATTGGGAATGAACGAAACCCTGGGGATCTTTTTCCCCCAGATATCTCAGTTCATCTTTTTTTTTTTTTTCTTTTTTTTCAATCCGTCCGGAGAAAATAGGAGACAAGGAGATTGTCACGTTTCTCGTTTGACACATACTTTTGCCTATTTAACTGTGCGAAGAAGTCTTTTGAGGGAATCCAATCGCCTCGGCCGGGGCTCAAAGTGAGATCCTCGGGTTTCGTTTCTCGCAGGTAAGAACAAGATATCGCCGAGCGAGAACGGAGTAGCGAAGAGAGGGGGCTCCTTTGAGAGAAGCGAACGCGCACTTCTCGCGAGCGAATTATTTTTATCGCCAGAAGGCTTTGGCAGCCTTCCTCTTTCTCTTCTTATCCCGACGGCGCGAAGCTACCGCCCGAGCTCCCGAGCTTTCTGCATTCCACCGGCGAGACGGGATAAAGCGGACTTCTCGCAGGTTACCACGGTAGTTTTCCTTGTCGCGTTTCCTTATCCGCGTCGTTCCGAGCGGTGCATGAATATTTCAAGAAATTCCGGGCTTGCATTCAGCGCAAACCCTGTCGCGGGGCGCAGCATCCGGCCTGTACGTGGGACGGAGGGGCGCTTCCCGGTCGCGCTCGTGTCCCGCCTTTTTTCGGACGACCAGATGGCTCCTTTCGGGAAACGCGAATACGAGGCGTTACCGGTGATTGAGGGACTTGTTTTTTTTCTTTTCAATGTTTTATTTAAAAAAATTTATTACAAAAAAAAAATTTTATATAAATTTTAATTAATTTAATTCAAATTAAAAATAATTAAAATAATAATAATGATAATAATAATAATAATAATAATAATAATAATAATAATAATAATTTGATTTTTTTTTTTTTTTTTTATATAAAAAAAAATTTATTAAAATTTTCTTTTATAAATTTTTTTTTCTTTTTTATTTAAATAAAAACAATTTTTTTTAGCAAATCCGTCCATTGTGTGTAAGGTCAAGATCAGGCGTTAAACTGTCCCGCGATCTACGAGAGGAACAGCGACAAGAAGTCGGACCGTTACGCTCGAACCGGAGCGACTCGACCGCACTTTCACGCCTAACGAGGCCGGAGCCGCAAGACGTTGAGTCGATCAGTGAACTCGCACTTGCGTTTCGTTTTATTTTTTTCGTTAATCTCGCTAATTGCAGTTTCGCGCTCCGCTCTTCCACAAAACATCTGTCGCGCTGCGAGTCGCTCGCGAGCAAATTTGCGAAATTGTCCGGCGCGAGAATGGAGATTAATTCAGTCGCCGTTGCTCGCATAACGAATATAATTATTTAATTACTACGCCCGAAAAGCTGTCGATCGCAGTGACGCGTCTAGCGCGGGTTTCACTCCGATATCGCAGTTTGTATGCGTGACATACAATTTTTTAAAATAAAAACGCAATTATCATGATCAATCACAACACAATTTTCAACGCAATTTTTTCAGAATTATGCATTTATTTAATCATCAAAAATGTGTGATTTTGTGGTGAATTGAATGAATTGAATGAATTTTTCAAGAATTTTTTTTTGTCCTCGAAATTTGTTGGAAATTGATTTTTTTATTTATTGTTTGCGCTATATTTACGAATCTAATTGATCAATACCAAATAGATTCGCAAATACGGCTCAAATAACGTTTTTTAAAAAACAAATTTCAAACAAATTTCAATAACAAAAAAAAATTCTGAAACAATTAATCCGGATTGAGCAACAATAAAGGTAAACGCTCGAAATTATCTTCAAATTATCTCAAAATGTCTCATTTTCTCGAATGCAAATTCACTTTGGAAAACTCTTTCTAAAACCACGATCTACAATATCATGTTTTCCTGTATTCACCATCAGAATTCATCGGAAAGTTTCACCTCCGACGCGCTCAACGAGCGGGACCACTTTTTTTTTCCATCGCGAAAAGGCATTTCTCCTTCTCACTTTTAACAGCCAAGGTGTACATCATACTTTTGTTCGGAATTAATGGAATCAATATTGACCGCCGTTCCGAAGCCTTTAAAATTCCATTTAACGACCTGGCGATCGTTAATCGTCCGCTTTTCACGGCGCTGCGGCAAAAGTTACACAGTTTCGGGTGTGTATGCAACGCTGGCATTGCGGTTTTCCGTCCGGCCGTACAACTTGCCGCGGAGTTTTAACGATCGTTGACAAAAGCGCGGAACTCGCGAGAGAGGATGAGGCATGCGAGAGCGGACGATATTGTCCAGAAACGAAATGTTGCCCGGCTCCGCGAGCGCGGAGAGACGGCAGATCGATTGGGTTCCAATCATACGGCAACGGTTCGGCTTCCGTGATGTGTTCAATTCTACGATCGACAGGAGAACGCCTCGGACCACCTCGCTCGTCCACCGATATAAAAAAAAAAAAAAAAAAAAAAAAAAAAAAAAAAAAGTGGCAAATGTAGCGGCTTTTCAACGAAGCCAGTCACGCGCGTACGTTTCCGAACCGTGTCAAATCAACCCGCGCGCATCCCCTCGGCCCGTCGTCATCGCCGATCCGAGAATAAGCTCGCCGCCGAATTCGCACACGCGAGTTACGCCTGTCCCCCTTTTTCGATAGGAGTCATTCGAGCGTTCGGACTGCATCAATAACCCGCGAGTTTTGAATATATTTCGCAATCCGTTGACCGGTCAAACGCGGACTACAAATTTTCGAAGAAAATTTCCATCACAACAGAATATGACGAATATGACGATTTCGCGAAATTTATTCGGCACGGAATTCCGGGCGTTGGTAACGACTTCCGGAAAAATGTCTACCGAACGAGCTGAAGCCATCGGATTGGGGTCAGATTCTCGGATTTCTCTGGGAATCTTGTTAGGATCCGGTTGGAACACGCCCAAATGAAACATATCATTTGGAATGCCGTCCCGAATTTGAATTAGAATCCTTTGAGGATTTCCCGAACGTCAGGAGCACATTCGGATTATGAGAATTCGAATCCGAATTGAATAGGAAGTCGACAAAAACACCTGATTTCCTTAGTTTCTAATCAATCCCGACGGGAATCCATTCGGAAATCAAGAATCTTTGGAATCGAATCGGGATTCTCTGGGGACCCTTTTACGATCCGGTCAGGATACTTCCGAATGGTACCATATCAAGTCATAGGCGAAATCTAGAAATGCTGTCCCCAATTTGAATAAGAATCCTGTCAGGAATTCCCAAACATCAGAAGCGCGTTCGGATTATGATAATTTGATTCCGAATCAAATTGGAAATCAACAAAGACACCTAATTTCCTTAGTTCCTAATCAACCCCAACTGGAATCAAATAGCAAGTCACCAGAGATACCGGATTTGCTTGGTCCCAAATCAATTCCGGTTGGAATTCAGTCAGACGCCGGGAATCTTTCGGATCGAATTAGGATCTTCTGGGGAACTCTTTTATGATCCTGTTAGGATACTTACGAATGGAACCGTATCGAGTCATACGCAGAATCTGGAAATGTCGTCTCCAATTCGGATTGGGATCCTCATTCGAATTTCCAAGTCATTCTTAAGTTACAGAAGACAGTTCAAGTTATGTAAATCAGAATCTGAATCCAATAAGAACCCAACACGCATTGTAATTACCTCGTCCCTAATCAAATCCAATAGAAACAATGTTGGACATTGGTCATCTTACGAATATTTCTGCACAGGTCTACTTTCGTAATAGAAGTTTCGGTACGGAATTTCGTTTCTACATCCATGAAAGACCGATCGCTCTGTATCGGTATCGTTGCAGGAAAAAACCTAAATATAATGCGAATCGGTGACTAAACAAGTTGAAAAACCAGCAACTCCGGCGACCACGACAGACGTTGAATTTCCAATGGGAACTTGCGTGACGCCTTCGGCAGATTTCACTCGATTGTGAATTCTCGGTAGCGAGTCGTCTAGTGTGGCTCCAACGCGGGTCCATCCCGATTGAGACGAGACGCCTTCATCGTGCTGCGAGCTCTTCAGGCCAGGAAGAATGAGATACCAGGTTGAAAAGCGAAACACCGTTGTTCGTGTTTCCTCTTCTTTTTTCACCGACTTCCTTTCGCAGAGCTTTGTACAAGACTGAATCCGAGTTCCAGAGCCATAGCGGCTGCCGCGAGCGTTTGTAACCTGGCAATGCGTCCCAGTACGAATCGGCTGTGACTCGTTCGCGGAGCAAGTTCAAGATCCTTCACTGACCGAGTAACTTTCGCGAGAAAAGCGAGTATGTAAACCGTCGGGCTTGACCGCCAAGCTTGGCATTCATCGAGCGCGAGATGCGAGCTGGTTGCTCGACTTCCAGACTCGCGGATTAACGTGAACCGCCTTACTTTTTTTCAGCCTCCACCAATCGCCTATAGGAGATTGATACTATATGCGATTCAGAGAAATCGGAACAGCAACGACTAAAGAGCCGACAACTATATTTATATCTGCACTTAAACGAGTCTGTTAGTTACGCGCGCAGCATTCGCGAAATGTAATAGTGTATCTCGATGGACAATTGTTTCAACGAGATATGTTTTTATTGTTACATAAAAAAATACTAATAAATAATCATAATAATAATAATCTCGCTATATTATATGCATAAGTCGCCGCCGCCGCCGTGTACAAAAATCGAGGGACTTTGAATATTTTTCTCGAAACCTGTAATTCCCGGGAATTCTGGGTAATTACTGGGAATGCTGAGGCATTTTTGGGAATTATTGGTAATTCTTGAGAATTCTGGGTAATTACTGGGAATGCTGAGGCATTTTTGGGAATTATTGGTAATTCTTGAGAATTCTGGGAAATTTTTGGGAATTCTGATAATTACCGGGGATGCTGGCGAATTTTTGGGAATTCCGCGTAATTACTGGGAATTCTGAGTAATTTTTGGGAATTCTGGGTAATTACCGAGAATTCTGGGTAATTTTTGGGAACTCAGGCTAATTTTTAGGAATTCTGGGTAATTACCGAGAATCCTGGGTAGTTTTTCGGAACTCTGGGTAATTTTTGGGAATTCTGGGTAATTACCGAAAAATCTGGGTAACTTGTGATTGCAATTTTTGCGCAATGGTTTTTGTAATTCCACGGTTGCGATTGTCGCGATAATCTGTTTTTCTCCGAGTCCGCGGTAACGAATCTCGACGTCCGTGCGAAGTGAGGATAAAAAAGATTGACAAGAGTTATTCGCGAGTTAAACATCTCACGGTGGAAATCCACCGGCGCCGCGTCGGCAACAAAACTAATCATATATTTCCCATGAGGAATATAAGTAGCAGCGCGAATAAAGTGCGAGAAAGCGAGGCGAGAAGAATACCGACAAGACGGAGGCTTTCGTCTCAGTTGCATTTTCTCACCTTGCCCGCCGCGCACATCGCACTTATTATTCCGGTCCTTCTGACGCGTCGAATACAATAGCGATTGCAAAGTAAAACGAATGAAGGGCAGACAGATTGAGAATAATATCGTTCCGGATTACCGGCGAATAAAGCAATGCGAAGAAATATGACGAGATTCATCGCCTCCGCCGTTTCCCTCCGCACGGAATTCTTTCTCGTCGAAGAGTCCGCCGAGAAATTCGCAACGAATCCACGTCGATTTTACTTTTTATTCGATGCGACAGATCGAAAAAAATCTTTCGTCGCGTATTCTCGTGTCGAAGAAAGTATTCGGTCAAATTTTTTTTACGATGCATCCGATATATTGTAGTATTATTTCACTCGGTGCGAAAAATGTGGTTTTACGCACCGAGTGAAATGAAATTCGGTGCGACACACGTGCGATAAACTTTTTCTGAACTCGTGCAAACGCACTCGTGCGAAATTCACCCTCGTGCGAAAAAAGTCTTTTTTCGCACTAGTGTCGTAAAGCGCTATTTTCCACCGAATGAACACACACGCCGTTCCGAGGCGAGTCTCCGACGCGATAAGAGAAGCGGAATATTTCTTCGGGGCTTTGGGAATCCTCGATCGTCGTTGAGTAAACGAGAGGAGGCCAAACGCAGACGATGCGCGGCTCGAAGGAATACGGGAATTGAAATAATATGTAAACAGCCGAGAAGGAGCTCTCGGCGATATTGAATATAACGGAGTCGGGTGAGCCGTCCCCGTCTTCGTGTATGTTTAACGTCGTCGTCGTCGAGGAAAAGATCCTCTCCCGGCCGAGACGCGTTTGCATGTAAAGCGAGAGCAGGGAAATGGCGAGGAAATTCCTCCGTCTCTTCCGCACATTGCGGCGCGCAGTAGCCTCGCATACACCGCGAAAGATCCTCGAACAGGACGGCTCCGAGAGTATCAAACTCGGCTGGTTCTACCTGAGTGCATACGCTCGCTTCTTTCCCTTCCGCGGTTTCCTCCACAAACGCACATTCTTTCTCAGGTAGAGGCGAAAAATCTTCGTTCTTCGATTCACCTTTTTCCCTCCGTTTCGACTTAATTCGCGATAAATTTTTCCATAGAATTTATTTTTGTTAAGAAAATTAAATTCGAAATTTTTATATTAGCGTGTTCAGAAATTTCGAAAAAAGATTCTCTTTTTTCAAAAAAAAAAAAAAGGTACGCGAAGCAGGTGAAAATTCTGGTTACGAAAATTGTTCAAAAAAATAAGTAAAATTATATGAGCCAAGTGCGACACGAAAGACTTCCATATGGCAAAAACAAAAACTATATATTGTTTTTTAATGCGAAAAAATTGCTATACATACGAGCAAAAAAAAAAATTTTTTTTTTGAAATTTGAAAAAAAAAAAAAATTTGAAATTTGAAAAAAAAAAATTTTGAAATTTGAAACAAAAAAAATTTGAAATTGGAAAAAAAAAAATTTGAAATTTGGTACACAAGTCGAGTCACTACTAAGGCTTGGTATCAAATTTGCGGAATTTTTGCGGGTTTTTTTTTTTTTTTTTATTTGGTACACAAGTCGAGTCGCGACTAAAGTTTGGTATCGAATTTGCGGAGAGAGTTTTTGGGAGCCCGTTTCGTTTCCTGCCGTTGGCGCGGCGCATTTTGATCCTCGCGTAGCCGTGGCGGGGATGAATCGGCGACTCGAACTTTTCCGGAATGACGCGCAAAGACTACTCTGTCTCGCGTGCCAAAAGGCTTATCGTCGGGATGTGTGCTTTTCCTGCGGAGTAGAAAATTCCCCTCGCGGAACGGTCGTTACTGACTGGTGCCAGTGCAACCAGCCCGGAGGCGCTCCGGTAATGGAGCCGTTCCGCTACAGCTGACGCTGCCAGCCGCGCGCGCTCTTCTCGCGGATTCGTGCCAATTCGAAAATTGCGTCGTTTGTCAAGCTCGCCGAGCCGCTCGAATAATGGGCACTCTTGTGGTTAATGCGCAATTATTGTTTCGGCATGGATAATGAGCGTCCACGTCGCGACAATGTATCGAATGTTTCCAAAAGACCGAATTCGAGACTCGAGATGCGGAGAAACAAAACGATAGAAAAAAATGCAAAATTTTCATAAACTCCCCACTGCTCAAAAGAGACTCGCGAATGAAAAAAAGTATAAAATGAATCATAATAAATTATGAGAAACAACACCCGATGTTCATTTATCAGTGAAATTTTTTTCTTATTTACTGAATTTTTGTGTATTTTTTAAAAATTATTTTATATCTTTTTTTTTTACTTCAATTGGGAGATGTTTGATTTGAATGAATTTTTTTTGTCGATATGCATTTCACCCTTGATCATTTATTTATTTTGTTTGTTTATTTGTTACACGGGAATTAAATCCCTTTTTACATAAATATTGAATAGATTAATTAGAATTGTTTTTTTTTTTTTTTATAAATAATACCAGAATCAATTAAACATCCGGCCCTTTGGGCGTTCAGATAAATTCCATTAGAAGAGGAAAATTGAACGGATATCTGATGGTTATTTATTTTCTATTTATTCATAGCGAAACACCGAATTTCCCATCGCCGATTTGAAGCTGCAAAGATTTCTTTCGATCGTAGTATCGATCTGCGAATTTTCATTGAATGATTCTTTGTCTATCCCGAGATAGCGCGCGACAAGGAAAATCTACTCGACCGGCCGATCGCAGTAAAACGCACAACTCTAAATAACTGAAATTTTTTTTTTTCAAATAACGCTTTTCGCCCGATATCTTCGAGAGGGGTTGGTATTTTAACGATTAATTATTTTAAAAATCATAAAAATAATATTTATCGTCATAATCATTCTTTTTTCACGATGCCAATTTCGTTTTCTGCATTTTTCTCGGTTCCCGTTGAAGATATTGACAAAGTAACATCAGCTTCGTGTTCAGCACGCAAAAAGGACGTCAAATTGTGATCACCGGTAGTGGGAGCCTCAAGCGGGTACTATTTTGACGAATAATTATGCTAAAAAAAAAAAAAAAAAAATTTCATTATCTTTTTTTTACATATAATTATACTAAAAATGAAAAAAAAAAAAATGTCATCATCATTTTTTTTTCACGATGCCAATTTCGTTTTGTACATTTTTCTCGGTTCCCGTTGAAGATACTGACAAAGTAACATTGGATTCGTGTTCAGCGCGTTAAAACACATCGGATCAGGTGCCCAAGTTTTCGTAGTAGCGCTTCAAACGTTTTTTGCGTTTATCTCCGTAAATATGAGAGATATCGCAAAAAGAACCTCAAATAGTGATCACCGGTGTTGGAGGGACATACCTGTCAGGGAAGGGCTCTCGTCCTTTATTATAGTCCGTCTGTGAATCCATCCTGAACTCTGATACATAGTTTAGCGAAGGGAGATACGCAGCAATGAAGAGAGAGAGAGAGAGAGAGGGCGCGTTACATATGTAAAGGGAACACGTTGACAAGGACGACGGCGACGAGACGGATGCTGCGGCCGTAGAGACCGGAGGGGTTAGGGTCGGATAGCGGGTGATGCGCGGGCAGAAAGGGCGAGTAACCCGTCGCTCGTCCGACATCAAAGGCAGCTTCGGTAGCGCCGGGTTTCGAGCTCGGGAGTGCCGAGTTAATTCCACCGGAGAAGCAGCAGCTCGGGACGAGGGCTGCCATCGGACGCCCGAAGCGCCGGGTTCGCAGGAACCGGCTCGAGGCTGTTCGTACTCGTGCGAGCAGTCGGCGCGACACGAAGCGGCCCGGCCGCACTTTGGCCGCCGCCCGAAAAAGCCAACAGTCCTGGCATGCATATTCAAAACCTCGGGTTTTAGTCTTTTGCGCCTACGCTGCGCTCACAAGCCGTTCGCTCACGGCGAGGATAGAGAAAAAAAAAATTGAAGATAAACTCGGAAGGCAAATAAAACATGTGAGAAAAACCGAAAGAAACGGGTTGGGAATTGAAGAAAAATGTTTTTGGATTCTCGGAGCTGCGGCAGCTTTTTAGGACACTCCGACAGCGTTCCTTTGCATCGTTTGCTAAATACCAAAAGAGCATATTTAGGCAGGTGTTTAATGGTGTGGACCCTCTTGCGTTTTCTTCAGGGAGGCATCATCAATTTTAGGAGGGAATAAAGGTTATTGAATTTTTTTTTTCGGGTGTGAAATAGTTTATTAAAAATTCCCTATGGACGATTTGGGCATAGACACTCTCATCCTTCGTGCAACGTGCTTCGATGATTTTACGAGCGTTCTGAACGTGCACAAAAATCCCTAAACCCCCGATCAATGAAATGTCATCAGTCTTTCATTTTTTCTGAGCCAAAAAAAATCCTAACACACATTTAAAAAAAAAATAGGATTCCTCATAGCCGACATTTTTTTGCAACTAACCCACCTTCACAAGCAATCGCCACTAAAAAAAACCATCAAGTTCCATGAAAAAACAAAGTTCATAAAAAAAGAGAAAACCCTCTTTAAAGTTCAACACGCTCCAAATGATCCGCGACAGGCCCTTCTATTTTTCTCATCAACCTCACAGCACCGCGTACACATCCTTCTCTCTCTTCCGGCGGAAATACACCGAAAGATTCCGAGTTTACTGCAAATACATACCGTGGAGTAAATCGTTATACAATGTATATGTATAACCCCCCGTCCGTGTACGAGCAATTTCTGTTCTCGTCACTAAACTTCGTTCCATCCGTCTCCCCATCGTGGCCCGGCGTTATTTACCCACGAACGATGGGGTATCGAGGCGCGAGATCGTAGAAATCCTCCGGCTCCTTCCCTCGCGGGGGGTGTCGCGCGTAATCGTAAAATCACAAAATAAAATCACGTCTCCGCGAGTTCGTCCCGGGAGTTACGATACAGATGAAAGAAGAGAGCGCCGTGAGTGGATTTGGTAGCTCTGCTTGTGAAGAGCTTAAGGAGTTTCTGGCTCGTTTAAGCCTCGATGCCAGAAGGGAGAGAAGGGACGGAAGGGCAGAAACTAAAGAGGAGAAAGGGGGGAGGGTTGCGTTGCACGCCTTCCGGTAGCGAGCACTCGCAAGCTTGCGGCGCTGGAGGACTCACGTCGTCCCGAGGAGAAAATACGAGCCTGGACGGGGGATATAACGACGACGAGTAGAAACGAGAGGATGAGAAACCTCCTTAGCCGCCTCCCCGTGCAGTAGCGGCTCCGTGCTTCGTCATTCTTTTACTTTGCCTCGTACGAAGAATGGCGGAAAAAAAAACAACATTCTCGAGAGATATAGAAGATAACCAGCTAAAATGGACCACGCGAATTCGCGAAGTATAGGCACTTTCAAGAAGTCTCTTGCTAGTTTCAAAGCAAAAAATAGACTCGACATACCGTTTTGGAGTATTGAGATGAATTTGAAAAAAGATGGGGTAAAATGGACCATATTTCGAAAATAATCGAATCGCGTTATAAAAAATGTTATTAGTAATTTTAGCTAATTGAAATTAAATAACAACAACAACAATAATAATAATAATATTTTTTTTTGTTATTACACCCGGCAACCTTACTGTTTTACGAACGGAAATAATTTGTTAATTGTTCGGAATACGTACGATTTTTTTCAGAATTTTGTCTATTTATTTCAAATTGGATTTTCGTTCGCTCACTTTGTTTAAAAAAGAAACACTATTTCGAATAAATAGACAAAATTCTTTTTTTAGAGTTCGGTCGGATTGCACCGAACCAATTATTTTAAACGCCATTCCGATTTTTTGTTTTTTCAGGTAAACAGTTTTAAAATAAATGAAACATGGATTCGATATTTTTTCAAATTCATCGAATTTAACCATCGGTTCATTTCGCTCCAAAATTCCCCTCGCGCGAGCTATTTTGTATCTTTGGTCCATTTTGCCCCATCTTTTGCTCCATACCGCGTTATTGCGGGGCGACCATTCGAGCATTAAATACTCCAACGCCACATTTATAATTCAACTCTTAATGTAAATACGACTGTCACTTTTTCGTTCGTGTCGCGCTGAGCTTTTGTCTCTCGCGCCTTCCTCCTCGTGCGCCACTCTATTTTGCGCGAGTATCCAACCGGAGGAAAAACAACAACGACATTAGCCGCGAAAGACTCGAAAGGCTCGCCCGGACTTTTCCCGTGACGCTTTCTTCTTATCCATCGCCTCCCGCCCTGTTTCTTCGTCGCGAGCAGCTGCGATATTTTTTTTTAAGTACTGAACTTAGGCTCGCTGGAAGTTGAGCTCATGCGAAAAAGCATGTAAAATAGTGCTTTTGTTTTTATCTTAAAAATGAATGAGTACGGCAGAGAGTAATACAGAGTTGAGGAACAGAAAAGCAAAGCTGTATAATAATTATGATCATAATTCAGTTTTGATAATAATAATTATTATTATTATTGATTACTAATGATAATATTATTAATAATAATTATTATTATTTTTGTCAGAAATAATAATAATAATAATCATCAATTGTATTTATTGTAATATTTTTTGTACTTGTTTTTTGTTTAAAGTTGTGTTCGTTAATATTCATTTATTAATTTATCAACCAGTAATAACAAAACGATTTTGCACGGCATGGATTTCTAATAAAAAGCAGAGATAACCGAATTTGCGTCAGTGCATTAGTAGTCGATCGACGGTGTAGTTTTTTTTTCGTTTTCTTATTAGTATTACAGGACGGTTGAGCTACAGAGGTCGTCCATACTGCCCCTGTTTTTTTTTTTAAGGTATTGAGCGCCATCTCGCGGTGTCCATATCATAGTGTATTCCATTACCGAGTAATACCCACGAGAAATCTATTATTTTTCTTCAACAACGCTCGAAACACTCTCGAGAAGAACTCGACACTTGGCAAAGTAGGAATTCTGCTTTACCGACCGCAGTTACAAGCGACACAAGAATTGCACTCTAAACAATGAATTCTAATTAAAAAAACTTAATTTGCATCGCAATGATCTTGTAATTGCAGTTAGTCGTAAACTTCGTGATTTTCAAATATTTTTATAAACAATATTAAATTTTTTTTAAAATTATTTGTATAAAAAATTACGCAATCGCCGATTTTTCCACACATTTTTGCCATTAAAAAAAAAATTTCAAAGGGAATGAAAAAATCTGCAAAAATTCATACGTATTCAGAAACACAAAAGAATTATTTCCATAAAAAAGAAAGTTCTGCTGCCGAGAAATTTCTCGAACAATTTTTCGTTTCATCAATTTGTTTATAACAATTTGGAATTATTATTATGCAAAATTAATATAGTTTGTGCATTTGATGTGCATGAAATTTTTTAGATTTTTATACCATCGAGAAGTTGAATTGCAAACACTTCTCGCAATTCATTCCCAATTCCTCTCAATTTCCTCGAACTTGTGCGAAACAAACACCATACGCTTGGACTGACTACCTTTAACCCAGAGAGATACCGCGAGCCGGGAGATCGTCGCGCGAGCGTGTATCTCGCGAGCCGCCCGATTGGCCCACGAGAGCACGGTGGCAATTTCGCACTGCAGCCGTGTCTGCGTGCGGCTGAGGCACTGGAGAGAGTCCGCGGGCGCGTCCAACGACTGAGCAGCCGGAGCGAGAGCATCGAACGCGCTTACTCGTCCCGCACGGTGAGTACGAGCAGACGAGTTTCTCTCACGAGAGACGTACTAACTTACTATTTTATCTCAATGCAAAATTTATATACGAATACTTTTTTTTTTATTAAAAAAATTAATAGTGAAGAAAACTCGTTATTTAATGGGAATGTTACGAATCGTACTTAGCAATATCGGAAATTTTTTTCGCGTTTTTATCGATCGAATTTTTTTTTTGTATAGGCTATAAAAAGATAGGCGAGAAGAAATGATAAACAAGCGTATAGGCCTTGTCGCCGACGTCACGTCGAGGCGCCTCTGCTTGATGCGTTGTTGGGTTTTTTGTTGTTTGTCTCGATTCTGTTATTACGACGCTTGGATCACAGCGACGGTCTACGAGATAGGCGGCGAATAGGGGGGGGGGGGGGGTAACTTTTATCGTTTTCGACTCGGCGACGTTCGATCGAAGCCTTTTTTCATAGATATAAAAAAAGCAAATGTATTTTTCCACTATCTCTTCTAAGTTTTTTTTTATGACCGATATACTATTTATTTTCAATTAATTGTTCTCGCAATGCAGTCGGTAAATCGACCGTCGGCAATGCAGGGCGCGTCAGATAAGCGAACTTTTCTCAAATCTTTCGAATCGTATTTGTCATTTTTCACCGAAACTCAGCTAAATATATGGGGGGAGAAAAATCTGCATATTTTTCTTCCGAGAAAAAAAAATCGTCGTTTTTTTCGTAAAGATCGAATTAAAAAAACGTAAGGCGAGTAAGTTTCAGAGTGGAAATCAAAACGCTTTTTATTACTCATTTTTATTTTTTTTTCGCTAAAAAGTTTAATTAGGAGCGGCAAAAAAAATGCTGAAAATCGTCCATCAATCTATGCCGTACACGTCGCCGTTTTTTCTGTAGTCAGCGTTCGCGTATATCGTCCCATTGATCTGGACGATCGCGCAAACGACGCTGCCGCGGTCGCGGTAGCGCGACGTTTTGTGACCGAGTTCGATCAGTCCGTCGAGGACCGGCCTCGGCACGCCGTACTCGTAAGCGATCGTCATCGGTATGAGCTGATGATGAATTCTCGCGGCGTCGACGGCCTGCTTTATCGTGTTCTTCATCCAGAAATGTCTCGCTATGACCTTAAAAAAAAGCCAGCGTCGTCAAACCCTTTTTTCGAAATATGAAAAAAAAAAAAAAAAAAAATCGTGAATTTTTTAAAAACTTTTTCGCATGAAAACAAAAAGAAAATAACATACATAGGAGACGGCGGTGGTGATTTTAGTGCCGCCGGCTGCGCCGACGACCATGCGAACGTCGCCGTTTCCTTCGACGATTATCGACGGCGCCATCGACGAGAAAGATCGCTTTCCCGGCGTAATGTAATTATTCACGCCCGCCGGAATTCCGAAGTAACTGACGCTCGACGGTATTCCAAAATCGTTCATCGCGCTGTTAAGCAAAATTCCCGTCGATTCGCTCACAACGCCGCTTCCAAAACTGAAAAAAAAAAAAAATTTGTTTAACATTTTTTTTTTTTTTAAGGAGACCAAAAAGTGCGAAATGTAATGAAATTTTATGAATGTCGAAACTAACTAAAGATTAATACTGCTTGTTACGGAAACGGCGTCGCCGTTCGGTGCCAGAACTGATATGTGAGCAGTTCCATGATCCTCGCGACCGGAGTTCGTCGCTCCGTAATGCTCGATATCGTTCCACGTTCTGTAGTCACTTATATTTTCACGCACGGAACGCGCGTATTCCCTTGACGTTAATTTTTCAATTATCTGAAATCAAATGATCTATTATCTGATTATCAAAAATCCCAAAATTCCCGAATGTCCAAAAATCCCGAAAATCCCGACATTCCCAAATTCCCGAAAAATCCTGAAAACCCCAAATTCCCGAAAATTCTGAAGTTCCCGAAAATCCCAAAAATTCCGATAATCCCGATTCGCAAATTCCCAAAAATCCCGATATTCCCGATTCACGAATTCCCAAAAATCCCGAAACTCCCGTATTCCCAAAATTCCCGAAAATCCCAAAAATCCCGAAAATCCCGTATTCCCAAAAATCCCGATATTCCCGATTCACGAATTCCCAAAAATCCCGAAACTCCCGTATTCCCAAAATTCCCGAAAATCCCAAAAATCCCGAAACTCCCGTATTCCCAAAATTCCCGAAAATCCCAAAAATCCCGAAACTCCCGTATTCCCAAAATTCCCGAAAATCCCAAAAATCCCGTATTCCCAAAAATCCCGATATTCCCGATTCACGAATTCCCAAAAATCCCGAAACTCCCGTGTTCCCAAAATTCCCGAAATTCCCGAAAATCCCAAAAATCCCAAAATTCCCGAAAATCCCGTATTCCCAAAAATCCCGAAAATCCTAAAAAACCCGACATTCCCAAATTCCCGAAAATTCTGAAATTCCCGTATTCGCGGAAATCCCGAATATTTCCGAAATTACGGGAATTACCCAGAATTCTCGAAAATTACAGGAATTGAGAAAAATATTCTGTTCCTCGATTCTTGTACACGTCGACGGAGGCGACTCATTTATATAATATAGAGAGAGATGAAAAAAATGAAATTCTGTTTATCCGAGAAAACGACCAATTGCTCGTTAGATTCAAAGGAGTAGCCGGTTAACGGTGGTTAATTATCCGCACTACTAATTATACTCGTAATTCAATTTTCTTGTCTAATGAAACTTACCTCGGAAAGATCGACGAAATCGCCGTCAGCCATCTCCGTTCGCATCGCGTATGCGTATTTGAATGTCTCTATTATTCTATGGTAGGTCGTAATTGTACTATTCAAGTCGTCCAAGCTGCGAGGGTCGAAACGATACTCTCGCAGGACGTTCAGTATAAAAGCTAGAAGAGGTCCGCTGCTCGGCAAACCGGAAGATATTAGCTTCATATCGTTCGAGAGATTTATCTCAATCGGATCCCTCCACACGGGTCTGTTTATTGGAAAAAAAAAAAAATATACAATTATAACAAATTTAACAATTTTTTTCAAGTATTCGAAATTTTTCATTTTTCGAAATTTTTCAATATAAAATCTAAAGCGATATTTCAAGGACAGACATTCGCTTCTTTCATGAGTAATCGTGAATTGTACGAGACGTTGAACAAAGCAAAAACTTGCCTGTAATCATTGAGATCTTTCGTCGTCAAGATGCTTCCCCGTTTCTTCAAATCCTCCACCAGTCTTTCGCCCAGAGTTCCGTTGTAAAGAAAAGTTGCGTTTTTCTTCGCGATCAGTTCCATCGTCTCGCAAAGCTTTCCGGGTTTGATCAACGAGCCGGGCTTTTTGAATTCTCCGGTCTCCGGATCGACGAACATTTTCCTGTTCAGAGTTTTCTTTTTTTCATTTCATTTATCGTATTTCCACATATTATACGCGTATATTAATAAATTATAAAATTTAACGTGATCGAGACCTCGAATAAGGTGATAAGCATAAATTATGGATCGGTCGTGTTCTACGTTTCTACAAACTGTAAACATTTTCAAAAATCATCCGAAAACCATACAATTTTATTTTTCGCACGATTCTTGGCGCTAAACGACCGATTCTCACTCGGAGTCAATTCGGGCTCGTCGGAAATGTCGGAGGTTCAATTGATTCATACCTCAGTGTCGAATCTTCATAAATATTCGGTGGGTGGATGTTCAGACCGTCGTATTGGGCTTTGGTCAGATTATAACCATTTTTGCACAATTCGATGCTCGGATAGAACAATTCGGCCCACGGTAGTTTGCCGAATCTTTCGTGAACCACCGAATAGCCGGCAATTTCTCCGGGCACTGCAATCGCGAGACCACCTCGAAAAAATGAATTGAAAAATTAATCAATAAATAAATTATTATTGTTATCTATATTTTGATTATTTTCACAAATTATAATCGATACAATCACTATTGAAAAGTACAATTCGATAAAAACGATGTGCAATGAGTGACATTTTTTCAAAATATTATTCCTATTTGTGAAATGGTTAATAGTTAATAATTACCGATTTGCGAAGCCCTCGATGATTTATTTTCGTACATATCGCGAGCCGAGTTGATCGGTGCGGTTTCGCGTGAATTCAGAAAATATCCTTTACCGGTAGAGCGTTCGTACAGAGTCATCATGAAACCTCCTCCCATACCCATGCTCTGCATATTGATTAGGCCGTTGCAGATCAACGCAGCCAATGCCGCGTCGACCGCGGAACCGTTTCGATCCAGCATCGATCTATGTAAAAAAAAAAAAATTATGTATATGAAAAACGCGCAATCAAAGAATTACAAAACATTAATTTTCGCAAGCTTGTTTTTCGACAAAAAAAAAATCTTAAAAATCTTCGTATTGTTATAAATTTTTCATTTTTCTTTATATTTTACGCGGACATACTTGCCGATTTCAGCGCAAGGAGCTCCGTCGGCGCAGACGGCGCCGCGTTTGAATATCCTGAGCTTGCTCCATGTCGGGGGTTGGGCGATTTCCGGATCGGGCGGCACCAAAACTTCCGCCTCATCTCGGCCGTTCACCGTGCGCGAACGATTTCGATTTCTCTCGTGAACGAAGCATCCGGCGACTATGAGAATTATTCCGGTGACTACGAGAGCCGCGAAAATAATCCTCTTGGCCAGATAGGTCGATCTGAAAAGCCCCACTTTTACGAGATTCAGACAACTCTTACGATCCACGCTTGTCGCGCCGCGAGACTGAAGACGAAGGACATGCGCGCGCATGCGCGGCGCGGTGTCTCTCGACCAAGTTCAGTCATTAAGGCGACGCGAAATGCCGTAGCCGATAATAAAAACTGCAATGCTGTTTCTAGGCCTTAAGGTGACGTGATACTACTCGGTCGGTAACAGAAACTGCAATCTCTGTTTTCAGCCCTTATGGTGACGCGATACTGCTCGGTCGGTAACAGAAATGGTAATCTCGGTTTTCACCTTTAAGGTGACGTGATACTACTCGGTCGGTAACAAAAACTGTAATCTAAATTTTTCTTTAAATAAACGCGAGCCGCGAGCGTCAATAGCGCTATCTCTCTCGCACTCAATACGGTTGGACCCTACCCGAAGACGAGGTGAAACGACTCCGTCGGTATCGAAAACTGTAATGGCGTTTTGAAACCATAGCCATTTAAGGAAAAAGAAAATTCTGTCTCCCTGCGGAACAGACGCTCCGAAAGACAATTTCCTTTTTTCTCGAATGCCTATGGTACCGAAACGGCGTGCCTTACAGTTTTTATTACCGACTGAGCGCGGACTCGCTGGGCGTGAGAGTGTCTCACATCGCCTTAAAGCAGATGGAATGCCACTGAAAAGTTGCAGTGAAATTTCATCTCCGTTCGACGCTGGAGCTCGCGCACCCCCGAAAAAATAAAATTACAGTTTTTGTTACCGACCGCGCACGAGTTATTTTCGTCACACAAATTCGCCACTCGAAAAGTATAAAAGAACCTACTTGGCTTTTTCGTCTCGACAATTTTTGTCGCGACAAAAACTCTTCAATTTCGGTGGCTTCGACACCGAACGAATGAGCATATTGTCGCTTCCCCTTTCGTCCGTGTTGCCAGCGGTCGCGACGGATTCGGCGCCGCCCGATTCCGACGAGATCATTTTGTCGCGTCTTCGGACGACGCTCGTTTGCTCAGCCACGACTGTGTCGCGTCTCCAGCATCCCATTTGGCAAACGAACTTTTCGCCATTCACAACAATCTTTTCGAGCTCGAGAACTTGACGCGCGATATTTCTCGCGTATTGTACATTTTTTTGTCTCAGTCGACTGCGCGGTTCGTCTGTTAGCTACTGACGAAACAGCTGCTTCTCGTCGTATCGATCGCGTCGCGCGCGCACGCGTTTACCCCACCAGCGACGCTTGCTCGCGCAGCCGAGAGTTCAAAATATCACTTCTTTCTTGTATACAATCGCGATGCGGACGTACACACTATTTTTTTCATTTCAATATCGTTCGATAATATTATAGGATATATAACATAATAATAATATATGATTCCTGGAAATTCCCAAAAATCCCGAATTTTTTAAAAGAGTTACGATTCTGCTTTTGGAATTTTGCAACATAATTTCCCTTTTACTTAAAAACAGTAATAATTGTTTCGAAATCGATTGAAATCGCAAGCACAAAAAAATATAATGGTTTAACCAAACGCGTACCTTCGCGACCTGTTGTTTCCGTGGGCCAACATCGTCGTCCGTTTCGTCGGCTGTCGTCCGGCGACTGTTGCCTCGTTCGCAATATTCTCGACGAAAGGAAGTCTTGGCCGAACTTCCCAATAACCGGTCCTCGCAAATGACCCTGTTGCATCCCGCGTTCGTCTCTTACGACCTTATCGAAACCGGTCGAGGGCTGCAACGCGAATCGGCTGTGCCTCGTAGCCCGAAGGGCCATCCATCTCGCTATCGATAAGAGAACAAACTTCCAAAATCCCTTGGTTGGCTCTTTTTTCTTTTATTTCTATCTAACAATTACTTTAACATCGTAACTCAACTGTATTCCCTATTCTAGTACTTCCGGTGATGCCGAATCGAGCAAAAGACATTTGCCTACTGTGAAAACAATGATAATCGTACTAAATCGAATCTTTAGTCATCTATGAACTATGTTTTCAACGAAATTTTATCGGTTGATCAATCAGCGATCGATTGATCGATTGATAATTGGCTGATCGATTAATCGATTAATAATCGACTGATCGATTAATCGATTGATAATCGACTGATCGACCGATTGATGAATTAACGTCGTTGAGAAAAAAAAGGTTCTTTCCTCGATTAAGCATCACCGTCCGCAGATAATACTCTATTGTATTCGGTGTATTACACGGCACATAGATAAACGTCACTCTACAGATTGATTCACTGATATTTTTTTTTCTATCTCTTTACTTTTTTTTTTTTTTTTTCAAATACAATTTTTTTTCACGATTCAACGGGGTCGGATAGGAATCGCATTCGAACGTGCAAGGACGTCGACTCTTCTATTTTCGGGGAGGGCGGGTAGTTTAGAACGAAGTTCATAGGTGCGCGGAAGTAGAAAAATATAATTTTTACGATATGTCAATACGTCGCGTTATTATAGCCGATGATGAACGGTAAATTGGAGATCTTCAGAGGTCACGATAAATTCGAACGATTTCGAAGTAACTCGATTCGCCCGGGGTTCGACGAAAATCGAAATAGATCGAGAAATGAATGACATAAAATGAACAAATGTATGGAATGAAATTGGATACGTTGAAAAAAAAACGGATACGTCGAATAAGGTCGACGTAAAGTGATTGAGATTGAACCTCCTTATTGAGATAAATGCTCCTTATGATCGAAATATATCGATAAAACTCGAAATTAAAATCGATAAAACTCGAAATTAAGATCGATAAAACTCGAAATCAAAATCGATAAAACTCGAAATTAAAACCGATATATAAATCAAGCTCGAAAGAAATCAGTAAAATTGAAGTATATCGATCGAGTTCGAGATAAATCGATAAGATCCGAGTTACCTAAAAATGGTCTCATTTGTTTTTCTCTCAGCTCGAACTACCTCGGTTTTTTTTCAATTCTGAGAATGCGCACATCTCTCTAATGAGCACGGTTCGGCAGGTGGATTCGGGGAAAGGGAAAGAAAATGGGAGAAACGAAACGAAACTAGGAGGGAGTCAAAAGAGGCCTGAGCTGAAGAGCTCCCTCTTGGTCCACCGTGACTTGTCCCTTCCGAGATTTGTCTCTGCGCTTTCTTCGACTCTTCTTCTCGAGCGGCGATTCGGAACGCTTCGGCGCGCGCACGTTCTCGTCGCGCTCGTTGGCGAGACCCTTCGAATCCTCGTCGTCCTGGGACAGAAGAGTTTTTCCGTTTTCGAAAAGCTTCGCGATGTCCTCGTCCTCGACGCTGCTCCAACTCGGCTCGCTGTCGGTCTGCTCGCGCTCGATCCTCGGGACAATCTCCGTTCGGACGTTCGCTCGCGGCTCCTGAGTCTCGTCTTTCGCCTAAAACGATTTTCCTCGATATATTTTGAGTCATGATTGTATCGCTACAATAGTTATTATTTTTATCAAATTTTCGACTTGCGTTCGAACAAAATTGGGCCAATTTCGAATGTTCTTATTGGGAAATCGTAGCAACGCGACATCTGGTGGATTTTTTTTAAAACTACTTTATCAGTGATAACCTATTATTTTATTGAAAAATATCGTTTGATGTGACTATAAGTCGATGTTCACATGCGAACAAACGTTTTCCGTAAAAATATCTGGCGAAGTAATTGAAACTTTCACACATAAGGACCGTAAAATCTTGAGCTGCGGGATTGCGGCGGCCATTTTTGCTCGACGTTGATTTGCAATTGGCTCACTTTAATTGCTCGTAACCCGAGAACTGTGCGCTTTGTAAGAAAATTTCTGGGGACAATTTTGTTCAGTTTTTCATTCTGAATACGATTCTACCGTTCTTTGAGCCAAATTTTGGTTGCTTCGTTACCAATTGTGTTGAAAACCATTAACCAAATTCTGAATCTTACTATTGCCGTTATTTTGGACGGAAGAGTCGACGTCGTGGTTGTCGTAGCCGTCGTATCGGTTCCGTCGCTGCTCTCGCTGTTGTTGCTCGCTCTTATGCCGACGACGATGGCGCCCTCCTCGAGGGTTCGCACCCTCGTCAAGCGCTTGCCGGCCGGCCAATTGTCAATCGAATTCTTCAAATTCGCTCTCGCTATCTTTTGCGTTATTCCCGTCGTCCAGACGCTCGCGTCGCTGCTGCCGGTGCTGCTGTCGCTCTCAGTACTTATGTGTCTCCATCGCCGTTCTGGAAAAAAAAAAAGATGACAATCATCGTTCATATTAAATTTTTTAGAATTTTTCATTTCCCCCTCCAAAAAATATTCTAACCGCGACTTCTCGGATAAAATTAAATTATTAACTAATAATCTCTCTATATTATTCAAATACGTCGCCACCGCCGCCGTTTACAAAAATCGAGGGACTTGGAATATTTTTTCTGACTCCCGTAATTTACGGGAATTCCGGGTAATTTCCGAGAATTTTCGGGCATTTTGGGATCTTTGGGAATTTTCGGGAATTTTGGGAATTTTCGGGAATTTTGAAATCTTTGGGAATTTTCGGGAATTTCGAAATCTTTGGGAATTTTCGCGGATTTTGAGATCTTTGGGAATTTTCGGAAATTTTGAGATCGTCGGGAATTTTCGGGAATTTTGAGATCGTCGGGAATTTTCGGGAATTTTGGGATCTTTGGGAATTTTCGGGAATTTTGAGATATTTGGGAACTTTCGGGATTTTTGGGAACTAATCAAACAAAATTTGAAAAATCTATTAGATCATTTCATAAACTTATCTAAATTCTTTCGAAAAATCAACATCTAAGTGCGGAAAAAATTCTTTTAAGAATTTAAATAAAAAATGGCCACGCACGGCCTACCGGAGTGCCAAATTCTTTTTCTGGGACCCAATGCGACCAAAACAGTATTCGAACAATTAATAAAAAAAAAAAAAAAGGAACAGCCTTTGTATCTTAAAGATAACAGAAAATGAAGAAGAATTCGTGTCTTACTTTCGCACCGGGAAGCCGTGGGCTGATTGGCAATTTGCGTTCTCCGTAACAACAGGGGCGTTCCGCCTTCCGGGCTCTCGACGCTGTAGGCCCGGGTTATCAGAATCCTCGGGCTTCGCGACGGCGTTTCGTTGAGGCACGTCGAATTTTCGGCCTCGCCCTCGCCGACGAGATCGTCGCTTCGATAGTGCGCTCCCATCAGGCTCGCCGCGCTCGCGCTCGTTCTCACCAATCTTGTCCTTTCAGCTTCGAAAAAAAAAAAAAAAAAAAAAATTAAAATTAAAAAAAAAAGAAGGGAGAACCAACGAAAATTCTTCATTCGGTAATTTTGCATTTACCGGGCTCGCTACCAGCCGCTGGCACTCTGAGGGTGTTGCACGACGCGGCTGGCTGAAGCCTCGAGCGATGAAAAGTGCCGATATTTCCACTCTCGAAGCCCGCAATGTTCCGCGAATTAGCGAGAGTGATGAGCGCCTCGCTGAGGCGACGCTGAAGAGGCGGAAACGGAAATAGAGAGACGGGACCGCTTCCGGATGGTCGCCTTGAGCCGGCGACGCTCGGTGTTCTCGCTTGAATTTCCTGCAAGAATTCAATCCCGCGACTCGTTCAACCCCGTCGCGAACGACCGGGGGCGAACGGATTGTTTTTTCTTTTTTTTCTTTCTTCGGGTAAGCAAATTGAAGCGACGAAAGAGCCGGCAACTGGGCCTTGCTCTGCGCGCAATCGGAACGCGAAGAAAAGAAATGAAGAGGGCGAGGGATCGAAAAGTGAATGAGAAAATCTATTAGAAGGAGGAAGGGAAGAGAATGAGAATCGGCGAACGGCGAAAGAGAGGAAAAATAATATCGCGGGAAAAAAAATTGCGAGCGAAGGAGAAGGAGAAGAATAAAATGGGGGAATTTTTTATGGAAATTCTATTAAAGAGACGAATGGAGAAGAAATTTCAATTTGAAAAAATTAAGAAATTCGGTTTTCGAGGAATCGTAGTTTACCTGCTGCAGTTCCGATTTGGTGACTTTTTTTCGCCAATAATTTTGCACCGATCGTCGCAGGGTGGGCGATTTGAGGCCGTAGAGCAGGCCGTTTATCGGCGGCGAAGCGGCGAGCAGAACCGAGGCCAAGGACGCCAATTGCGGATGAGCGTGGATATTGGGATAATTTCGCGAAGTTACGACGGCGCCCGAGGACTCCCAGAGAATGAGCACGCAGTAAGGAAAGTAGAGAACGTAGAGAGAACCGACGAGTTGCATTACCTGTGAAAAAAAATTATTTAATTATTATTATTATTTTATTTATTTATTTATTATTATTATTATATTTAATAATAATAATGATTATTTAATTACTAATTATTATTTTATTTTTTTTTTTCTTATTTAATTTTAATATATAACAATATTTCATCACTTTTAACCGAAAATTATTTTAATAATTTTTACAACATTTCCCAAACTAAAGAAAAATATCGGAGTAATTTGCAAAAAAAACAATATTGTCGTATCGAAAGAAATTGCGGCTTCAAATTTGCAACCAGAACAGTTTCTCGGCCGCGACTCTCCAAGCATAGACTTTCGATCGGCATCTCTCAATGAGAGCTTAATGGCATTACAATCGAAGAATAGGGCCGAGTCGGGCAATTATCTTCGATGTTGCTTCCGAGAAATCGTGCTTCGCGAAAAAAAAAAAGGGATTAAAAATTGTAACTTCGTCTCCGTGGCGCTAGCAGAACCCGGAAATGATCGTTAAGCCTCTCCTTAATGCAACCGTTTCTCCCATCCGCTACTTACATAGATGCTTTATGCAAATCGAAGCTCTAACGAGTACGAAGATTCGAAACATCGTATTTACAAAAAATAAATGAAAAAATGACAATTAACAAAAAAAAAATGAAATTAAGCTTTTTACGTTAAGCTCATGTTCGGATATGACGACGATTAGAAATAGAATTGTGTTAGCGTTGAGTAGCTCAGTGGTTAGAGCGCTCGCCCAGAAAGCGCGGCATCGCGGGTTCGATCCCCGCTCCAGGCGCTTAAGAGGAGGTGAAATACCACGGTCGGTAACAAAAACTGTAAACAACTTTTCTCAGCGATACTGGCATTTACAGCTTAAAAAAGAGTCTTACGGTCTGCTATGGTGATATCCGCATACCGTAAGACTTTTTTTTAACCTATAAATGCCAGTATGCTTGAAAAAAGTTGTTTACAGTTTTTGTTATCTATTGAGCCCGGGATGGGTGGGGGGGAAGGGATTGCACCTCCTCTTAAGTTTTTTTTCTGGGACGCAACCCCCATAAAGAAAAGTAAGTAAATCGTACCGTACTGGCGGCGCTGTGAAATTTCGGCGGTCCACCGGCCGAAGGGCTCGTCACCGTAGGCACGAAGAACGGATTTCTCTGATGGGTGATCGTGACTTGTGCGCTGAGCGTTACCTCGTAGATGGCGCTGGCTATGCGATGCCGATGATATCTCGCAATGCCGAGTACCCGAAGATTGCAGACGGTAATGAGGACAGCGGGCAACGCGAGACCGAGAACGGCGTATGTCGCACCGTAGACCGTCGCCGCGCTGCCCCAATCGTCGTTACCGAAATCCGGGACGCAACAGCCCAAGCCCGTGTTGTACTTGTAGGGCGGCACGAGACCCGAGAAGGGCGGCAGACACAGCAAAAGGGCGCCGGTCCAGGAGGCCGCTAAGCCGACGCTGACGCGACGCGGAGATACCAGTGCCGCGTAATGCAGGGGTGCCGCTATCGCGTAATATCTGAGAAGCGAATGATGGCACGGTTAAATTGAGTTTCGAAAGTAGAAGACGTTCATTATCGAGACACGAGGCTAATCGTGTCGTCGATGCAAATTCGGTTTACACGGATTATCGGCGCAGCTAATCCGGGACTTTGCTCCAATGTCGATCCTTTACTTCTGGCCGATATTGTAACGATGGTCCTGCTAGCCTTATTTTCTCTTTTCCACCACGTTTTCGAATTCCTTTCCTGCCCACGGAACTTTCAACGGCAGCTGCACCGTCGCCGTTGAATGCACACATCCCGTCCTTTCCGATAAAGGCCCGGATAAAGGCTATTATCTCTTTACCATCTTTCCAGGTCCCGCCATGAATCACCTAACTTTATGACCTGAGCTTCCTGGAATCCAGGACCTCCGCCATTCCCAGCGTCTCCCACGATGTGTCCTTCTTTCCCATAGCATTTTGACTACCGAATTTTCTCTCCAACCTCTAGCAAGTATGGCCACCGACTAAACCACCTTTGGAACCACCATGGTGGTTTTGTGCAAAAAGGTTACGAAGCATTTTGTCTAAACGACTACCGAAACCACCGGTCCTCCGACGAATCTTGGTTCGAGGGACCTTCGTCGAGTTGTGGTATTAGAACCATCCTCTTCCCAGGCTAGACAGTTACCAGTTCTTCGATCACATGAAAAAAAGGACATCCATAGTACCTGTCACAGTTTAGTCCCGTGACCGTCCACAGCGCAACGGGATGCAGCACAGCGAGAAGAAATCCGTGAAGGCTGCACGAACTTCCGGAAACTGGCCATCCGCCGGTAGTAAAAATGAGCAGAACAACGCAAACAGCGGCTTCGACAGCTCCGAGATGAATCAGCAACAAAGTATTGGCCGTCTGTTGTTGCTGCGTCTGATAGAACAAAATTTGATCAATCAACATTGGCGCGTTAGCGAAACTTATGTCTAAAAAAAAGCGAACCTGTTTGCCGAGTCCAAGAACGACAAGTAGAACGTAGGCGTTCAGAAGAAGACCGAGAGCAGAGACTAGGACGATGGACGCGCCGAAGGCCCAAGGGCCCATTCCTCCGTCTCCGTCGTCTGATGATACCTTTCGTCCACCGTTTTTAGCTTTTTTCTTCTTCCTTTCAACGACGAAAAGCCGTACAATCCTCGCGAATCTCAACGGCGAGGCGACATCGGACTTTGTGGGTATGAATTTCGCATATTCGGCATTGAATACGTTCGACGATCGCCAAAGACATCTGCAAGTTGGATGAAAATCAGCTAATTAACAAAACAGCAAGTCCGTTTTTATCAACTACTTGAAAAATGCGCCGAAAATATATTACACGAGTTATAAAAAATAGACGCTTTGTTTTACGAAGTGCCATAAATTTAAAAGGCTCAACGAACTTACACCAGATTCAATCCCAAACCTTGCCCAATAAATAACTATGCTTGATTCAAGTTTCATGCCGATTATCGCAACAAATCGATGGACATGAATCGACCTTTTAGAGTGGTTGCCTAAAAATCGGTTACCATTTAGCTTTAGTGAGACGTTTTAGCTCTAGAAGGTCATTTGCCTGAAGCTAGACGACATATCTATTTACCCGGATGCACCATATCCGGATAATCAGAATTTTGATATGATGGTAACGATTTTAGGATGACTCGCTTTTTTGACTGACTGAAACAAAGTTTCTCGGTTCATGGGTTTCAGCCAAGTGTCGACGACAGTTCCTCATTCAATTAACATGACCGAGTTTCCACCGTGCAGATTAGACTGAAAAGGTCTGAATCTAGTGGCGTAATTCTTGTAGAACCGATATTCAAGTGCCCAATTGTTTGTTTGCTAATATACCGAGTTCAGGAGAATTCGCCCCCAGAATCAGACCTACTTCAGTTAGACCTTCATCAGTCAGACCTTCTTCAGTCAGACCTTCTTCAGTCAGACCTTCTTCAGTCACACCTTCTGCAGCCAGACCTTCTTCAGTCCGACCTTCTGTAGCCAGACCTTCTTCAGTCAGACCTCTGGAACGGTGAAAACCCGCTCATGACTACATACGAGACTTCCTTTTCGTTCTCAAAGAGTATTTCCAGTAAGCCTGATGACTTGTGAACTTCACATGCACATATAGCAGTCTGTGCCATGATCATATTTTGTTCCCTCTATAAAATTGCTATGGACTTGGTGTGGTTTTAACAAAACCTCAGTCCCTTTGATGGTTACTCCCGAAAAAGTGCTTCTTCTTCGTCGCTCGCATCGTAGGAGTCATCCCCGCAATTTGGGTTTCCAGGTCCGAGAGTTTGGGCCAAGTGTCGACGAGAGTTCCTCATTCAATCGGGACCTCTGTTTTTGTATACAAGGATCGACACGAAGCAGGGTCTAAACAAGGGACTTTAATTTCATTAAGATCGACCGCGACGTGTTTATTTTTAGGGTAGAACGGACCGGTCGGGAGACAAGGGGCAAAGAGAGTTATGCGCAATATCGTAGCTCCGGAGTCACCAAAGTACACGCTTCACATTGTCGGGAGTGGGTTACACATTATTGTCTTGTAGATCTCGAGGTCCTGGGCGTAATTCTATCGTAATTCAGTTAGTACGTCGCCCCGGTCGTTCCATTATCGACCATTAAGGCCGGAGTAGTCACGACGTCGTGGTCGTGACGTCTCGCGGTCCTCGCGCGCTATCGTCGAATTAATAATTGCCGATGGGGGTGCGTGCGGTACCTCGTGCTCGACTCGAAGTCAGGCTTCTGGCCCTCCAACGTAATAGGCATCAATAGCTCACGTTCCAACGTTTCAACGTCCCGGCACAGTTGATGCCCGCGTTACGGATACAGAGTTCCCAGTTTCCGTCCGTGTATCGACTGTGCACTTGTTGTGACGAGCAGCTCGCTCGAAACCCCCACTCGTGGCGCGATATTCCAAATCGGATTTCAACGTTCTGATAGACGAATTATCACACACGGACGCTTCTGCACTCATTCGTCATCCCATCGGAGATGGTAGATTTTTATTTAGAATTGTTTAGAAATATTCTATCAGAGTGCTCGTTAAAGCGAACGTGACTCTCCAACGCTTCGGAAGATTAAGGTTTTGTAGCTTCCAAAGAGAAAGTCCTTTTTGTTCGATGTCTCAAACCCTTGAGGAATGCAGTAAAAGTGAACAGATTCCTTAGTCTTTCATACAGGGTTGAAGTGGCCATGTGCACTTGCAGCCGGTCGCCAAATGTTTACGTCCCACTCCAAAGCAGACGCGTCGGGAAACGCGGGCGAGAGGATTTTCCTACGGCAGATAAAAACCCTCGACGTGGCGAGTTGACCGCTGGGGAAAAGCTGGAAGGAAAAAGGAAACGGACGAACCCCGCTCGACCAATCAACGCTTGCGTTGAGAGGCTTTTTTACCCCTGATCACCTCTTCAATAGAAGAACGAGATGTTTCGGAGTCACGTCGCAAAACGGGCAGTCACTTGGGAGATGTGGCACGGTCATCAATCTTTCGACTGTGTTGGCAATCAAAACCAATCAAAAAATAAGGCAGCAAATGTTGCTTCGTTACAAAACGACCCAAAATGTCCATCCCACAGTGGACCAGTTGAATTCACTTGGTGAGGCTGAAGAAAAGAATTGCCATCTTTTGTGCAAAATCGGAACTCATCTGGATCATTCGGAAGATCCGATGATGACATGAAAGTGGAGAACTAAGACGAATGCGGTTTATTCGATAAGCAAGTGAAATTTCGCCAATCAAGCCAGCTGGTAGGAGAGAGTGGGGCAAAACGGCATACCGGAGCAAAACGGTATTGGAGAACAATGGGGTCAGGGGGGCAAGATGGGACAGCAAAAAAATCGATTTCGATGGGACTTGTCCCATTTTGCCCAAATTCTATCATACAGGACTCTATTTTACCATTTCATACCATTCTGCCCCGGTATGCCGTTTTGCCCCGCTCTTCCACAGTGCCTACCAAATGGGTGAGATTTCATTACATCGCGGCTCAAAACCATACGTCAAATGGCCTATTCAGTTGATGGAGTTCGACTATACTGGGAACCTGAATAGATCGGGTGAATTCATCTATTGAGAGCTATGAAAGGGTTTCTACTTCTCTATGAAACCCACATTCGTCTTGATGATTCAGAACGTGCAATGATCCTTTCGGCATGAAAGTGAGAAGTTAGGGAAAGCGTGCTTCGTCGACTAGATAGGAACGATTTGGCCAAGCAATTGAACTTGGGAAATGAGTGATGGGCAAAAAGGTAAGGCTCGATTGTATTTGAAATATGAATCAAGAAAAAAATGGCCTTGGTCCATTTCCAGAGTTTTTAAACCTTATTCGTGAAAATTGGTTGATGACTTTTTTGTGGGAAGCTTTCTGAACATTGTTTGCACGATCCTTAGATAATGTTTATGGGGGGAAAAACGGACCATAGGGAACTTCGTTGGGGCAGCTGAAATTGAACTCCCAAGTATTACAGCGTCTGAAGTGCTTATTATTTACCATATTAATCTTATTTCCAATACTCAGGCAATTTGCAGCATTAAAAGAAATTTCCCGCAGAAAATATGAAAATCAGAACTTCTTGATTGAAGAAAAAATCCGAGCATTTTTTCTCTCGCCTACAGAGGTATGAAATTCTCGATTCGACGTCGGGCTCGACTCAGTGGAGCGGATAATTCGTATTTTTCTCTATCTCAAAGTTGAAGAGGGAGATAAAAAACAATTATCCGTAAGAAGACGAACAAATAGTCTTTGTTATTTCTTTTTTCTTCTTTTTTCACTGGATCAGGATCAATCTTCCTCGAAGTTGATTCGGTGACCCGACCCTTCGCTCGAGTGAACAAACGAGCGGGATTTACCTCTGCTCAACGTGAGCCAGTGAGCATGACAATATTCGAGGGGATCGCGAAATAGTTGGAAGGAAAAACAATAAAAATAAAAAAAAAGAAGAAATGAAAGCCCGAGAGAGGATATCGCGAAATTAATACCAGCTTTATGGTCGAAGAGGATTTACTCCACGATCCGCCCTGCTCGTGGGGAAAAATGATCAGTTGGATACAACACACAGGGTTACGTACCGGGTACTTACGCCGAGACTAGGCGACCCTTTCGTCGATCCGCTTCGTTTAATAAGGGCAACACAGGCATCTACCGGCCGTTCAAGTGAACACTTTGATATACCCTTTGCAAACTTTTTTTCGAAAAGTTCAATTTTTTGCAAAAACCGAACTTTTCAAAAAATGTCAAGAATTCCCGCAATTCCTGAAACTCCTGAAATTTCCGAAGTTCCTGAAAATCCTGAAATTTCTTAAATTCCAGAAATTTCCGAAAATTCCAAATTTCCCAAAAATTCCGAAATTTCCGGAATTTCCAAAAATTCTGGAATTCCCGAAATTCATGGAACTCCTGAAATTTCTGAAATTCACGTAATTCCCAAAAATCCCGAAATTCCCAAAAATCCTAAAATTCCCGAAATTCCCGACAATCCTGAAATTCCTGAAATTCCCGTCATTCGCAGAAATCCCGAAATTCCCAAAATTCCCGTCATTCGCAAAAATCCCGAAATTCCCAAAATTCCCGTAATTCCCAAAAATCCCGGAATTCCCAAACATCCTAAAATTCCCGAAATTCCTGAAATTCCCGTCATTCGCAAAAATCCCGAAATTCCCAAAATTCCCGTAATTCCCAAAAATCCCGAAATTCTCAAATTTCCTAAATTTCCCGAAATTCCCAAAAATCCTCAAATTCCCAAAAATCCTGAAATTCCCGAAAATCCCGAAATTCCGTAAATTCCCGAAAATCCCGAAATTCCGTAAATTCCCAACAATCCCGAAATTCCGCAAATTCCCAAAAATTCCGAAATTCCCAAAAATCCCGAAATCCTCAAAAATCCTAAAACTCCCGAAATTCCCGGATTCCGAGTCCCTCGATTCTTGTACACGACGAGGCCGAGATATTTATATAATATACAGAGATAAAAAAACTCCCCGAAAATAACGTTGCTTGATCCAGCGAACTTCGAATTAATTTATCCGTTCGCTATCATCGAATGTAAGAAGATAAATGAAGACTCGTCTTGAGGTCACTACTGAGTGTATATAAAATCATTCTGGACATTATTAGTCCGTGCTCGCGGACTATTATAGCGTTATACGGCCATGCATATTTACGATTCTCGACGATCCCGTCTTCTCCCCTTACACCCGGATCAATTAGTATCGGGGTCGTTATAGTGCGGTGAATATTCGATCGTTATGATTAATTGCTCAGCTTCCACCGAGAAACAGCCCCCAAAGCCGCAGGACGACCAGCGCTATATATAACGCTGAATAATATAGTAAATAATCCTCGATGCGAACCGAGGGATTCGGTCGCGTGACCCGAATGATTCTTTTTTTTTCTTCCTAAAACGCGATCGATCACAGACATAAAGTCGTATCGATCGACGACGAGAGACACGAGAAGTTTCTCGCGATGCGCGGTCCTAAATAACCGATTTTTTTTGTTTTTCTATTAATGTGTAATAAAACTGAACCGACGAGTAAAGCGTGTCAAGGGCCTTCGGGCCGAATCGTTGCCGCTACGAATTTCCGTGATAGACGCGAAAGGGAATTTTTCTGTACCATTTTTAGGGTGGGTCGTTAGACTTCTATTTGCGAATGTCGCGTGACCGTAATTCTCTCTGCTTCATCATTTATGGAGACCACTTTCGCGCTCGTTGAAAATAAAGGCCTTTTTTTGTCTCATCTTCGCGACGACACGATTAGAGATTTTCATGACTCAGTCCAAAAGGTGTGATTAACAAAAAAAAAAGATTTGAATAACAAAAAAATGTAAAATCCTTTTTTTTTTTTATAAAAATAAATTTTTTAAAATTTATATCAATTTAATTTATAATTCGACATTTTTTTAGAAATCTTTTTATATAGAATTTAGAATTATTTTATATAATCCATATAATGCAAAAGAAAATAATAAATTATATAATAATAGTAGTTACGATAATCTATGTTCATGGAAATTTTGAAAAAAAAAAAGGAAACAAGCGATTGAGATACATATTTTGTATTTCTATTTTTTGAAGGGGAATCAGCTCGGCCTAACAAAAGAGTAGACAAGTAAATATGATAGGCTCTTGTGTACAATCCATATCGCGGTAAATACAATTATACGACGAGAAAACACAAGAAAGTTTATCTTTCTAGTTACCTCGGGGAAATATAGTAGCAAGTTTGCTTCTCGCTTTTTCTTATGGAATCGTCGTGACCGGCGCGAACACGTGCCGTTCACGGGGGTAGCAGCTGGAGAACAGCTTGCAAGTTAAGGCAGTTCTTGCGCTCCGGGCAAACGTGAGATTCGAAGAGAATTTCAATACCTTCGCAATGCGATAAACATCTGAAAAAAATCCTGCACTCGGACGGTGCTTTAATGATTGATTTTGCATAATAATAATAATGTTATTAAGAAACCAATTCGAAAAAAAAATTGATAAACCTTTTTTTTATTTATTAAAACAACTTTTTAGTTTCTCTGAATGTGCACGAATTTTTTTAGATGTTTTTCTAAAAATAGATTTTTTTTTTATTTTCTAGAAATATATCGATAGTGACAAAAGCGTAATGTGTTGAATAATTTTTTTTTTTCACTCATTTGTTAATAACACTTTGGTACTATTGTTACGCAAGATTAATATTTTTAACAACTTTCATAGGTCGATTTTTTTCCAGATTTTCATCATTTTAAGTATATATACATTTTTCATATATAAATATATATAAAAAATATATATACATTTTTATAAACTATTACTATCAACAAATTCGCAAAATAATGCGCATAATGGCAGCGTTAACGATTCGCGCGACTCCTGTAATTTGAGCGACTGGCAGGATTTGCGAGCAATCGGTCAAAATCCATGTATTACGAGAGCGTTGTTTACTCTCGAGGAAACTTTCACCCAAGCAAAAGTGTACGACCGTTTCATAGGTGAAGGTGAAGCCGGAAAATGTTCTCCGGTATCGATCTTCACTCGTCTCAACTCATTCATTAATTATTTTCGCTATACAGAGAAAAAATAACCCGAATTCCAAAGGTCAGAAGGCCTTGTCTGACTTTTAGCAGCTGATTTATATTTATGCGAAAACCGGACGTTGCCGGCCGGGCGCTTCGCGCCCTCGCTTTGGGGTTAGCGATAAAAAAAAATGAATATAAGATTTTTTTCGTGGAGAATGTTCACGCTCGATACGCGTGGTATTGAGACTCGAAAAAGTCATCAAGAGAACAGGAGCTGAAATTGTGGGGTCACTTTTTCATTTAGACAAACATTTAAAGGGTCGTTCGTAAGTCGAGTCCTAACGGTATGAAAATAGTGACCGAGCCTGCATGAATCAACGATTTGTTGAGACAACTCATAATGAATACGACCCGAAAAGGAATTAAGGTCACCTTTTGATTTCTATTAAAAGAAACGCACGTAAGTCACTCGCTTGTACAAAAACATGGAATAATCGGAGAAATATTTTTTTTTTAGGCCGGATTCGTATTCCCGGTGAAAAATTGAGTGAATTTTTCTTTTGCAACATTTTTCTATCGTGCGACGTTCTCGAGTTATGAGCAAATAACCGTTCAGACACGCGCGCCACCTGGCGGACGTTCCTCGTGACCAACACTTCGATCACTCGTAACTCGAGATCTTCGCAAGTTAGAAAAAAATTTTAAAGGAAAAGTTCGGTCAGTTGTAGTCGCGAATATGATCTTCCTTTGATCTTTTGCAAAATAAAAAGAATACAATACTTATGCAACTTTCGCAAGTTTCGCGAGCCATAATCAGAGAAATGTTTTTCTTTAGGCCCAATTCGTATTCCTGGTGAAAAATTGGGCGAACTTTTCCTTTGCAACATTCTTCGACCGTGCGACGTTCTCGAGTTATGAGCAAATAACCGTTTAGACACGCGCGCCACCTAGCGGACGTTTCTCATTGGCCAACACCTCGAACGCTCGTAACTCGAGATCTTGACCGTTTAGAAAAAAAATTTAAAGGAAAAGTTCGTTCAGTTTTCAGTCGCGAATACGATCTTGCTTTTATCTTTCGCGAAATGTAAAAAAAAAAAATACAATACTTATGCAAGTACCGCAAGAAAATTTCATCGTTCGTCTGGACGTTCCGATTCGAGGCCAACCCTGCTCTAAGGCTTTATATTTCACAGCGGTTTCGATAATTACTGAACTCGCTCGGTAATTGCTATTTCGAACTAGTCCTATCCGGTCGCAATGGTGCTTCGCAGCTCCTATGAAACCCGATCGTGTATCGGCGTCATTAACGAACTCTTCCGGACTGATTCCGGACGACCCGATCTGGACATTGCGAATTCTACGATTCTTTCTTTCGGGCTTCGAATTCTCCGACAAAAATCGAATTCACCGAGAAATTGAATTTTTTTTTTTCGATACCTGTAAAAATTCGATATCCATCGATCCCGTGGATGAACGTGGAACTAAATCAAACCCACTCGGTTGGGCGTGGAAGTTGTTTGATTAAGTTTTTCGTGTAATCGCGAATTCACCTACGCAACGCGTTATAGTTGTATCGAGTCTACGAGGGAGCCGTGCTCTATCTCCGGGTCGTTTGGGGGAACGAAATCGTTTAGGAAATTTCCTGTGGAGTCAGAACATCGTGCCGCGGCCTTATCTCCGCCCCTTGTCGACGATTTTCCCGTCTTGGGGTGCTGTCTCGCCTTGAATCAACACTCGCACGACGCGAATCGTGGGATAACGTAATCGACACTGTATACGACCGTTTCAGGACTATCGTCCCGGATAAACATATCTAAATGGAGAGCGAGAAGATCGAAGAAAATCGCGATGTCGAAGAATCCGAGGAGGAAAATGTCGTGAGCGCTTTTTCTTTTGTGTTTCAGCCTCATAAGTCCCTCATATTAGATCTCGCTACTTGATTTTGTTCATGGAAAAAAATCTTAAATGTGCAGAATTTTAATCCAAGCTTGGGAAGAGCTTGAAAATTATTGCGCGTGGTAAAATAACTTTTAACTCTTATTTATAGAAAATCCTATCTTGGAGGTCCGCAGTAACTTTTTTTTTTTAATAAATGAAAATTGAAATTCGTTACTTGGAAAAGGCGAAAATTGCAATATTTTTTTATTCTTACTTTATTTTCGATAATTTTTCATTTCCCCGGAAATACTGTCCGCGCTCGGCTCAATAAATTTCATTAAAATTCCATAAAAAAATTTAATAATCCACTTATACGAAATTTTTTTTTTATTAAAAAAAATGGAATTTATCCTCGAGTTAAAAAGAATTCCACCAATCCTCTGGTGAACGAAAAAAATATTTTTCTTTATCGCTGAAACGGTTTCTCGTGAATCCACAGTTGGCCGTGCATTATCCTCGAGAATCGCGGAAGCTTAAGATCAAATTTCGCGACTCATCTCTGCCGTCGTCGTCGGCGGGACAATCGGGTATCTTATCGAAAAAAATTTCATTCTCTTATCGTGACCTTCGAAGCTCTTGAATGACACGCGAATGTCTCGCTTCGAGCGCAGTGAATGCGCGACGGGAACGAAGGGAAAGCAGCGAAACGGCCGACGAAGATAACGCGGAAGAAGAGGAAGAAGAAGATGCCGCGACGATGGAAGATAAAAAACTTTCGAGTCAAGACGACGATCTGGATATTCGCGCGGGCATCTACAAGTGTTGCGTTTATCTGTGCGCCTCCGTGATATGTTTCACGATAATGATCGGAATCGTGGCTATCGGATACGTATTTCATTTGAGCTCATAGTGATAAAGCCTTTATCACGCGAATGACATAGATTTATATGCAATGTCGTTGCAATTCTGTAATTTCACTCGATTACTCATTAATCAACCTCATTCTCCTAAAAAAATGCGTTACTTTGGTTTTAAAAAATTAAGTCGAGAATGTGGAGAAACGCGACTATGGACACATCGCCGCAGACAACTCTGCAAACGAAGAAGTTAATCGAGCGGTTTCCTGGACCATGAAACCTACCATCATTCTTCCGGAACCGACTGCAATACCTACCAAGTCCTACGGTAGGATTTTGTCACGAGACCTACTGGTGTTTACCAAACCTACCAAGAAACCTACCGAGACTGATTGTAGTACATTTAGTGGATTTCATGGAACGACCGTACACCTACCGTCCAACCTGCTGAGCCCGGACCCTATTCCGTACAGTAAGTTTTGAGCAAAGCTACTGCAGGATTTTACTACCAGACCAACTGGTGACGTTTACCAAACCTACCAAGAAACCTACCGACGCTGATTTTAGTACGTTCAGCAGGTTTTCATTAAACGTGCGGACACCTATCGTCCAACCTGCTGGGCCCGGGGCCTATTTCGTACAGTAAGTTTCGAGCAAAGCTACCGCAGAATTTTGCCACCAGACCTACTGGTGTTCACTAAACCTACCAAGAAACCTACCGATCCTGATTTTAGTACGTTTAGCAGGTTTTCATTCAACGAGCAGGCACCTAGTGTCCAACCTGCTGGGCCCGGGCCCATTTCGTCCAGTCAGTTTCGAGCAAATCTACTGCAGAATTTTGCCACCAGACCTACTGGTGTTCACCAAACCTACCAAGAAACCTATCGATCCTGATTTTAGTACGTTTAGCAGGTTTTTATTAAACGAGCGGACACCAAGTGTCCAACCTGCTGGGCCCGGGCCCATTCCATACAGCAAGTTTCGAGCAAAGCTACCACTTGTATACCATAATACCTGCCGTCTTCGGGTCGCTGCTATCAGTAGGAAAGAAGCGAAACCTCCGCACGCCCTACCGTGATACCTGCCATCTCGCAGCGGTCAGTAGGAAAGCTTCTAAACTTCTGCGCGACCTATCGAATTACCTACCAACCCCATGTCGTTGCGTCACTGCACAGTCTCGCCGAGTAGCTTACGCAAGATTACTTATATTGTAACGATAGATCTACCCACTACGCTCCCTTTCTCGACTCCTTGCACTCGATTTGCGACGGCGGCTGCTCTTTTCACGCTGGACCGCGCATCCTGTCCTTTCTTGAGCAGTTCCCGGGACACCTATTCTCCTCCATCACCAATAAACGACACAACACCTTTGCATCTTTTCTCACCCTCGACGGACATTACAAGGAACTGAGGCACCTGCCTTTTCCAGCATCTCCCGACTCCCGAATTCTCACCCCACCATAAACCTTTTCTCACGGTGAACCGCTATAAGAATCACCGTCCGACTGGGCTGGTTAGTCAGTAAGTCGCCGAAACGCTGCGCCACACTGTTAGGCCGCCAGTCTTGTAACTCGCAATAAACGTCTTCAGCACTTCGATTATGTGTTAACCTTGTCCTTCTCGTCCTACAATCGAGTTCTGTAGCAGAGTTGACTAGTCTTACTCATAAAATGTGGAACTAATTTCCTCGCGACATCACGATATGATTTTCACGTGCGTTTTTATCGTTTGTAAGATGAACGTTAAAGAAAACAACGGAGGGATTACAGGTATAACAGAAGACTGCGTGAAATCGATTTAAAAAGGCGGAAGGCAGATCGAAGTTTCGTATTCATATTCATCATTAATTTGATTAACCATTCCAATTCTGTTAGCGTTTTTTGAAAATAAAAAAATGATTTTTAAATTTGAATTGGCGAAATTTAAACTTGACTCCACAGCCCTTAAAAATGTAATTTTCAAATTGATTTCGTACATTTTCTAATTTCTTTGAGAAAGCTTCTCTCGCGGAAAAAGTCCGAAGTGACGGAGAACGCTTCTCGTGCGCTTTTGTCGGGGGCTGCGGAAAGGAAAAAAATGAGGACAAATGAGCGAATCATATTTGCATCTATTATGTTTCTCCGAGTCTCAGCTGATTCGCGGTATAGGCCTCGGTTCGCTCAGCGGCCTGACATACCAGCACGGTATTGATCTTCCCACCCGGCAACGAAATTGAAACTGGACGACTCTGACATATCGATTCCAACGGTGTGTCCTACTTTCCGTAAAGTCAACCCCCGTAAGGATAGCCACCTTCGTCGAAGTCGTTCTCCTTTTTTTTTTTTTTTTTTTGTTCTTTTTTGCCGGTTCGGACGAGGCTTTTATCTGTGGCGATGGGCTTCTGGCCTCTTCCATTCGTCGCACGCGAGAATCAGCGAATTGCCCTCACCACCCCCCGTCGCGGAAGTCGCCACCCCGACCAACCCCAGACGGCGCTACTCCATAGCGAATGCTCTGAATCGCATCGGGAGAGATCCTTTAAAAAGAAAATCCTCGCACCGAATCCCCCCCTCCCCCGCGACTACATATGAAAGATCGAGGGTGAGGATTCGCGCCCCCTAACCGGAAGCCCGATGCGGCGATAGATCCGAACTTCTACAGAAAGGGCCGAGGCGAATTGGCGGGTAATTGATCTCTTGGCATTAGGTTCGCGTAATCGCAGGGGGAAAAAAAAATTCGGATTTGCCGATATTAAACAAAAAATTTGCATTGATCATAAAAGTTCGATTTATCAATGATTATTTATTTCATTGATTTTCTCCGCGCGCATATATTTTAAGCGCGAAGTAACGGTGATTTCTGAAGGAGGGTGAAAAGTTACCGTTTCAGCGAAAAGTGCGATTTTAAGCAGATCCCGATGGTATAAAAAACTGAAAAAAATCATCGGTGAAGAAGGTCCTGAGAAGAGTTATTTTGCATAGTTATGACAAAAAATGATTAATGAATTTGTTATAAAAAAATTGTTCGACGAATCACATAATTTTTTTTTTTTTTTTTTTTTTTTCAAGAAATTGGAATATTTTGTTTAAAAAAGAATTGTCAACACATTAATTCAAAAAAAAATGTTCGATAGATTTTCAATGGGCCGCCTCATCGAATTACCGAGAGCTTAACATAGGATAGTTTTGTGTCCGCGAATCGTGGGGAGTCGCCCCGGCGGGACTTTCTACCCCTGAGTGAACCGCGTGCATGTCCTTGACACGCTCCTTCTCGACACGAACGCGAGCGGTGGCAGCGGTAGCGGACCACCTTTCAAATAAGCCCCCGACGATCGTCAATTTCTGTTAATATTCATTCTCCGCTTTCAATATAGTTCGCCTCCGGCCCGATCCTCCTTCTCGGCGTTGCCGCCCCCCGCGTCGACGCTTCCGACAGAAGCTCGTCACTTGCGGGCGCGACTCGGAGACCCTTTTTGCACAACCCTCTCCTCGGCCTCCGTTTATCGGCCCGCGAAAACAGCATCGAAAACTCGTCTCGCGCTCCGCGAACTTTGGCGACTGTGCGTTTCGGCAATTTCACGTCGAACCGCGAATTTCCCGGCGACGAGGAAGAGACGGCGAGAGAGGGACGACAAAAGAAGCTTTTATAGTTCTTTATGCCGCTCGCGGACCCGGGTCGTCGAGCGCCATCGGATTCAGAGAAATCCGAAAATTCTGGCACGACGCTCGGTCTACCGCGGAGTCTGGACGGTGTCGCCGGATTGTCTGGCCAACTCGACCATCTACCTTAAAGTTTTCATTTTTTTTATTTTTTATTTTTTTTTTATTGGTATGTTACGAGTTCGCGTGTACGGAGCAAAGAAATGACACAGAGCTCTCGTCACCAGTGAATAAAAAGCGCCGGTAAAGCCGGGGGAGTACGAATTGATACGAGTCGATAAACGGAAATCGAAACAAAAGTCTGGGAATGTTATTGAAGCTTGCTTATGAGGAAATATGTTGGAATGAGGCCACACGAGGGGAAAACTGGTCTTTGACGATTCGACATAAAATGTCATTTTCATTCACGCAAAAAAATCCGCTTGAGGACATTTTTTGGGGTATTTCCGGAAAGCTTCGGAGGACACCGGGGCTAAATGAAACAACATTTATTGAGCTTATATCGCGTCAAAGGGGAGCTGAGAGATTTGCGAAAATCGTTTTAGTGCTTTTCGAATGGAACGATGGGATATTTTTATTATTATTATTTTTATTTAAAAATTTTTTTTTTTTAGTTTTATCAATATTGCCGAATTAATGTAAGCCGAGCACACGGTTACAATTTTGCGTTGACAAGAATTTTTTTAATGTAAGAGAGAGCGGGGCAAGACGGCATACCTGGCAGAATGGTATGAAATAGTAAAATAAAGTCTTGTATGATACGATCTGGGCAAAATTGGACAAGGGAGAGTCTCGTCGAAGTCGATTTTTTTGATGGCTCATTTTGCCCCATACCGTTCTGCCCTGGTATGCCGTGTTGCCCAACTCTCCCCTATTGAGAGGGAGAACTCTCACAATAAAAAAAAACTCACTGTTTTTGGAAAAATCTGGTTTTTTCGACGATTTTTCGATCTTTCAATGTCTAAGAAATATTTCAAGAGTAACCCCTATGAGATGTTTTTTTGCCATTTTTCATTCCGCTCTAACTGGTTGAAAGAACGGCTTTAAAAATCTGCGAAAAATCTTATCTTGTGTATTTTTTCGCGCTGAACACAATCGTCGCGTTACATTTTTCGATATCCCATCAGAAAGCCAAGAAATCGCCGTTCGGAAATCCCGAAAAACGACGGTTTTTGCAAAATGGACCGAAAAGGAAAAAAAAGTCCATCCACGCAAACAGGTTCAAAAGGCGGTTTTAAAAATTCTAAAAAAATCGTATCTCGTATATTTTTTAAGGAACTTAGATATGAAAATTAATTTTTGACGATTGTGAATAAAATATAATTCTGTTTCATCCACCGAAATTATTTTGACCGGGACTTTTTTTTGCCGGAGGTCTATCCGTGAAGTGCGGAGTCTCTTCATGAAAAATTGAGCGAAATGAGGACAATTGTACCCGAAAAGCCTTGAGGGAGACCATTCGTCATAGACGAGGCGAAAAAACATACATAAAAAATGGTCCCGAACGTGTATGGCACTCTATGGGATTAGGGGAATTAACTATGGGGAGTAATTCCATAGAGTGCCATACCTACCTCGTCGGCCGTCGTCTTTCATTTTTCTTCAATTTGTCAACAAATTTTTAGATTTAATTATAGTTAAATCGAAAGGCCAGATCCAACCCCAGAAAACTTTGGGATTACTGTAGAAAAAAAAAGTATTGAAAAAGTCGGTAAAAACGAACCGGCTCGCAATGGTCCCGCGAAAATTATATTCATAAAAATAATTTTGAAAAAATAAACTATTAACTTGACTGCGAAAAAAACGAATTTTTGTGAGTAAATTTTTGCAACTATTATACAAATAATTTCTTGTCGAAAAGAATCATGCAAAGATGAAAAAAAATTAATAGAAATTAGTATATCTCATGTATTTTTGTATAAAAAACTAGCGAGAAAAATGTTTGTTCGCTTCTTTTCGGGGTGGATCTCGACCGGAGGGCGCGTTTCAATGAGAAAGTCTAACGAAGGTAATTTCATAGATTCTCGGCAAATCGCGATGCCGATACTCGGATGATGCCCGCGATAGTTCATAGGCGTACGACTGGACGGAGTCACACGTTTGCCCAGAAGGTTGTAGACCTTGCCTTTTTTATTATTAAACGCGACGTACATCGATTGTGTCTGCCCGGCTTGGTAAACTCGTTTCTATCTACATATCGAACGACATCTCCGCCACGTACTGCAAACCAGTGATCGTTTACATGTGCAAAAAAAGATCAACAAACAAAAACGCAATCGATTGTCGAAAATTACGAAATTGAGTCCAAAAAGGCGAATTTTTGGAAATTTTTGGCATTGAAATTTTTCAAAAAATTTGAAAATTTTATTATACGATATCGGTGAATGGTCGGGATAAAAAAAAGTGCTACTGCGACACATTACAAAATACAAAAATAGTGCCGAGTACGTTCGCATATCGCTTCCGCGATTTCTTTTATCACGGTTTACCAAGCTCTGTTTGTAAGAAAGTACGTTTAACATTTATTGACTTCCTCAAGAAGCTTTGTTTCGCGAAAAGTTACTTGAATTGTTATTTTTTTTCATACATATCCATTAATTTACTTTGACTTATTCATTGAATATACTTATTAATTAGCTCAATAGTTGTTTAATCGATTTTTCGCTACTGATAGTTGTTTTTTTGTAGAGAATTTTTTTTCAAAAAATTCAAAATTATGCGAAAACTGAACGCTTGCATAGATTTTGACCAAATTTAATACCGATCATTGGTTAATAACAGTCCAAATTTGTACCAAATTTTAGTCCAATATCTCAAAAAATGTGGCAAATAGAGCGCCACCAGACATTTTTTTCAAAATAAAATTTTTCGATGTTTTAGCACATTCTGAACACGTTTACATGAAAACCTCGAAAAAAAAATGTTCACCAAACCAAAGCTTCTTGAGGAAGTAAAAATAAACAAGGAACATCAAAGAATCCTTTCAACGATACAAATCCGCTTCATTTTCGAGATAAAAAAAATCGGTATCTCTCCAAAACTACGAAATTCCAACAAAAATTCGACTATTCGAATGAAAAAAAAATGCAACAATCGATTTAGCAATAAATTCGCTTACCTGCGGCAATGTCCATTGTTCCGCGCGCCTCGCGAACGGAGCGTCTACTTTTTTCACCAAAACTTGACTCGAGAAAAAAAAAATTAGACGTATCGAACTTTCAACTTCCCGTTGGATATCTTCTCTTACTTTTTATTATCATTTCACCGAATCGAAACTAACGATATTTGTTAAGGAAAATTTGTATTCAAAGTTCATATTTTTTTTTAAATGTGAAATTGCCAAAAAAAAATTAATCTAATTTTATCAATAAATTATCATTCATCGTCTTATATTTCATTTATTATTATTATTATTTATTATTGTTGTTGTTATTGTTGTTATTATTATTATTATTATTCGTTATCAGAAAAGCAATTTGAAGTTCGAATCGTTGGCGAGTAAAAAGTTTCGGAAACCGCGACGAAAGCGCGGAGGACAAGAAGTGCAAAGGGGTGTCTTGTCAAGCGACGGGCGAGGATCGCCGCCGTTTGACCGGGAAGTCTGCTCGGCCGTCTCTGTATATTCTCCGCCCTGGTAGGTAGGAAAGGCGATGCCACGTGCTTGCGATGTCAAATGGTGAACCCCCATCGACGCCGACGCGTCGAGACGCTCCTCGTTGGCGAGGTGACCGCGCGCGCGCGCGCATCGTCGCACGACCGAAAACTCTTTTCTTCTTCGGGTCAAAATACCTAAACACTGTTTTTTAACTATCGAACGACCCCAGGGCAATATATGGAAGTTACGCGTTTCACTGAGATTCCGTGGAGATTTTTGGATTTTTTTGCAGCGAATTTTTTCCATCTTTGAGATCGACGTTGTGCGGTAAAAAAAAAGGATTTTTAATTATTAAAAAAAAGTGTTTGCCGCCAATTTTTGCCCAGTTTGAGATCGATGATCTTCGGTCAAAAAAGCGGATTTTTTATAACTTTTTTTTTTTTTTTTGTGAAAAATAATGGTAAAATTTTTCTGTTGCTCGATTATTTGTTATTGGTAGACTCTACGAAAAAATTACCTCAAGGCAGCGTCAATATTTCAGTCTCCCTTTTTTATCTGCGATAGCTCATAATCGGGTCGCGATCACCCTTTCTAAAAAAAAAGGTTAGGGGCACTGAAGTCTTATATGGCAGGGGATGCGAAAATCCAAGTATAGAACGGTCGCAGCCTGGGTCGACGACGATCCACAACGCTTGCGGCGTTTTTTTTTCACAGATAAGCCGAAGGGTCTAACATAAGCTGCATCTCTTCAGGAGAGTAGTTTTCGCTGGGAGATTCGCAGGGAATTTCGAACGCTTTTCGATGGGATGAAAATTGAAAAAAAAAAAAAAACCCAAATTTGTCAACAAATTGGGTGGAAAAGAAAAATAGTTTTCGAAGGGATTGACCTCTGTGACGAGCGTTGAAAGGGGTTAATTTGCAGTTATTAATTTCAGACAAAATATATCGAAAAAAAATGTTTATCAACTCATGTACTTATCAATGAATGTGTAAAAAAATAGTTATGATAAAAAAAAATCGCTATGTCTCTTCGCGCATTACGATGATTTTTAGTACTTTGCGAGACACGCGATTTTCCGGTTTCTTACATTCGAAACATTTTTTTTTACTGCGCCGAAAACGGATCTAAACTATCTCTTTCCCTCTTTGCACAACGTTTAAGGCAATAAGAGAAAAAGATTTAACACCGAATGTTTTTAATGTGTTTTAGACGCTACCAAGATGTGCTCAAACGCGAAGCAATTGTCGGGGCTGCGATTGACGAGAGATACTGGTCGTTTGACACAGGCGCAGCGTATCTTCTACGAGACAAACGGCTATCTCGTTATTCCGCGTTTGGTTCCTCGCGACATTCTCGCCAGATGCAGCCAGAGGTAAGAAATTTTTTTATATTTGTCGAGACAATTTGTCGATTAAAAAAAAAAAATGTATGTAAGATTTTGCAATGATTCTCCTCTTTGATAGTTCTTCCAAATAGTTACTTTTTAATAGTGATTTCATGAAAATTTCATTTCATCCGATAGAAGATAGATAGAAATTTATTGTCCCGGGATAAATCCCCTGACTAAGCAGTACAATGAAAAGAGAAAACGAAGTTGCCGAACTCATACTAAAGGTAGTGAGTAAGCCGAAAATAGATGTGATCTTTAGTTGGATATGAGAAATGCAGACAATGTAGGTAGCGGAATGAGTAGTTTTTTCATGAACCACCACCAAAGCTACAGCTCACAGTTGATCTTCGAAAAATCACCACAAGGAACGACCGCAAAACCCGCAAAACTCGACAAGCCGAAACCACCGCTAAACAACCATTCGCAAAAATCCAAGTTGTCATGACGGTGGTTTTGACAGCGAATTTTTGTCTACCATGGTTTTACGGTGGTATCCACCGTGATTTGTTAAATTTCTCAGGCTAAATTTTTCTCTCATTCTTCAGTTCTCGTGTTAATTTAATCTGCGCGAAACACGAGCGTGGCTCACCGAGCGTAAAAGCGAGAAATTTCGTCTCGAAAACCGAGTTTTTTGGCATATCGCTTACAAGGAATTTTCAAAAAAATTGCGCTCACAATTGAATTGAAGAACAATTAAAAATATAAAAATTGCCTGAGTTAATAAAAATTCAAATGGAAACAAAAATTGGGCTCACCAGATAATTAAAAATATCAAAAGCGCTTAAGGTACTGAGGATTCGAGTGGATTAAACCAAATTGAGCGCACCGGATAATTGAAAATGAAATGAGGGTTGAAAGTGAAAATTGTCCGAGCGCGTGTCTCGCGTGCAGCGCTTACCAACTAACGTTCCCTCGCGGCTTCCCTTCGGCATTGCCTTAATGACAACCCTTGCAGATTCGACGACATAGCGGCGGGCAAAGTGGAGCGCGGTATGATCACTGTGATGCGAGACATCGTAGATCGCGAAGCCGTCAACAAGGTGCAGGACATCGTTTACGACGATGTGTTCAAGGAGTACATCGAGAACAAGGCTCTACTGGACATCGCTGAGTCCTTCACCGGGCCGAATATCATGGCCATGCACAGCATGCTCATAGCCAAACCTCCGGATGTCGGTTCCAAAAGCAGCAGGTAACAAAAAAGGAATCCTTTTTTTTCCAATCCGAAAATAAAGAACTCCCGCCAAACGTGGGATTCAAAGAGAATTTCGAATTTCTCAATGGGATAAAAAAATCTGGAAAAAAAAGGAAAAAAATAAAAGATTAAAGGTGCTGAAAAGATTGATTTTGCGTAATAATACCGAAATGTTATTAACAAAGGCTCGACGTTTCGAGTCTCATCCAATTTTTTTTTCCCACTGCATTTCTTTTCTTTCGAATTCCGTATTTGGTACGAGAAATTGCTGAAAAACTTGAAAAATAAAAAATATTAATAATACAAAAAAATCATTTTGAAGGCATCCGCCGCATCAGGACTTGTACTATTTTCCCTTTCGTCCGGCGGACAAAATCGTCGCTGCGTGGACGGCGATCGAGCCGTGCGACACGGAGAACGGATGTCTCTACGTGTCGCCGGGTTCTCACCTGCCCGGCAAGCTCTACTCTCACGGTTATTCGAAGAAATCGCGAGCCGATCCTGTGAACAAGTTTTATCACGAGATCGAGGAACTTCCCGATTCGATGAGATGGATATCGCTCGAAGCCGAACCGGGCGATACGCTTTTCTTCCATCCGCTGCTCGTCCACGGTTCCGGCGTCAACGTCTCGAAGCGCACGAGAAAAGCGATATCTTGCCATTACGCAGCGGCCGATTGTGCTTACATTGAGGTTCGTTGAAATTTTTGTTTCACTTTTTTCGCCGACGTTCGAAGACACGGAGGAAGCTTGAAAATTTTCATACATTTTTAACTTAACTTTCTTTTTTTAAATATTAATATTAATAATTTTTTCAACGATCCGAGTATCTCTTCTACTTCTTAGCATTCATCGCGGTTTGTGCTTCAAAGGATTTGTCGAACGTGACTCGGTTATTAGTAAAGTAATCGGCAGTCTCCGATTATTGTAATTAATTTTTTTCGTTTCTTCTCAATCAGGTCCGAGGTACCATACAGGAAAACATAGAAACCGAGATTGTGGGTTTGCTGTCCAAGCGTTACGGAAACATCACCTACCACGACATATGGAGAGCGAAATCGAAGCTCGTGAGAGGAATTCGTTCCTCTCTCTAAACATCGCGAAACCGTTCGAATCACGTAGATGTTGCACAATAGATTTTTTTTATATCGTTTGTAAAGAAAGCTCTATGGATAACCAATTGGCACTTTAAGGGTATAAATAAAAGTGGTTTGGTTGAGGCTAAAAGATGTCAAGAGCAATTTTGACCGGCCGCGGTGGATGCGCAGTCACGCCATACGCGAGTCGAACAGCGTTTCTTGCGCCAAGTGGAATAAAATCTAACAAGAAACATTTTTCAAAATATTTCCTTCTCTGAAATATTATTTCGAAATTTTTAAAAATATTATTTCGCATCCCAACGCGAATTTGCCAAAATTCGATTAAGATAATTCTACGCAATTTTTCCGAAATACTATCATTTTTCAAAAATAAAATTTCCAATTTATCTAAAAAAAACACAGAACTCACTTTTTCCTCTCAAAACTTTCCTCTCATAATTCTTCATGAAAATTCGACGATCCGACTTGAATCTCAATGAAACGCTGGAATTCACAAAACATTTCATTCGATCCGCCGAGCTCTCAGGCATTCCCGGCATCGCGTCCGTTGATTTATCACCAACGAGTCGACCCTTCTTTCGCGATTTTCGGGAGGAGGATTGGACGGATTGCGTGCAAACATCTGGATTAATAATTTCAACGTAGAAGAAGATGTAACGACAACGGCGCCGTTGTCATCGTTATTATTGTTCGTATCGTCGCGACGATTTCGCTGATAATGCGAATAGCAGTGTTTCGAGTCGGGATCTTTGTAAGTATTTTCATGTCGAACACTCGCGCTCGAGGTTCGACAGGCGGCGAGGCATATCTGAAAACGATCGAGATTCCGAAGCCGAAGCTTGACCGCGTCCTCGCTCCGACGGGACTTCTGACTCTCGCGACGTTCCTTTTCCGCGCCGCTCTTTCCATCCTTCTTCGCTCGTCTCTATAAGAAAAAAAAACAAATTATTATTCATTTATCATTTATCATTTATCATTTACCATTTACCATTTACCATTTACCATTTACCATTTATCATTTATCATTTATCATTTATCATTTATCATTTATCATTTACCATTTACCATTTACCATTTACCATTTACCATTTACCATTTATCATTTATCATTTATCATTTATCATTTATCATTTATCATTTATCATTTATCATTTATCATTTATCATTTATCATTTATCATTTATCATTTATCATTTATCATTTATCATTTATCATTTATCATTTATCATTTATCATTTATCATTTATCATTTATCATTTATCATTTATCATTTATCATTTATCATTTATCATTTATCATTTATCATTTATCATTTATCATTTATCATTTATCATTTATCATTTATCATTTATCATTTATCATTTATCATTTATCATTTATCATTTATCATTTATCATTTATCATTTATCATTTATCATTTATCATTTATCAATCCGATGAATTTCCATCAAGTCTACAAGATTGTTTCATACCTTGTTCGGTTGAAGACAACACGAGACGCAGTACTCGTAGATCGCGCAGCAGCCCTGAGGGTTGCAAGTCTCACAACTGTATCGACGCCTCTTGACGCTAAGTCGTGTGTCCTCGTTCGTCTCTTTCGCATTGTCCAATATCATCGTGCAACATCCGGTCGGCAAGACTTCGGATCGGGCGCACACGAAACCCCGCTCGTCAACGATCAATGCCTTTCCCTGTTCGGAACAAAAATTATTTTTCAGATTGCCCGTTTTGTTTTGAGTTTCTAATTGTATGCACGATTACATTAGAGAATCATTTTCCGATCCCGAGGACTCTTTTCTTTTACTTGACTAAAGTGTCGATCCCACTAGTTGTCAGTCGTAAATCTTTCGGGCTATTTCGGTATATTTTATACCTGCACGAAATTCCACCCAAACCTTAAGAAAGTGAAAAATCGGAAAAAACCAGTTTTATTGGGGATTTCCTGAAAACCCTAAAACGAACAAGGCCCACGGACGATGGGACCGCCCAGAGATCCCTCCTCGTTTCTTAGTCACCGAACCTCGCTATATCCGACCCGAGATCTAGAAACGTGCCGACGACTTTTCCAATAAGAATTCGAGACAAAAAGGAAGAGCCGCTCATAGCGAAATATCCCCACTACGCGTGACTCGAGAAAAGTATAAAACCTCGAAGAGCGGCCGATCGGGACGTCATTCGTCCCGATTCTTCGTTACGGCAAATTCAAGACTGTCCAACGCATCAACGATATAATCGGACTCGTCAGGAAAACCGTCAACAAACGGCAGTCGAGAACTCACCGGGGTCGCAATTATTTTCGTATGATTGATAATTAATAAATAATGATAATAAATAATTATAAGAAATTGATTATTTACGTGATTAGTTTTGTCATAACAAAATCGTGGTTCAAATTTGCATAATCAGACAAATCGGCTGATTTTTCGTGAATAATTCGGATCAATGAACGATTGTGATCGAAAAAAAAATTTCACTGATAATTCAAATCGGCACCTCGGAGAATGGTTTTTCCGGTTATTGCGGTAAGGATATTTTTTATAACTTTTCTCGCTTCAGACATGTCGGGCGATGTCTTTGTCATTGAGTATGAAAATCGACACGTCGATAATTTATTGTTGTAAATCTTTCTTGTTAATATTTTCTTACGAATAGAAAACGGTTTGAGATATCAAGCTGAAATTTATACCACGTGTTGAAGGGCCCTCATTAAAATTTTTGAATTATTTATAAAATGTCAGGTTGCGCTTTAAATGTCACATTTTTTAGGCATTCACTATTGAAAATAGGCAAGGAGTGTCTATTAAAATTGTCTTCGAGGCCTCTTTGAGGACTTTTTTTAGACACCGAGCCAAAATTTATTACAAAAGCGAACTATTACGGTGAATGTTTCGAATTTTTTTTTTACAAATAAACTGCTATCAGTAGCAATAAATAAATTAAACGATATTAGATATCCAATCGTCAAATTAAAAAAAAGGCAATAAATAAATAGATGTTTACGAAAAAAACTACTAATTAAGGTGACTAATCAGGAAGCAAATCTTGTTGAGGAAGCCAAATATGATGAACGTACTTTCCTATAAACACAACTTGGTAGACTGTGATGAAAGAAAGTAAGCAATATGCCAAAGTAATTGGCACCTTTTGTATATTTGCTACCGTTGTACACCCTTATGGGGTTTTACTAATCGTCCCACCTCCCTTTCCACCCTTAACGCTCCCCACCCGCACTTAGCTAAGCTACCTACCTGAAGCAGCTTAGCAGCGCGCACCCCGAATCATGTACTATCGGGCCGACGGATCGGCAGATGTTTATCCACTTTTCCAAGTTAATGTTACTACTTTTTAACCCTTCTTCCCGCCACCCTTCCCCTCGACCCTCGCGCATACATGGCGGTAATCTCTTTCCATTGGCTTTACGATTTCGAAGCCGTGTTCACTGCATAAAAAGCCTCCGGTTTCTAATTCGCTGGAGGTCCATCTGCCGGATCCTCGACAATGCAGCACCCTCTCTCGTTCAAGAACGCATCGCTTCAGCGCGTGTGTAATTGAGATCTCGTTTGTGGGACACGAGTTTGCTCTTTGCTTTGCCTCGAATGGGTTCTCGTGCAAAAATTGCTCGACGTGAGCAAAGATCTCACTTTATCTTCGCACTCTTTTTTTTTTCTCGCTGGACCGTGAGGCTCGAATCGTTATCTGGGACGTTGGTCCGGCAACGTCGCCGGAAATTGCGATAACTCGGTTCCTGTTGAAGGCTTCAGATAACGTTTTCTTAGCGGTATCGCGATAACGCCTAGACCGGGCTAATGGCGCATTCGGCATTGAGATCATCCGCGTCCATAGTTTTTGAAACTATATACTGGAGCGAAATGGTGCCAACTTCACTGGCATATTTTGCTTTTCTTTCATCGCAGTTAACGGTAGAGAAGCCGAAACTTCTGTATTGATGATTTTCTAAAAGTACTTTATTCCACTCCGTGCGTAAAGTGCGTTTTAACGCACGCTACACTTCGCTGCGCGAGCATAAAGTAGCACTTTACGCACTAGTGCAATAAAATTTTGTACGATACTCGAACCAGAAACTTTTTCTCAACTCGTATGATTGCAACACTCGCCTTCGCACTTCGTATCGTATCATACTATTACGATACTAGTGCGATAAAACTTTTTTTGATTTTTGAGAAAAAGTTTTATAAAACTTTTTTTGATTTTTGAGAAAAAGTTTTATCGCACTGGTATCGAAAAGTACTATTTTGAGCACTGGCATTCACAGCCAGTTTTTATTTTTTATTTTTTATTTCATTTAACATCAAATAACTCCTCGCGATGATAATTTTAGCATCCAAGAAAAAGTGACATGGAATCAATACCTGAACTGAGTTCCGACACGTTCTCAAGACGACCGAAGTGTCGTTGAGGTCGTTCGGTGCATTGGCATTCCCCGATTCGGCGTTGGCCGTGTCGTAATTATTCTCCAGCTCCAATTGCCAAGCCAGATGCTTTCCCGATCCTCGAAATATCTCGTCCTCTTCGTCGTTTGTCAAATCTTCGCTTCCACCAGCGTCGACGTCTTCATGCATTCTCAACGAGTTTCCCAACTTCTGTAGACAAGTCGATAAAAAATCATTATTATTAAGAGAAAAATTGCAGATTTTCACTCTCATTCGTCGGAATGTTTTTTCCTTTGTATCGCGAAATGAGAACTTGACGAACGAATATTGACTTCTTCGGTACAGAAAAAATTAGAATCAACATAAAAAAAGTGATAAAAAAGAATTTTTATTATTATTGTTGTCATTCACAAAAAAATCTTTCTTTTTTATCATTTAATTTCTTTGGTAATTCATGCGTTGAAAATTCAAATCATTCACTAAAAACACAATTTTTTAATTAAGATTTCGATTTGTTTATTTAAAAATTAATTTGTCCATTAAAAATGGACGATTTGTCTATTGCAATATAAATTTTTTAACCATAACCCGAATTTGTTTATCACAACCTCCAATAATTCGCTAAAAACACAATTTCTCAATTAACAATTCGATTTGTTTATCGAAAACTTGATTTGTTCATTAAAAACTCGATTCATTGAAGCTTATCGTTGTCAATTACCTCGTGCGACAGCAGCGATATAGCGCAGTAAGTCAAAGACATCGCGAATATGATGCCGAGTACCAAACGTCGTCTCAACAATCTAACGACGCTCGTCCAGTTTGGCATGTTTTTTTCCTTCCCGTTCGTCTCTCAACGCCGTTTTCCCGTTTCGGGTCCACGAGCAAAAAGTAGCCCCTTCTTATCCCTCAATTCCTTCGAGAATGAAAAAGCTCGTTCTCACACGACCGGAGGATTCCACGATTTTTCGTTCACCGCGCTTAACCTCGTCTCTTTCATGATTCTCGCGACGAAAAGACGGAGAAAAACACCCGAGAACGAAACCTCGAACTCGCGACGCAACGAGCGCGAAACGCAAACGAATGTGGAAAATAATAAAAATGATTTTCGACGAACACCAAAAGTCTTGTCAGGCACCGTGTCGTTTCGCGTCCGACTATTTCTTTGAGGTTACGTCGCGCGCCCTTCCCGCACACGTCGCGTCGCCCGCAGCCCGCGAAGCTGCACACGATATCACGCGCGCGCGCGCCCCGAGCGTGGCGCGGCTAGAGCGTGGCGCGGCTAGAGCGATCTTCGAGCTCCCAATGATTCTCCGTACTTCGCTTCCGCGCGTGTACTTCGTTGAAAAGTCAATAAAACAAAACTTCTAATAATAAAACGAAGATCCGTTGCCGGCACAAAGTTGCCGACGTCATTACGCTATTCCCCGATGCGTGCAGTTGTATATACATAGATAGAGGTGCAGAGGTCTTCTGCTAGAGTAGAAAATAACGAAAACAAAAATACGCGAGATGCGATAACGGCGCGGTTGGGAGCGAGGAATTTATTCGCGCCGAAGATACTCGAGTGACGTTGGCAACGTAAGTCGAACCTTGCTCGTTTCTTTTTTTTTTTTTTTTCGAGACTTAAATAAATGTCTCGTCGATGATCCGTTGAATAAATAATAAAAAACTAGAGTTATCGGCGGTTGAGATATAAGCGTATCGATAACTTGTATACAATGGTGCGAGGTGTTTTGAACGCAATAGTGGGTCGTTCCGTTTACAAATGGATCGCATCGGTCGCCGTGTTCGCCCTAACGCTGGCCGTAGTTTCGGGAACTTGCATGTATCTCGGTCGCAGCGCGGCCGCCGGCAAACGCGCCGTGCCCGACGATCCGACGATCGTCGAGCACTTCGCCGGCGAGACTTCGGGAGTAATCGACGAGGGGGAAGTTACGACGAAGATCGTTGAAGTCTCCACGGGAAGCGCGAGCGACGAAGCGTCTCGCGATGAAACTGGTAAACGTCGGAATGACGATAAATCGGAAGAATTTGATCGAAGAAAAATATTGCTATGGGACGCTTTTTGCATTTCTCTATTCATTCGATAGTTGATTTTTAATCCTTTTTTTTTTTTTTTTTTTTTTTTTTTTTTTTTTTTTTTTTTTTTGAGATTGTTTTTTTATACGTTACGAATAAAATTTGGACAATATTTTTAGTTTTTTTATTTTTGTGAGGAAATTGAAACGGGCATTAATTATCGAGTACGAGAAACATAAAAAAAAAATTTTTTTTTTAAATCTTTTTTATGGTGAAATTTAGGCGATGAGAACGGACAGGCGATTGGGATAGAAACGAATCGCACCGAGTCGGGTGCGACGGGAAACGACCGTGAGGGAGAATTCGCGGATCTCACCAATCGTGTAAACGAGAATAAATCCTCGATTTCGAAGAACCCGGAGAATGATTACGAAATCGCGAACACGATGATTGTCGCCGATAAAAAAACGTTTTCGAACTCGAGCGGGGAGAGCGATCGAGAAAATGGTCTTTCGAGAATTAGAAACGTTGAAGATTCGACGGAATCCGCGAGAAATGAGAAAAATGGGAATGGAATTGGGAAACGTGAAGCCGACGTAATAAAAAAGTTTCGGGAAAATCGACAAATCAGGAAAATCTTCGAAACGTGGACGAAAAGATTTTGAAAAATCTCAAAATTCGAAAAATGAGAAATCAATAAAAATATAATAAATTGGTTTAAAAAAAATTGGAAAAAATCGGAAAAAGCAACAATTCGGAAATGAACGATTCCGCAACGAATAAGGGATTAAAGGATAAAAAAATTTCGGGAAAATAGAAAAATCAGAAAAATCTTCGAAACGCGGCCGAAAAGATTTTGAAAAACCTCAAAATTCGAAAAATTAGAAATAAACAAAAATCTAATTAAGCGGGTTCAAAAAAAATTGAAAAAAAAATGTGAAAAATTCATCAATTCGGAAATGAACGATTCCGCGACGAATGACGAATCGAAGCGTAAAGAAAAATCTTCGATAAAAAAAAAATCGAAAAATTACTTCATCCAATTTAAAAAAATTGACTATTCAGTTGGAACCGTAAAAAAAAATTGACTAAATTGGAAAAGATCGTTAAAAAAAAATTGCTCTCGACTACGAAGAATGAACAAAAAAATTCGAGTCCACAAAGTTGCGATCGACAGGGATGACGTATACATAGTAAAGAATTCCGCTTGCCCTTCGAGAGCCGCGTAATAATATCGCTACCGAGAATTATTCGTAACAAAGCATCTCTCAACCGGGGAGCCAGAGGCGAGTGGGGCGAGGCTCGAGCTTATCGCTCGGCGCCGGTGAGTTCGTATTCGACCGGTACGAACGCGTTTCGCGTTACATCTATAGAATCCCCCCTTCTACGTCGTAGTATTCGCTCTCGTATGTACTGAAGTACCCACTTCAAATCGTTTGTCCTCAAGACTCTCGAAAGCGAAGCGTGATTCGAAAAAAAAAAAAAAAAAAAAATCCAACACTTGTTTACCATAAATACCAATCGTCAAAAAAAACTGCTTTCCCCTTCGTTTTTGTTTCGCTCGCGCGGTGGCACTTGAGAATTCAGTCGAGTCTGTGGAAAAGTCAGCGAGCGGAGTCAAAAAGGATCTCCGAGGCACATTGGGCGAGCGGGTCGTAAAAGTTTGCCCCCTTGCGGAGAGAACGAAGCCACCTAAGACTGTCCACGCTGACACGGAACATGCGATACGTCTGCTGAGCGTCTTCGCTTTTTCTGACTCAGAAAACAACAGTTTTAATACTCGACAATCTCTTGTTTCTAACGTTTTCATTGCAGAGCAAAAATATCGAGTTTTATGACTTTTTCTTCAATGTGAAAATTTTGACTTTTTTTTTTCGTGGCAACAAAAGAAAATCGAAATAAAATCGCGAAATGGTATACAAAGTCGTAAAACGAATGATTTTTTTCTTTCGCCTCTTCGTTACAAATTATCGCGAGAAATATTGACTTGGAAGACCGACGGTTTTGGCTGCGCGGTCGGCGCGCGGCTCCGGCGATCACGCAAGTCAAGCAACTTTGGTCGCGGCCGGTACTTGGATGGGTGACCGCTCGGTGCATCAATCGATGAGCGGACGGGCCGGCTTTTATGGGGCCTTCTCTAAACTTAAGTAAAAATCTTCGTATTTACACCGGGGTATCGAAAGAACATGCCTGATTGATCGGCACGGGTTTTCCCCAGTTTCCCCGTATCGACGGCAAATGCGGTAGGGCGACTCGTCCAATCACTTAACACCCGCCAATGAAACACTTCTCGATGGTATAAAAATCTGAAAAAATTCTTGCACATTAAAGGTACTGAAAATATTAATTTTGCATAATAATAATTTCAAATTGTTATTCGCTGGTTTCGACCAGCGTATATAAAAAAAAAAAAAAAAATAATTGAAAAATAAAAAAATATTAATATTAACAAGATTTTTTAATAATAAATAAATAGATAAATATTGACTTGGACGATATTTTCTTGATTATAACTTATCGAAGAAAAATTATGCGAATTTTTTTTTTTTTTTTTTTTCAACTGTATTCCCTTTGCGCAATTTTTTTCGAACAAAACTGCGTTTGTCGTTCGAGTTTCCCAAACGAGAATTATACATATAAACAAATTCGTCCTTGCGCTTATGTAGGTCTATTGTTCGTTGATCCATTGTCGTGGCCCAAGTTTCGATAGTAAGTTTCGTCAACACGTGTCGCGCAGGCTTCGTACCTTTATTCTATCCTCTTCCTAATCCTTTGTGTACTCACGATCAGCGACGACAGAGACAGGATGCGTTTATGACCCCGGGTGTGTACCTCTCGAAATTCTACCGAGATCCGAATATTCTACTTGTCGTCCGTACGGTACATCGATGGGAATTTTATTATTCTTTCCTCTCAACACTTTGGGAAGATTTTCGAAACCATTATGTCGAATACGGAAAAAAATGGACGATTTTTCTTACAATAATTTTTTTAAAATGACAATTTTTCTTTCATTATTATAAAAAAGTTAGTATTCTTCAATATAGAAAAAAAAGAAAAATTATTGTTGAAAAAAAAAGGATTTTTTTTTGAAAAATGTTTTTTGCTTTCAAACGAAGTACATTTTTTTAACGCATAGATAATTTTTTTAAATTTTAGAACGGAATTTCGATTTTTTTTTTTAATGTCTTCACGATGTGTTTGAATTCAAGTGTACCCTTCAAGGATTTATCTTCAAGGCGTTGAAGACGCGCACTCGGGGATGTGTTTTCCACGCCACAGCAGCCGAAAATTAAAGTTCCCACTGAGGAAGAGAGAAAAAAAAAGTCCACCTGTCGTCGGAGTTGACGAAATCATCGCTCTCATAAATTGTCGGCCCCTCTCGATAAAAATGCGTTCCCATGACCCCAAAGAAAATGTGACAACGATCGGAAGCATAACACAATTGAAATTTAGTCGAGATTAATAATAATTTTTTTTTTACGTAATTGATAGTATTTGAAAAATTTTCATTGTAATAGCTTTTGTTCAAATCATTTTACGCAGTAAAGAAAATTAGATGATTAATCCAGGCTTAATTTTAATTAATTTGAGTCGAGAAAAAAAAGAAGGAAAAAAAAATTCCAAGAATATTTATACACGAAAAAATGGACAAAAAGCTTCTTTTTTTTTTCGCAATCGCAAAAAAACGAGATCGTGATACAATGTTATAAAGAGAAGTATACATTTTTCTTGCCTCTCTGTTACGAAGTATGACAGGAAAAATCTTCACATAGTAATAAAAAAAACGCATCTATTTTGTCGCAGAGATTCCAAATCTTTCGCTTCCTCAAAATGTCAAATTGCGCATATTAAACCAATTACTCGGTCACCAAAGATACAATCTATCACGAAGTAGCCCAAAAAAATATCAACTATAAACATTTATGAAAATTACAAACCCTCGAGAAAAAAAAATACCAAAAAAAAAAAAATTCTTTCCATCGCGAAGTATCGCAAAAAAAAAATCCTTACAATGTAATAAAAATGCCGCAACCGAGCGAAACATTCGGCAATATTTGACGATCGCCGTTTCTACTTTGTCGCAGAGATTCCAGACGGCGCTGCGAGTCGCCGAGTCGCGCGCCACGCAGAGGTTCGGTAACGCGCGCGCGGATTGGGTCGCGCCGTCGGTAGGACCGAAATAAAAAAAAACGCACACGCAGATGCTCGTATCAGTTGTCAACTGGTCACCCGAGCGTAAGGTTGCGTTTTTCATCGCTGCCGTTCCCGCGGAAGATCCTGAACGTCGCGTCGACTATGAAAAATCGAAAACGAAAAAAGAGAAATTAACAACTACGCAAATTAATAATAACTGAACGAAAAACCAATTCGATCTGAAGTCAAAAGAAGTTTTTTTTTTTTTTTTTTTTTTTTTTCAAAAAAAAAAATGGTACTCGATAATCTGCCCCTGAAATCCTGGCTGCGCCAGGTTGGAAAGCTTCGTCGGAGGGCATTTCTCACAAAGGTATTTATTGCAGAAAAAAAATTCCTCGCTCCTCGCGAGAGACGGAATTGACAAAAAAAAAAAATGATTTTTCGCCGAATTTCGTCAAAATGTGCGTTTATGTATCTTCATCTGCAACAGTTGAAGAAAGATCTGGAGAAACGCGGGCTCACACAGCAGGAGGTGTACAAAGGCTTGCTACAGCTCATCGCCACCAATCCGTGCGTCCGTCTCACGCGCTCGAGCACGCTGGTCTACCCTCGATTTCGGTCAGTAGTAAACACGCAAACGTCCTTCTCCCCGTCTCCCGCCATAACTTAGACGCGCTCGCGACAATACCACCAGCGGTTCGTAGAAACGAAAAAAAATTCAACTCTCGTCCATCGTAAATATTGAAATTGATAAGTCTTGAAGATACGCGACTTTGCTCGATCGATCGATCCTTTTATTTATTGATTTATTGATTGATTGATTGATTGATTGATTTATTTATTTATTTATTTATTTATTTATTTATTTATTTATTCATTTATTCATTTATTCATTTATTCATTTATTTATTTATTTATTTATTTATTTATTTATTTATTTATTTATTTATTTATTTATTTATTTATTTATTTATTTATTTATTTATTTATTTATTTATTTATTTATTTATTTATTTATTTATTTATTTATTTATTTATTTATTTATTTATTTATTTATTTATTTATTTATTTATTTATTTATTTATTTATTTATTTATTTATTTCGCGGGATTAACCCTTTTACAAATTCAATCCGAAATTTTCATTGAAAGTTATAATAATAATCGATATAGCAAGGATATAAATGTACTCAAAATAGTGGCGATAAGGATTCGAATCGCAAAAAGGGTAGAACTTGTGCTGATATTATCGAATGTAGGGAGGCACCGAAGTTTGATGAAAGTTTTGAGGATAAAAAATTTCGATACGCGAAAAATCGTGGTAACGAGTCACCGGATCGGCTGAAGTTCGAGGAAATTGAGAGTGAATTGCAAACACATTTCGATGGTATAAAAATCCGAAAAAATTCATGCACATTAAATTGTTCAAGAAATTTCGCGGCAACACGACTTTTTTTTTTCAATGAAAATAATTCTTTGATTTATCTGAATACGTATGGATTTTTTCAGATTTTTTAATTGACTTCGAATTTTATGATTTTCCACATAGTTTTTCTAGTGAAAAAGAGAAATTCCAGGAAACGACCTCAAAAACGATTGGCCATTTTCTGCCAAAAATTCACTAGAAAAACCGCAAAAGGTCGACTATCTCAAAAGTGTGGTCACTTTTCGAAAAACTTCGCTCGGCGGTCGGTTCGAATCGTACTTCAGGATGCACACCTTTTTTGGCGATAAACGCGAGATTTCGAAAAGTTCCGAAAAAAAAAAAAAAAAAACATCCACTAAATCTTCGGATAGTTGTCGCCCAAATTTTACGACACTCGCCGGGGACAAAATTCCACGCAAGAGGAATACAATGGAAAATTTTACCTGGGCGAAAAACGCGCTACCCCTGAAAACTCTTCCGCTACCTGAGCTCCGCCGTTCACCGCTTCGGAAAAACAATTCGTCGAGTGAACGATCGGCGCCGAAATGAACGGTACAAGTGCGAGAAAACCGCTTTTCTATTTCTTGACAAAAATCTACCTTACGCAATCCAATGATAAGAGACTTCTATCTCTTACACGCGGTCGACGAAAATAGTTGCGAGATAGTAATTCCGAAGAATTTTCGAAGCTCGCGATGATATTAGCGTTTAATAGTTACCTGCCGAATAATCGCATTCTTTACAGTTCTTCCGTGTGCCCAATTGTAGAGTTTATGAGTACAATTTTCCGTTTCCTTTTTATTCTCTTACCATACAAATTTTTTTACAACGGTGTCAAGAATAGAAAAAATAATAACTATTATTATGATTATTATTTTTAAAAATAGTGAGATGTGAAAGTTAATAATATTAATATTATGATTAAAATAAAATAATAATAATTATTATTATTGTTATTTATAATTGTCGTCGGTATAGCGTAATTTGTGGGTCATTCATTTATCGCATAGCGATGATTGGAATTTACAAAGCATGGCCAATCTTCGGGGCGAACGTGCACTAGTTTCGAGTAACCGCGCAAGCCGGAGTGCCCAAAGGCTGCGAGTGCCGTGAACGCGATAGATGACTTTTCATGCCCTTGAAAATTCGTGCCTGGAAAACGCGAAACCCCGTCATTTCGTACCTTCCGACGAAATTGTTCGAATAGTGGAACTCAACGAAATCCTATTTTATTCATTTATTTAATAACTCACCGGGGAATCCATTCAAAAAAAAATTGTTCGCACGTTTCGTTTAGTCGGAAAAAAAATTACAAAAAAAAATCATTAAACAGTAACTATTTTATTTTTTTTGCCACAAATAGCGAAAAAATGTTTTTATTTTTCTATAAATAGTAAAAAAATACTGTATATTTATTTGCCATAGATAGCAAAAAATAGTGTTTGTTTTCGTTCGTCCAGGTCTCGATTTTCCGCGTGACCGTCGCGTTCTCTAATCCCTTCGGTCCTTCTCGATCGAACAAAGGAACAAAAGAAAGTCTCCGGGCGCCCCGCGACGAGCGTCCCCGCGTCTCGATTGCGGAGCACGAAGGTCGCCGAAAGGTTCAACGAAAATCTTCCCTGCTTAACGGAAATGAAAAAAAAAAAACTTAAGATAAGAAATATACGAAACCTTTTAGTAAAACAAAAACAGTAACTTTTTCAACCAAATGCGTCCCCCCCTCCGGTCGCGTCGTCCCTTCGACCGCGACGCCTCGGTCCACGCGGTCCCGGCCTCTGCCTACTGTTTATATCGCCGATCCTTCATGCTCGGCGCTTCAGTCATCCGTCGGCCCCCGGCAAGCGCGCTTCGGTCCCTCGCTCTCGCGCGCTCGTCGTAAACAGTCGAAGCTCTCTCATTGCGTGCCGCAGTGTCATCGATTTTTTTTCTTCCCATTCTCCCATCATTTATTCATGGGGTTTCGTCACGGTGCTCGAATACTGGTATTATCACCGAGATAAGCGTAATACACTTCGTACATGCATAAAAAAAACAGTTCGTCAAAATAAAAAAATGAAGTGAAAAAAAAAAAAAAAAAAAAAAGAAACATTATCGACTACGATCGTTTTCTCGATGCGATCGATAGAGGAAAGATTCGTGCGCGTCCATTCTCGCGCCGCATCGTTTTCAAGGTCACGATAGAAAAAAAATAACAAACGACTCTTTTTGGGTAATAAAATTTCTCGAATGAACGTCGATTGAAGAAAGGGGTAACAAATCGTTCGTCACCGATGTTCGTCGATGCGAACTCGCCGGGCGAACGATGAACGGAATCGCGGGCACGTCGTGCTCGAAAGCACGTGTTTCGCGCGGCGAAGTCGCCGATGCGGCTTTTTACACGCGCGTCGCGTCGATCGCCTCGACGATCGATGTGTCCGGCGCGCTCATGCGGCACTGTCGCGAGGCGATCGACACCGTCAACAAAACGATTGTCTGGGAAAAATCGTTGTTCGCGATAACGATGCCGGCGAGGAAGTTTCGCAAGACGACGGAGTATTATCATCCGATGGATCCGCGTCGCGAGAGACAATTGTCGAGGGAGAAGCAGGCATTTCGGGAACTCTGGAAACGCGAAGATCGCGACAACTGCGAGGAGCCAATGAGCGATCGCGAGGAGGACGATTGGCGGAGGAAAACTCGTTGCGACGCGACCGAGGAAAAACAAAGGAAAATTCGTGGAAACCCGGAAAAAGAGGGGGAAAGACACGAGGATTGGCGGGAAGGATTGAGGGGCGAATCGGCGGGAAGGAAAAATCGCCCACTTTGCGAAAATCCGGAAAGACACGACGATTGGCCGGAAGAATTAAGAGGCGAATTTGCGGGAAAGAAATGTGAAAATATTCGGGAAAATACGGGAAATAACGAAGATTGGCTGAAAGAATCGAGAAGCGATTTGGCGGGAAAAAAAATTCGAAAAGTTCACGAAAATCCGGAAAGAGGCGTAGATTGGCCGGAAGAATTAAGAGGCGAATTGGCGGGAAAGAAATGTGGAAAAATTCACGAAATTACGGAAAGCAACAACGATTGGAGGGACGAATTCGACGGAGAATTGGCGATGAAAAAAAAAATGAATATTCACGAAAATGAGGAAGAGGGAGATGACGATTGCGAGTGCTTGGGAATCGCGACGAAGGCGCCGGTTATGATAATAACCTTGGACGACGACAATGTCGATGATGCGATGTTATCGAGTACCGAACGAACGAGCAAGAAACGCGGATACGAGGACGATCTTGTCGAGATGGAAAAAAGCTTGGAAATCGATTCGAGGTAGCAATAAGAGCGGGCGTTGATAAAAATGTTCCTTTTCCATATATTCATTCATTTTCTTATCTTCGTTGCGTTTTATGAATGAAGAATCTATTACGCGATATCGCGAAGATCATTGTTATGACGATTTAGTGACGAGCTTTTTTTTTTTTTAATTTTTTTTAATTATCAACGAGAGAATTCTTATCGCGCTAGAGAAACAATAAATGGGACGACTGAATTTTTGCGAGGGTCAGTGAGCGGAAAGAAACTTCTTTTGCGCGATGTTTCCGTAGATCGAAAGCGAAAATTTTTTTAAATAGAATACTCATTTTTTCGAACGTAAAGGCAAAATCCGAAAATATTGATGACATTTTTTTTTCGTTTTTTTTTTTAATCGAATATTATTATTTTTATATTATTACTTTTGTCCCTTGGGACGAAAGTAAATAACCTCACATTTCATAGTTCGTCCCGCAAAACTGCCATGAAATGCGCCGGTTTTCCGTGCACTCGTAAAAAAAAAGTATGGTGTGCAACTCGGGCCGAATTGGCGATTGCAACTCGCGTGATTGCGGTCGAGCGAAACCTCACACTCGTAGCGATCGCCAACTTTCGGCCCTTGTTGCACAAAATACTATTCATCGTTATTTGAAATTTCATCTTTCTAACGTCAATCGTGACCCGCTCACGAGGCGCGATAACAGAGATCAATTTGCTAAACCGACTGGCGGCAGAATTCCGTCGTCAGTCAGGAAGAGCTCGTCTAAACAAATGAAGATGTCGAGATATTCTGGAAATAAGAGAAAAAAAAAATCGATCGTTTTTTTTATCCACATTTTTTATAAATTCATTTTTTTCATTTGGCCATTTTCTGCCAAAAATTCACTAGAAAAACCGCAAAAGGTCGACTATCTCAAAAGTGTGGTCACTTTTCGAAAAACTTCGCTCGGCGGTCGGTTCGAATCGTACTTCAGGATGCACACCTTTTTTGGCGATAAACGCGAGATTTCGAAAAGTTCCGAAAAAAAAAAAAAAAAAACATCCACTAAATCTTCGGATAGTTGTCGCCCAAATTTTACGACACTCGCCGGGGACAAAATTCCACGCAAGAGGAATACAATGGAAAATTTTACCTGGGCGAAAAACGCGCTACCCCTGAAAACTCTTCCGCTACCTGAGCTCCGCCGTTCACCGCTTCGGAAAAACAATTCGTCGAGTGAACGATCGGCGCCGAAATGAACGGTACAAGTGCGAGAAAACCGCTTTTCTATTTCTTGACAAAAATCTACCTTACGCAATCCAATGATAAGAGACTTCTATCTCTTACACGCGGTCGACGAAAATAGTTGCGAGATAGTAATTCCGAAGAATTTTCGAAGCTCGCGATGATATTAGCGTTTAATAGTTACCTGCCGAATAATCGCATTCTTTACAGTTCTTCCGTGTGCCCAATTGTAGAGTTTATGAGTACAATTTTCCGTTTCCTTTTTATTCTCTTACCATACAAATTTTTTTACAACGGTGTCAAGAATAGAAAAAATAATAACTATTATTATGATTATTATTTTTAAAAATAGTGAGATGTGAAAGTTAATAATATTAATATTATGATTAAAATAAAATAATAATAATTATTATTATTGTTATTTATAATTGTCGTCGGTATAGCGTAATTTGTGGGTCATTCATTTATCGCATAGCGATGATTGGAATTTACAAAGCATGGCCAATCTTCGGGGCGAACGTGCACTAGTTTCGAGTAACCGCGCAAGCCGGAGTGCCCAAAGGCTGCGAGTGCCGTGAACGCGATAGATGACTTTTCATGCCCTTGAAAATTCGTGCCTGGAAAACGCGAAACCCCGTCATTTCGTACCTTCCGACGAAATTGTTCGAATAGTGGAACTCAACGAAATCCTATTTTATTCATTTATTTAATAACTCACCGGGGAATCCATTCAAAAAAAAATTGTTCGCACGTTTCGTTTAGTCGGAAAAAAAATTACAAAAAAAAATCATTAAACAGTAACTATTTTATTTTTTTTGCCACAAATAGCGAAAAAATGTTTTTATTTTTCTATAAATAGTAAAAAAATACTGTATATTTATTTGCCATAGATAGCAAAAAATAGTGTTTGTTTTCGTTCGTCCAGGTCTCGATTTTCCGCGTGACCGTCGCGTTCTCTAATCCCTTCGGTCCTTCTCGATCGAACAAAGGAACAAAAGAAAGTCTCCGGGCGCCCCGCGACGAGCGTCCCCGCGTCTCGATTGCGGAGCACGAAGGTCGCCGAAAGGTTCAACGAAAATCTTCCCTGCTTAACGGAAATGAAAAAAAAAAAACTTAAGATAAGAAATATACGAAACCTTTTAGTAAAACAAAAACAGTAACTTTTTCAACCAAATGCGTCCCCCCCTCCGGTCGCGTCGTCCCTTCGACCGCGACGCCTCGGTCCACGCGGTCCCGGCCTCTGCCTACTGTTTATATCGCCGATCCTTCATGCTCGGCGCTTCAGTCATCCGTCGGCCCCCGGCAAGCGCGCTTCGGTCCCTCGCTCTCGCGCGCTCGTCGTAAACAGTCGAAGCTCTCTCATTGCGTGCCGCAGTGTCATCGATTTTTTTTCTTCCCATTCTCCCATCATTTATTCATGGGGTTTCGTCACGGTGCTCGAATACTGGTATTATCACCGAGATAAGCGTAATACACTTCGTACATGCATAAAAAAAACAGTTCGTCAAAATAAAAAAATGAAGTGAAAAAAAAAAAAAAAAAAAAAAGAAACATTATCGACTACGATCGTTTTCTCGATGCGATCGATAGAGGAAAGATTCGTGCGCGTCCATTCTCGCGCCGCATCGTTTTCAAGGTCACGATAGAAAAAAAATAACAAACGACTCTTTTTGGGTAATAAAATTTCTCGAATGAACGTCGATTGAAGAAAGGGGTAACAAATCGTTCGTCACCGATGTTCGTCGATGCGAACTCGCCGGGCGAACGATGAACGGAATCGCGGGCACGTCGTGCTCGAAAGCACGTGTTTCGCGCGGCGAAGTCGCCGATGCGGCTTTTTACACGCGCGTCGCGTCGATCGCCTCGACGATCGATGTGTCCGGCGCGCTCATGCGGCACTGTCGCGAGGCGATCGACACCGTCAACAAAACGATTGTCTGGGAAAAATCGTTGTTCGCGATAACGATGCCGGCGAGGAAGTTTCGCAAGACGACGGAGTATTATCATCCGATGGATCCGCGTCGCGAGAGACAATTGTCGAGGGAGAAGCAGGCATTTCGGGAACTCTGGAAACGCGAAGATCGCGACAACTGCGAGGAGCCAATGAGCGATCGCGAGGAGGACGATTGGCGGAGGAAAACTCGTTGCGACGCGACCGAGGAAAAACAAAGGAAAATTCGTGGAAACCCGGAAAAAGAGGGGGAAAGACACGAGGATTGGCGGGAAGGATTGAGGGGCGAATCGGCGGGAAGGAAAAATCGCCCACTTTGCGAAAATCCGGAAAGACACGACGATTGGCCGGAAGAATTAAGAGGCGAATTTGCGGGAAAGAAATGTGAAAATATTCGGGAAAATACGGGAAATAACGAAGATTGGCTGAAAGAATCGAGAAGCGATTTGGCGGGAAAAAAAATTCGAAAAGTTCACGAAAATCCGGAAAGAGGCGTAGATTGGCCGGAAGAATTAAGAGGCGAATTGGCGGGAAAGAAATGTGGAAAAATTCACGAAATTACGGAAAGCAACAACGATTGGAGGGACGAATTCGACGGAGAATTGGCGATGAAAAAAAAAATGAATATTCACGAAAATGAGGAAGAGGGAGATGACGATTGCGAGTGCTTGGGAATCGCGACGAAGGCGCCGGTTATGATAATAACCTTGGACGACGACAATGTCGATGATGCGATGTTATCGAGTACCGAACGAACGAGCAAGAAACGCGGATACGAGGACGATCTTGTCGAGATGGAAAAAAGCTTGGAAATCGATTCGAGGTAGCAATAAGAGCGGGCGTTGATAAAAATGTTCCTTTTCCATATATTCATTCATTTTCTTATCTTCGTTGCGTTTTATGAATGAAGAATCTATTACGCGATATCGCGAAGATCATTGTTATGACGATTTAGTGACGAGCTTTTTTTTTTTTTAATTTTTTTTAATTATCAACGAGAGAATTCTTATCGCGCTAGAGAAACAATAAATGGGACGACTGAATTTTTGCGAGGGTCAGTGAGCGGAAAGAAACTTCTTTTGCGCGATGTTTCCGTAGATCGAAAGCGAAAATTTTTTTAAATAGAATACTCATTTTTTCGAACGTAAAGGCAAAATCCGAAAATATTGATGACATTTTTTTTTCGTTTTTTTTTTTAATCGAATATTATTATTTTTATATTATTACTTTTGTCCCTTGGGACGAAAGTAAATAACCTCACATTTCATAGTTCGTCCCGCAAAACTGCCATGAAATGCGCCGGTTTTCCGTGCACTCGTAAAAAAAAAGTATGGTGTGCAACTCGGGCCGAATTGGCGATTGCAACTCGCGTGATTGCGGTCGAGCGAAACCTCACACTCGTAGCGATCGCCAACTTTCGGCCCTTGTTGCACAAAATACTATTCATCGTTATTTGAAATTTCATCTTTCTAACGTCAATCGTGACCCGCTCACGAGGCGCGATAACAGAGATCAATTTGCTAAACCGACTGGCGGCAGAATTCCGTCGTCAGTCAGGAAGAGCTCGTCTAAACAAATGAAGATGTCGAGATATTCTGGAAATAAGAGAAAAAAAAAATCGATCGTTTTTTTTATCCACATTTTTTATAAATTCATTTTTTTCACGATTTTTTTATCATAAATTGAGTTTGGAAAAAAAAGTCTACGGTTAACATTCGTTGATTTGAGCAGTCTTGAGCAAAAATTGATCGCGCTCGCCGAGCCACTATCCCCGCGCGTGTATCTGCATGTGCAGCAAAAATAGTGCCTTGTCGACAAACGATCTCCTTCGCGAGACAAAGATTGTGCTTCTCAAAGCGCAAAGTTCCGCGGCTTAGACTCAACAGAGGCGAAAATCGATCGAAGACAGACAAAAACATATTGGCTTTCACGAGAGAGAGAACTTAAAAAAAAAAACTTTCAAATTAAAAAAAAAAAGTAAATTTTTTTTCAAGGCATTTTTTTAATAATCAAAATTGAGTTTATCTGTTCACAATTTGTTGATTTATTATTCAAGAATTAACGTGGAAATCAATTTCACCTTATAAAAAAAAAATCGTCTTTCTTTACAATTTACTGATTCTTTACTGTATTTATTACAATGATTATTAACAAGTTAAGGAAAAAATGAATTTTTCTGATTTTTCATTGCCTTTTTTTGTTGTGTCATTAATTTATTCAAAACTTTTTTTTATCAATATTTTACAAAAAACTTTTGTTTCAAACAAATCGCAAATACGATGAGAACTATGTCGTAGAATTAGATTGCAAGTCGAAGTAATTGAATTAGACGCTTGTGAATTAGAATCAAGCAGAGGAAAAGATCGCAAAGCCCAGCATCCAAGGAGAGAAAGTAGAGCTGCGGTAGGGCGTTATCGAAAAGACACAATGATACGAGCAAGCCGGCTACAAAAGTGCGTAGTGCAGGGCGATAAAGGAGGAGAGCCTCGAGAACTGCGGTTTTGCAAGGCTCTCCTTACTCTCGTCCCTCAAAACGACTGGGCTACCGAGAAGCTCGAATCTTTTACGTCCTACAAAATCTGCGGTAACTATAAAAACGACCGAAGATCCCGACAGTTTAGGCCTCAAAGTTTTAGCCCTAAGAAAAAAATTTACTGCCCGTAACAAAAATGCATGAGTACTAAAATTTGCCGAATGGAATATTCGCGAATACTTTCATTGTTCAATTTTATAGATCCTATACAATTTTTTAAACCTGCACGGTTAACCCCAATAAAAAAATGTTCTAGAAAATTATGAATGTAATATTCGAAAATATTTCAATTTTTTATAGACCTTAACCGCTTTTTTAAACTTGAACGTTTTGGTCCTTATAAAAAAATTAGCTGTCCTCGACAATGTGCGTTAGTACTAGAAAACTATAAATGGTGATATTCAGAAACATTCAATTTTTTTTATAGATCCTATCCGATTTTTGGAACTTGAACGTTTTGGCCCTTAGAAAAAAATTTACTGTCCTCGATAAAAATGCATAAGTACTTGAAAAATTCAAATGTAATATTCGGGAATATTTTCATTTTTCAATTTTATGGATCCTATTCAATTTTTCTATTTTCCAACTTTCATTTCTATAGAATGTTTTTATTGTTTTACAGTTTTATAGCATTTCTTTCTATTCTTCTCAAATTTCCTTACAGAATATTCGAAAAAAAAAATATCGGCTTGCAATTTTTTTAAATTTTCGACGAATCAATTATGATTCATTCATTCACAATGCATCTGCTCTTCATCTTCCGCTCGGTCCTCGCACGATGCTGATAACAATAATAGTTCGATAAAAAAAGGTGAAAGAAAAAAATGCTCATTGCCAAGGCTGACTCACGCAGGAAAGAGATAAAAAGTCTTGCGCCTGCAACAATTCATTCATAATTTTTATACATAAAAAAAAATATGTTGCGCAATAGATTCTTCGTATTTCGTACCGGGATCGAGCGCATCGATGATCTAATGGCGAAAGAACACTTCGTTCTGCGCCTTATCGTCGACAAACCGTAAATAAACATATCAAGATAGTGGATTGATATTTGACATATTTCTTTCAAGATTCTTTTGCAATTGATAATCCTTAATAACTAGCTTCGTTCTCGGATACGCGTGAGTCACTTCGAGTTTTTATGGATATTTCATGTGTATACTCAGTATACGGCTTTATGAGTCAGAAGTGGAAAAAAAAAATTAATAGCAACACCCTGAAAACGCATTCGACGCGTGTAAACATTTCCACAATGGGGCCCCCTGTTTGCGATGGGCAACGAAATGAATATGATTATTCGATACAGCACGCACTGGGAGGAAACGTTTTTCGTGCGATAGCTGGCGTCTCGCCCTCTTGCGGGTCGAACGACGCTACAGGTGTTTCTACACATGACCCTCATTTTGTTTAATTGAACCATTTTTTTTTTTATCTTTGTATTTTTTTCTCAAAAAAAAAAGTTGATCCGAAAAGAGCTACAGAAAAAAATGTATGAAAAAAAGGTATTGTTACGAGTACATTATTAATAATAATAATAATAATAATATAAAAAAATTATAATATATTATATTATTATTATTTTTTTATTTTATATATATTTTTATTATATATATAAAAAATGTAGAAACGGAAATTAATGTATCGATACTATAAGTTTTTTCCCATGAACCACATTTTTAAATGACTCAACGTTGCATCATTAGTTCCGACAATTTCCATAATGTGCGAGCTATGTGAGAAATTTTGATGAGAAACGCATATCGCGTGATTGAGACTCGAAGGGCTTATCTTCCTTTTTCACGATAGTACACGGAAAGTATTGAGTTTATGCGAGTCACGCAAGTCACAAGCGTTCGAATGATACGTTATAGAGTAAAAATGAGGGATGTTATCGGATATTCATGATGTTTCAATACCACGTCATCCGAAAGGGTAGAATCGAAGTCCGATCTGCATATCGAGAGAATTTCACGATTATCCTGTCGTGAAAGTTGGAGTACAAGAGATGGTATTGTTATTTTTTTTTTTATTATTCAAAAACTAAATATGGGTTTAGTGGGTTGGAAGAAATTCCCTTCCGAAGCCACCGGATTGCTGCGCTATTGTAGCATTTTTCAAAAACACACGTCACGTTGTTCAAGGATATCGCTCGCGTATCGTGTCTGATCCATTGTCATGCGGACGATCTGTATATGCACCTATTATCGATAAAAGGATGCCACGATAAAGGTCTGCAGTAATAGGGAAGATATCTATATTATAAATATTATATTAGAATTTCTATAAAATTATTTCTATAGAATATAGAAAATGAAATTGAAACCATTTTTTTAAATTAGAATAAAAAAAATTATTGGTTTAACATTTTTTATTAAAAGTTATTATTATTTATTAGAAACTAATGAAAAAAAATCGAGTTAACTAAATGGTCAATTCAAATTTTTAGCTTTTTCCAGCTCGACCTTTTTCTTCTCAGGAAAAAAATTCGGAGATAATTTGTTATTGTTCGTAAAAAAAATGCCTAACTCACCCGAGAAATCATTTTTGACGAGTTCCAACGAAATCGTGTTATCCAAAGGGGGTTGATTTTTCTGCGAATTCTCATTAGCATTCTCAACCGATGCCCGGGTCGCGTTCGACTGGTCGAGGAAAAAAAAATGCTACCCATTCCGCGCAACAAGATCGTACGCTAATACGCAATTGCACGAATAATTTTTGTCAACTCGCCACGCACGAGTCGTCGTTTACTCGCGCCAATAAGTCTTATTGACGACGTGTCTCTCATGTTTCATTTTTCTCACAATTTCCGGTCTCCAAAGAAATCTCATTAAACGAGACTCGTCTTCGAGACATATGCAAAGTAGTCAGAATTCGAGCTGTCGCGAATCGGCATTGTTCGGTGACACTTAAACGTCGAACCATAAATCATGATCGCACAGAGCCACATTCTGTGCTCGCGTAGCTTCGGAGATAATTGCATCCTCTTCGGAGAATCCGCGAAAGCATCGAGGCCCGCATCGGTCGCTTCCGGTGGAGTTATTTTTTTTCCAATCTCGAACGATCGATCGAGTCGAGTCTCGCGCAACATTAGTATTTAATTAACTTTATTTGAAAAAAAAAAATATTAAAATTATTACTATTTATTGAAAAATTATTGAAAATTTTTTTTTTATAAAAAAATTATTATTTATTGAAAAATTATTGAAAAAATTTTTTTCATAAAAAATTATTATTTATTGAAAGATGATTGAAATTTTTTTTTAATTAAGTAAATAATTAATATTCTTTTTTCATACATTTCTCCTGGAGCTTTTTTCAGCTCGACCTTTGTCTTCTGAGAAAAAAATTCGGAGATAATTTGTTATTCGAAAAAAAATAGCCAACTCACCCGAGAAATCACCTTTGACGAGTTGCATCGAAATCGTATTATTCAAAGGGGGTTGATGTTCCTACGAATTCTTATTAGTATTCTCTACCGATACTCGGGTCGCGTTCGATTGGTCGAGGGAAAATATGCTACCCATTCCGCGCAACAAGATCGTATGCTAATACACAATTGCCATTGGAAATTGTCCGGGGAACTTCGGACCCTTCATTATAGAAACAACATACCATTCGCCCGCAAGTATTGATCCTTTTCATGATTGCGGGTGAAGCGTCCGTTCGTTCCGAATGTAAATAAATAAATAAATAAAACCAATAAATGAATAAACAGACGAGTAAAACAGTCTGTTTGATTGATATTAATTACGAAAATATAATTAATATGCGTCAATATTAATTAATATTATTTGATTATTAATAATTACGACCGGACCAAACGATGTTTCGACCGGTCGAACTTCTTCGCATTTTTGCAATGCTTTTCTATTATTCGGTTGCGGTTGCGTTGCGTCATTTTTTTCAACTCGATAACTCGCGCCAATAAATCTTATCCACGACGTATGTCTTATGTTAAATTTTTCTCGCAATTTCCGGTCTTCGAAGAAATCTCATTAAATGCGAGTCGTCTTCGGGGACTATGCAAATTAGTTTGAAATTAAACTGTGGCGAATCGGCATTGTTCGGTGACTCTTTAACGTTGAACGATAAATCATGACCGCAGAGTCAAATTCTTTGCTCGCGTAGCTTCGGAGATAATTGCATCGTCTTCGGAGAAACCGCGAAAGAATCGGAGCCCGCATTGATTGCTACCGATCGGTCATTCGTTTTCATTCTCTTCGTGCGCTTCGATTGCATTTTATGGATAACATCCAGAAAATCTAATCCTCGATGAGGGCGATTAAAAAATCGGGAAAAATTCATACGTATTGAAATTTTTTTTTTAATTTCATAAAAAAAAAAGTTGCCGGGAAATTTCTTCAACAATTTTTGTTCTCATCAATTTGTTAATAACAATTTGGAATTATTATTATGCAAAATTAATCTTTCCGATACCATTAAAGTGCATGAATTTTTTCAGAATTTTATACCATCGAGAAGTGTTTGCAATTCAATTCCCAATTACTCTCAATTTCCTCGAACATTAATCGATAGTATAATCGATCAAATACCCCGTCTTGTAATCGCAGTTCGATATTCGACCAACGAAACATTTTAACACGTGCCTTCGTTTTTTCTCTGATGTTTCAGATCGTCAGTGAGCTCGGATCGTCAACGGGATTCTGTTCGAGATCGCTCATCGGAAACGCCGTCCAGTTTGATCGACGAATGCGAGTCCGTGCCGGCGAAACGGGCGAAAATCGACGCCGACGTCGTGTCGACGATAGCCGAGACTCCGGAGTTGTTGGACGAGCGAGTCGGCAACGCGGCGTTTCTCGTGCGCATTCCGCGCGCCGCGATAACGCTGAATCTCAATTCCTACGGCTCGTCGTCGAGAAGGAATCCTTCGCCTGCGCGAACCTCGCCGGAAATACGTCTGGCCGACTCGAGCGTGCCCGACCCGTCGCCGGCCGTCGAGAATCGAAGCACGAATGAAAAATGCGACTCCAGCACGGCGGCGAAAAAATTGAAGATAATCGAGGATCTGACGTGCCTCGATGGAACGATATTGACGACCGCCTCGCTGAAGAAATGCGCGAGAAGCGCCGCGCCATCGGAAAAAACGGCCCAAGCATCCGCAATAACGAGAAACTCCGTCGAAACGACGAGAAGCGAAGAAAAGTCTTTGGAAGAACCGGCGAAGAATGCCGTCGACACGAGAGACAAGGAAAATTCTTCGGAAAATCCAGCGAAAAGTTTCGTCGACACGACGAGGAGCGACGAAAAGTCAACGGAGAAGAACACGACGAATTTCGCGGGCGCAAAGCGAAGGAGAGATTCTTCGGAGAGACCGACGAAAAGTTCGATCGAGCCGACGAAGAACGTTCGCATACGAAAGAAGCTTCGCACGCTGTTCGGCAGCGAGGAGACGCTGACCGAGAGCGACGAGGAGCGGAGGCTGACGTCGAAACTGACGCCGCAGAAGCGTCGAAAGGAGTCGCGAATGTCGTCGGATTCCGGTGTCTTTCTGAACGATCTAACGTCGGACTCGATGACACCGGAGACGCACGTCAAGCGCGAAGACGAGAGCGCGATTTACGCCGATGAGCTCTTGAAATCGATGCCATCGCTGGATAGTGCGATGGTCGAGGCTGGCAAGGAAACGACGCCTCAGGAGGCGTTGCCGGACAGCAGTACGAGTCTGGAGGAAAAATCGTCGATACGGCCGGACTCGAGTTCTTGCGAAAAATCGATAATTCCGCTTGTCGAAATGAGCGCGCGGGACGTCTTCGATTCGCTGCACTCGGAGCTCGACTCGTCGAACGAGACGCAAATCTCGACGACCTCGTGCTTGCCGATCGTCGCGCCAAAGATCGACGAAAGTTTCGACGATCTCGAGAATCTCGTCTCCATGGACGTCAAGAAGGGATGCCGCATAATTATGGAGGGAAACAGAATAAGCATCCAAGAGGACGCCGCACCGATGGACGAGGATGCGATCAGTTCGTACAACGACGACGAAAATCCTCTGGTGATCGACGAGCGCGCGATCAGCGACGATTCCGAAACGGCACCGCGAGAAGTCGACGAATCCTCGAACGCCGAAAAACGCGACATCGTTGCTTCCGCGGATGTTGAGGATTCGAAGAAAATTTCGTCAGAATCGCAAATGCTTCGCGAAGAATTCGTACCACGAATTTCGGACCCAGATCAGTCCGTACTGAACACGTTGAACGTTGATTCAGCGCGCGAAACAACGGACGAGATAAGTTCTAGCGGAAAATCTCTGTCGGAAAGACAAAATCGCAAAGACGAATCGATCGATGAAAATCAAAACGATACTCTCAGAGTAACGAGTCCCGGTGCGACGGTGAACGAAGAAACGTCGAAGAACATTTGCGCCGAAATTCGCGTCTCCGGTGACGATCTCGTCGCGAACGGTTCGCATCAAAGACTCCTGATAATATCGGCCACTTTGGTCGACATCGATGCTTCGCCGCCGGAAGCTATTCAAAATGAACCGGGCGTCATCGTCGATGCGATCTCTCCAAAGAATCTTCCTGTTTTACTGCCCGCCGATAAAACAGTTACCGATACGCTAGTCGAAAAGTCCGCCAATGCGGCTCGCGACGCGAACGCAGAGATCGTTAAGGACGGTTCTTTCGAAGAGTTGAACCTGAACACGGTGCAAAAAGATTTCGCATCCGGGGACAAAAACAACGCAGCGAACAAAAAAGCTGACATAGCTGCAGAATCGAATCCTGAAAATCCAACCATTGAGCGGGTCGCCGAAGCGATAGGCGAGGAGCTACCCGACTCGGAGCTCCCGACATTGCTGGTGGAGCCACAGAAAACCAAAGAGATTTCGAAATTCCGTGTCCTTCATCCGAGCGAGCTTGGTTCCCGATGGTGTCCCACGCCGATCAACGCTAATGCGGCCCAATTGCAGCTTCAGCAAACCTCCGCGCCTCCAGCAACTCCTTCGAATCCGATGGCTCAGAAGTCGTTCGATCCTTCGATCGTTCACGCGGGCTCTTTGACGATCCAGCCTTCGTATCAACTTCCTCTGCCTACTCTCATCCGAACTGAACCCTCACCGCACCAGTCCAACTCGCCGCAACAACTTTCTTCGACCATGATTGCCCAAACCTCCCAACAACCGTCTTACTCTTCGATTCCTCAAGTTCAGATGCTTCCGGCCACGCTGCCCCAAACTCGTCAACCTCCGCTGTATTCCTCGATTTCTCGGCCTCCCCAGTGCCCACTGGCTGCTGGAATACGCGCTTTTGCACCAACGCCATTGGACAACCTGCAGAATATAGTTTCCGCGACTCTGCCATCGACTTTGGGCGTCCAAGATCTTTCGTACAAGAATTCGGCGACCTATCGTCCTGTCGATCGCAGACCATCACCTTCCAGTCAGATGGCAACTGCCCCGAGCAACTGGTACACCCGTCCGAGCGCGAACTTCCGTCAGCAATCATCGGCGACGGTGGTTTCGTCGAATCCGTATCCGACCAGCGATGGACGCTCGATCGGCAATCGGCAGTCGATACTGTTCAGGATCTGCGACTTGCTGCTGACCATGTCCCGGTATCGCGACCGCTTGGACACGGAGCACGAGATGTACAAGGTTTTCCAATTGCGCAGCGCCTACAAAGAGAAGAAGAAGATGTTGACCTTCGAGCTCGACAAGTACGCGACGCAACTCGGCACGCGGGACCGACGAATCATCGTCGGATCCATAGTTCAGTATTACGATCAGCTCATCGAGCCGGGCCAGCGAACGCTCAACAGGGACAAAGTCGCCAGAATCATCAAGGAGGACGCATTGATGGCGGCTAGTCCGTCGCCGTCACCGGCACGGCGTTCGCTCTTCACGGAAACGCAGTATCGGACATTGAAGGATCAGATCGCGATCTACAGAGAGCTGACGAGAGTGCTCTATTACCAATTGCTGGCGCAGCGCGAGGCGGTGGCACAGGCGGAGGCGGAGCGCTTGAGAAGCCTCGAAGCAGCGAAACCGAAGAGAACGCGCAAAAGCCGTGCGGCTCCGGCGCAAGAGAAAGTCGTTCAAACGACGGTCGCTTCACCCGTTCAGCAGATGAACTATCAACAGACCATCGATCATACTATCGAGACTATATTTCTGGAAGCGCTGATGGCTGAAAGAGCCAACGTTCCGGTTAACGTTAACGAGGGGACAGTCCAAAGAAGAAACGCCTGTGTTAACAGTGCCGACGAGAACGCTCGAGAACGAATTGTCGGTAACAATGACGCGGTTACTGCTTGCGAATTACTTCGTCAGCAGCTCGTTGCGACGAATTCTCAAGGTTACAATGTCGAAAGTAACGCTCGCGATAAGGGCATCGGAAGTAACGGTCGAGATAAGACCATCGAAAGTAACGTTCAAGTTCACGCTATCAAAAGTAATCTTCTTCGAAATGAAGCTATCGAAAGTAACGTTCAAGTTCGAGCTATCGAACGTAATCTTCTTCGAAATGAAGCTATCGAAAGTAACGTTCAAGTTCAAGCTATCGAAAGTAATCTTCGAAATGAAGCTATCGAAGGTAACGTTCAAATTCAAGCTATCGAAAGTAATCTAGGAAATGAAGCTATCGAAAGTAACCTTCTTCGAATTGAACCTATCGAAAGTAACCTTCTTCGAATTGAACCTATCGAAAGTAACCTTCCGAACGAAACTATCGAAAGTATCCTTCCAGAAAAGAGTGTCGAAAGCAGCGGCAACGATAAAGCTGACGAGAGTAACGTTAAAGCTATCGAGACGGAAGAAACGGCACCGATCGAGTGTCTATCCGAAAGAAGCAACTCGTCCATCGAGGACGGCAACACAAGCGTGTTGGACGTCCTGAAGGAGTTCGAGGTTCTCGACTCGATGACCAAAAAGGGCCCATCGAAGATTCCAAAAACGCGAAAAAAGGTCAAAGCTTCAACGGAATCGAAAAAATGCTCAAAAGAAACAGAACATGCGCGTCCCGAAGATTCCCCCGTTCCGGCGGCGAATCCTGCGGCTTCGGCTGAAAAGTCCGATGGCCCAAAGACTGACAATGCTGAAGAAGAAACTTCGCTTCCGAAGCCTGCCGAAAGCGTCGTAACGCACGGCGGATCTTCGCCGAAAGTTGCCGCGGTCAGCGAGGTCGTTGCAGAGAACGACGAAACTGCAAAGAAAGTTCCTGCGATAAGCGAGGTCGTTGAGACCAACGATGGATCAATGAGAGAAGTTCCTGTGATAACGATAGACGACGACGATGACTTCGACGTCGCTCCGAACGAGCGCGCTTCAGCGCGACACGGCGTCGACGTCGTCGAAAGCGACGAATTCAGTATTCTAGAAGTGAAAAGCATATCCAAAGACGTATTCAACAACATAGGAGACGTGATCGACGAAATGTCGTTGGCCGATCGAATGGAAAACGATCTTACGACCGAGAACGACGACGCGGAAGAATGCGCGGATCCACAAATCGAAGACAGCGATTGCTTCAATTGCGGCAGACAAAGCTCAGTCGCTTGCGAGCAATGCCGTTCGGCCTTTTACTGCTCGACCAAGTGCCACAAGAATCACTGGTCGAGGATTCATCATCTCGAGTGCAGACGCGCGTCGAAGATGTCCAAAGATCTGAAGAAATAGCTTTTAAGATCGATAGAAGAATTTTATTGTCATCAAAACTACAAATGTTTTCTTGTTAAATCTAAAAATCTCTGCGAAGCAAGGGAACAAAACCAAAAGCGAAATCATCGGTTTTTTTTAAGACAAGCTTAATCATAATTCTGTTGCTCTCTTTAGATATCGATCTCTCGTACGTTATATTTTAGTTAAGAGTAATTATTTTTATTTTCGATGTATAAGAGAAGGAGAAACACGAAGAAGAGCTGTACGAGTGTCGTACGCGTATTATTGAAGAAATCTTGGAGATTTTATTTTGTTGCTTATATATGTGATTTATTGATTAATACAAAGAGAAATGAGTTTATTATGTTAGCGATTGTGGTTTTTTATTTCCTTCGTTCCAAGAGATGCCGTAACCTCTCGACGCCAAGTACTTAAGCGATGAAAACATTGCAGTAGTGCATTGTTTTCACGATACTGAACTAATTCGCAACGTATGACGTTGCAGCGAGCCAACTCGTGACTCTCTCAAGGTCCGAAATATCGAAAAGTAGCGATGTGAAAAAAGTTCGAATGAGCTTAGCTGCGAGATCATTAGAGGGGCAGTTTTGCAGTTCTGAGCGCTTTATGGAGTAGCGTTCTAGTCTCTGGCGTTGCCAACGTCGCCGGGTTCGATTTTAGCTTCATCTTTTAATTTTTCTTGCTCTGCCCTGACTCGGTCTTATTCTTATGCAAAAATCTCAATGCATAATTTACGACCTCAAAGATCTAATCAAAATAATGAATCAGTCTATAAACAGTACCATTGCCTTAGGAAAACTTTGAGAAATTCCGAGAAATTTTCAGATGTTTTCGGAGAAATTTTCAGATGTATTGAGAGAAATTTTCAGACGTATTCAAAGAAATTTTCGGACTTATTCAGAGAAATTTTTAGACGTACTCAGAGAAATTTTCAGACGTATTCAAAGAAATTTTCGGACGTATTCAGAGAAATTTTTAGACGTACTCAGAGAAATTTTCAGACGTATTCAAAGAAATTTTCGGACGTATTCAGAGAAATTTTTAGACGTACTCAGAGAAATTTTCAGACGTATTCAAAGAAATTTTCGGACGTATTTAGAGAAATTTTTAGGCGTACTCAGAGAAATTTTCAGACGTACTCAGCGAAATTTTCAGACGTATTCAGAGAAATTTTCAGACGTACTCAGCGAAATTTTCAGACGTATTCAGAGAAATTTTCAGACGTATTCAGAGAAATTTTCAGACGTACTCAGCGAAATTTTCAGACGTATTCAGTGAAATTTTCAGACGTATTCAAAGAAATTTTCGGACGTATTCAGAGAAATTTTCAGACGTATTCAGAGAAATTTTCTGACCTAATCGGAAAAATATTTTCACCATGGGGAACAGTACGTTTATTATAAAAATGTATAGAATTCTTGTCACGAACTGCTCCAATGCTTCGTAAATTGGCAAACCAATGTCCCACTCGAAAACGATAGAATATTTCTTTAAATCGCTTTCCGTCAAATGGCGAGCGATTCAATCGAAGTGAAACTTTATCGTTAAATTCAAAGTATCGGCGTCAGCACATCCGTCGAGCATTTCCTAATCGCAGCATACGAAACGAGGCGTTTGCAATTTTCAGCTATGACCAGATCAAGTCGCATCGCTCGATTCTTACGTTGCAAATTCTTACACGTGTCGCACGTCGAATTTGCAAAAGGAACTGTTTCGAAAAACTACAAATGTATTCGCATTTGCCGAGTCGACTCGCTCGCTGATAAACTCGCTGACGAATGGCAAAAAAAATTATTGCAAAATTTGGATGAGGATTTTTTATTCAATTATTTGCAGTCGAAGCAATTTTGTTATTGCAAAAAAAAAATTAGGTAAATCAGTTGCTTCGTTGGATTCGATTTTTATGAAAACCTTTTTTACGAAAGAAAAAAAAACTATTTTTTTTTCATAATTATTTAGCGAAAAATCGTAATTTAAAGAGCTCATTCGCATCATTGGGAAAAATGCTATATTCAAAGTTCATTGACCGCTTGAGCGGCATTGCGACGCGCTGATGCGTGTATTTTGTGTCACCGACGCAACACAATACGTGCAATAATTTATTTGCATTGGCTCGAATAAGCTTTCGAATCAGAAAGGCAGGCAATGTTTTTTTATCGGAAAAATAATATTCTCATGGAGGAATTTTGCAAACGACGCTTAAAATAAAATCCGAAAGCTATGTGAGTAATTCGCATAATTTCTCAAAATATTATTCGATCTCTCCCCTTGTCGATGTGTTTTTTAAATAATTCCTCAGTCACGTTTTCCTATGTTGATTCCACTTACGATTTATTTTCGCATTTATCGATTGAAAAAAGTAAATACGTTTTTTTTCTTGTTTCCAACTCGCCTCAAAAACCAAATTATTATTATTATTATTATTATTATTAATTTATTATTATTATTCTCAAGAGTCAACATTTAATTATATTTTACCAATAAATTATTTTTTCCTCATTCAATAAGAAGACTCGGATTTTTTTTTATAAGACTGGATTTATTGTTGGCTTTTCTTTTCACTTTACAATCCAATGAATTATCGATATACTGTAATCTAGATAATCAGGATATTCTCAGCGTACTATGTTCAATTGTTGGTAAAGAAAATGTTTAGAGCTCATCCTCGTAACCATTGGGCAGAGCGTTGACGTGCGGGTTGTGGAATAATGTCCTCTGTCCGTCTCCCCAGGGATAACGCTGAAGAAAAAAAAATATATTAATATTATTTATTGTCTTTTAAACGCCACATGATTACAAGAGCGAACGTTTTTCGATGGGAGAAAAATCTTTTAAAAAATCAAGCATATGAAAAGTGCTGAACAGATTAATTTTGCGCAAAGACAATTCCGAAACGTTATCAACAAATTACCGGAATAAAAAATTGAGCAACAAATTATCCGAAAATCTAACATTTTCTCGTCATGAAAATAGTTTGTCAATTTTTCTAGAACTGTATGATTTTTTTTATGATTTTGATTATGATCTTCAGGATTTTTTTTAAATTTTCAACGCTTCAATTGTATCATACGCGAAAAAAAATCTGACAAAAATTCATACATATTCAGCAAAGTTAACCAATCATTTACAGAAAAAAAGAACAATTGTTATCCGGAATAACATTTTCCAGTCTTTTTCATACGCTCAATTTTTTTAGGCGTTTTCATCACATCGGAAAGCTTTCGCAATTCTCAATTATCATTTTTCAATCTTAGGTAACGTCGGACAAAATTCTGAACTAAACATTTTTCAAAAAATTTCAAATCCCAGAAAATTCAAACCACGCAACAGATTCAAATTAGATTCGATTCCGAAATGTGCTCCATAAAAATCTCTTTTTGGTTCATTGTCAGGACACAGTGTTATGCGAATATAGGGGCGAGTGGGGTGAAACGGCACACCGGGGCAGAATGGTTTTGGGGCAAAATGGGACAAAAAGAAATCGACTTCGATGAGAGTTCACCTTACCCCATTTTGCCCTAATTCTATCATACAGGGAATTCTATTTTACCGTTTCATACCATTCTGCTCTGGTATGCCATTTTGCCCCGCTCTCCACTATTCACAGATACCAATCGTAGATATACATAGAGATAGTATACATATATTTATTTGGCCCGTTTTGCCCAAATTCCATCTTACAGGGACTCTATTCAACCCTTTCATACTATTTTGTCCCGGTATGCCGTTTTGCCCCACTCTCCCCTAGTCGTAGAGATATAAATCGATAAAAAAAATACCTTGGTACGAATTCTGAGATATTCGTACTGAACGAAAGGAGGTCGTTCCTCGTGCTCTTGACTCTTGAGGTACCAGTTCAAGTGGCCAAGGGCGATAGCGGGTATGGCGACGAAGAAGAAGACCTTCTTCCACATACCAGCGGTTTCGCCTGTGAACGAAAATTTCCTGATTACGTAATTTTCTATCCATAATAAAAAAATGCAAAAAAGAAAAAATCAATAAATTTTTTTTTTTTTGTTCAAAATTGGAACAGTATCAGATTTTTTTTGGGCGAATACTCGATCGCTAAATAAAGTTGAGAAAATTGATTTTTCTTTAAGGTTACGTATTGAGTGGAAAATCGAGAATTTTTTTTTTTTTTTTTAGCGAGAAGTTCAAGTGCCGTTTTTTGGGCGAGGCAATTATCGGAGGAAAGAACGTACCAGGATTTCCGGCATGACCGTGAGCCGCGCTGGAAAATTCCCGTGTAAAGGCACGGCTGACTCTCCAACTCGCTGCCATTTTTGCCAATATTTTTTTTTATCTACCGATTTTTCTGTCGGAGTCTCGTATGCGCGCAGCGAGCAGAGGAGACTGGCCGCGGATCCGTGAAAGTTACGAGACGGTAGAGCTATTCAGTGAGACGAGCTCAAACAGTGTTCGATCGTCGCACCACCGTTTGCTCATCGAACTACTCATTTTTACGGACTGATGCTGTTATCCGCGCTCGGTAAGTTACCGACAGTATACTCTCAAGATTCTATCGGTATTGAGATTCTTGCTATTCATGCGGATCTCGAATCAGGCTCAAAAAATTCAATTATCGTCATAAATGTCGTTACTCGAGTGAAAGAAAAGATGAAGTTGAAATGATTGAAAATTTACAATTTCCCGAAACGGTTTAAAGAACATATTTTAGACCCATTTCGAGATCCGCGCGAATAGAAAAAATCCCGGTATTGAATTCTTTTCCATCGACGGTAGCTTATCGATCGAGCAATGAAGAAAACTGTTTTGCCGACCGTTGAACATGTAGGGCGCCATCCGACGAACGGCAACCGACAGTTTTCCACATTCTTGCGATTCTCCAAAGATGGACACATCGGTCAATCTTCACGGGGCTCCGTATCGCTCGAACGGGCAGAGGATGAAAACAAAAAATAATCGAAGATAAGGGAGGATTGTTGAGCCCCCGACAGAGATGGCGAGAGCGAGGCGGTCAGGCCGGTGGGGGTGGGCGGGGAGGGGGGATCGGGACACTCAGGACTGGGGAGACCGCTTGGTATTGACGCGCGGCGCGGGCCACGGTTGTGCCGCGCGCGATACCGCTCCGTCGCAAGCTCGCCTGTTCGGGAGATAAATACGACAACGAGTCCACGTACTCTCGCGTCCCTCGAGCGCGATAATTCGCTCGTCCCGTCGTCGTCTCTTCGCCCTCGAAGAAATCGTTCCTCCGGTTCAACGATGTCGAAAAATCTGTGAATCTCATTGAGCGAAAAAAAAAAAAATAACTAGAAGGAAAAAAAAGGCACCAACGGAACCCGAGTGACAAAGATAACGAAGATGGGGGGTGGGAGAGCAAAGACTACCAGTGAGCGGTGGGGTTGTGTGGGGTAGGTCTGGAAGCCTAAGCCAGCAGCTGGGCGCGATAATCGGGGCTTGAAAAGAGTAACCCTCTCGGTGCATCGACTAACACACACGCACACAAGCAAGCACAACCAAAGGCACCCACACACGCCCGTATGAAGGCGAAATCAAGACATGAGGACTGAGTTATTAGAATGAAGATCTAAAGATAGCTTTTACGAAGAAAATAATCGATCATCCGCCCGGGCTAATTATTTCGTACCCTTAGACCCCCCCACCCTACGATACCCTTCCCCCGGTCCATCGGCCAATCCGCACCCCCCGCTCCCTTCCCCACCTGCGTTTAAATTCGACAAGTGTTACAAGTCTCGCTCGTGGCTGATGCATTTCTGGATCAACAAGCCGGCGGGCAGGAACTACGGGGCCCGCAGATATCCCTGCTCCTCTTCCGCACCGAAAACACGATCTGGTAATAATGATTATAATAGCAACAATAACGAGCGAAACAAGTTTTTCTCTAAGGTAGTCCATGCGTAAGGCGTTCATTTCACGCAAATACGGAAATATTGCATTTGTCCTCGGTTTTCAAATAATAAGAGTAATAATAATAACATTCATAATCATAATAACTAATAATAATGGGAAACGAAAAACAGCGAAAAATACTGTAAAAGATGTCGAAAAAAAAAGCTTTCGTATGTTAATATGAGAAGACGGTATTTATTCGTTTTGGAATCCGAATGCTAATAAACAATTTTGAATTTTTTACTTTTTTTTTTAAACGTTAAGATTTTTATAATGTTTCATCGCCAAACATATTTTCCCATTTCCCATTGAAAAGAATTTTTTTAAATTGATTTATTCAAAAAAAATGTTGGCGGTTTATTTAAAAGAAAAATAAAAACAATAACAAAAGCGCGATAAAGGATTTCGAGAATGACAAATTCAATCCATGATTTTCGGTACAATAATAATATTGTTATATAATTATTATAATATAATCATTATTATTATTATTATTTTACTGAAAATCATTTGTCACGCTTTGGTTATTTTTTTTAATAAATCCATTTTTAAAAAAATGATTTTGAATGGGGCCGAATACGTGAAAAACAATTAACACTCTATCTGAGAAAAAAAAATCTTTTTTTTTAGTAATAAGAATAATCGTAAAGATTTTTCTCTAATGAAATAAATATGTTCATCCTGTATTTAAGTAGATAAATAGTTAACTTTTCCAAATGTCGAACTATCTTTGTATGCTCCATTTGCATGAACAAATGTAGAGGAGCGAATATTGGAATATTAACATTGTAATGTGGAAGTAGATACTGCACATGCAGGTCAACGGGGTCGTCGCGGAAGGGAGATAGGACCGATGGTAACTCCGGTTCACCGGTTCCAAAGTCTGAACGGACCACCGAACGTCCGTGTCGCTTATCCTGGCTCGAGCGAAGGAGCGACGCGCGCGCAAGCCCAGCGCCATCAACAACAGCAGCCGCAGCATCAGCAGGCGCCGCAAGTCCAACACCAACAACTCGTGGCTCACTGGATTCCCGATACGGACGAGGACACGAGAATACCGACGATCAACCCTCACCTGTCGCGAAGCTATCCGTACGAGGATGTAACGAGAAACATCGTTACCAGCAAGTAATTAAAGAACCGCAAAAGTTCTACCGAGAGGATTCCGTGGAACATGTTCTTCCTATATACAGGGTGACTCGCTTATTGTATTTCTCGAGAACGAATGCGGTCCGGTGTTTGAGTCGCGGATCGTTTTGAAAACAGGCAAAAAAAAGGCAGACACGTCGTTTCTACAGATTCCGAAGTAACGCAGACCTAAACCTCGATACAGGCAACCGTGCACAGACAAGTTCGTCACGACACCAACGCGACACATGGTTAATCCGACACACCACCGACTCGACCGCTAGCAGTTAGGAACGCCGCTAAAACCACCACCTAGCAAGTCGACCTTGAAACAGACCGAAACACGCACGAAATGAAACGGACCTCGAAGTCTGCAGAAACGACAAAAAATATGCCACATTTTTTTTTTTTTTTCAATTTTGTTGTTTCATCGGTGAAATTACGCGAAAACGTGAATTTGTCGAAAACCGAGCGTCGCGTAGATGATCATTCCCCGGATTTCTTCTCGTTGATCGTTAGAGATGGGCAAAGAAAAATAATGATCGAGATTTTTCGATCAGAAAAAAAAAAACATATTTCTTTGTCCATCTCCGTTCGGCGCGATATCGATGATTTTTGTTTTGTTGTATTATTCCAAAATTTTTTGCTCAACAGTAACGTGACGAACGCAGCGGCGGCCGCCGCGGCAGCGGCCGGCGGTGGCGGCAACAACGATCGACAGATAATAACGAACGAGACAACGAACAGCGCGGCCCTCAACAGGGCGGGTTTTCTGGATTTCTCGGAGATAAGCGACACAGACTTGGCGGGGTACAGATTGAGGTGCGGCGTTTGGATAACGTTCGTACTCGCCACGGGCTTCGTATCCGTGGCTAAATTTTATTTCGGCAATCGGGTAGGCTCGAGAACACCCATTGATCGATGGGGCGAATATGCCGATGGACTTTTTTTGCGCACCATTTTTCGAGGAGTTTGCAAAGAATGACCAGCGTCGGTAGATTCGGCAAACATTCCCGGTAGAACTGATGGCAAAATCCTACGGAAGGATTTTTTGGTAGATTTACGATTTACGAACCTGCTAGGGAAATTCCGAATTCCGGCAAGTTCCGGGCTAGAAAATCAACCAAACCGTATAGGCCGAGGCCTGACCTTTGTGATTATTCGATTCGAATTCCATCAAAAACGCTTACAATGATAACCCAATGAAACTTTCGCAAGCTCAGAGTCTCGCTGTTCCGTTCGTCGGCCTATTCGCCCTAGAATTCATGAACGCTCCACGTCGGGCGAAGGATTAATAGAAATAAATCTCAATCAAGTTGATTTCCTCCTCTCAACAGGACGCCGGTCTCGACATGCTGATATTCTGCGGCTTGCTCTTCACGCTATTGCTCTCCGGCTGTTTCTACTCGACGCTGTTTCGTCGCGCCCACAACAATCGTCGTCATCAGGAGCAACTCGAGCAGGAGGAGCAAATCGCCACTCTCGCCGCGGCGTTAACAATCAGAGATGAGAATCCCCGCGGCTTTCAGGTCGTCGGCCAAAATTCTCAGGCTCACGGCCAACAACCGTTGCATCTGCAGCTGCAGCTCCAGCAACAGCAACAGCAGCAGCAACAACAACCACCCCCGCCGCCTCCGCCGCCGCCGCCGCCCTATCACATCGCTATTCTCATACCGCCGCCAAATTCGCCGGAGGAAGCGCCACCGCCGTCCTACGACAAAGCCATGAACGAGGACTCGGCCAATCAAACGCGCGTCTTCATCTTCGCCAAAGACGAGGATAACAATTGAAGATATCCTCTCTACTTTCAATTGGCTCTTCCTTCCCTCGGCTTCCGCCCAACCGGAAACCATCGATCGGTGCGCCAAGCCAGTCATTATTCCAACCTTCTAAAGGTCGATTCTGGGTTGATTTCTTCGAATCCAACCATAAATCAATTTTTCCAACGGAGCAAATGATTGGTTCACGGTCAAAAATGGTAAAGTAACGTTCAATCGCACTTGACACTGGAACGGTTGGCTTTGGATTGACCCTTCTCTGTTTTTTCTTCCACTCTTTTCAATGGAAAAGTTTGTCTTCCGATCAATTTTCTTTTGTTCTTTTCTTTATAGCGATCTCTCACATTGACATTTTTTTGTCCGCGAAGGATTTCGATCTCGAAGATTGTCACGAGCGCACAGAAGAAATATGAGGTAGAGACGGAACGAAAAAAAGGTATTGCCGAGCCGCGAACGATTCGTCTCCGACGGCCTATCAGTCGCGTTTCCGAATTTTCAGAGCAAAGTCGCGCGCAACTTCCAAGGAACGTTCGTCCTTTTCGTTGTTCGTTCTTTCTTTTTTCCGCGCAAGTCGGCGGAAGAAACTTGGATGCAACCACAAGTGATAAATTAGAGAATAAGTACCATGTGTATTACAATAATCGATCGACGCACGTTAAATGAGTTCCAGGGGAGAGAAAAAAAGAGGTGTGTAACGTTACAAAGCGAAAGTCGATTATGTCTAAGCGCGAAACTGTACAGACACGCTCGAGCGAATAAAGGTCTTCAACGTGTTTCTTTTTTTAATATATATATCTATATTTATGTGTTCAGAGCAATCAACACAAGTTTCGAACTCTTCTTTGGGCGTCACAAAACACTGCCCTTTTGTTAATTTTTCGCAGAAAATTAGGGAATTCTAGAGGAATTTTTTACAGAACACTTTCGATTGTTCTACCAAATTTCGATACTGATAAAACAGATTTTTCCGGTCGATCAAACTTGGAGAGATTTTTCACGGGTAAAAAAAAAGTTTTTTCGAAAACTAAAAGTTTTTCTGAAAGTTTCTCTAAATTATTTTTTGATTTTTAAACTCTTTACAATTTTGATCATGATTTAATATTAATTAACGAGTCCGTACAAAAAAATGTTGCATTTCTGGTGTCTCGTGTATTAATTTTACAAAAAAAAATTAATGAAAAAAATTAAAAAGTTTGTTTTCTCAAAATGTTGTTCCGACAAAGTTGCGATTGTCGAGAAATTTTCGACAATTTTTCGCCAAAAGACAAAAAAACACAATTAATCGACTACCGATTGATGAAGAGTTCGAAACTTACTCTGAATCATTCTCCGTATGATATATATATATATTTTGCGCTGGAAAAAGATTATATCATTCAAATGGTCAGTGTTTTTCTCGTCGAGCATTGTTCTTCCGTTCTCCCTCGCAAACGATTCATTATCATTTTTTTTCGGAGAGCACGGGGCGCCCAACGAACGCCGAATGTGTTCTCGCGTTGACATCGGAAAGTGTAAAAAAAAAAGTGTTAAACAAAATAATTTTGGCTGTACTTGATACCCAATATTTTTTTATTTAACGACGAAATATTTTTTCGAATTATATTCGATACTCGAAATCTCATAATAAAATAAAGTCGTGAACAAAAAAAAATGTCGTAAATGATCTTAGGTAAAAAATAACGAAATTAGCGCTACGATCGCACATTTTATCGGTAAATTGCAAAAAATAATAGAAATTGCACCCGGCCATTTGAAAAAAAAGTAACAAATTTTTTACGCAAGATTGCTCTTTTGTAAAAAAAAAAAAAAAAGTCTTCGCCCAAAAGCGCCCCATGCTCTGGAAATCATCTCGAAATACACGATAAACGCCGATCACGCGTGAGACTCACATTTTGCTTTCTTGTTGTCATTTGAGATTTTCTTTTCGTCGATCATCCAAAAAATAAAAACAATGTTTAGTTTGGACGTCGATTCGAAGGACAAGTTAATAAAAAACATTTACACGATTATTAAAAAGTCTTTGGATCATTTCAGACCCTCTGAATCTCGAAGAGCTTCACGTCCGTGTCGTACCAGATCGGTGGCTCGACGTTTCGTAGGTAAATCACGCCCCACATGTAAGTGCGAAACCACGCCGTTGTGCCGGCGTTAGCCTGATATCTTCTTATCAATATTGGATGCGGCACCGGCAATAAACCGACCAACGTGCCGTGCTGCAGGAACTTCAGGATCTCGCTCTCGTCCGTCAGACCCCTAAAAAGAGTTCGGTTCGTTTTAGAATTTTTTTCTCGTGATAACCATTTCGTTGAGAATGGAATGAATTGTTTAATTGATTTGGAAGTTGAATTTTGGTCGCTTCTTTTGCTTCCTCAAGAAGCTTTGTTTTGGTGGAAATTTTATTTTTTCGAGATTTTCATGAAAACCTGTTTATTTTTTGAGATATTGGGCTAGAATTTGGTACAAAGTTGAACTATTGTTAACCAAAGATCGGTATTGAATTTGGTCGGAATCTACGCAAGCGTTCAATTTTCCCATCATTTTGAATTTTTCGAAAAAAGTCTCTTTACAAAAAAACTACTATCAGTAGGAAGAAATAAATTAAACGACTATGGAACTATTAGATAAGTATATTCAATAAAGAAATAAAAGTAACTTAATAGATATGCGTGAAAAACTTTTCATAAAAGAAAGCTTCTTGAGGAAGCCAAAAAAGTTAATAAAAAAGTTAATAAACCGTGATAAGAGAAAAAGAGGAAGCTATATACCAATGTAATTAGCCCCATTTTTTTTTCTCTGTGCAGAAAAAAATCATTTTTTCTTGCGAACTTTGAGGTGACGATGCAATTTTCCAAATATTGATTAACCTGTGTGCATTTCGTTACTCACTTGTCGATACAAATTTTCTCTACTTGAGGCACGAGTACTTGAAGCAATCTCATGATAGTTTGCAACGGTAGCTTCGTTTTCCACTGATAAACCCAGTCGCCGGAGGGAACCCACTGATTCGCAACGACGTGATTCACCTGCTCGCCGACTCGAATTCCGCCCCTCTGAAAATTTGTGCATTTTCAAGAAAATGTTCTCCGCTTTCTTCAATTTTGTTATTTATTTTTATTTGGTTTTTTTCCCTTGTTTTCTCGTACAGAGAAATAATTATACGAAATTTTCTGGTGAATGTTAATGTCTTACCGGGACGATGGATTTCGGTTTTGCCGCAGCCACGGGAACCTCCGGTATCGCTGCGTCATCCTCCGAAGGTTCGTCTTGATGACCGTTGTCGGTGAGGGTGACTTTACCGATGTCCACGTCGACCGACGGACTGAGCGGATGGGCCGATTCTTTTTCCGTCATTTTTTCGATACCTGTTAGAAAAAAAATTATCATTAGCTTTTTTTCCAACATATAATGAAAGGTCGAGTACAACATTTTATAATATTCAATTTTTTAATTTCTATTGTAAAAATTATTTTTATCATTAATTTTTGTCAAATCTATCGATTTATCAATGAAATTTCGAGTTCATTTTTAAAACAACATTTTTATTTCTCACCCGGCGTTTCGAGAAGCGTCGCCTTGAGAGTTCCGGGCTCGGCGGGTTGCGCCGGGCGCGAGCCTTCCATGGCCGCCTCGCTGACGTTCTCCGTCGACGTGCTCGTCGAAGGGATCGGCCTTCTTTGCCGTTTGTTCAAAGATTTTGCTATCGTTCCACAGTCGCTCGGCAAATTCGCGAGGGCATGAAATACCTGGCGTTTGCGTATGATAGTGTAAACCAAATTACTGTTTCCGTCGAATTGGTACTGAAAAACATGAAATTAATATGTAGCATTTCGTTTACCTTAATTTTTTCTATCATATAATATTTTAGAGAGAACGGTTTGCCATAAAATATTTCCCAATGGACAAAAAATCTTCAGACGGAATTTTCTAAGAAAAATGATTTTGCACAATAATAAAACTTTGTGTCTAAAATTTGTATCTAATTTTTTGTTAATATTCGTTTTATAAAAAAAAATGTATATGCAAAAAAAAATATACAATTTTTGATATAATATACTATCGTTTATATTGTATTTTTTTTGCATGATTTTTCTAAGATTCATTCTTTCAGATTTTTATCACATCGAGAAGTCATCGAAATTCTCTCCAAAAATCGATTTTGGCTCGGAATATTTTTCTCCAACCTGTATTATATTGTTGAATATCTCGAGGAGGAAAAATACGAGATGATGATTCGTCGGTGCCGAGAACAAGAACCACGGAGTGCTGAAAGCCTCGAGAAGGTGAAGCAGCTTCGTGCTCGCTACCATCGACAATGTTTTCAGATAAGGCGAGACGTTGACCAGTATCGTCAGCAGACAGTCGAAGAGCGGCTGAAGTCTCTGATGGCCGGTGGTGATGATCTTGTGAAAAACGGTGACTAGAAGATCGGCATGAGTACCTTCGAACAGAGAAACATTTCAGAATTTTGAATTTTTTGTAAATGGTTTCACCGATTCTCATCTCGTTGAAATTACGAAAAAAAGGGTTTCGATTGAGTACATTTCGTATGAAAACGAATCGAAATTACCGGTAAATACAGGAATGTCCATGGGAACCGTAGCCGTGTACGGTTTGTTGAGTCGAACGCCAAAGTTGCGTTCTCCGCTCAATAAAAGCAGAATGAAGACACCGATATGCATGAGGCCGACTCTCGCTGGAAGAGAAACAAAAAAACAAACTTTTTCAAAATCCCACTTCATCGAATAACGCAGAATAACGTTGTTATCGGTCAAAATTACGCTGAACCTTTAAGCGCGAAAGAAAAAACTGTATCTCGATGACAATTTCGATTCTCCGTGAATAACGGATGAAATAGTGATCGAAGACACGCGTAAGATCAAAATTTCAAAAAATCTGTTTTTTGGCTCAGTATGGCTCAGAATCTCAGCTCGAATTCGCAGCGATACATTTTTCGTGGGCGACTCACACTGATCGGCTCTCGAGTCATTGAGATGATACAAAATCGGCACGAGAACGTCGAGCACGTCCGAGCTCTTCAGTACGTAGTACAAAAACTTTTTGTTGTAATCGCACATCTTCCAGAAGAAGACGAGCAGCTCCTGATGGAAGTGCACCTTCTTCGTGGAATTCGGCAAGTAAGTCTGCATCATCGGATTGTTCAATAGCCAAGTGATGCCTTTCAGGACGAACTGGAAGTCTGAAAGTTGCAACGATTCGAAGATAAAATATATATCGGATAAATTATAATTGAGTAAATTAAAAAATGTTTGAAAAAAAAAACGCGGTAAATCGACGAACTGATGTAGATAGTTGAAAAATATATTTGGGACGTTTCATAATCGTTCGCGATTGAAAAAGCATTATTTAGGTATTGCTTTATTCGTGCGATGTTTTTTGATTTTTGAAAATCGTGGTTCTCACCCTCGTCTCTGTGTATGCGGCTCAGATAATTGATGAAAAGATTGTCACCGACGGTGCCCTCCTCCGCCGATACTGCGCCGCCGCTCGTGTCGTGATCCAGCGTGACTATCAAAATTTGTAGAGCAACATCGACGAGGGGCTCGAGAGAATCCGTGAACAACAGATGATTGTAAGGTATACCAAAACCCACGGGATTGTAGGCGCAAACCGTATTTAGCAGCGACGTGAACATCGGCAGAGCGTGTCTGTAAAATGTTTATTGCCGGAAATAACACGAAAGAAAACGACATAAAAATCCGAATTTTTATCAAACTTTATTTGTATTTTTACTATTTTGCTTCATTTCAATTTTTATAAAAATATCCATTTTTTTCGTACTCTTTTGAATAATTTTTTTATGAAAAAAAATCTTGTTTATTTATGTTTGAATTTCATTTTTTAAAGCAACAAAACATTTTTTTCAACAGCTTAAAAATTAATTTTAATGATAATAGTAATACACTGTTAAAAAATTGCAAACGTCCTTTGTTTTTGATTTTTTTTAAGGAAAATGAATTTAAAAAAAATGAAACTCACCGATTCTCGGCACTGGTTAGATGCTGAATCCATCGATTGGGCGTCACGGAAAGATCGCTCGGTGGATTGTACATAGTTTCGCTGAAGCACGTCAGGAGTAGCTTCAACAATTCGGTTCTGTTGGAATCCAACGTGGGATAACGCGGTGGTGAATTTGCGAATCCCACTCCGGCCTCCCAAATGTACTCGCAGCTGTCTATCGACTGCAGTTCCTCGGCCTTTTCCTGCGTTACAATTAATCCTTTCGTTATTTCTTAATTTACATTCCATTAATATATTGAGGGAAATTTAAAAAAATTGTTTATTATTTTCATTATAGTCGGGAGACTATTTTTAGTATTTTTTTCTTTTTTCGACGATTTTTTTTCGACAAATTGTAATTCGATGAATTATAGTTCGATAAATTGATTTTCGACAATATGCCCGCAAATCATTTGCGTAGACTTTTTTTCAGTCGGCAGTTCTTGAATTTTCATTAAAAATATCATCGCCTTCGCCCGAAGGTAAATGAATTTACAGACAAAAGAACTAACTTACTGGACCAGATTTCTTGTTAGCCGCCACCGTGAAGTCGGGACAGAAGAGCAAGTCCTGAAAGATGAAAATAAACATTGTTACGTCCTGTAACGTCCTTTTTGGCAAACGTCGCGAATTTTCAAACTTTGTCATATTTTTACATTCATCGAATAAGTCGCCATATTCGAGACGGAGAATCCATTGCGTATTTAATTCAGAAAACTACCCCTTCGCGGTCCAAACGCCGAGACATTTAAAACGTTATTTCTGATTTCGGGCAATCGCGGCGAAAATTCGAAAAAATGTTGAAGAAGAAATTTTCTCACGCAGAGAGCATTCAGCAGAGAATGAGCGAGCGGCACGCTCTCGTCGTCCTCCTCTTTGCCCGGCAAACTCGACCAGAAGAAGCCCTTCCAGTCCGGATCCTCGAATATGTACGGCAACAGCCGCGTGAGCAATCTGCAGCAATTCAAAACGGTCTGATGCTCCTGCTGGGTTCTGCAACTGCTGTCCACGGCTTTGACCAATTTCTCGACCGCCTTGTAGCACAACGTCGCCAAATTCGACGGCGCCTCCTCCCGCAATATTCGTATCTCCGGCGCCGGTATGAGAGTGAATATGTCCTGAACGTTCGAGACATTCTCCGACCAAAATTGATCCCAGAAAGCATCGTCCGACGCGTCGATTACCTTAAAAACAAAAATTACCATTAAATTTTTTCTGTCTCAACAAATTCAAAGATTAAAAAAACTTTTTTTTCCATTTTTTGAAAATATTTCGCCGTCCATATTTTTTCAGAAAGAACCCGAAAAAAATGCCAATAAGATTTTATGTCCCGACAAATTCAAAGATTAAAAAAAACAATTTTTTTTTTAAAGATACTTTGCTCTATATTTGTCCACTTTACAAAAAGAAATTTTCTTTCTAGATTAGTTCTGCAATGTAAAAAATTAATTTTTATGGAATAAAGATTATTCATCCAGCAATAACACTGAAGAATAATAATAATAAATAATCAAATAAATTATTAAGAAAAAAAAAAAGCGTAACAAAGTTTCCAGAATGCATTTTTGCCGTCGTTAATTATCTTAGAACAAAAAATATTGAATATAATATTCTTGTTGTCAAAAATCTTGTGATACATTTTTAAAAATTATAATTTTTCTTTTCAACTTATATTTTCTTCTTTCAAAAAAGTTCAAAAATAATGTTAAAATTAGTTTTGCAACATAAAAATGAATTCTCACGAACAAAATTTTTTATCCGTCAACAATAATAATAACAAAAAAAAAATAATAATAAATAATAATAATAATAAATAAGAAAATAATTTATTGTACAAAAAAAAAGCGACAGAAAGTGCATGCGGGTTGGTTCGAGATCCGATTTGTAAGGTTAATTCGAAAGATAAATAAAGATTCGATTGGAGTACCTGAGTCTTCGACGTCAGCTGAACGACCGCCTTGCGGAAGTTCAGTTTCGTGTCGGCGTTCCCCATGACGCGCGACTCGAATTCTATTATTATTTTCGTCTCTATACTGCGTCTCGCGAACGAGATTCGCCGTCGATTATTGACGCTCGAAACGGAGACGGACCAAACATAAACAACTATGATCACTGACTTTCGTCGGGATTATTATAGTTTAAGGTTGCCATTTTTCGTATACTGACATATTGTCGCTCACTGTCGCTCGATAATACTGGCGCTCTGCGCGTCTTATACTACGTGCACACGCGGGGGCGGAAGAGGAAGGGAGGGGGCAGAAGGCGATGCGCGCGCCACGGCGCGGCCGAAAGCGACGATGATCAATCCTTGAAAATGATTCGAAATGATCGATTCTCGAAAATGATTCGAAATGATCAATCCTTGAAAATGATTCGAAATGATCAACTCTTTGGAAATGAGTCGAAATTATCAATTCTCGAAAATGATTCGAAATTATCAATTCTTCGGAAATGATTCGAAATGATTAATTCTTTGGAAATGATTCGAAATGATAGATTCTCGAAAATGATTCGAAATGATCAATTCTTCGGAAATGATTCGAAATGATCAATTCTTTGGAAATGATTCGAAATGATACAAGAGTAATCGCGTTTATACGCGTGAACAGAAAAACGCTTCAGCTGTCGCTGCTGGTCAGGCTCAGTCTTTTTTCGGAATGAGAATTTGCTTCCGTCGCTTTTCACCGACCCGCGAACGCGAAACAAGATCGCGTACCCTTCTACTTTCTTTCGCAATCCAGCGACCGAACGAGCCCGCCCGAATCCTTCAGTAGTCTCGATTTTTCGTCCGATTTCTTGAAATATCACAGAAAACTGCGGTTATCAAGCGTTTAAATGTCCGCTTATTCAACGATAATTTTCGAATCGCCAAATGTACTGAAAACATTAATTCCCACATCAACACGATATAAGTTCAGTGCGCTCGTTTAAAAAACGTTCCGCTACGGCAGTGATAGGCATCGCGGGATCCTATTTTGCTTTCATTTTTGCATTTCGTCACTTTCGAAAAAAACCATTACAGTTTTCATTACCGACCGAGCTCGGAGCAGGCGCGCGAGGAAACGTGTGTCACTGCACCTAACCTAACTCTATCGAAAAATCGTACGTCGAGAAAGTTCATCAAACGCGACAAAACAATCGTTTAATATTTCTGTCAATTCTTCGCGACAAAATATTCCACCGATCTGGGTGTTATTGGAAAGTCTTCATTATCGACACGACGATATTCTTGCGTTTTGTCACGATGTAAATAAACGTGAGATTCAATAATTTCGTGTCTCAATAAAACATAACCTCAAACAACAAAGAAAAACGTCGGCCAATTGTTGTTACAGGAGAAAAAGAAAAAATAGTTGGAATATGAAGAAAGTTTAGTGGTGAAAGAAAATTGGAAAAAATTGTACAGCCAAAAAATGTTGCTGCTCGTCGAGAGAAATTTGTGCCGATTGAACATCGGTCTCCTGAGACAGTTCTCCGTCGCACTTGAAAGCACTCTCGCGCCTTCTCATATTCGCAATAACGATGCGGAAGAAATCGTTGACCAGAATCGTGATTTCGAACGATTGAGGAGCGAAACCGACAAATCGCTCAGGGTGGCGATAATCGGCCTGCCGAACGTCGGCAAGAGCACTCTGATCAATCGGCTCATAAAAAGACCGGTAAGTAAAAAACCATTCAACCATTGAAAGTACAAAAAAAAAATCGTAGATTTATTGTAAATTTTTGTAAATGTATTGTAATTTTTTTTTTACATTGTTGTAATTTTTTAAAACATGTTTGTAAGTTTTTTGTTATTTTTAAATATTTTTAGAGATTTAAAATTTTTTGCGAGATTCTTTGCATTTTCTTAATACAGTTTCTAAGATTTTTATTTATTTGAAAGAATTCTTTGTAATTTTTTTACGAACATTTTTGGCATTTTCGGAGTATTTTTCTTAATTTTTTTGAAAACGTTTTTCTTAGGCTTGTTCAAAATTTGATAATACATTTTCCGACAATTTTGTGATTTTTTTTTTTTTAAGTTTATAATTTTTACGAATCGTGGAAAAGTTCGCGTGAATTTTTTTTCGAGGTAACTAGTTCGTAAAAAAAATTGTAATTACAACTGTATAGGAAATATATAAATAGGAATTACAACTGTAATTCCTATTTTTTTTTTCGAATTATTTTCGCGGCAACAACGATTTTCTTACTCCTCAAAATTTTTCAGATTTGCGCCACCGCGGCGAGGGTGCACCTGACGAGATCCAAGGCGGACGCCGTTTATTCGGAAAATAAAACGCAGCTGGTTTTCATTGACACGCCGGGTCTCGTGTCGGCGCACGAGTTCAAGAAATTCAATCTGGAGGACAGCTTCAAGTCGGACGCGGCCGAGGCGATGGCGAGCGCCGACATCGTCGGCGTCGTCCAGGACGTATCGAACAAGCACACGCGGGGCGTGATTCACAAGAAACTCTTGGAATTATTGAAGATGTGCCGAGTCGGCGTGCCGTCTCTGTTGATAATGAACAAAGTCGACTTGATGAAACGGAAGAGAGAATTATTGGCTCTCGTGAAGTCGCTGTCCGGCGAACAAGGCTGGCCAAATTTCTCCGACGTTTTTATGGTATCGTCTCTGACATCGGACGGCATCGACGATCTGAGGGTAAATCGTTGAACCGAAAATTGTTTTTTTTTCTATCCAAAAAATGACGAAAAATTCGAAAAAGCATTCCAACGAAATAGAAGAAAAAAATTATTTATCATCTGATTTCGGTGGAAATTAAATAGAATTGAAGAGTCCTTTAATTTTCAGCGAATAGCGTTAGGAATTTATTTATATCAGTTTGCAGTTTAAAAGAACATTGTAAGTAAAAAACTTTATTGATCCCTTTGCAGAATTATTTACTGGATTCGGCAAAACCCCGAGACTGGGACTATCCGGCGAACGTCGTGACGAATCAACCGCCGGAGCGAATAATCGAGCGATCGGTGCGCGCGAAACTGATGGATTCGCTGCCGCAAGAGATTCCGTATCAATTGAAGGTAGAGATGGAGCACATGCACACCCTCGAGGATGGAACTTTGAGCTGTTTCGTGGCCGTCGAGTGTCCCGCGGAAAGAATATCGAAAATCGTTCTCGGAAAGGGCGGACACCGGATAAGAACGGTCGCGCGCGAGAGCGAGCAAGAATTGAGCAACGCCTTCAGAACCTCGGTGAGACTCAAAGTAGCCGTGAACTTCGATGACAAAAAATAATTATTGTAATTTAAGTAAGATTTTCTTTTTGTGTAATATAAATATCGTAATATTGCGAAATATTCGAAAATTTGTGGTAAAACAGTTTATTTCTCTACATTTTGCAGATACCCAATTCTAGAGGCGTTTGTCTCAAAAAACTGTTTTCATTTTACAATTCAATTTCCGAGCTTAATTTGTCAATTTAAAAAATCAACGCAAAAATATTACTTGCAAAATTTGCCCAGAAAAAGTGTCTAAAAAATATAATTCGCTCAATATTCGGGGAAAAAACGCCAATTTCGTAAAACTATTTAAATGATTTTTATGAAAAATTTATTTCGGACAATTAGTCTTTTTTTCACCGACAAAGTAATTATCAAAAATTCTCTTAAAAATCGTAATTTTTTATCTGCGATTCGAATGACATTCGATCGACGACCCGTCACACAATTCTCAACTTTGGTATAGTAGTTATAATATTTTTTTTACTCTTCACGCCGACTGCGCGAGTCGCGCGAGAAATTTTTTATCCTCGGCGAATAGTCGCCCGTTCGAGGAGAAATTTTCGTTGTTGTTGTTGTCATTTTTGTCGATGTAGGGAAACGCGAGATCGGTGCCTTCGAGATTCTCCGCGATCCACGAATCGGCATCGGCCTCGAGTTCCTTCGTGAAAGTGTCCATCCACGCGCCGGACTTTCCCTTTCTGACGAAGGCTCCCGGCTTTATTATGCCGCATTCGCGCAGTTCCGACGAATTGACCATCGGATTGTCGCGAAAATTTTTTATGTCGATGTAATCGATTAACTTCGATATTTCCTTGTCGCTGTAACTCTTGCCGAGGAAACGTGCGATCTTTCGAATTGCTCTTTGCAGATCCTGTACAACAACAACAACAATATTTAGAGTTTTTTCTTTATTTTAAAAAATTCCGTGGCAAAATTCGATTTACCCATTGCATTTCTTCGTAAAATATGAAAAGCATGTTTGGATGATGACGATGATTCCAGGCTTCTTTCAAATGCTCCCAGTAAGGACTCCATGGTGCTATAAAAAAATTTGATTTGCAGAAAGTTCGTCTAAAACAATTCGTCTAAAAACAATTCACCTAAGAACAATTCGATTAAAACCTTTCGTCTAAAAACAATTTGTCTAAAAACAATACGTCTAAAACAATTCATCTAAAAACAATTCGTCTAAAAACTATTCGTCTTAAACAATTCATCTAAAAACAATTCGTCTAAAACAATTCATCTAAAATAGTTCGGCTAGAAGATAATCCGTATTAAACAACAGATTTATCCTTTTTCTTTTGTTAAACCTTTTTATGCGGTACTGGCAGTAATTTCGGAACATACCCATAGCGTTTGGCAACTACAGTGGAAATATCAATAGCGTTTGTCAACTATACCGGAAATATCTATAGAGTTTGTCAACTATAGCGAAAATATTTGTAGAGTTTTTAACCATAGCAGAAATGTCGATGTGCTAGACGAATTGTTTTTAGACGAATTATTTCAGACGAATTGTTTTTAGACGAATTGTGTATAGACAAATTGTTTTGGCCGAATTTTCCGCAGACGAAAAATTCGGTGTTAAATAATTTCACGAGTGAATAAGAAAAATGGAGAAAATACATACTGAGATCGTTGCGGAAGTAATACCAAAATTCTCGAAAATCTCCCTGGTAGCCTTGCGTGAGTATAGCGCGATTGAGGTGATACCAAGAAACGGCGACGTCCTTTGGATTTCTCGCAACGTAAACGATCTGCGACGACAAAAAATAGTTCCCGTTTGAGTTATCTTTCGGGTAGAAAAAAAAAAAACGATAAAGCTTTTGAGAGCGTGAAGGCAAAAAAAAGATCATTGGTTGTATACTTTGCTACCGCTGTCCAGAATACCGGGCAAGAGGCTCAGCGGAAAGTGGGATTTGATGAATCTCGGCGACGAAAGCTTCTCCAACTCTGCGTAGCCCGCTTTCGAAATATCACGGCAAAATTTTTCTTTGCTCTCGTCGCCCGAGTTCATTCTCACGAACTCTTCCGTTACTTCCGGATGATTGAACATGCTGAATCTATTTTTTATAAATAATGCATAAACATAATAAAAAAATCACTTAATAATAATTGTTTGCTTATGTGTTTATCAATCACTAATAAGTAACTAATTGTAATTTTAATATCCAGAATTTACAAAAACATTATTGAAATTCAATTAATTGAAAAATTGATGAATTACGTTATAACTTTAATAATAATTCATGTAATCGTTAATCGTTTATTTAAGACATTTATTACTATTTGCGTAAAAACACGAATTTATCGAAATATAAACAAAAAAATTAAAAGGCGAGGGATTGTTAATTCAAATTTAACAATAAATTATCTTCGTTCTACTGAACGTAGAATCGATTATGAAAACCGCAATCCTTTTTTTCGATGATGCGAAATCAGGAATCAAAGTGAATATGAATATGAATTATTATTAAAAAGTAATGGTAATAATAATAACAATAATAAAATCAGTATGTTATTTATTACGAACAGAGTTTTGATAGTAAAAATGCGTAGAGAATGCATTTCCCATTTTACGGAAAAATGTTTAGAAAAAAAAAATTAGATCTTGCCAAAAGGGGACATGAGCTAGAAAATGGACTTTGTTGTGCTTTTTATCTTTTATGGAATTGCGAGCTCGTATTTGAATATTTTAAACACGCATCGAAGGTGAACTAATTGAACGGTAAGAGAAAACATTTTTTTCATATTATAATCTGTTCTTGAGGAATCTATACATTTTTTTCAATAATGAAATTGCATCATCGTCACACCCAGACAAATGATTACAAATAATTGATTTTATTTCAAAAAAAATAAAAAATACTAAACTGCAATTTCAATTATTCGTTCAATATTAATTCTTTTTTTTTTACTTTAATTTTTATATACATAAAAAAGGCATTGCTTTTTAAAATCTTATAGAGAATTTTTTTGTTCGTAGATTGTGTCAAAACCGTCTCACGGAATAAAAATTATAGTCTCATTTATTATTATTATGTATAAAAATGTTAATAACTATTAGTATCAACATTTTTTATTAATCAATTTTTATCTAATTTTCATTTTTATTTTTTTTAACTTAATTTTTTATTAATATTAAAATAAAAAACTTACTCGAGAAAGGGAAATCTCTCTGCCAAATGTCGGGTCTGTGCGCTATGAAAATCGAGGTCATTGGACAATAGCCAGACGAGCTCTTGGGTCCAAGTTGTTCCAGATCTCGGATATGACAGTACCCACGTGTCGCTCGGCCTGGCCTCGAACTTGTAAAAACCTTCGCCCTGCTCGGTGTAACGATGAGGAAACAAATAGCCTTTGTCGCCGACTTTCACCCATCCGGTGCGCTCGCCCTTGAATCTCTCCAGCATCTTCATCGTCAACTCGGCATCGAGAGCCTCAACTTTCGGCAATTCCTTTCTCATTTTTTCCATCTATGTACAATTTTTTTTTCCAATAAAAATCTTTCCTTATTTTTTTTGCGCTTCGACAAAATGATACTTCGACGAAATGAACACGTCGAAAAAAAAATACAATAGATATCATTTTTATATTTTAATAGAAGTTTCGTTTTCCTTTTTTTTTAAGAAAAAATTAATTATAATTTTTGTTCCTAATGAAAATCATTCGTTTTTCTTTGCTTCAACAAAATGATACTCAAAAAATAAATACGCGGAAAAAAGAATTCAGTAGACAGAATTTTTATATTCAATCGAAAATTTTGTTCTCCTTATTTTTAGAATAAAAATCAATCACAATTTTTTTGTTTCGAGTAATGAGTGGTCAAAATTATAGTATTGAACAGTGTTGGTTAATAAAATGGCCAGTCGAGTTTTCGAATCGCAATGAAAATCGTAGCACTTTTATTTCTTTAATCGACGAACATTTCTCTATTTGGGAAAAAACTTTAGACACTCACTGGATTGAACGATGAGACTCAAGTTTCCAGGATCGTTCGAATTACGCACTGTCGAGGGGCGTCGCGATAATAACGAAAAATTCGTTTTGCACTTTCTCCGTGTTATATCAGCGAGAACGAAGCTTCGGCGGCGCGCGAAAGAAAATCCGACCCGTTCGCTCGCGTCTATCGAACTGTCGTAACGACGTCGATCTTTTTCCCAGTTACGCGGAAGTCGCCGCGGCGTCCCCGCTCTCTCGAGTTTACCTGGAAGCGCGCGCGAGTGAAAGTCTCTCTTTCGCGTTTGGCCCACATAACTCATTCCCCGCCGCTTTCCGCTCGTCGAGATTCCCCGATTCTCGCGAGACATTCCGAATTCGTCGGAACTCGGTGATTCCAGTGCTTAAGCCTTTGGTGTTCATTTCGCGTAAGTTCGAGGAAATTGAGAGGAGTTGGGAATTGAATTGCAAACACTTCTCGAGGGTAAAAAGAAAAAAGAAAAAAAATTCATGCACAACAAAGGTACTGAAAAGATCAATTTTGCATAATAATAATTCCAAATTGTTATTAACAAATTGATGAAACAAAAAAATTTCAAAATTTTTTTTTCTTTGAAATTTTTTTGAATGTTTTTTTGTATGAAAAAAATGTGTGGACAATCGTAAGATTCAAAGTCAATTTGAAAATCTGAAAAAATTCATACTCATTCAGAAAAATTAAGGAATTATTTGCATTAAAAAAAAGTTGTATTACCGGGGAATTTTTTGAACAATTTTTGTTTCATCAATTTGTTAATAACAATTTGGAATTATTATTGTGCAAAATTGATCTTTTCAGCATCTTCGGTGTGCATGCATTTTTTCAGATTTTTATACCATCGAGAAGTGTTTGCAGTTCACTCTCAATTTCCTCGAACTTATGCGAAATGAACACCTCACGCATGGACTACCTTAAATAAAAAAAAATCGCGATAACGCCACGCAAATGTAATTGGCAGCATTTATTTAAAAAATCTTATCATTCATTGTTGCACAGTCATAATTGTAGGAACTTTCGGTAATGGGCACAGGCTTATCGATCTACTTAAATCTATTTCGACATTTAAAAAAAAAATGCACCACATTAGGATAATTAAGGAAATCTCAGTCTTCGTTGCGAATTCGTCGCAGTCATCGTTGCATCTTAAAACTAAACTATCGCGACTTGACTATTGTCGATGTTGCCTTTTTTCGGTTTTTTTTTTCTAAATCATTAGATTTTTATTGATTTGAGAGCGTGACGTCGTGAAAAAGGAAAAAAACAAATCCGCGAGCGAAAATAGCCGCCGCGAAAGGAACATCGACGAGAATCGAGCTCGCGCGAGTCTTTGATCTGCTCCTAAAAATGATTTTTCGATTATTCTGGTTCTTATGAGACTTTTTCCTTTGAGCGGTTATTCGTTATCATTGCTTCGCGAATCGCTGTAAACTTTTTGCAATTAAAATGAAAAAAAAAATTATTCAATAAAAATGTCGACCATGCACGAAGATAAATCGATTATCGATCGACTGTCATCTGCGTCGCATTTTTTTCGTCATTTTTACGAATAATCAAAAATAATGTTAATTTCTTTCACCATTCGTTCCAATTTTGTATAAAAAAGGAAAATTGTCGAATACAAGTTGAGATCACGCGTTAAGACAAATCGAATATCGATCGAAATTCTCACACGTTTTTTCATCAATCTTGTAAAATAATATTAATTTTTTTCATCATTATTAACTAAAAGTTTCATCGATTTCGAGAACGAATCGAAGAAATACTGCGAGAATAATCGAGAAATTAATTCTAAAAGTAATTATGGAAGATTTCTTGGCACTATTTTTGCATAATAATAATAATAACAATGCTAAAAAAATTGATCTAGTTACTCAAGTAATACTTTAGGCACATTTTTTTTGTTTTTTCAGGCACTGTTTTTGTTTTCGGATTAATGAGATTTACGTGCACGGAATAACGACCGTGTTTCCGATAATCATAGTCGAGTCTTCGATCTCTCCTGTTCCGTTGCTCGATCCCCCAACGGCAAATAGTCCGATCTGGCGCTGAGAATTCGGCGATATGGAGCGTTTCCCAGCGGAAGTTACTTTCTTGGTTCGTTGAATTTCCGGCGACAGCGACTCGTCCATGATAAGGCTGGCCTCGAGATCCTCGATTTTCGATACATTTTCGGCGGGCTTGCTTCGACTTCGTCGTATCGCGAGGAGGCTGCTCAGTTCGGGATTGGCGAGAAAGGCCTCGCAGCGCTTCGTGTGCATCTTCATGTTGTCGTGACGATTGAACGGACGATTGCAGCCCGGACAAAAAAATCTAAAAACAATCATAAAAATTCGATACCAGAAAAAATGTTGATTCGTTCGATCGGAAAACGGGGAAAAATATTTTTCGATATCTCGACGAAACAGAGCGAGGCAAAGTGCTTTAAGTACCGTACTTGAAGCTCTAAAAAAGGCTCGAGTACTTCCAGTACTGCCCAGCTCTGCGATGAAATCGAGTTTTAGTCAAAGTATTATTATTTTTTTTTGGATTAGGGAAGATTTTTTTTTATACTATGTTACCGCAATTTTTTCCGAATATTTATATTTTTCCATATAAATAGCTGAATTGAATGATCAAAATTGGAGAAAAAAAATTCACAGACTCACCTTTTTTCGCTGTGGACAGCCATGTGAGCGGCGAGATGGGATTGTTGAGCGAAATCCTTGCCGCACGTGTTGCACTTGTACTTTCTTATGCCCTTGTGCTTCAGCAGATGTTCCTTCAGTATGTGACTGCTCTTGTAGACGTTCGAGCAGAGATTGCATTTGTATTTTGCCGCCGAGTGAACCTGCGAAAATTTCATGAAATTTGACCGGAGGAAAAAAAACGAGTCAAGGATCATGAGAAATGATTTTTTTTAAAGATTTCGAATGAGGATCGATAACAATCATGCGCAGGATTCTCTCACGTTTTGGTGATTGTTCAGAGCCTTCTTCGATTTGCAACGCTTCTCGCAGACGTTGCAGATGTAATCCTTGGAGTGCACGTTGGCGTGATGCCTCTCGAGGGCCTCGCTGTTGCAGAGATATATCGAGCAGAGCTTGCACATGTTCGCCGCCTTGTCCTTGTTGTGAATGACCATGTGCGCCCGCATGCGACTCTTCGAGTAAAATTCCTTGCCGCACACGTGGCAAGTTATGTCCTGTGGTAAAAAAAAATTTCGATCTAAGTTTTGCTATTGAAAGGTATTCGATTTCGACCGTAAATCTACCGAAAAACCTATCGTGGGATTTTGCGACCAGTCCTGCCGGTGATGATTGCCAAAAGAAATGGTACCCTTAGAAGGCTTTCACGAAACAATCGAACACCTACGTCCAACCTGCTGGGCCTATTATTTTGACTATGATCATATTTCTTAATTAATTTATATTTGCGTTTTTCGCTTGATCCATCACAATGCGCGACGGCACTCCTTCTTTCTTTGCCACATTTTTTTGGCCCGCTCGTTACGCTTACATCGCGTGTTCATTCAATGGATAAATGTCAAAATTCTATGCCTAAATATGAACACCCATATGTTCCACGAGTTTTACCATTTTTTCGTAAAATTTTCTCGACAAACGTAAAGTACAAACATTTCTTTACTCGTATTTGATTAAACTTTTTACCACTAAGGCCATTAAATCGGAAGATAAACGGTTTTCAAACACCGGTGCCTGCACCTAAGTTGCTGACTAAAAATGGCCAAAAACGGTGATCCCCGAAAAGTAATTTTTTTTTCGCTGTTCTAAAGTATCTAAAATTGCACGATATTTCACACAGTGGCAATTACATCGATACAGTTCCAGGATTGGATAATTCAGGGTGTTCAATCGATAGACGACTGAGATTCGACGTTAAAGGAAATGCTCAATCATTGGCGGATGTTCAGTGATTGGACGGATCACCCTATCATGGTTTGCAAAGGGCAGGTTTGCTCGAAACTTACTGTATGAAATGGGCCCAGGCCCCGCAGGTTGGACGTACGATCGTTTCATGAAAACCTGCTAAACGTACTAAAATCAGCGTCGGTAGGTTTCTTGGTAGTTTTGGTAAACATCACCGGTAGGTCCGATGGCAAAACCCTTGGTAGGTCTTGCAATCGGTTTCGGAAAAATGATGGTAGGTTTCACGGTGCAGGAAACTGCTAGCAGTATTGTTTAATGCGCGAAAAGGCTGGTCTACCGAAAAAAAGGTTCTACGATTGCATCAACGAAAACGATTTACCTTGACCGGTTTGTGAGTCGACTTGTGATAGCTCAGGACTTGCCTACTGGAGCTACTGAAGTCGCAGGTATTGCATTTGTACGGTCTCGATCCGGTGTGAGTGTTCATGTGTTCCTCGAGAAGGAAGGCCGTGACATAGCGCTTCTCGCACAATTCGCAAGCGTAAGGCTTTATCTTGAGATGGCTCTTGCGAATGTGACAACGTATGTTGCTGACGGTCACCGTTGCGAAGTCGCAAGCGTTGCAACGGTAGGGCTTCATCTCGAGGTGGCCCCAAATGTGCACCTGGCACTTGTCCTGTCGCAGATAAGAGGCCTTGCATATCTTGCAACCGAACGTCTTCTTGTCGAGGAACACGATCTTCTCGCCCACCACCTCCTCGTCCACGACAGTCATGTCCACGGTGTAAAATTTTTCGATTTCCATCTTTTGCTCCTCGGTTATCAGATCCGCGATTTTGCCGAATTTCTTTCGCTCCTCTCCTTCCTCCTCCTCGTCGTCGGTCTCTTCGCCTTCCTCCAGCAATAACTGGACGTCCTTCTTCGATAGGGTCGATCTCGATACCCTAAGTTCCATTTTTATACCTTTCGTTTCCTTGATTTCGTTGATTTCTTTTGTTTCCTTGATTTCTTTGATTTCTTTGATATGTTTCGTTTCCTTGATTTCTTTGATTTCTTTCTTTTCCTTGATTTCTTTGATTTCTTTCGTTTCGACAACTTTAGCCGGTGTAATTTCTATCACACTCTTCCTCGTGGCTTTGGCATTGGAGATTTCTTTCGTCACGACGGCGTTCGTCGTCGCTCTCGAGGCCGAAGATTCCGGGCTCTTTTCCAGTCGTTTTCCAGCCTCGTCGCCGGCGATCGGACACTCGTCGGGCGTCGTCTCGTTTCTCGAGGATTTCGGCTTTTCCGCCTCGGGCAACGCCACGAACTCGCTCGGAATCCATACGAGCTCGTTCGACTTCAAGGAACTCTCGGACTGCTCGGATTTTTCCAATTTCACGATGACCGTGGTCGGTTTACTCTTCGGCGAGGAGAGCGTCGCTCCGGATTCGTTGAAGGACTTTCTCGGAACGTTTCGAGTACTTGCGCGACTTCGCGTACGACGATCCGAGTGATCGGCATTGAGAGACGAATTTTCCAAAGTTTTCGGCCCGGGCGATTCGATTTTTGTACCACCGTCGCTTTTCGCTTTGGCGCTCGAAACTGCGACGATTTTAGGGGCATCGAGGACATTTTTTTCGTCGTGTTTAATTTCGGTTCGAAGAGAAGATTTTTCGTCGTTTTTCCTCGTGAATTCGAGGACATTGTCTTTTTCATCTTGCGACGTCGTCTGGAGAGAAGCTTTTTCAACGTGTTTGGTGTCGATTCGGAGAGAATTTTTTTGGTCATTTTTGGTCGCGGTTTCGATGAGATTTCTTTGGTCATTTTTCTTCGCGGCTTCGACGGAACTGCTTTGGTCCTTTTTGTTCATCGACAATTCGGCGATGGCTCTGTCGGACTCTTTGATGCTTATCGACACATTCTTGTTCGTCGTGAGCGGCAGCGGTTGTAGAACTTTCGTGGCTTCGACCGTCGCCGATTGGCGCTTTCTCTTCCGGCTCGGGGTGAGAATCGGCGAGGAGTTTTCCTTGTCGGATTCCGGATCTTCCAATGTCACCGACGATGGCGTGCGAGCTCCGATCCTCGGACACTTCCTCGACTTCTAATTTTTGCAACAACAAGTGTATGAATTCCAATTTTTTCGTAAAAAAAAAAATGTATTCATTGCGAATGCAAAAACAGCGATTTTTTGGCAACTCGATTCAAAATTTTTATGCATTCGTAATAAATTATTATATAGTTCATAAATGTTCAACTTCTCGCTAAATTTCAACAAATCTCCAATTGTTTATATATTTTTTTTGCTCCGAGACCGACTATTCGTCCATACAATTCACTCGAATAGAAAAAAGAAAGGATACATTTTTTTTCCAATACCTTCGCAGCGACGAGTCTCTGTTGGGTCTTTTGGCAATTCTCTTGAAACTCGTCGATGAACTCCAGTGTGCCGATGCATCGCATGCAAACAACGTGGGACAATCCGTCGGTTTCGTTGATCTACAATTAATCCATTTTGAGAAAAGGTGGTCAACATTTTTTCGATGGTAAAAGAAAATTCGATTTTCAAGGCCGCGGCGCTTTCGGTGGAGAGGATTTTGGAAGACGACGCGGGAAAGTCGTCGACGAAATCAACGGCTCATTTTTCTCGAAAAATATCATAGATTTATTTTTTTTTCTCGTGTAAACAGTTGGAATAGGTAAAATGAGCATGCCATCGAAAAACTAATCGTCTCTTCTTTTTTTGTTTTCCATTCTTATCGTCTAAGATCCTAAACTAAACTCTCAATCACACGTTCTCGCGCGTTCCGAGTGGAAGAAAAACCTACGTTTCGTTTCTTCTTTTCTTTTTCTCTCCATCGTCTCTCTTATGCTTATCTGCTATTCTTAATATTAACGTAAAAATAAGGACTTATTGCTTCTTTTAGTTGGATATCCGACGGTATCGTTCGCGTTTTTTTTTTTAATCTTTTTTTTGTCACTTCCGGTGGAGCCGACCAGCCGCGTAACTTTCGCTCGTAGAAAAAGGTAGAAAATACATTTTTTCAAAAATACAATTTTGGTTAATTTTTTTTCTAAATATATACTTTCGTGTAAATATCGACATTTTTTTTATTCGGCAATAACTTTCTTTCAAAATACTTTCTACGCGGCTGTTTCGACTCGGCTGTTGAAAAAGCTTCGAAGGCACTTTTCGTTGGTTTGTATTTTTTTTTGTAACACAAGTTTTTTAGCGACGCTGCGCGTCGATCCGGTGGTCTTTTTATTGTCGAAAAATAGTTCCTTTACCGGACAATCGTCGCGTACTTTGAGCACGAAACTTTCTATCGTTTTATACTTATCTTACGCGGTGTAAATTCTGTTTATCAATAACATTGAATATCGGTTAGAAATATTCGGAAAATTTAGGCTCTCGCGGTTAGGCGTCCGGGAAAAATCCCGGTGGTCGTTTCTTTTCGTATAAGAATATGTTTTTTTTAGTATAGAAAATAGCAAAACATTTTCGGGGGTCGTCGATGGAAGACTTTTTGATCAACGTACACGGCCTCGCACCTGTGCGATCGTGCCTCGCGCAGTTTTCTATTTAAATACATACATTTTACACCGGGCTTGAAAATCGAAAAATATTGACCCATTTTTTTAACGAAAAAAAAAAAAAAAATTATCCGTTGCACAGATCGTACAAGGCCCGTATTTCGCTTTCGATGAATTCTCTCGATCCGCCGAAATGTTTGGTATCACCCGCGAAAGCTTGCTTTCGTTGCCGAAAAGAAAAAAAAAAAAAAAATCAGAAAAATCGTATCTCACCATTGAAAAAATTGGCACTCGACGAATCTCGATTTACTCTCAATTCTATCGTCCCGTTACGAACTACGTATAAAAATCGAAGAAGTTCCGCCGTGAAGAAAAAAAAGAAAATCTCGATAGACGAAAAAGCCTTAAATTATTTTTCATTGGAATTGGTGTCGGGATTGCTCCCGGCGTCGCTCATCTCGGTCTCGTCTTTTTTCACGTTTTTCTCAAAGTGCCTCTTCCGGTGGACCTTCATGTTGTCCCGTCGATTGAATTTCCTCCCGCACTCGGGACACGCGTGGGTTTTTTCCCCGTGCACGTGACGATGCGCCGCGAGATGGCTGGCTTGAGCGAAGCTGGCGCCGCACTTTTGGCAGATGTGTTTCCTCAGGCCTTCGTGCTTGAGGAGATGCTCGTTGAGGAACGCCTTCGAGGCGTATCTGTTGTTGCAGACGTTGCAGACGAAGGGCTTCGGATTGGTGTGTTGCAAAACGTGAGCCTTGTACTTCGAGGCGACCTTGAAGGTCTTGCCGCAGGTCTCGCAGGTGTAAGTCGTCGCGTGTCTCGTCTTGATGTGATCGTTGAGAACGGCGAGGCTCGAGTACAGATTGTAGCAGAAGCGACACCGAAAGTTGCGCCGATTTTTCAGATGAACGCTGCCGATGTGGGACAGCAGTCTTGTGCGAAACGGAAACACCTTGCCGCAATACTCGCAGGCCAAATTTTGGGGCGGCAAATGCGACTTGACGTGCATCTGCAGCGAGACTTTGTGATGATAGCTCTGTCCGCAATCGGTGCAGCGATACGGCTTGATGCCCTTATGGACGTTGTCGTGTTCCGTCAGGTCGAATTTCGATCGGAATCTCTTCGGGCACTTCGGACACTGCATCGGCCTCGGGTTCGTGTGCGAGCATCTTATGTGCTTCATCACGTCCGACTTGCAGACGAATTTCGCGCAGCACAACGTGCACGCGTACTGCTTTATTCCGAGGTGCGTCTTCACGTGCACCGTGCACTTGTCGCGGCGCTCGTAAATCTTCCGGCACAATTTGCACGTATAGTTCGTCTGATTGTCGGCGACGACCTGCTCGACGTTGTCGTCGACGCGAATCTCCTCGCCGTCGATGCGAAACAATTCCTCCGGATTGAGAGTCGCCGACAAGCGCTTCTCCATCTCCTCGAGCTCGTCGATCTTCGTTATGCCGTTCGGACTCGTCGCCTTGCGATTGTTTCCGTTCATTATCGTCGACACGATCTTGTCGATCTCGACGTTGCTCTCGTTCTTCAGGAGATCGACGATCTTCGAGCCGACGAGACACGAACCCTGGTCCGGGAAGACCTTCGCCAGAACCGTGAGGAACTCGCTCTCGTCCTTCTTGCGGCGCAGCTCGAGAGTGAAACTTATGTCCTCGATGTCGCCGGTGCGATTCGTCGACTCCTTCACCGAGACTTCCATGTCCGGCGAGGAAGACACTACGGTCAGGACTTTGTTCAAGGCCGAAGTCGGAATCTGGATCATGCTCGAGTCCTCCGGAAGCTTTTCCGCGCGTTTCGGCGATTTCTCCGGCGGAATTTCGGTGTTTTCCTTCTTCTCCGGGGAATCGCTGTGGCTTCGGAGTCTGCGAGATATCGAGGCATTTTCGGCGATTTTCTCGGCGCTCGGCGGAACTATGGAGTTGCGACTGCGGAGCCAACGCTTTGTCGTCGTTTGGTCGCGGGCGTTCGGAGCCTTCGGCGGATTCGGAGGATTCTCGTTGCTGCGGGAACGCGATCTACGAAGACTGCGGAGCTTTCGACGGGGCTTTGGCGTCGTGTTCTCGGACTCGGGCTTCTCGTAGGTCGAGACGCTGATTTCGGCCACTTCGGGGCATCGCTCGGCGAAGACTCTCTCCGGGGAAGCATTGCTGGCGGTCGTGAGAGGCGGATTTAAGTTTTTGTCGGTACTGTTGTTGTTCGTCGATGTCGAGGGCGGCGCGATCGGCGGATCCTCGATCTTTATCTCTTCCTGTAGCGGGGCATATTTCGAATTAGACGCACCGGGGCTTGCGAAATAAGAAGCTTTTTTGGCCTTCTTAAAAAAGAATACATATTGGTACTTTAACGAGACTAGGCTTTTGTTGAGGATTTTGAATGACTTTTTTTTGGGCCGATTTCGGCAATAATTTGCATTAGACGATTCGGTTGTTGGGTTAAAATATTGTAACAAAATTGAAATTCAAATATTGCCAATCGAGCAAAATTAGAATATCGGCAAAATTTTTTTATTCAAATCTTGTTAACAATAGGGTATTCAAGTTTTGTTAAAACATTTCATTAAAGTATTGTAAAATATTTTTATTTGATAAAAAATACAAACAAAAAAAATTTAATTTTATAAAAATATTGTCAAATATTTTAATTAAAATATGATTTATTTAACGCCAGGTCCCGATAATGTAACAAATGCGAAGCGGTTTACAATTTCTGAGGCTCGCTATCTTCTCCGATGCATTTTTTTTTTAAGCATGCAATTGAATTTAACGAATTTTCACGTTGTGCTTCATTTCAGAAGATTTAAAAAAATTATTTTGCAAGTTTCTACCGGAAAATATGCATTTATTTGAATATCCATTTTTGATCTTCCGGTTCAGTCTGTTTTCTACGATTCATTATTCGATCCACTATAATTGCTTCTATATTTTCTCTTTTTTTTCACGTTTCAAGTCCATTTTTTTATTAGCCAAAGAACAAATGATAAATAACAACAAAGCATCAATTTGTATCAATTGTTCTTATAGAACCGTGTCTATTTCGTTGTTAAATGTTTTTCCGAATTGCTCAGAGCAAAATTGTCCGGTTTGAAATAATAAAAAATCGATTTTTATGTTTTTTTTATTATGGAAGTAATTATATCAATATCTTCCAATAGTTGATAAAAAATTGTAAAAACCAATTTTCCTGCTTTTCTTGTTTCAACACAGTAAAAAACGTATGAACAATCGACATAAAAATTATCAAAAAGCTTGCCTTCGATTCCAAATAACTCGAGATTAAATTGCAAACTGAACGAATCATTTTTTTACCCTGCGGTTCGAGGAAAAAGATAGCGAGTCTCTCAGTTGCGAAAGCGTACAAAGCGTGTCTCCTTTCCTTTACGTAAGCAGAGCGGTAGAGCGTTTAAAAAAATAATTAAAAATCGAATATCGAGGAAATTAAAAAAAAAAAAAAAAACAATATTCGATACAGAATTGTGAGAGGAGAAAAAAAAGTGGTATGCACAATGGAAACTTACAGAGTCTGACAACGGCGGAAGATTGTAACGATCGCGCAACTCTTGTTGGGTGCGTAGACACTCCTCTTGAAAGTCGCAAACGAATTCGAGCTTGCCGAGGCACTGTACACAGATCGCCTTCGGCAGAGGGTCCTCCTCATCTATCTGCGATATATCAAACAACAATAATCATTCCGGCTGAACAAACTTACGAAGCGCAAACATTTTTTTTTAAATATCCAAAATTCGTCTTATTTCGTTTTTCTCCGCTTTCAAAAAATCAAAAAAATCTAACGATGAATCTTTTGTTTCTAAATTTTTTTCAAATCTCTACCGCTCCGCAAATATATCGTTTGGAATGGAAAAAATTCGCAAGACCACGGTGCGTCTCCTCGAAAAAAAAAAAAAAAAGTGCCGAAGGAATTTTCTACGCTCTTTCGAAATAAATAAATAAATAAAAATAAAATACTCGGTTTGCGTTCAAAAAAAAAATTGCTCCGGAGTGAACAAAAAATTTTTGACGCTGAAAAGTCTCGTAACGCAGCAAAAATTTCGACGCTGAAAATAAATAAAATAAACAGTACAGCGCGCAATTTTGTGACGCTGCGAGAAAAAATTTTGCTCCGGCGAGAACAAAATTCTTTGACGCTGGAAAAAAAAAAAAAAAAAACTGCTCGGCAAACAAAGTTTTTTTGTCCAACAAAAAAAAGGCGAGAACAAAAAAAAATATAAATAGGGACGCAGGAAGGGACGAAAGCGGGCCATTGGATGGTCGAAAGGCGCAAAAACGCCGCGCCAATTTTGTCGTTATTCGTTTGTTATTAAAAAGAACAAAAATCAAACGCGTCGTTTTCGAAGAGGCGTCAACGCCATGTTTTTTCTCTTTCTAACCTCAAAAATACAATATCCATCGCAAATTCGCTGAAAAAAAAACGAACAAAAAAAAACCAACCTACGCGTTATTTTTTTCCACGCTTCGTTCGAATTTTGCGAAAAAAAAAAATTAAACCAGCAAAAAACAAGATCGCGAACAATAATAATAATAACAAAAATAATAATCTTTAAATTTTTTATCTTTAAACTATTGTTAAATTGTACAGGATTATTCCGTCAAATAAATAAATAACAATAATAATCATAATAATAACAACAAAGACTCACCACAATGTTGACTTTCGTGTGAATTTTGAGTCCGAGCAAGCGTTTCGTGCCTTCCTCGCCGAAAACATCGATAAATATACTCTCGCATTGTCCGCACAGCCTGCAAACTTGCGTCTCCTCGAGTTTCATTTCCATGGTTTTTCCGTTTTTTCTTTCTCGTCCTCTTGTCCTTTTGTTTACGTTTTCGCCCTCGTCTGGCCGCACACTTGTCTCGACTACTTCGGGGGTGTTTTAACGAATAAAATACTGCTCGGTAAATCTGCCCCCCACCCCCGGTCCACGGCTAACCGGGGTTTTGTTTCGCGCACACCGACGCACGCTCGAACGACGTGATTTTCCTTCGTTTTTTTGTATTTCTTTTATTTCTCGAATTCGAAAGAAAAATTGGATTATTTGATTATTTTCCGTCGCGCACCGTTGCCTCGTCCCGGCTCGCGTCGGACCGAACAACACTTCACGCGGACTTACTACTTGTCGAGGCTCTTTCCGTTGACCGTCGCGATTAAATGCGATAGTCGATCGATGTCCTCGTCGAACGAAATCATCGAGCGGCGGTCGAAGCCGTGTTTTTTCTTCTTTTTCACGATCCTTCAGTATTTTTCTTTGTCAACGACGAGAGGCGCGATTGTTAATAGAAGCCGCGACTCTGCGCGACTCGCTCACTCCCTGCGACCCCTCCGAAACGCGCGAGGACACGGGCAACCGTTTTGTAGTTCGCCCGTCTTCTTTCGTTTTACTTTCTTTTTCTTTTTTTTTTTTTTTTTTTCGCGATACCTAGAGAGAATTTCACACGATGCGAAGCGCGCGACCAATGGCGCATGTGAGCGTCTCTAGGATAAGGTACTTGCGCTAAGGGAATAATGGAGGCTTTTGATTGGCGGAGAAAAATCGAGAGTTGGCGAGTGGAGCGCGCTGATTGGACGCGACGGACACCGCTCGCGGCTGGAACACGAGGTCTCCGAACGAGAAAGGCTCAATTACTTTGTATGATTGTCTATTTGTCCAAGTTTGCATCGCACTGAAAAAGATCGTGATCTAGTGGCGAATTTTCTGGAAAAACGATATTCGAGTACGGAATTGTTTGTTTTCGCCACTACATCGAAACGTTTTTCAGTCCAATCATCGGCACGATGGAAACTCGCTCGGCGTTTACTTGGACAAAACCTATTGCCGCAGGCTATTTTAGCAGCGATTTCAAATTACGCGCCGTAATAACCAATTGCATCGTAAGACCGCGAAACTGCGAGTTTCAAAATAAAAAAATAAACATTGTTTTTTTGAACTCTCAAAAAAGAAATTCTAAAAATGTGGACAACTCGATTAATCAAAGTGTTTCGTTGCGCAACAGGTGTTTTTCCAATAGAAATGTTTCATTGTTATTGTCAAAAACTTGCGATTCTAAAGCAGCTGAAATAAATACGCAAAATTGAATTATCGTGGCCTATCGTCGGTTATTATTTTCGACGAAAAATATTTGAGAAATATATTTTTCTAGTAATTTTTCGTCGAAGACCATATTTATTTTGTTTATTTCGTGTTTTGACCAAAGTAGTCGACACGGCGTCGACATCCGACTGAGCGTCGCCACCGGAGCACTTCCTGCGTTCTCTCTCTTACGTGCTCTTTTTCAGCAAGATGGCACCCAAGCCGAAGCCTACCGAGAAAACAGGTAAATTTAACGATCTCATTTAAAAGTGTTCGAATCCTCGCAAATTACTCGCTCGTAATGCAATAAATCGATCGAACGCGAACGCGCCGATCGAATCAATAATGACGGCGAGAAAGAAAGAGGTAAATTTGTCACACGATATTTGTCACTGTCGTGTCACGCTCGGGGGTTAGTCGAGCAAAGCACGACCATGTGCTCGACGAATCGTTGAAATATTTTGGCAACAAATGAATAGCCCTTGCCGATCGTTCACGACAAATATTTCTTCCTTATTCTCGAACAAATTTTACTATAAAACAAGAAATGTTAACAGAATCGTTTTTCGCGTGTTTATAACAAAAAAAGATTCGAAAAATGAAAAAACCAACGATTTTTCACGATTGTCTATAGAAGAACGCGATTTTCAGAAAATATTTGTTTTTTCATCATCTCTAATTGACTTTTGAAAAAAAAAAAAAAAAAAAAAAAAAAAAATTCTTGACGATGGTAATAGTTTGACGAAGCAAAATTTTGTCAACTGTAGATATTTTTGTTGACGATTGAGTTCTACGTGAGAAGTTTCGTCGTTGAGAACATGTTGTTGGCGACAAAAAAACATTCATGACAATTGAGTTTGACGAAATAAAAATTTTGTTGACGATTACATTTGACGAACCAAAGAATGTGTCAACATCAAAATTTGATAGAAGAAAAAATTTTGACGATGGCAATTGACGATTGAGTAATGGCGTTTCAATGTCGTCATTAAGGTGGAAAATCTGCCGAGAAGAAGGCAGAGAAGAAAACGGAGAAGAAGCCAGCGGCGGCGGCTCCCGCAGCGGCGTCAACTTCCAAAGTGACGAAGCCCGCTGCCAAGCCAGCGGCAAAGAAACCAGCGGCAAAGCCTGCGGCTGCCAAGGCAGCCAAGCCAGCGGCAAAGCCCGTCGCCAAGGCTGCGGCTAAACCTGCCATCGCCAAGCCCAAGAAAAATGCGACCGCCGTCAAGAAGACTCCCAAGGGAGGCAAGGCGCCAGCAGCCTCCGTCCAGAAGGCTCTCAAGGCACAGAAGAAGGTGAGTTTCTCTGTTTTTATTTTGCAAATGCTTTAAAATCGTCGGAGGATCAAAATGATGATTCATGGTGGGGAATCTCTTTGAATTTCCGTGATAATAAAACAATTAACACCTCTCTGAATGGATTTCTTCTTAAAAATGTACATTTTCTTGAAACGAATTTCAATCGTACAATTATTATTCAAAATTTTTTTTTTTTTTTCCGTCGATCAGATTCTGAAGGGTGTCCACGGATCGAGGGTCAGGAAAATCCGTACTTCGGTGCACTTCCATCGTCCCAAGACTTTCAGACCACCGAGAAATCCCAAATACCCGAGGAAATCGGTGCCCAACAGAAATCGGTAAGTAACCCATTTTTTTTGTTTCTTTCACTCCAAAAGAGAAAAAAAATGTTTACTTCAAGCGGGCAAAGATAGACGAGAAATAAATGCAACATGATGATATATTCGTGGGAATCTCATTGACAATGAGCTGAAATCAAAATAAACACAACTCTGACGAAAAAATAAAATATATATATTTTGCGACAAATTTTCGACATTCTCTCAAATGTATGTTTGTTTATTTTTTTTGTTATTCAGCATGGACGCCGTGAACATCATCAAGTTCCCGCTAACCACGGAAGCGGCCATGAAGAAAATCGAGGACAACAACACGCTTGTTTTCATCGTTCACACGCGGGCGAACAAGTATCACATCAAGGCATCGGTGAAGAAGCTGTACGACATCGACGTAGCGAAGGTGAACACGCTCATCAGGCCCGACGGCAAGAAGAAGGCGTACGTTCGTCTCGCGCGGGACTACGACGCGCTCGACGTCGCCAACAAGATCGGCATCATATAAATTATGTACTTTTCATCCTACTGTACAAACAAACAAAAAATTCTGTAAAGTAGATGAATTATATCTTCTTGCGGAAAAACTCGATGTTGATTGTTTCACCTTTTTCTTTTTGTTCCATTCGATGCGCGAATTGGAGCGCAAGAATCGTTACTCGTCGCACTGGACAGCGAGAGTGAAAAGCCGACGTCTCGTGTGTAATTTCTTATTCAATTTTTTTTCAATCGCAGTGCGGGATTCATTTCAACCCGAAATGAAAAATTAAGTCGCGAATTTAATTTCACGTTAATATTTTTTTTGTCACATTTCGTTTTGACTGTAAGAGGTGATGAAATACCGCGGTCGGTACCGAAAACTGTAAACAACTTTTTTTAGGCTTACTGGCATTTATCGCGGAAAAAAGAGTTTTATTCGATGGTATAGTGATGAGTTTTTTTTTAAGTCGTAAATGCCGATATCCCCGAAAAAAGTTGTTTACAGTTTTTGATACCGATTGAGCCCAGGACGAGTGGAGGGGAAGGGGTTGCACCTCCTCTTAAAAAGTTCGTTTTACTTTCATCTGAATTCGATTTGGTTTTTTTCTTAATTGATACAGCACAAGCCCTCTTTTTTTAAGGCGTGGTGAAATACCCTCCTTTAGTCGCTATTCGGGCTCAGTCAGTAATGAAAACTGTAATGCTATTGTTTATATGATGCATGATCTTTTGCGTCAAATGGCAGAATATGCAACTGCACACAATAATTTAACAGTGGCGATCTATTTTTCTAAATGCCCACATTTTACGCACACTAGAAAAAAACAGCATTAAAGTTTTTATTACCGACTGCGGCATTTCACCTCGGCTTAAAGCGATATGAATTACACTTCGAGTGCCTTTTGTCGTTCTTCCGCGAGCACCGATAGCGCTATCTCTCTCGCACTCGGTGGGGTTTACTTACTCTTAAGCTGAGGTGATACCACTCGGTCGGTAACGAAATCTGTAGTCGAAATTTCTCCACCTAGAATGATCTTACGGATAAACGACGAGAACGTAGCCCTCCGCAAAACAATTCTGAACGGCTACGGTCTCGTCTTTTATCCGTGAGCACAAGATCTCACGAGTAGCTCCGTCTCTCTCGTACCTATAGAAGTTGTGTGGAAAGAAGAATGTGTGCAAAATCATAAAGTTCATAGCCAATTACAAAATCTGAAAAAATTCATACGTATTCCGAAAAATAACAGAATTATTTTCGTTAAAAAAAAATGTCTTTGGGTTCCGTGCGATTCGTAAAGCGCCGCGCGGCGCGGTTCGCGAGGAACATCGCCAATGCGCATGCGCGCGCGCCTCTGTCTCTCGCCGCGACCTCTGAAAGCCGCGGCTCGCCCTATCGTCGTCAGTTATCGGTTGCGTGTCCCGCGCGTCCCCGACTTAACCTCGCACGGCGCCGAAACGCGAGAGACACGCGAAATAATCTCGCCGTTACCTTTATTTATTTACGTCGGCGATCGAGAAGAAAAAAAAAAACGAACGTTTCGCACGTGTTTCTTAACCACGGCGTTTATTATAAAAAACCGGACGAGCGCATCGACGAGGGAGAGAGCGAGGAGGCGCGTTGGCGCGACGGGGCGACACTCGCTCGTGAATAACAATAAATGCGAAATGGACGAGACGTTGGACGTACGAAATGTCGAGAATCTTTGCAGACTGTGCCTTTCGACCGACGAACCGAGATCCTCGATATTCGTCGAACGCGCCACGACGACACTGTCGCTCGCCACGAAAATCCACAATTTCTTGTCCATCGAGGTTCGTAGAACGATTTCAATCATTATGTACGATATCATTTTTTTATTATTTTACGTCATTTTTTTTTTTTTTTAAATGTCAAAATTACGATTTTTGTTTTCAAAAATAATTTTTTTTTTCGATTATTATTATTATTATTATTATTATTATTATTATTATTAATGTTAGTATTTATAATATTATTGTTACTATCAATATTAATCTTAAATGTATTATTTTATCATAATATTTTTTCAGATCCTAGCGAGCGATAAATTGTCGACGTCGATATGCGTCGAATGTCTGACCCGGATCAACAAATGGCAATCTTACAAGGAATCGTGCCTACGCTCTCAGGAAAAATTGCAAAGATGCCTTACGGAACGCTCCGAGAGTGTGAGAATTATTTTTTGTTGAAATTCACTTCACTGGAGGCTTGTTTGACATTTTGTTCGATGATCACAACTTCCTTTTTTTTTTAGTCAGCGATAGCTCTAAAATGTGTTTTTATTTTTTGAACTATAAACAATCGGCTTTTGATAATAATGAAAACTTTTCAACAAGATATTTTTGTACACACTTTACTGCACTTTGTTTTTTGTCGCAAATTTGCATTACTTGATTACTTTGATAATATAAATATGTTTTATGTTTTCCATCGTGTTATTAATAAAAAAGAAAGGTTTTTTTTTTAATCACTTCAAAATTCAGAGTTCTTACCCAATCGTAACAAATTAAATTTTTTTTTATATCTGCGAATTTTTTTAATTTTTATTTCTGCAGTTTTTCGAATATTATCAAATTTTATGTTACTGTTTTTCGAAATCCATAAAAATGTATATTTCGAAATGTTTTAATTCTACGCGTTGATTCTTTGATTCATTGTATAATTTAAAATCTATGCAATATGATTTCTTTAAATTTAACCAATTTCAATTGAACCTTAATAAGTATCTACTTATTCAAAAGCAGTTGTTCTTTTTTCGAAACGATCTCACGTGTAAAAAACACATTTTTTAAATCTAAAAATTTTCGTACATCGACTTTTCCTATTTCACCTCTACATTCCCATCTCTCGAATCATTTGAAATTTCGGCGCAAGTCTAATTCGTCGGTGCTCCGATTTTCAGACGCCTCACGTCCCGAACATCAAGACCGAGCCAATGGATTTCGACGAGCCGCCCGGTTCGTTGGAAACGGTGCCGCTGACCTCGGACGACGAATGGGAGAGCACAGTCGAGGATCGCGCCGGGACCGCCGAGGTGACGGTCTGCGTGAGCTCGGAGAAGCCGATATCGCCGCGCGACAGTTTAACGATAAAGCGCGAGGCGCTCGAGGACGAGGAGAATCAGAACACGGAAATAGAGTCGATATGCAGCACGGAGCTTCTCCTCAATCCGATGGCGGTGGGGACGACGAAGGAGGATCGCATAATGGAAGCCGACTCGACGCAGAAGCTCTACAACCCGAAGAGCCTGCGCGGCAAGAAGAAGAAGCTCCGTCGCGGTCCGGCGACGCACTATCGCGGCGCGAGAAAGTTCAAGCAGCGTTGCAGCTTCTGCCAGATATACCTTCACTCGAAGCACAGCTACAAGAAGCACATGGAGCGTTTTCACAGCGGCAAGAAGCCGGAAGCGAAGCCGCAGATCGCGAAGAAGTTGGTCAGCGTCGCGTCCGTCCCGTCGGTATCGAAGAAATTCGCCGACCCTTCGATCGGAGAGATCGAGGAAATGATCGAGGACGTCGAGGAGGAGCTGATAAGCTTGGAGAAGGACGCCCCGTTGACGCCCGTGCAGCAGAACATAATAAGCCAATTGAAAACGTTCTCGTGCTACTCTTGTCAACAATTTTTCAGCGATCGTCGCAGCACGCTCAATCACATACGTCAGCACATGCCCGATCTGAGGCCCTACACGTGCATAGCGTGTCTGACGGAATTCGCCGATCGTTCGATCTACAAGCTCCATTGCGGCGCGTCGTTCCAATGCGCGATGAAAATAGCTCTCGTCGTTCCCGAACACGGCACCGAGAAGTATTTCACCTGCAACATGTGTCTCCGACCTCTGTCGAACAGAAAGGAACTGCTGAGCCATTTGTCGAGACACTCCGACAAGCAGTACGAGCAATTGGTCGGCGGAGGATTTCGCTCGCCGCCGAAACTGAAGCCGATGGCCTCGATTCCGGACGCCTCGAGGAGGTCCCGCGAGGCGTTCGTCAATCGCATTCCAGTTCCTTACATGAACGGCGATCCGTCGCGCAACAATCTCTGCGACTATTGCGGCATGATATACAAACACAAGCCCAATCTGACGAAGCATCGCGAGATGTGCAAGAAATTGTCGCCGGACGAGCGCGTGTGCTATCGCTGCGTCCACTGCGGCGCAACTTTCAGCGCGTTCTACAAATTTCACGGTCACGTGAAGACCGTGCACAAGAAGCGCGAGCTCGTTTGCTCGCACTGCTGTCTCTCGTTCAAGGAATCGACCGATTATCTCGAGCATCATCGACAGCATCGCGCGCGAGACAACCGTAGCGTCGCCGACGTCTCGGAACGCGGACGGAAGATGAAGTGGGAGAGCAACGCGAAAGAGTCCGAGGATGATTTCGTCGCATCGCTGAATCGCTGGAGCTGCGCCCTCTGTCCGGAGAGCACGTTTTCGACGAAGGCGCAGCTCGCGGAGCATCGGAAGGTTCACCTGAAGTTGAAGATCTATTCGTGCTCGATTTGCCGACGCATGTTCGGGCGCGCTTCGGCCCTCGAGGCTCACATGGCCGAGCACGACGCGTCCGAGAGTCCGGCGAACATTTCCCAACCGGCGATCGCGATAAAGCGCGACGACCCCAACGCGAGCAAAGATTCGATCAACTCCGATCCCGGCCTCGGCAGCAGCGAGTGTCACACTTGCGGCAAGGTCTTCGCGAGTTATCACAATCTTCGTCGTCACGTGCGCAACGTTCACGAGGCGCCGGGACGCTACAGTTGCTTCTCGTGCGCGAAGAACTTCAAGACCGAGGAGCATTGGATCGAGCACGTCGAGACGGAGCATCGTCACTTCGAGGGCTCGATACGCTGTCCGCAGTGCACGGAGACGTTCGACACCGCGGAAAGCCTGACGGCCCATCGTCGCGAGATCCACGGCGCCGAGGGCGACGACCCTCTGGCGTGTTACATATGCGGAAAGGTCTTCCAGACCGTGACCTCCCTGAAGATCCATCGCGGACATCATTTCCGCGTTAACTCGAGACTCAGCATCGGAAAAATCGCCTCCAACGAGCCGAGAAGAAACGAAATCGAGGACGACGACGATCCGATCTCGATAGGCCCGACAGTGGTGCCACCTGTGACGCCCAAACCTCCGCAACTTCCGGTCAAAGTGCCCAGAGCGAGAAAATCCTTTCCCAACAGCCCAGCCCGACAATTGCAAGTGCTGCAGTGCCAGGTCTGCGACGATCGCTTCAACGACGTCGCCAATCTGCGGAAGCACCTCTGGGACGTTCATTGCGCGCGCAACAAGCCCGAGAAACCCTTTCAGTCGGTCAAGCTTCAGTGCGAATTGTGCACCAACGTGCTGCCGGACGAGGAGAGTCTGCGCAGCCACATGAAGTGGCACGAGAGCAATCCCATACTCGGCAACAGCGTCGTCACCAAAAGAGAAGCGATGGCGCCGGCCGAGTGCGACATATGCGGAAAGTTCTACAGCTCCTACAGCAACCTCAAGAAGCACAAGGAACGTCACAAAGTGCGGAATCATCCCACGGTCGGGGAAATCCCGCGCAACGCCAGAGGCGGACGATGGGGCGGCGACGGTTTCACCTGCGGCGATTGTCAGAAGGTCTTCGCGACGAATTCCACGCTGAGCAAGCACCGAGAAGTCTGCACGATGGCGCATCGCGCCGCCGGCAATAGTCCGGCGAAAAGGCCGCGAGACGCGCAAGTGATTCATCCCGTCAGACCGAAATTCGACTTCGATCAGATCGTCGATCGGGCAAACAGTGCCTTCCGGAACGGCGACGAGTCCAAGAAGCCCGTCACCTGCAATCTCTGCCGAAAGATCCTGCCGAGTCGCGCGGAGCTTCACAAGCATCGCGTCAGAGTCCACAAGGTCACCAACGGCGACGACGTCGATCTCTACGGCGCCGCCGCCGGCGTTGCCTGCACCTCCTGCGACAAACTCTTCTCCAATCTGGCGAACATGAAGCAACACTTCACGAAAGTACACGCCGGCACCGCGCCGAGTTACCCGTGCAGCGTCGACGGCTGTCGCATGCTCTTCCGGACCTACGCGGCGAAGCGCAGTCACGAGAAGACTCACGCCAGCCTCATGTTCGCCTGTCCGGTTTGTCAGAAACGAATGCCCACGCGCGCGGCCATCAACGAGCACATCGAGCGCGAACACAGAGCCAACAGTTGCGCGACGAACGCGAGGCGGCCCGAGAAAGCCACGAATTTCAAGAAAATCGATCTGGACAATTACGTCGTTAAGGGAGCGAACGGCAGGCAATGTCCGCTGTGCAAGATCACTTATCCGAACTACAAGGCATTGAAGATCCACTATCTGAAGGTGCACGAGAATGTCGCTTAGTCGGGTCCTCCAGCGGGGGTCCTTTGTTTCTTCGTGGTTATGAGAATTATATACATATATATATATATTTTTTTTCGCGACTTCGACTTACCGTACTTTACGCGCTGACTGGTATTCAACTATTTTTTATACTATGATATATTATATAGATATACGAGGACTACGTAATAGAGATATCGAGGCGAAGACGATGGCGCGCTCGTTCGTCGGATTCAACGGGGGATTTCGTTATGTTCACGATAGTTCTAGTTTCCTTCGCCTTTTTCTTCAGTAGTTCTGAAAGAACTAGCCTTGAAACGAGCCTTTGGCGCTCCCATCGCCGATGAATTTTTTTTTTTTTGACAATTGTCAATCCTGACTGTAAAATAAGAGGCATTTAAGGCAGTCCATGCGTAAGGCGTTCGTTTCGCACAAGTTCGAGGAATCTGAGAGGGAATTGCAAACGCTTCTCGATGGTAGAAAAATTTGGAATAATTCATGCACATCAAAGGTAGTGAAAGGATTAATTTTGAATAATAATAATTCTAAATTGTTATTAACAAACTGACGAAACAAATAAATGTTCAAGAAATTTCCCGACAACACAATTTTTTTTTTTTTTTGTGAAAACGATTCTTTTACTTTTCCGAATACTTATGAATGTTTTCAGATTTTTTAATTGACTGCATTTTATAATTTTCCACACATTTAAAAAAAAAAAAATTCCGTCAATCAAAAAATCTGAAAAAATTCATACGTATTCAGAAAAACAGAAGAATTATTTTTATTGAAAAAAAAAGTTGTGTTGCCGGGAAATTTCTTGAACAATTTTTTGGTTCATCGATTTGTTAATGACAATTTGTAATTATTATTATGCAATATAAATCTTTTCGGTGTACCTTTAATGTGCATGAATTTTTTCAGATTTTTATACCATCGAGAAGTGTTTGCAATTCAATTCCCAATTCCTCTCAATTTCTTCGAACTTATGCAAAATGAACACCATACGCTTGGCCTACGTTAAGAGAGTAAACGATGAAATAGGATTTTTAAACGCGGGAATAAAGGAGGTATTCCTGTCGGAAACGACGAAGAATCGTACTGTGTTGGAAGTCATTTCTTGAATGATTTTTCCATAGTTTTCTGTTGTTCGCTGCGGAAGATCAGATTGTTTTTTTTTTTTCGATCTCGGTAACTGTTGTATTTTTAAAAAAATTACATAATAAAAAGTGCAACCCGTTTTATATTTTGGGGTATCGATTGAAATTTTTTTCGTGTTTATTTCAAAAACCGGAGAACCTAATTTTCGTACGACAAAGAAGCGAATTAACTTCGTGAATCGCGAACTGATTTGAAGACAAATATCTTGAATTTGTGGCCGATTGACCGAAGCTCGATTCGATGCATCGATCAAAACTGTAATAGAACAACTAATCTTAAAAAAAAAAAAACAGTCAGGAAAAAAACGTCACTGTTCTTACCGACCGAGTCCGACGCAAGCCCTGATGGAGCGTGAGATACCTGCATTTCAAAGTCATTTGTGCTCGATTTTCAGGCAAAATATATCGAAAGTATCATAATCATCCGTCAGATTTTCCGATGATCTCCGATTGACCGAGTCTCGTTCCGATTTATCGACCGACGGTAAGTGGACGTTTCTCTGCAAGGGGATCGCAGGAAAGCCCTCGAAGCGCCCACCGGCTTTGGTAAGAGATAAATCCGCTTACGGGTAATAATGTGTTTTTTTTTCTTTTTACTTTATCACCAAATATTCCTCCTTCGACCATTCGTCCCAACATCTCTACAACGTCTCATAAATCGTCAAGCCCATTCATAATCTTGCAGATGTTGTGTGTATGGTAAACTTTGTTATTCTGTTGTTTCTCTCTTTTTTGTTTCTTTTGTCTTCTTTCTCACGAATGCACAAAACATTTTAATATAAACTTAAAAATTCGTACAACAATATGAAAAATTATAGACTATTATAGTACACATGTATATGCAGATACACTATGTTTTTTTGTTTTTTTTTTTTGTGTTTTTTTTTTTTCAAGATTCCTCGCGCGGACGAACCGCGCAAGTATGCGACCTTTAATCGTACATAGCAGCACATCATAATGTACACATCTACGTATAATACGCATACCGATTTATCGATTTTATTTACCTTTTTCTGCTTTTTTTTTTTCCCTGGTTAACGAAGAAGAGTTTCAAATCTCCAACTTTCGTCTCTCGATCACTAAGTAAATATACAGTAGAAATATAGTTTAGTAGTCGCAATGACTCGCGCTACTTACAATACAAGGACTTTTCTTTTCTCAATTAAAACAGTAAATACGTGGAGTTATTGCAGTTACTTGTTTTTGTTCTTTTCTTTTTTGCGTTTTCTTACTCTTTGTTTTGCTTCCCTCTCGTGCTATCGACGTCAAAAAAAAATCGTAGATTCTCGTCCACATTTTTTTCTTTTTTCGTTTGTTGGTTTTCACAGAGAAAGTACATTTATAGAGAGAATAGAGAGGAGAAGGTACGCGTATCCGCGAGGGATAGACGACACAACGACGACACATAGATTAGGCCAAATCTCGTTTCTTTTTTTTTTTTTTTTCTTGTTTTTTTTTTTTTCACGTAACATTAGTAAGGTATGACGCATAATTATTACTGTGTACGACAAGGGCGTGGTTATCCGCGACTCTCGGATATGCATCGCGGATTCAGTTGTTGCTTCTTTATTTTGGTTTTTTTTTTTTTTTTATCTGACGCCACTGTCGCGACTTCCGGAAAATCGGCTAGACGGTTACTCGAATGATATAACATTATTATTCTGCTTATTATCAATTCACTATCTACGCTTATCAATATACATGGCCTGGATGATTCATTATTTCTTTTTATCCCGAATTAAAAGAAACGTGCGCTATTGAGAGATCGAGCTTGTTCTTCCTATTCCACCTTCGCGGAATTGTATGAAAATTTGGCGTAAAAAAATTTGTTCACAAGATTTTTCGCTTTAAAAAAAAAAATGGAAAAAAATGTTTCGCAGATTTTTCAAGAACGTTTCTTTCGCTGATCTTTGGAATCAATTTGATAGTTTCCTGTTCGGAGCAACGGATAAATCGAAAACGGATCGTAGGCACGAAAGAAATACGAGATCGATCGGAATTTCTTTGTCGTTTTTTTGTCTTCGTATATTGAGAGTCACAACTGAAATGCTTTAGAACATTCTTCGAGGCATCTGAGGCATGAATTTCGCGTTGAATAATTAAAATCCAAGCACGTGTTTTCCTTTTTTCGTTTTTTTTTTTTTCATTAACTTTTAGCTGAGTAATAAAAATACACCATTGTATCGATCGAACGTCGTAAACGTGACACTTATTAAACGTCAAGAGATAGTTTATCGAGTATCGAGTAGGATAAGGAGGTCTGATGAAGAACTTGGACATCGAATCAACAGAGTTGTCTCGTCATAAGTCATTTCTTTTTTGTATCCTTTTTTCTCTATCGTCTTGCTTCAGTGTACTCGATCGTTTTACCTTCTTTTAATTTTTGTCGTTAATTCTTCTCGCTTCGTCGCTCGACGACTCGTGCGTATTTTTTTGATACGTTCCCTCGAACTATTTTAGCATCGATTATGCCCGCGGGTGAATGATTTTAATGCCCCTCCGTCCCTTGGTTCTTCGACGATGACAGGGATCGGCTGCCGATCTCTGCGCGTGCGTCCGTGCAGCGCGAGTCACGGATGTTGATATCGTCGTAGGTACCGCAACGGTTCAAAGGCAAAACATTTGCTCCGAATCCCAAAATCCGAAAATGTATTCGTATTCTGCGCGAAGAACTGAACAATATCGTCCTTTGAAATTTTTCTCTAGGACGCGTCGTTCTCGAGATACGGAGTATTGAAGCTTGTGAGCAATCGTCGCGCACGAACACGAGCGCCCTCTGCGCTTCTCCGATTGGTTGGAAGCTTCAAAAGCTTGTAACTCGGGAACTACGCGTCGTACGAAGTGATGCTAAGGGAAGATTCTGTTCAGTTTTCAACGGGGAACAAGTTGCCGGCATTGTTTACTTCAAATTTCAATTTTTTTAATTAGCTAACGGCTTCAATTGCTCGTAACTCGAAAGACTGGGAATCTTATGTACTTTCGCGAAAGGAGTGGTTTGTTTAGTTTTGAATGGGGCATAAAGTGATGGCTTTTTTTTGGAAAACGCACATATGACTGAATACATGTATCGATAGTTTTTTCGAAGGTTCGCGAGACGTTCACGACTCAGTCGCTGACGCGACGAGTACTGGCGAGAAAACCTCTTTTGGGCAATCAATAAGAAATGCAGCGCAAGCTGGTTTTTTTTAATACCATGCGGATATGTCTCGAGAGCAATTAGTATACTTGTGTTTCGCGATAGGTGCTTGGGTTTGTCGTTCATCGTTTCCGCGATCGAAAGAATTTGGCCTATCCGAAGAATCCGCGCACCCGTCGCGCTTCATTCCCACCGTCTTTGATGCGTATCATCGTTCCGCATCGTCATCGACAAGCGTTATTTCCATTATCGATAATCGCAACACCAATTAACAGAGCGGATCTGTTCTCCAAACTCCAAAAATTCGCTACATTTAGTTCCTCACGCTTATGCCACTTTTGCGCGTAAGTTTTTTTTCTTTTGTTTTTTTTCCTCGTAAAAAATTACCCCTATTAATTATCTCTGAAAAGAGAAAGAGAGATGAAATTACAACAGGTATTACTATATTCATTACGTAGTTTCAAGTTTCAATTCACTCCATCGAAACGCAAATAAGAAAATAAATCAATTGCTCTCTGTCTCTTTTTTTTTTGGTTTTGTTTTGTTAGTTTTTTTTTTTCGTTCTTTATGGAAATATCTTAATATTTAACGAGCAATCGTTGACGATTGCTCCATCGTCATATTTTTTTTTGTTCTGATTTGTAATCAACACATTTGTTTCACACATTCTTATCCAATAGCTTTTGTTTTTTATTGTTTTTTTTTAATTATAAAGAAGTAACAAAGAATAATAATTTCATGATATCATCGTATTTTTTTCTCCTCTTTCTCCCATCGCTCTATACATATACATATATATGTATATACTGTGTCTGCGGGTGAATCATTATGCTATATCGTTTGCTTTTTTTTCTCTTTTGTCGCATATATCTATATATATGTATATATATATTTATATATTTATATATCATCATCATATAGTAATATTTATATACTCAATCATGTATTAAATATTGTGTCAAATATATATGTATACATTATCTAATGAAACGTCATCCTAGTGCATACGCTGCATAGATCGCACGTAGTTTTTTTTTTTTTTTTTCGTCGATCATCGAAGGACCGGCGCGACAATCGATAGAAAATCTAATATAATCAACGTATAGTTATTTTGCTTATTTTTTGTTTGTTGTTGTTTTTCCTTGTTTTTTCTTTTTGTTTTGTCAATGTATGTTTGCGTGTGTGTGTGGGTGTGTACAAATTTTCTTTTCGTAACGTGGGGTATGTATATAAGCACGCCGATGCCCCTATCTGGTAATTTAAGCTAATAGAAAAACGACAACATTAAAACTACCAATAATAAAATTGGCGCTAAACTACAAAAATTTTTCAACAACTAATTTTTCTCGGGCGCCGATACCATTACGTTTTATTTTTTTCGTTTTTTTTTTTTCTTCTTCTTCCCTTCAGAGCTAATTAAATGTGTACTAATAACCAGGCGCCCTGATCTCGACGTCGTCGACCTCATTGTTTCTCTTTATTTTTTTATTTTTTCGCCATGTTCTTTTTTTTTTTTCTTTCTTTTGGGTGCCAGGAACCACAAGAGTCGATGTCTCTCACACACGCGAGTAAGTTCAATTTCTCGCGGGATTCATTTTTCCTTTCGTTTCATCCGGAAGAAAAAAAAATCAATTTCGCATCTATTCTTTTCCCGCGTCAGTTATTTTGTTCTATCGCGCGTGTGTGTGTTTTTCCCTGTTTTTCCTAAGACGAGTCCGACGATAGCTCGAGCGTGGATTTTTTTTGCTCTTTTTTTTTCTTCTCTCTCTCTCTTCCTCCTCATTTTCACTAGTTTACAATGTTTTTTTTATTTACGCAAGAAATATAGAGTTGCACGATCGACGACGGCGCTGGCACCTCTGTCGACCCGTCTCAATATAAAAATACAAAAAATAATTTACAAGTGATGTTTTAAGAAGTAGGTATCAACAAATTACGCGGGGCGGGGAGGGCAAGGGCGAATGGGTCACCTATAATATATTTAATATAATAATAATAATAATAATAATAATAACGTAATAATCATTTAAAAAACGACGTACCTCTAACGATCAACAATACTCGACGATATTGAATGAAAGAGATAAATATATATATATATATATAATAATAAAATCCAGAATATCGCGTACTCACTATCTCATATTCTCGTCGTTAAAAAAAAAATATATATGTATATGTGTACATCTACGAGTGCGTTGTAATCCATATGTTCGAGATTATAACACAAACGAGCGATAGAAACAAACCAAAATCATTGCGTCGTTTAACAAAAAAAATATATAATATATTATAGTATTTATGTATACTATGTGCATCAGGATGAGCATCAGGCACACCACGACCTGCCGTATTGTCGGATGAACATTTAATTAAAATCTTATTTATCGTTAATTTTTCTGCCCGAATCATCCGCAGGTGCTTGTCGCCGAGTGCGCTGTACCACCCCGCCTCCATTCGTGTATCATACAAAAAACAACGATAACCAACTATGAAAGAAAAAAACAGGAGAATCTCTTACAGCCTAAGTATCTCTTCATCATTCCCTTCTCGTCGTGATAATTCATGCTTTACAATAGTATTTGAGAGAAATAATAATAATAGTAGCGGCTACAATAGTAGTAGTAGTAATAGTAATAGTAGTAGTAGGTAGTAGTAGTACACTAATAGTGGTGGTGATGACAATAGCGATGGTAATTATGAAGGATCGCGAGATAAGCGAAAATCAATCGTTGCATCGCATTCGGGACGACGAACCGAACAAATTCGGTCTTTGAAATTTTTCTCTGGGACCCGTAGGTTCGGAGATATTCCCGGTCAAAGCTCTCGACGAATCAGCGCCGCCGAGAGCTCAATTGTCTCGAGCGCTCTTGCGCTCCGGAGCGCTCTCATTGGTCAACGACTTCGAAGCTCGATATCTCGAGACGCGAGCGCTCTGGAGAAAAACTTCAAAGGGCAAAGTCGTTCGGATTCGCAACGCGGAGACGATGCACCGTTCAATTTTGCGCGATCGCTTCGCTATCCGTTGACGACGACAAAAAATCGTGTCGATTCGTTGGAAAACAATCAAATAAAGTGTAAATAAAAAAATACAGGAACAAAGAGGAAGGATCTAAAAAATTGCAAAGATTTTCTCGGTTGTTATTGTATCTCGTTGCCGGAGTATCTACAATCTCGGGAGGAGCTACAATGTCGCGCGCCAGATTCACGCGAGATTTTCTTTCGAAATTTGGAATTTTCTTTTCTTTTTTTCAAGGTCTCCGTTAGTGCTGGCGCGACACGATCCTCGGACGTATGATTCGACTATGTATAGTAGGCGATCGCATTGCGAATTGAAACAAAAAAAACCGAAAGCCCGAACGTTTTTTTTTTGTTTGTTTTTTTGCTTTTCGTTTTTGTTTTCTTGCGAGGTACATTTGGCATTGCCCCGTCAACACGCGCTCACACGTATCATAAACACGCACACACGCACATACATAAGTTTGGATCAATTGCGTAATTGCGTCGGGCTATTCGAGCCTTTTTTTTTTTGTTAATGAGTGAAAAATTTGGGAAGGCAAAAAAGGGTTTTTTTTTACCCGCGATAAGGATTTGTTTTTTCAACAATTATGCTCGTTACGAGGTGCGGGAGGGAGGGGGACTAATTACACTCCTCCGACTCGAGCGTTTCTTCTCTCACTCGAGACCGAGGATCGAAACATCGAATATAAAAAAGTTTATCGAAATAAAACGTCGCGCGATATATATATATATATATATTTTTTTTTTCCCCGCTAAATTTCACGATTCTCGCGCGAACGTTCGTCGATCTCAAGACACACCTATAATATACACCTAAATTTTTTTTTAATCCGATTTTTAAAAATGTTCATCCCTTCTCTTTCGTCTCTCGAGATAGAAAGTGTGTGTGTGTGTGTGTTTTTTTTTTTATCTACGTGTTTTTTTTTCCTCTATCCGCTTTCATCCGGTCTCGTCTGTTTGTCGAAACGTTTCTTCGACTTTCTTCCGTCTTATCTACGGTATACACGTAATACACTATGCGGGCTATAGTTTTTTTTTTTAATTATTAATTTTTTTTTCCATTTCATTCATTATTCTGTAGTTTACATTACAGCGAGTAGTTAAGGTATTGAAAAATATATATTAATCAATTACAAATCTAATTATCATCCTCTTGTTTAATTCATTAGTCAATAGTGTAGGTTTCTTGTTTTTTTGTTCTTTTTTTTTTTCATCATTCTCCCCGTTCGCGTAATTATTCATTAATTTGTCCATAATATTTTTTGGATCTCGTGTGGCACGCGTCTGCGCGGACGTGTCTGTGTGTCGGTATTGCGGAAATCTGTAAATTCGAAGTTTTATCAAAAAAGAAAAAGTTTGTCTCGAAAAATTCAATTTTTTTAAATTTATTAACTTTTTTTTTCTTCTTTTTTCGATAAAATTTCAACTTTGTTCGCGATATCCGATTTTATTTTTTGGTATGTGGGGCGCGCGCACATTCCACGAAATTTATGGATCTTTTTTTTTTTTTTGGTGTATCGCTGTGTGGTACGTGGTACGTTTCATATTTCGTTTAGGTAATTAGAATTGCCCTATCGAGTACACAAAAAAACTATTTACATGCAAGATTAATAGAGCCTGGCCGCGTAAATCCTCACCGAATAAATCCGAATCGAATTTCTTCACTATATCGATGTATTACAAAATTATAAAAAAAAAAAAAAAAAAAATCCAGAATATAAAAATGACCCTGCGCGTACGCTAATCCGTTAATTTTTTTTTCGTTTTCTCGTCAAAATTACCCGGTTAAATCAGGTACGCGTGTCGATCCATAAATCCTTTAAAACAAAAATAAAAAAACAAAAATCGTGCTCATCGCTCTTTCTTACTATCCCTGTTCCTCGTTGCCTCATCTCAGCTAAGTATAAGAATATATTGTGGTATGCAGTGTTCGATTATATTTCATATATATTTATATATATATATAATTTCACTATTCGAGGGGGGGGAGCGTACCTTTTTTTCCGTATTTCGTTATTCAATTATTATTTATGCAGACAATACCGATCACTAATTGCGTTATAGACACTTGATATTTCTTGTTTCTTATTATTTCTTTAAGACAGTTTAATTTTTTTTTTTTTTTTTTCGTGAAATAGCTACTTTTTGCGTGTCTCCGTTTTCTCTTATTTTTTGCTGTTATTCCTCTCGCATCGCGGAATACAAAGACCTATCGAGTTTATCGGTCGACCATCAATGAATATACACCCAGTGTAATTATGGAAAAATCTATGCGTTACAATTTTTTTTTTTCTTCAAACTTTTGTTTTTTTCTTCTTTCGTCTCTTTGTTTAAAAATTGCGTTGGATTTTCCTTTCTTAGTTATATTATTATTCTTTTTTTTCCCGTAGCGGTATTGTAAACGTATAATACTAAATTTTTTTTTCTTGTGTGTGTGTGTGTAGTTTTTTTGCACAATGTTATTTTCTAGTCTCAATGGTATTTATAGTTTTTTAATTATATATAGTAATATATTTATATATAATTATATATAATTATATATAATTCAGTACTCTCACGGTTCAGATCTCACAGCTCCCTCCCCTCTCGCGGCTTTTTCTTCATTTTCCTCAGTTATATGTTTGCCTTTAAAAAAAAAAAAAAACAACCCGATCCACGTATTCGATCATTTTTTTTTCCAATTTTTGAACTCTGTTCCGTCGCGATCGCTTTTTTTCATTTGCTTTCCGCGCTTCGCTTAATCGATCCAACGCTCGTTAAGAGTATACATTCGTGTTTGATTCGTCGCTGAGCTTAGCCTCGTTTCGTACGAAATTCGAGAACCGTTTGATTTGCTTCTGTTTTTTATTTTTTATATATATTTTTTTATTGCAATTTGTGTCGTGTGTGCCTCTCGTTTTGTCTACCTTGCCGGATCTTCGAGTCCCCGCTTCGTCGCAAGGTTTTTTTTCTTTTTTTTCCGTTAAATCGTCTTTACGAATTTTTTTCTTCATCGATCTATTTTTTTTCACGTCGCGAATTCACGGTTTCTCGCGCATTTTTTCTGTGCAAAAAAATCCGATGATCCAGCTCTTCGTCTCGTTTCGACCCCGGTTTTTTAATTTTTTAGTTTTTTTTTTGTTTCTTTAACAATAGCAGGTACTAGCATAGCTACCACAGTCGTACGTATCGTTAATAGTTACAGTTAAGTTTAGATACAAACTAAAGGGTTTTGTATTTTCTTTTTTCTCGTAATATTTCATAATGTTGTGTTGGAGGTGTGTTCGCATCGCGCTCGGCAAAGATGTTTTTCTTTTGCTCCTTGAATTTTTGGACTACGCGCCAAAAACTCCGCGCCTGGCCCGAAGCTTCCTTTTTTTACGCGCTAATTCGAACTTCATTGTTTTGATTTTCTTTCAATCCTTGCGCATTCCCTCTTAGTTTCGCCGAATTTTCCCTAATCGTTCTTCCGTTAATTTTCCTACAATTCGAGCCCAGGTCGTATTTTTTAATTCACTTATCGCTGCAACGGGTCTCGTCTCCTGTCCGTATTTTTTTTCTCTACAGCGCGAAACACCGTGTTCGTTTGCTTTTTTTCTCTTTGTTTATTTATTATTATAAAAATAATGTTTAAGACCATACACCAAGGACGAACCCGTTATCTTCGCAAGGGCTGAGAAACTCGAGCGGTGTTCGACTCGATTTTTTTTTTTTTTTCATTTTTTGTTTTTTCGGATTTTGGTTAATCGCGTTTGCCCCTTTCGCGCCTCTCGGAGTTGATACCACCGCGAAACGAGCGGTATTTTCCTCTTTATAATACGTAGGCTCTCTACAGATATATTATTCTTCGACTATATCAGTGAAAAAATAAATTATTACACATTCGTTATTATCCGTGTGTATGAGAGAGTTGCGCGCGTGTGTGTGTGTGAGTTTAAGGTTTTTTTTGTTGCTGTTGTGTTATGCAGTGTGTTTTTAACCAGTGGCCAGTCCGCCTTCGATTTTCGCTTATTTATGAGCACCGACCGTCGACAGAGCGTCCCGACACGACGCACACACGCACACGCACGCATACACACATATTTGTAGCAATAGCATTCATACTCAATCCCTATGCAGTTCTCGACTGGCCAAAGTTCTTGTTTTTTCTGTCGCAATAACGATTCTTCTTCGAGCTCAAAGACCGACGGACTTTTCGCGGATTTTTTTTTTACTCGAGGAAACAACGACTTTTCAAGGGCGGATCGCCGCGACGAGGATCGAAACGGGGCCATTTTCGGGAATTAATTTCGGACAAAATATCGATGATACATTAAGGTAGTCGTAAGGTTTTCATTTCGCACAAGTTCGAGGAAATTGAGAGTGAATTGCAAACACTTCTCGATTGTATAAAAATCTGAAAAAATTCCTGCACTTTAAAAGTTCTGGAAAGATTACTTTAGCATGATAATAATAATTCCAATTTTTTTGTAAATTAAAATAATTCTTTCATTTTTCTAAATACGTATGAGTTTTTTCGGATCTCTTAATTGACTTTGAATTTCATGATTTTCCGCATATTTTCTCCATTGAAAAAAAAAAATTTCGAAGCCCATTTGAAAATTTGAAAAAACAAATGATACGTAATCAGAAAAATAAAAGAATTATTTTGAGTTGATATAAGAAAATTGTTGATATATCATCAATATTTTGTCTGAAATAAATTCCTGGAAATTACCCTCTTTCGACGCTCCTCACACTGGTCGAATCCCTCAAGAAAACAGTTTCATATCAAATTCTCGGCGCGAAACTGAGACGATTTTCCCTCAAATTTTTTTCCCCGAAGCGCGCGGTGCTCGAGATATCGAGGGATTGAGCTTTCGTCTAGCGCGAGCCCGAAAAAAAATCGTTACCACCATTTCTCGTCCGTTAAATCCGCACATCTCGTGAGAGCGATATAGTTTGTTGCTTTTCTTCGCATCGTTTTTGGTATTGGTGAGCATATGATTGAGAGTTTCAACGTGATTTGTTTCGACAACAGAAAAGCGGAATCAAGAAAAAAAATGAAGGAAAATGAAAAAAAAAAAAAATAGAAAGAACGCTTCGAAAAAATGGTTTCTCATCGTTATTCTTCGTCGGAGGTTGGAGTGTGTGTGTGTGTTTAATCTTTTGGTGGAGGAACTAGGCGAGCGAGGAGGCTCGAAACGGCGGGGATAGCAGTGGACATACGAATCTCGCTGCTCGTTCCTTGCTTATTTCTTATCGTTATCTATGTTATGTATATAATTATTTATATTTATATTTATATTGTTATTATTATTATTATTATTATTATTATTATTATTATTATTAATATTAATATTATTATTATTACTCTTCGTCGTCGTAACAGCGAGATATTAGTTTGCGACGAGAAGATGCTGATACTGACTGGCAGGATAATGAGTTACACCACCGAGACCGAAGCTATTGAGGCCCTCGACCAGGGCGGCCTTGTCCTGTTGGCTCGTCGTTGTGGCCGCTGCCGCGGCCGCGGCCGCCGCCGCCGCCGCCACCGCGGCGTTGTTGCTCGTCGAGCCGACAGGACCGAGATTTCCTCCCGCCGTGACCTGCGAACTTGCGGCCGCGCCGGCGCTCACGCCGCCACCGTAAAACTGATGACCGAGCGCGCTCGGGTCGAGATACGAGGATGGAAATTTGGCCCCGTAAATGTCGGGCAGATAGCCGCTACCGGCGCCCCCGTGATTCGAGGTCTCGAACATGCTCCGATGAGGAAATTGCGGATGGTAAGGCCCGTGAAAGAAATAGGCACTCGGATCGGCACCACCGTGTTGTTGCTGCTGTTGCTGCTGTTGCTGCTGCTGTTGCTGCTGCTGCTGCTGCGTGCCGACGATACCGCCCGGCGATAGCGAACGGCTTGTCGGCGAACTCTGGGAAACCGGCAAACCGCCCGATTGCTGATGCTGCTGCTGCTGGCCCTGCTGCTGTTGCTGTTGCTGCTGCTGATGATGATGATGATGGTGGATCTGCTGCTGCATCGCCCGCTGCTTTATGTAGTTCGAAAACTCGGTCGGCGACATTCTGAAACCGGACGGTCTGGGTCAATGAGTGGGTGGTTCCTCCCAAGGATCGACTTAACTAGCATCATGCTTTGTTAGTGTGTTCGTTGCGGATAACGACAAAAATAACGATGAGTCGGACGAACGGGCTAATTTTTCATTTGTTATATTCATCAACGTTAACATCGAAAAGAACCACGGAAGGTGGGTTGATTTCGTCGTCAATATTACGAAATTATTTTAACTATGCATTGGTTGTAGAAACTTATTATTAGGTCACTCAAGTAAAATTGTTGGTTCTCCCCACTCATCGTTACTTTTGAAGTGCCCGCCTTGTTTTTTGTACTGTCGGGTAACGAAGGAAAGTCGCGAGTTGTGCATTTTTTTTATCGAATTTCAAAAGTCTGATAATTTTTCCCAAAACAATTGAATTTTCATAACAGTGTTGATACAGAATCGGATTAATGAAGAAAAACGAGAAAGATAAAAAATATAGGATCGTATCGTCGGTTAAAAACAGTTCGACATTGTCCTTTGAAATTTTCTTCCAAAGTTTGTAGTTTTCGAGTTACGAGCGTTCGAAGTTTGCGTTAGTAAGGGACGCCATCGACAGGTAGGGCTAGCGTCGACCAAACGTTCCCATTGGTCGTACCGTTATTCGCTCGTAACTCGTAAGTGTGACACTTTAGAAAAATCTTTCAAAGGAAATATTCGCTCGGTTTTCAAGCGTCGATACGGATCTGGAATTTTTACGAGTGAGTTTTTGAACCGTCAAACGTTAGTATCGATACGACACTTTGCGAAGCCCGATCGAATAATCGCAAACGAGGGGAATCTCGTTGAATCTGAACTTTGTCGATGTCGCCACTAAGAATGATTAATCGAGTTCCTTTTTTGCGATAGGAAAAAAACCGTGTGAAAGAGTTGAAATGACTTCGGGCGATTTATCGGATCTATAATTGAAGAGACGCGTACTTCGCGTTATCAAGAGTTCTTAACGAGGAAAATTTCTCGAGTGTGAACTTCGCTGATTCCGCCGCTAAGCTTGATAAATTGCCGTTTTTGCAGGGTCATGAAAATAAAGATACCTCCGAACGGGTGAAAATTTATCAGATTCGAGGTTCCCTCGCGAGTGTTCGGTGTCTGATTAAAATGCTCAGTGTCTCAATGATCTAGGCTAGAAAAACCTTGGAGTTTTAAACAATTTAAACATATTTTCCATTGAAACTCTACTGACAATAAATATACAGTGGGTAGATCGAACTCCAATGAAATTATCTGAAAAATGTTAACTAAGATCTGACTTTTCTTTGTATCGAAAAAAATCGCCTCAAAGAGCGACGTCCAAGGTGAATCCAGCCTAGATCCAAAATTTCGCATCGCTCAATGACTCTAAAATTGTAATACCTGTTGGCCCGTTTGCTGCTCGTCTTGAGTTTGGTACTGCCGAATTTCGTTTGGGCGAAAGTCGCCGTGGTGAAAGTTAGCGGCGCCGTTGTACGGGGAATAAACGCGGGCACCGGGCTCGGCGAGCCTTTGAAGGAGTTGGTGATCGGTGTCGGCGAGGGTGCCGACGAAGAGCCCGAGCCGTGTCCGTTCTGTTGGTTGCTCGTAGACGAGCTGCCGGCGTTGTTGGCCGGATTGTTGTTCGCGTTCAGCGACGACGGGAACGGCGACGTGGATTTTGGACTGAGACTAAGTCCGCTCAGGGAGGTGCCGACGGCCTCGATTGGCCTGAAGCATTGCGCTTCGGGATTGAAGGTTTTCGTTACTTCCCGATCGGCCGAGCTCTCGTCGTGCGGATCGGCGCTCTCGGAGTAGAGAATCTTCACGGCGCTCTTCTCGCCGATGCGATAGCTAACCTCGCCGGGATCGACCCATACGGCGAGCTCGGCCGGTAAGTTTTCAAGAATATCCTGAATCGGCACGCCGCTCTCTTTGGCCGCTCGTTCGAGCACCGAATCGACCGGATCGCCGGTCTTCAGGCATCTGAAAGCCGAGCCCTTGAACGGCTTTTCCGGGTACCAATGACCCTTGAACTTGTCCTTGAGCGCCTTCTCGAGCTCCTCGCCGAATATGTTTACCCGTCTTCGCGGCAATTTGTTGTACAGATAGGATATCACGAAATTCAGGGCCACCTGCACCTCTATGTGCATCTTGGGCTTTGAGAGATGAATTTTCGGGCTTTTTCTCGTTATTTCTCGTCGACGATATTCCCACCCCGACCGTACGGTTCGTTACGGGCGTGCCTTTTGTTCGTTATCGAAAGTCTACGGGGTGCCGAGGTTTCGATTCTTTCTTCTCGGTTCGTTCCCGTTCGATGAATTTTCTTTATCGACTGCGAAATCGCTCAGTCGATAATCCCGGAGATCCGTTCAGATCCGATCCTCCGAACAGCTTTTCGCTCTGAAACAGACGATTTGTAGGATTCTGTTAATTTCAGTATTTTCATTGCCGATGAGAAGGATTTCTCAAATGAGAACAAAAATAAAAAAGTAATAAAAAGTTTCGTAATGGTAAAACAGTTTTTGAACGTTTCGACATTATTGCTATAGAGATTAAAAACGACGTGAGGAAACTCAGTCGGTAACAGAAACGGCAATCAATTTTTTTAAAGGTATTTCAATATTACAAAATGTGAATTATGTGCTTCTTCATTTAACCGCTGCTTATTCAATACTCTAAGTTTTTTTTATGAGAGTGCAACAAGATCGAAAAAAAAATAGTCTACAATATTGTTTCCGGCTCGGGCTGCGCGGAGCGAAAACAAGGTCTGACATGGCCTTTTGCCACTAAAAATACAACAGGCGGTAATAAAAATGACCGCTACGGGCGTAAAAAAGAAACTTGATCACACTTTTTATTACCGACCGCGGTATTTTTACCTTCTCTCAATCTTACGAGCGTTCCAACTGGATCCAATAAAAGGAACAAAACAAAACAAAACAAATAAAAATAATAATGATCTGAAAATAATGCGAACCGACTCGGTCGATAACGAAAACTGCAACCTTACACACTTGATCCTTTCATATTATCAATCATACGTTGATACGATCCTTTCATATTATCAATTATACGTTGGTTTCGCCTAATAATTTGTACTCTAGTCGGACTCGGTCGATAACAGAAACTGTAAGGAATGCCATTTCGGAATCTAACAATCCAGAAAAAAGATAATTGCGTATCTCTTTGAAACGGATAGACGCTAAGAGAACATTACAGTTTTTCTTACCGACTGGGCTCGGAAAGGACATTACAGTTTTTGTTACCGACTGAGAGCGGACCTCACAGAAATGAGTTTCACATCACCGTACACACTCGATCCTTTCATATTATCAATCATAAATTCTTTCAAATTTTTGCGACCAACATCGACGAAAAAAAAAGTACCACAAAAACTTGCATCTTCCGTGGAAGCGCATTCACGCCTTTTGGTTTTGCCTGATAGTTTGTACCCTAGTCCGAGTTATGAGGGGATGATCGATGCTCCCCTAGAGCTCGAGAGTCACAATGCCGAGTATAAGTGTATTGCGGAAAAAGTCGGTCACACTCGACCCTCTTCTTTCTTGCCCCCTTTCCGCCGCGACCCCCTCCCCTACGTCGTCGCCTCGTTCCGTATTCGTTGACTGAACAGCGCGTAAACTTGAATCAATGGCCCTCATTGCATTGGGTTGAGCTCAATTAGCGGGCTACTACATTTTCTCTGCTCTCTTTCTGTCTCTCTCGTCCTGAGAAAAGGAGGTTGTCGAGATGGGGAGGGGCGGGAGGGAGGACGGAGGGAGGGACGGGGGTGACCGCGGTGGAGCATGGGTACGGCGAGCGCACCGGCTCCCGACAGATCAATACGATACGAGGGGGTTCCCCGTGCTTACTGCGGAGAGACCGTATACCTAGAGGCAGTCGCTGCGCCGTTGCTCCAGATAGTCCATCCACTCGACATTCGAACTCAAAGAAAAAAAAGGAAAAACAGATCAAATGGCTTCAAAGAGAGCTTTTTTTTTTTTTTTCGTTTTTTGTAAAGTAGGCCTCGCGAATTCAAAACAATGCGGCTCTGATCGCGCTATTTGGTTGTCGATGCTACGAGAAGATTGTTAATCGAACACGCCCAATTGTTGTAACGATAAAACGACCCATTTTTCGAGACCCGAATTGATAACTTCGATAAAGGGTCATTGAGAAATTGTATGTAACCGAGTGAACCGAGTGAGTTGTATGTGATCGAGTGAAAGATCTTTTTTAGAAAAAAAACTTTCTTCAGAAAGGCTCATTCGAAGAATTGCGTTTTCGGACTCGTTTTAAGAAGTACCGTTTCTTCGGGCTGTTAGTTACAGTAACAGAAAAAGGCATTGGAGATGGCGTGAATGATATTAAGATTACTTTTGACGAAAAAAATACTCGAGGAACTGAACTGCGTTTTTAGAGTTAAAAAATCCTCTTTCTCAACTTCTTCGGAGAACTGCTTCAAAAAAATTCAGAAAGTGTTTTAGGAGAATGTTTGCCTTTAGAATCGCCGAAAATGTCATGACGAAGAGAAAATTACGTTCGATCAGAAAGAAACTCGAACGTACCTCGAGAGGGTCGAAAAATAAACAAACTTCCCTTTTGAAACATTTCTCTAAAGTTAAACGTTCGCTAGTTACGGCCCATCGAAGATTGCAGCCAATGAGACCGCTCGGACGCACGTGGCGCCATCTGTCGACTGACTCCCATTGGCTGGAAACTTCAAATCCTCGTATCTCGGAAACTTCGGATCCGAGAAAAAAGTTTCAAAGGGAAATCGTGTTCGTAATTCAATCCGGAATGCAACGGCGCACTTTTTGGACGTGACTTTTTTTTAGGAAACCGAATGTTCATCTATTTTCATGAAAAAAAAATCTCTATAATTTTCTTTCTCCAAGGTCCAAAAAAAAAAATACAAAAAATACCGGTGGCTTAAATGAGAACAAGAAATCAGATTCCTTGACAAAAAAAGAACATAACAGAATTGTACAATTACGGAAGGCCGAGGAGATGGACGGAAGAAAAGTGCAGAGATGCAGCCGGCAAGAGAGGCAAGGGCGTTGTCGAAAGAGCTACGGGTTAAAAAGCAAAGCGTAGCAGAGAGAGGATCGATAACACGGGACCTTTTCCACTCTCTAGAGCAAGATAGACGCCCACGTAGAGTCCTCTCCATCGGCTTTGCAGCGGCGTTCGTCGCTAAGACGCGCGCACACACCGGGCAAAATTCTTTATTCCATCATCGTCGAGACCATCGTCGTCGCAACCCCGTCATTACGGCTCTATGTCGAACGATTGTTTTCGCGAGCCAAGTTACACTCGGTATTGAATTATCGAGAGATAAAACGCCTCGCGATGACGCCGCCGCGAAGCTACGAAGGATCGCTCGTCCGCGGTCGTTTCTCGAGCGGCCTCTCTTTCTCTCTCGCGCAAACACGGGAGAGTTGCGTAACACGTTGGCAGGTGTAACGTATGTCACGAGGCGCCGATCGTTGCTATTTGCGTCGAGCTTGTACGAGTCTCGTTTCCATGTGAAGAGTTAGAAGAGCCTCGAGACCTAATTTTATATTATTGGATGACAAAAATTCCAGTCTCTACCCACCCAAAGATGGACTTGCATAGGTTTTTTCTTATTTTTCGCCTCTCTCTCTTTTTCCTTGATTTTTCATTTTTTTTTTTTTTTACACGCCATCGCGACGTCGAGAAGCTTGGAAAATTTTACGACGACTTGTTTACGTTTCGTTATTCTTGTTACCACGCGACACTCGGGGATCGAGTATTATAGTAATCGCGTACCACATATACATTCGCGCATTCACGCGCGTGTGCGTTGAGCTGAATTTAGAATCGCAGAGATTGTGGAACGCGGCCGTCATCAACTCCGCTGACTAATTTCCGAAAATAATATCGAGAGTCTCGTACGCGAAGTTTCGGAGATATAAACTCCTCCTCGCCGAGGTGGAGTAACGCGAGCGGGAGGAACTTTGGGTCGCTGGGAGATATGCGATCAACGAGATCTCAACTGGGTGTCTTCGTATTTATTTGGTAGTTTTCAAAATTCCTACATTTTCGTGTCGTTACTCAATTCACTTCTATGTCACATGATAAGATTACGTATCCCGAAGGGTTGTAGTTTTTTCCACTTTGGAGATGAAAAAAAGTCAGAAAATTTTTTCTCATGGAAATAGATGAATATTTGGTTTACTAAAAAAAATGTGCGCCCAAAAAGTGTGCCGATGCATTCCTGATTGAATTGCGAACAAGATTTTCCTTTGAAACTTTTTTCTCGGATGCGAAGTTTCCGAGATACGAGGATTTGAAGTTTTCAGCCAATGGGAGCCACTCGACAGATGGCGACACGTGCGCCCGAGCAGCCTGATTGGCTGCAATCTTCAATGGCCCGTAACTAGCGAACGTTAAACTTTAGAGGAATCTTTCAAAAGGAAAGTTTGTTTATTTTTCGAGCCTCTCGAAGTACGTTCGAGTTTCTTTCCGATCGAAGATAATTTTGTATTTTTTTTTTTTTTCCTCGAAAAGCTTCTCGACGTTTTTAAAGGCGAACGCTTTTCTAGGAAACCTAATGTTTCTTTGCATCGACATGACGGCGCGCTCGATATGGTTTTATCGTCTCGCCGTCTCGGTTGTAGTCCAAAAATTTTCCACTCATCGAGCGCGTAAATTATTCATTCGCAAAGACTTTGGGCGGCTTTATCTCGAAGCCAGCTCCTTCGCCGCCAGGTTATCGCACCGTCGATAATGCCCCGTTATCGCGATGTCCGGGTTTTACGACGAGGAACTCCGAGAACCGGGCGACGCAGCGTTACGCCTCGATTACTGTACGATATTTAACATTGTAGCACATACAACAAGTCGACAATCGTCGTCACGCTGGTACGAGGTCCGATGCGATGACCGATTCGTCGTTTCCTTCCGTGAAACAAAAAAGATCCGCCTTTCCATTTTTTTGTAGTAAAACTAATATTGCCTTTTTTTTTCCAATTCAGCTCCTTCATCTAATTTTTCATTTTTTTACGAAATTTCCAAAATTTTACAAATTTTCAAATATCCTTTTTTTTTGTATTCATTGTTTTTTTAATGCCTTTTCGACGATTTTCGTTTTTCCACCGTCGCTATACTTTTTCTCAAATAATTCGTTTCTATCGCTGTTTCGTTGAATCAGTATTTTTCTTTTTCGTTTTTTTTTCTTCTCCACAAATTTTTTTTCGAGCACATCACGCGTACAATCGTAGTTGACGGTAACGTCTAAAAAAGTTTATTGCATTATTATTTTTCGCGAAATGGGTTTTTTTTCAGTGAAGCACGAAACTGGCGACGTCCGATCGCGTGGCATTGTTCGATTGCCGTCGTTGCGCGATGCATCGGTAATCCTATTCAAATCGATGCTAAACCAATGAAATTAACGTACAACACAACCCCGCGCGGGATCCGCAGTCGCACAATAGTGAGTACCCTCGTCACGAATTCCTTCGTCTTTGTCGTTTACGTAACGAAAGAGTTGCGAACCATCCCGAAAGAATACAATTGCGTCAATAGCCGTGTATTTTCTCCTCCGCGTGTCTCGAGCGAAATGATCGGTGAAAAAAAAGGAAGAAAAAAAGAAAAAAAAGTTTGTCGCCGCCGCGTCGAGAGAGTTGCCAAAAAAGAATTGGCTGCAGACAATGCGGAGTCGTCGCCAACCTGGCCGAGGGAAAAGAGAGGAGACGGTTCGGAGTCGGAGTTTCGAGCGAATCGGCTCGCGGACTATCGCGAGTTTCGTTTCGTTGGGGTTCCGATAGAGTTATCGCGGCAGCTCAAAGCGGGCCTGCGACGATCAACAAACACGATTCGCGGCCGTCAGCCTACTTTATTATCAACCGCGCGGAGAGCCGCGAATGCAATTCGACGCGGCTAAGCCTGGCGCGCGACGAACGCTCGGCGAATGCGCTCCGATGGATTTGTCGACTTTGCACAAAAGCCCGAAGCATCGGGAGCTCCCGCGCGGCGATTCTTCGGCGTGCGAGATTATTACGGTCTTTTACTCTCAAGGAAAAAAGGGAGAAAAGAAAGGAAGAAAAACACACAAGATCACCGATGAGTGCACGAGGCCTTTCTATCGTTGACTACATTGTAGCGGGTTTTCTTATCGATTAATTATAATCTTTCCGCAGTCGCCGTCGTCGTCGGGAGTGGGTAGAGTCGACAAATAACGAAATGTCGGAGAGAGTCGGTTGTAAGCGTAAGACAGGAAAGAGCCAAGGTCGCGCGCGCGCACGCAATCCACGTGTATGCCATCGATCGTCATTCTCGGGCTATTCTCGAGTTTTCGGCCAACTCGTTATCAGTTAATCGGTATCAATTTTTGGCGAATGAAAAATGTTCCGTCCCGAATGAACATACGCGAGAGCTGATGTTTGAGATACAATTTCGGGTCAATATTGAGGTTCATGTTGGGACATAACTGACGTCAATATAACATCGAATTTCAATAAAAAGTAAAATGTTTACTAAAATATTAAATCAATATCTAATCAATAACAATATCGGGTCGATATTAAATTTTAACCTGAGCTCGACATTAAAAAAAACGGAATACAGCGTAATATTTGACAGAATTGATAGCGAACAAGTACAGAAATGGAATTAAAGGTCAATGTTAAAATACGACACGGATGAATATTAAGATCAAGCTTGAGGGGAGTAGGCATCACAATTTTTAAAAAAAATGTATTTTTTTTTTTTTAATTTTCTTTAATTTTTTTTTTCTTATTTTTACAGCATTTTTTACTAGTTGTGGCACGATAACTCAAGAACGATTGAAGATATCAGCTTGATTCTTAAAAAAATTAAAGCTACCAACTTTCTCTACAAAGTGAATCTGAAACTAAGCATTTTTTTTATTTATCATTATTGTTATTGCAACAAATGTCATCCGTTTTTCGCTGTTTTTCGAATTTTAGCCGCCATTTTTTCTATTTTCATGGTTTTTCAAAAATTTTAGGTTCAATCTTTAGAGGAACATCTTCCGAAGAGAATGGCATTTGGAAATTGCCCAAAACTCGAATCGGCCGCTCGGAATCGTGGCAACAAGAGAGCAGTGCGCGTGACGCGCGGCCATCTTTATCCGTTCATATCTCCCTTAAATATTCATATTTTTGAAGCTACAACCTCCGAACTTAATAGCCAAAATTTCAATAAGAAACTTTGCAGAGAAGAAAATGTATGTATGTTGTTTCGTTTCTTCACAAATGCCATTTGATTTTTATCCCATTTTTGGCCCGTCTCCGCTGCGTACTCCACTTAAGGTCAATGTTGACGTACAATTTGAGGTAGGAGAGAGCGGGGCAGAATGGCATACCGCGGCAGAATCGTATGAAATGGTAAAATAGAGTCCCCTGTATGATAGAATTAGATCAAAATGGGACACGCGAAAGTCCCATCGAAGTCGATTTTTTTGCGGTCCCATTTTTGTTTCAATACCATCGTGTCCTGGTCCCATTTTGCCCCGCTCTTCCCTACATTATTAGGGCAGGTTCGACATCGATATTAAAATAAAAATCTAGCTTGAACTGATATTAAAACAAAACCTGAATTCCACATCGAGAAAATATCGGAGCAATATTATTAAATACGACCGATGCATAGTAACGGTATAGATGATGGAATTTGAGGTCACGATTAACATTAAAATGTAGATTGGGGTGAACATTTGAATGATATCCGAGTTCAATATCAATACAGCACCCGTGGCCGATAGTAAAATCGAACTTGAAGTCAGTATTGAGACGAGGCTTAAGGTTGATGCCAAGAAAGCTCAAGGTCAATAATACCGACTGAATGTAAGCCGATCGTAAAATCGAACTTGAGGTCAATTTTAAGATGAGGCTTAAGGTTGATGTCGAGATAGCTCAAGGTTAATAATAACGACAGAATGTAAGGCCCAAAATGAGACAAAATCGGAAATCCTTATGAATTGCTAAATCACAATGAACCTCGTGGACCCGAGCGCTCTTGAGGTATACCCGAATTTTTTTTTTATCAAAAATACGTGTGGAACACCATGAAATTCAAAGTCAATCAAAAAATCTGAAAAAATCCATACGTATTCAGAAAAATCAAAGGATCATTCTCAGAAAAAAAAAGTTGTGTTGCCAGGAAATTTCTTGAACAATGTTTCGTTTCATCGATTCGTTAATAACAATTTGGAATTATTCTTATGCGCAATGGATCTTTTTAGTACCTTTAATGTGCATGCATTTTTTCAGAGTTTTCTACGATCGAGAAGTGTTTGCAATTCACTTCCAATTTCCTCGAACTTATGCGAAATGAACGCCTTACTTCTATCAATATTGCGCCTCAACGGATTTCTCATTACGCCTCGCCCTGCGGATTCCACAATTTAATTGAAAACTACTATTTTTCGGTAAAGTTCGACGACGCTGAAGACACGCAAGATGCGGTAGGTTAATCAGGTGCAAAGATACGCGTGGTCTTTGTAGGGTCAAGCTTAAAGATCGAGCATAAGGTCAATGTCGAGGTAGAGTCGGAGGACGTTATTAAGATAGAACTTGACCTCGAGCATTGAGATCGAGCTTGAGATTGATTTCGGGACAGAATCGGAGATCGTTATTAGGGTATAGTGCGAGGTCGACGTTGATCTACCCGAGATTGCTATTAGCTTCGATGCGAAAATCGACTGAACTTGGAACTTCCATTCGGCGCAAAAATGCATTGTGCACACCCCGCGAGTGTCGGAATCCAAGTCGAGGCAGCGCGTTATCGTGATTATCGGAAGATCGAATAAGAAAACGATATTCGAGTGGGGCATCGACGACGAAGGGTTGTAAATTCGTGGACGAAAATAGAATCGCGATCGGCAGGGAAGCAGAATAGTACGGATTGAAGCGACGGCAAACGGAAATAGCGACGAATCGCGATTCACCGCGGTGGAACGTGTCGAATTAATACGACGCGAATACGGGAGGGGGCATCGATTTTTCGACTCAATTATTCAATTCGATTCCTTAAGGGGAATCGGGCGTCGAGCAAATATAACCAAAATGCAAAACGGTATCTTTAGATTACACTCCGGCTTCCGCGAAAGGATATAAATAATTTTTATCGAAGAAAATTCACGCGAGATATGTTTGAATATTTTTATTATTAAACATTTTCCGATAATCAATTTAAATTTATTCAGCTTCGGTGGTTAATTCTTCAAGGTAAGAAGGTTTTCCTTTTGTTGGCTCTTTTGAATTGTTCGAATAGGCCTCCGTGATAATAATTATTATCGAAAAAAATGTACGCGATATATATTTAAATATTGTTATTTTTGAATTTTTTCCGATAATCAATTTTAATAGTTATATTTATTCAGCTTCGGTAATTCATTCTTTGAGATAAGAAGGTTTTCCTTCTGTTGGCTCCTTTGAATAATGACAGTGCATCTATTATCTTGCACTCCGTATGTATCTTTCGCGATTCAACGAAAAAAATGACAAATTTGCATTGAGTCTAAAAAAAATTCAAGATAAAGTAGAGTTTAAAAACTGAACGAAAAGTTGTGGCGAAGGTTGGTCGGATCGACGATTTCTATTTTGTTTAGAGGAATAGCAGTAGAGAGACAGGAACAATATTTTTTGGAGCGAGACAGACCAAAATATTTTTTGGTTCACTTCTGTTGACGATTTTTACAGCTAAAAAGTATCTGGCTAAAAAAATTAAGAAACTTTTCACGACCGTCTTTGATCGATTGCAAACAAATTTTCTTTTTGGTCAATCGCTCGGGTCAAGGTTGACTCGGGACAAAATAGAGGTTAAATTCGTGCTTCGCGTGAAAAAAAAAATTGCAAAAAAATGGGTTTTTTTAAATTCATTTTTTTCATCCTGAATCCGAAAGTAAACAAAAAAAAAACACTACCTTCCCGCAGATCACGATTCATCTCGCTTCTAGCCGACTATCGCACATCGAAACTCGGAGTTTAAAAAAATGTGATTCTCAAAAAAAAAAATTCTGTTTTCAAAAATTCGCAAAATTTGAGCCACTTTATTGGAAGCGACATAAATAAAAAATTGCGTCTTTTTTTCGCGAATACTCACGAATATTTTTCTCACAGTAATGAACACTCGTTTAAACGAGCGCATTTCGTTTCGCGTCCGTTTTTTTACACACTCAAATCGCACTTATCCGGTCGCGTATCGATATCTCCTAGAGAGACCTCCTCGTCGCGTACGGCTCTCACACTCAGAAACTCACACTTCGCAATTCCCCTTATCGTTATCGATAAAAAAAATCCTCCCACGTTTTTTCCTTGCATGGAAACAAGAAAAAAAAAAAAAGTAGACAAAGAAAATAACGAAAACATCCATAAATATTCACATTAGCAAAGGTCACTCGCGTGCGGTAGATTGAAAACTCACTCGAGTAACTCATCCATGCACTTCTCGACGTGGCTCCGTTGCGACGTGATTTATTATCGCGACAAGTATTTCGCTTTTTATTCCTTCGATCTCAATCTCTTCGATCCGCCCCTCGTCGCGTATCCGTCGTTTCCAATATTTCCAATGTTCTCTTCTTATCCAATCGAAAAAACTCGCAACACATCCAACTCCTTTTTCTCTCTCGTCGTATAAAAAAATTAAGACAATAGTGTATCAAAACGGAAAGACAAATAAAAAAAAATCAAACTCGCGATATTACGGAATTCGAGTGGAAAAAAATGTGTTTTTTTTTAATCCTTTGTTTTTTTTAGTTGCGTTAAGTAATTCGATGCTTTGGTTTTTTTTTAAATATTATAGTTTCCTTTGATGTTAATTATGACAATAATTTCCTTTATTATTATTATTCGGTGGGTCGGTGCGATAGTTTAATGGTGAATATATATATGTATATATATTTATATATATGATATATCTATATATAGAGATATATATATATAATGGTGAACGGGAAGCGAGTCTTTTGGGGGACCGTCCCGTAGATCCGCGCGATCCGTCACTCCCGAGTGCCGTTGCGAGACTGAAACGCCGCTTAACATGTGGGTGACTTACATAGAGGCGCCGTAGGGGAAAACGTGCGAGAGAGGGCTCGCGGAACTCGCGAGAACACCACCACTCGAACGGCTGTGGGAGGGATAACGCGCAACGCCAGAGCTCAGCGCAAGAGTTGGGTACGCTCGACGACAAGGACGGCCAAATGTATATATATATATATATATACATAGTATATATATATATATGGTATATACATGTATATATATATGTATGTGTCTATATATATATATATATATAGATAATAATAGTATGTGCTAGGGGAACTGCGCGCGCGAGTCTAGGGCTGTGAGCAAACTTCGTACCGCATGTTTTTATCTATTTTTCCGCGCTGAAGACGCGCCGAATGACAATTGTTGACTACACTTGAGGGGAATACCCAGGATCACCAAACGGGATTTTCTTTCCGATTTGCGAAAACTATCGATTTTCGCGATTTTTCAAACGGCGAAGAAACAAGATTTTTCCAAAAAATGTTGCTAAGATTTTTGCAAAAACTGCGATATCTTGGATTTATAAAAAAAATTTTTTTTTTTGCGAGCACGTTATCGTGCCTCGTCACAGTATATATAATTTACAACTTTTTTCAACGTTCCAGGATTGATTTGAGGAGAAGTTTTCTTTTTCGTTCGCTCAAATAATTGTCGATACTGGGTTATTATTAAATTCTTTGAATTGAAGTTTATAACAAGTTTAATATAGTTTACAAATGAAGTGGATAATTTTTTTTATTGAGATTTGTAAAGAGTCGTTTGCGAATTTTTTTTATGGCAATATATTAATAAATATATTAATATATTAATATATTGAATAATATATAAAATAAAATTTTCAGGCAAATTTAATAGAGATTGAAAAATTGTTATAATGCCAAATCAATCTTGCCAGTCCCGTTCGAAGTCCGATTTTTATTTCTCCGCGATGGGAATGAAAATCGGGCGAAGATGCGAGGCGAGGATTCCACGGGCGTCCGCGAAAAAATGCGCGGTATGGGAAGATCGTTGGACGGTGTGCGCGCCGAAGAATGTTATTCACGGGCAAAGTAACTCGGGGATTTCATTCATTTGGAGACTAATCGGCCGGTTCCTGTTTGCTGCCTCAGGGACACGCGGCATGCTCGATGACGAAGGCGCGTGCCACCGTGCTGGCTACCGGGACCAGTCAAGGTCCCGGTGGTGCGCGGAACGGCGAGAATTTTACTCGCCCGAGCTCGACGGAACTCTTCAATAACGACGACGTAACTTCTTTCGAAAAATCCGCCATCAGTCCGAGGCGGCGATCGACGATATTCGACTCAAAAACCAATCCAAAATCCCCCCATTTTTTTCTCGTCGATGAATATCAATTCCGTGGAAAATTCACAAGACTGCAAAGCGTCCTTAACCTTAAGAGCAACATTAATTTCATAACAATTCCTTGACCCGTTTAAAGGATACGATCGACCAGAACCGCGCTTCGCAGGCTTAAAGAAAAAAACTAGAAATCGTCTCTGACTAATCCCCGAGGTTAACCCCCGACTTGTGGGCTTTCCGTATCCACTACAGACGTCCGCGATAACGCGACCGATCGTCCGCAACATCGTCATGGTCACTACGAAAAAAAATAAATATATATACAAATTCTACCGGGAATCCTTTCTGTATTCGCCGAATTTCCGCCAGCCAGAAAAAACGCCCGGAAGCCGGATAAGAAAAGTTTTCGATCGGAATCCAATCGCGATCGTCGATCTCATATCGCGAAGATATCGGAGCGTAATCGGCGATTTTAATCGCTCTCGCGAATGCCTCGGCGATGTGGCTTTCGGAGCGGTCGAAGTGACGATTTTTCGTCGGATAAAAGACGAGCCGGTTGTTAACGCTCGGCGATACCGCGACTGGCTTATCCAGACGTCGGAGTTTTCCTCGGGCCAACTTGGTTAGCTCGGCCACGGTCGTCGCCGAGGCCTTCGCATGTGCTCTGCCCGACATCACGAGTCCACCAGAGGCTACTCCTGACCCCTCCCCGATGCACACACGCACACACACACAGGACACAACTCTTCATACGTCGGCAGACTCTGAACAGCCGGTCTATGACGCAATAAGCAATTGCAACTCGTGTTATCCACACATAACTATCGGCGCGTACAGGCGGTACGTAATTCATTGCACGGGCAAATATAAACTACGTGCGTGCGTTACTTAACGCGCAAGATCGGAGGAGTTCCCCGACGTATCGGATCGAGCGGTAGAAAGACGAAGAAGAAATGCGTGGAAAAGTTTCTAAGGCAGTCCAAGCGTATGGTGTTCATTTCGCGTAAGTTCGAGGAAATTCAGAGGAATTGGAAATTGCAAACACTTCTCGATGGTAGAAAAATTTCAACAAATTCACGCACATCAAAGGTACTGAAAAGATTAATTTTGCACAATAATAATTCCATATTGTTATTGACAAATTAATGAAGCGAAAAATTGTTCAAGAAATTTCCCGGCAACGCGACTTTTTTTTTTTATGACAATCATTTTTTTATTTGTCCGAATACGTATACATTTTTTCAGATTATTCAATTGACGTTGACATTTTTTTTTATATGGAAAAAATGTGTAAAAAATCATAAAATTTTTATTATAATAATTTTTCAAAAATAATATTGTCGGTTCACACTGAAGATACGTTCATTACGCAATTATAAATATGTTCATTTTCTTTTTCAGACACCCACATCGATGCCGAGACCTTTCACCGTCAACGCGCGCACAAAAAGAATACATTGCTTTATTATGCAATATCTCAGCGATTTGTTGATATTTCTGATTTTTTTTTGCATATACTTAACCATATACATAAATAATGTGTAAAAAAAAATGTTGTCAATATATGCGACATTGTTTTTTAACCGCGTCTAGAAAAGTACCTTCGAAAATCGGCGAAATCACGTATATAAGGCGTTAATGACTGATGGTAAGAAGTTTAATCAAATGCGAGTAAATAAATGTTTGTTCTTCAAGTTTGTCGAGAAAATTTTACGAAGACATGATAAAACGAATGAGAAAGTATAAAATTAATTAAGAAATATGGTCATAGACGAAATAATGTTCGCGTAACCAAATTCATCGAAGGAAACATTTTTCCATTTTTTTTCTGTCGTAGTTCTGTCAGCGATATGCTTATTTTGCATAATAAAAGTAACAATTTTTTTACTTGGGATATCAACGATCTTGTAGCGTAGAGAACGAGTCCGAAATGGTCGAACTAGTTACGCGGTGCAATTTGAAAGATACGGAAAGAAAATAGTTAAAATATTGTTGCCGCGATGAGCAGCGTTGAATCAAAATCAATATTTCATCAGAGAAATTTTTTCACTTTCGTCTCATGCTTAATTATTTTTGTCTCCAGATTCGCATTCTAAATATACTCGAATAGATCACAAAAAAATAATCTTCAGGAGCCACATTATGAGTATTCTATTGTCAGTGTTCATTCAATGTTCATTGCGCAGTGTTCATTCTTTGGGAAATTAGACGCTCCGTAGATTTTGTCAATTTTCGCAAACATCCTTCAATATAATGCCCTCCAAAAATTGTTTACAATACTCGATCATTTTTGAATTTAGCAATACGAGTTTCATCAATTTTCATAAAAATTATCCATTTTTTTCACGACCGAAGAGTCTAGCATTTTTCTTACGCGTTCATTCGATGGACGATTCGCCCTAACTCGAGAATTACGACTCGGGCAAGATTTTGACCAAGGCAGAATTCGTTCGGTTCGAAGCGTGGAATCCAATCGCGCCATCAATAATCGTCGCGAACTTATTGGCTGACAGCGTTGAATGCTCGAACGTCACGGAGACTTTCACCCAGGGCTTGGTCGAACTTGCATGTCGCGTTTTTTTTAATAAAAAATTCGAACCATCCTCGACGAATCGTGTCACAGAGCTATCGTATCTCTGCGTCGCATCGCGTCACTTCGACGGAAGAAAAAAAATGTTTTTGCGAGTCGCGAGCGGCGAAACGCGCGTTAAATCTCGTTACTCGAGCGGATCTTACGTAAGAGCGCGCACGCGGAGGATACCAGTTTGCGGAAGACGTTATACGGACGTTGTTGGCCGCGATCGAAGCGAAGAAGCGAGGAGTACGGAAAATTGAAACTACAACGGGAGGAGTAGCGGCAGAAGTTGTAATCGATAGGCAAGACCGCGGTCGGCCTTGGTGTTCGCTTAAAAATGATGATGCAGGATGGAGAACCGCGAGAGTTCGAGAGCAGCGAGAGGGTAGGAGGAGGCGGAGGGAGGGAGGGTCGTTCGAGTATGTACGGGGCTCGCGGTGCACAGTGTGTACGATTATAATGTACACGGTCGCACAGAAGTTGGGTATACGGTAACGTATAGTGGCGCATATAGAGGAGAGGAGTTCGGAGTGGAGGAGCTTGAATGCGTCCAAGGCCTGATGGAGAGACAGCGGTACAGGCGGGAGGAACGCGCGTTACTGGGTCACGGGCCATCGCATCGGCCACAGCGTACATGCATCGCACCTACTATTGTGGCACTAGCCCGACGTCGAGTACCCCGAACGACGCCAAAAAGGTATCGGAACATTTTGCGCCATTTGCCGTCGGTGACTTTCCATGTCGATGGAAGAATTCTCGGTGTCCCTGACTCTTTCCGCGGTGGAATCTCGTTTTGGGAGTGAAAATCTTCAAGCTTCGGATTTAGATCGAATGGATGGCAAGACTCGATGATTCACTCGATAATGGGTCACATAGTAGATAACCAATGTCTTAGGGAACAAAAACGACTGATATTGTATGGAAAAAGTTGCTTCGATCTGGTTGGAATTGGGGTACTGGTTACTGCTCCACAGAACAATGAGTAAAATAGGATGAGGTCGTCCTGGAATGGGAAAAAGAGAAGCAGACTGTGTAAAAAATCAATTCGAACCGGTTGGAACTGGTTCAAAACATGAGTATTCATTTGACAATAGATTAAGATTAAAAAAGTATGAATACTAGAAAACTTTGTCGGACGAGGGACCGGTAAGATTGGTAAAATATGAAAAAATGCACTTCAAACCGGTTGGAATTGGAATACTCTACTGATCCAGTTACTGATCAGCACAACAATGAGTAAAACAGGACCAGATCATCTTGAAATGGAAAGAAAGAGTAGCGAACCGGTTAAAAAATCATTTCGAACCTGTTGCACCAGGTCTAAAGCATGAGAATTGAACTGACAATAGGTTACGATAAAAAAGTATAAATACCAGTAAACTTTGTTGGTTGGGGGACCGGTGAGATTGGTAAAATATGAAAAAAAATTCAGTTTAAACGGATTGAAATTGGAATTCAATAAATCACTCAAAGTGACGAAGTACTGAATTTTCTTGGGGGGGAAAAAATTAGTAAAATATGAAGAAAGAAAAGTACGGAAAATCCCGGTTGGATGATTAATTATACTTTGATGGGGCAGCAATTATACTTCATACGGGTAAACAACTCTTTGACCAATGTGCCTCAAAACTTGTTTATTTGTCCAGAATATTGACGAATAATGCCACGCGACTGACAAAAGATCCGGTAATAGCGCAGTGTCACCAAAACAAGGAAGTCCGCGATTGTGTTTTATGAACGTTACCATCCCTACCCCCCTCGCCGTCCCCCCAGAATGGAACGTACAAAAAGGGGAAGAGGAAGCGATTACGAAACGCGAATCAATTCGCCTCTCGCCACCGAAGCAAAACAATAAATACTATAGAATTTTCGTTGTTCCGTACGGAGAACCGCCTCGAGGGAACTGTCGAACTCGTAAAACGAAACCGGCAGCATCGGCTTCGAAACATTTTGTTAAATGGTAAACACGACGAAGAGCGCTTTTTTTTCCGGTTCGCATATTCGTATCGAGTTTGGAGTGGAGTGAACGACAAATTGGGTTTGTCAAGAAAGCAGCATTCGGATACGGTTTCAATTCATTCGCTAGGGCTTGGAATTATTATATGGTACACCGTATGATCTAGTTCGTTGTGTACGTCGTCGAGAAGATCAAAATTCGACCAGACCGGAAAGAAACTTTATGGTAGACGACATTGAATGTCGTACACGCTATAACAACTCCGAAACCGACTCTGTCCATAACCGGTTATGGCTCCAATGAAATTTCAGCAAATGCTTGCATCCTCGTGGAGTTAGCTTCTATAAAAAAAAAATTGATAATCCTTGCTATTCGTTCCCCTCGATTAAATAATGCGACTCACTCCCGACGGAGTTTCGAGCCCGGAAGTTGGACTCGTTGCCTCTGACTCTCAGTTATCCATCACTGCCCGACGCACGCCGTTTGTCCCTGCGCCGCTTGCCAACAATTTTGCCAGCCAGTTTATTAGTGTGAAACGCCTTGGAAACTATAATAGCAAATATCTGACGTTCCCGACCGACGACGATGATTATTCGGATTCGAAATGCAATTGAATCGCGAATCGAGCGTGGAATTGCATCGCGACGATGGCTCTTCTCTCGCTGGCTTTGTGAGCGTATTATTTGTGTCTATGTAAGCACGACCGATGTACTTTTGCAAGCTGCGTGTACGCTGACCTTGAGACTGTAACACGCGCCCGCCACGGTTATTAAACGTCGGCATAGGCATAATCGACGCGTGCTTCGCTCTCCGACACACACACTCCCCCGTCTCTCGGCCGCACTCCCGACTGCTTATCGGCGTTGCAATTTACGAGTGAACAACGTAAGATAATAAAACGAGCCGCGGCTTTGTGCCTCGCGAAAAGACCGTACGTACGTCGGTCGGTGTTTCACGCTGTAACAATTGCGTTTGCTTTTTTTTCGTCTCTTTTTCGGTATTTTTTTTTTTTTTTTAGATTCAAATTGCTTCGAGTCGAGTTCGATACGAAATTAGAGACTCGGCAATTCATTTTTTTCCTGTCGCGGGTCGCGTCGAAGGTTTTCCTTAAATTATGAATTCTATGGCACGCGCGCGTCGTCGCTCACGAGGTCGACGTGTCTCTTATCTTCCAGACGGCGAGGCAATTTTTTATATTTTTATGTTCCTCTCTTTCCGCCGTATAAAAAAAAGAAAATAAAAAATAAATCAAAACAGACACGAGATGCGAGGCATTGTCGACGAAAAGTCGACTCAAGGTTTCTCGAGCATTCTTCGATCGAGTCGAATTTATGATGAAAAAAAAAGTTCAAATATTGATGTATCAAATTGGGTCGAGTTTACGAATCGACGATATTTATCGAATTTGTTCTAATTTGAGACCGATCTTGGCGCCCATTTCACTCGAAGTTTAACGTCAAATTTAACGTTAAGTTAAGAACAATAATAATAAATAATAAAGTAGACGTTGGATTTATATTATATTTTCATTATTTCTTTGCTTTATTTCAAATAAATAAAAAAATTTAGCTTCTGGTTGGAATGTTGACATTGATAATAATAATATATGAATAAAATATGAAATATTTTTTTATGGAGAAAATGTGTGGAAAATCATAAAATTCAGTGAATTCAAAAATCTGAAAAAATTCATACTCATTCAGAAAAATAGAAGATTTATTTCCATTAAAAAAAAAAGTTGCGTTGCCGTGAAATTTCTTGAACAATTTTTCGTTTCACCAATTTGTTGATAACAATTTGGAATTATTATTATGCAAAATGAATCTTTTCGGTGCCTTCAATGTGCATGCATTTTTTCAGATTTTTATACCATCGAGAAGTGTTTGCAATTCACTCGCAATTTTCTCGAACTTATGCGAAATGAACACCTTGCGCATGGACTACCTTAAGATTGCGGAGTTTAGAATCCGAGCCAAGGACTCCGGTCGTTCGTTGAATTAATCTACCGGTTATCGGGAGATTCGAGCGAGATCGCTCCGGCTTGAGGTGGACCGGTGCGCCTCGACGCGCACGATTGTGTGTGCAATTTGGGCGTTCGTAACACGAAAAGTCCACCGCAGTGGATTATCCGTTCGAGTTTCCACTGCGAACGCTGAGCTGCTCTTGATTTTTTTTTTCTTTTTTTTTTTTTTAGATGTATTTTACGAGGAAGAAAGCGGCATGGAGAGGAACAAAAAAGCGACATTTCTCTGACACGGTCCCGCGTACTAAAAATAACGAGAGCCGAAAATTCCGGCGCGAGTTTAGTCGACTATATGGACGAGAGCAGCGGAGCGAGGAGAGTCTTCGAGAGACACGACGACGACGACGAGCGACTATCGCACGCGGCACGGTGGGCAAGCGCGGGCCGATGGTCACCGCCAAAAATCGTGATGCAATCCTCGCACTCTCTGCCAGCTCAACGAGCTCGAACCGTTTTAATTTAAGACACCCTCAAATGTCACGAATACACGTACATTCGTTCGACGCATCCACCGAACTCGCTCGCGACCGCCAGCGCTGCCTCATTCGTCTCCGAGTTACCTATAGAGATTCCATTACCCTTCACTCTCGCGACAAAAATGTCGGTTTTTCTTTTCCGATGACTATTGTTTTGAATTTTTTTCCGCCGGAATTTCATTGTTTTTCTCATTGGTCGCGAATAAAAATACACTTTTCTATCTTTATTTTTCTTCGAAATTGTTTCTTTCCGATTATCGAGAAATAGCGCAAATAAAAGATGAACCATTTTTTGAAAAACGGAGTGGAATATTTTTAGTAAATTTTTCTTTTCGATCTTATGAAGAAAATCAATCGATGAATAAAAATTATATTAATTGAAAAAATTATATTAATTGAAAAAATTATATTAAAAGAGAAGAAAAATAAAATCAATCGATGAAAAAAATGCTATCGATTGAAAAAGTTGCTCAAGTTGCTAATATATTTATTTCTCGCGGCTTCGTTGTTTTTTTTTCCAACAAAGAATGAAAAAAAACCTCAATTTTTATCTTCGAAATATCACGAGAAAAGTTGTTCCTCGAGATCGTGAAAGCGATTGCAGGTTTAGTTGAGAGATTCACGATCGAAGAATGCGACGAAAAAAGGAAGGTATTTACACGGCTATTATGCAGTATCCGGAGTGCATCTGGGAGAATTCGGGTGAGACGCAGGAAAGGGGAATCGATTAGCGGCAGTTTGATGGGGATGCTCCGCGGTCGGAATGACGAAAGGGACGAGAGAGAACCGGAGAAAGACTCGTGTCTCCCGACCCACATTCGTAAATAGACGGACGGGGGACGGAGATCAAAAAAGAGAACGACGGCGAGTCCGCGTACTCTCGTTAATTTGGGAAAGACGAGGATTGCTTAAAAAAAAATCTTACTTTCACAATTTAATTTTGTTTTCCATTGTTTTTCGACAAATTAATTTGCCCTTTGGCATACTTCAAGAGGAGACGTTTACGAACCTAGAAAAAAATGTCGAAGCCTCTGGCTAATTTTATTTTGATGCTGTGATTTAGCAAAGTCGCGCGGTCGAAAGAAACTTTTTGTATTCATTCCCTTAGATCCGTGTTATAATTTTTTTTTACAGATTGTCGTTCGATGAATCAATGTTCCCTTCGGCGCACGTTGGGATAGGCCGAAGATGGACCGGGGAAAAAATTCCGAAACTCTTGGCTAATTTCATTTTTGCGCCGCGAGCCAGCAAAGTCGCAAGGTCGAGTCGGTCGATTAACCTCGATTTCCTCGATAAATTTTGTTTTCATTCAAAACAAGTATCGCAACTCTTTCTAAAAAAAACAATGAAAATATCGTCATTCGAGAACGCAATGAAACTTACATTTTATTTTTATACATTTTTTTTACCACGAGGAATATTCAACTTGAATCGGAGTGAAAATTTGTTCGGTGACTCTGCGAAAAAATTGAACTTTGCAGAGATGTATTTTAGATGAATTTTTTTTCATCCCGTCCAGATTCGACGGATTAACTTGCCCTTTGGCCAGCGTCGAGATATGGCCTTTATCTGGCTACGAAAAAATTTCGAGGTCTTTGGCTAGTTCCAATTTCTTGCGGCGAGTCTGCAAACTCGGAAGGTCGAATGACTCGAGTTTGCCCCCCCTCAACTTCTTCCGGTCCTTCATTAATTTCAACCGGATTCGCGGCAACGGTGGCTCGAAGTGGGTCAAAATTGATGAAGGATTGAAAAAAAAAAGCTTTCGAGTCCAAACAATTTTTTTCCTCGGAAAATTCCAATCGGCATTTCCTTCCATTGCAACGTCGGCGCTGAGAACCATTCGAGAAATATCAATTAGCCACGGCGTTTCACGGCGTAAAACTTCCCGAGGTTACAAAATTCAATTTCTAAATCGTCAGCGCCGAGGCGAAAGAAAAAAAGCCGATTTCAGACCTGGCGGAAGCGTGAGTGCAGCGGCTCGAGGTGTGATTCGCTTCACGGACCGATGACTTCGCCTCGATTTAAAAACCAATCGCTATGACTTTTTTTTTTTTATTTATTTATTTTTTTTCTTCAAGCGCAACGACCGTGCTCGGCTCGATCGAGAAACCAATTCGGTGAAAGCGAAAGAGATTGAATAACACAGAAATTCATTTTCCTTTTTTTCTCGCCGCTCAATTGATATTAATACAATTTGTTAAAAGTTTGATTTTTTTTTAAATCGCGATATCGAGTAGTTGCAAAAAAAAATTTCGAGCGATGGAAAGAGTCGCCGATGAGTTTAGGGGGCTGGGGGAGGGGGAGGGGGGGTCTAAAGCGAGCCAAAGCTTCGAGGGCGGTGAGTGGTGGGATAAGGGGGGGAGGGGGGGGGGGGGGGGGGGTCGTGAGGCTGTGTGGGACAGGGTAGTGGGGAATCGCCGGTATTGATCGCGGAGCAAAGCCATTCAGCCTTTTCGTCGAGCATGTTAAACGCTCTCGCGTTCGCGAGCCGTGAGACTCGGTGTCCGAAGCAAATATGTAAAAAAAATGCATCTCGAAGAATAAAAATGATCAGAGTCCAGAGAAAGTACGAAGTATCTTTGGAAATTTTTGGCGCAAAAAAATAGCCGGAAAATGGCGAAGGGGAACGGTCGGGAAGGTAAAGGGACACATTTTATTGGGGTGGTTAGAGTTTGAGATCAATATATCATGTGCAAAGGGTGAAAAGGAAGGAAGAGGATAGGCGAGGATCGACCCGTGACCCAGTGGACCCACCCGGCTCCCTTGGACGAGGGCGACGACGGAAACGTCTACGGGAACGTAATAACGCGACGGTGGCGCCGCTCAGACGGAATTTCAAAGACCCATTATATCGCGTCGTATTCCCGAGTCTTATTACTACTACTACTACTATTACTACTGGGTAGTACTACTACTGCAATGGCGCACCGGGTTCGTCCCACCGGTCGGATGCTTGGGCTCCAAACGACTCATTTGGAAAAAACGATATCTCTTTTAGTGCCCCAAATCACGATATCAATGGATTTTTTGTTGGACCAATTGATTTTTTTCTCCGCAGTTATGAGACCCTTTCACTTTACGAGAAGATTTCAGTCATTTTGTGCCTCTTTAAGACTTTTTTAGCATTTTAGGCATTTTAGGTTTTTACGTAGGAGTCGATGGTCAATGTTGAGAAGTAAAATTTATGCGCGCGAATATCAATTACTGATTTCAGAGACGATTTTAGGTTTGCGGGTTCTCTGGACAGGCCTTACGCTCGTGGGTGTTTTCTATTTGTTTTGAAGCGAATTGAGACATAAGATTGTAAATTCTGGCGCTTATCGGCGTAATTCCCGTTAACTCGTATAGCAAAGTGTTGCGCGGGTTATGTGAAGGGTTGTTTGGATGACGGATACGCGTTAGACGACGTACGATTGGCCCATTTTAGATAAAAATCCAAAACGCGATATTAAAACCTGAAAAAGACCAGCCCTCGTTTGGATATCAAATCCTATGACTCGAGTCAATTCGATTCAGTTACTCTTATCGATCGCTTCGCGTACTATAAAATGAATACTAGGAATTAGTTTTTCGATAACTAGGACACGTCTGACCAGCGGCTCGTTGCCTTACTACAGCCGCTAACTACAGGGGAGCCCCCGTTGCTGCACGATCGGCCGGTGCGCAATTGATCTAAAATTCATTTCGCTTCCGCAGCCGAGAATGATTCCTCTCCGACAGACAAACAAATTGGGTCCTTCCGTTACCAACTCACTTTGTCAGCACCGATACGAAAGACGACCAACAACCGAGCATTCGTGCAGCTTTCACTGTACTATCGATGCTACTGTTGCACTACCAGCAGCGTTGTGTTCTCTCGTGATACATCGAGGCCTCGGAACCGAACAGGGGAAGCCTCGAAGGGGTAGACCAGTCAGGAGGTGAAATAAATTCTCATACCGAGGACGCAGTCGATAGGTTTCCACACGCGTCGCTGCTATTTTCGCATGATCTTTGCCCTTTCGAATATTATTTTCGTGTTTTTTTCTTTACGTCTCGAATGTCATTCGGTTATTTCTTAAGGTCAAAGAATGATAATTCTAACTTTGAATGGCATTGTTTATTTTTTCTCCACTTATGCGCAAAATAAACAATCAACATTACTTTCGATTATTTAATATCTTGTTAAGATTCACAAATTCAAAAGTAATGATTATTATTTAAAAAAAAAGTTATTAATACCATCGTAGATGATAGATGACGTCGCTATTTTGAGAATTAGCGCTTTTCACAAACAATTGATACATTTATTATAATAAAAATACTCGTTTTTATGGAATTTTTTCCTGGATTTTTTTCGTATTCTACAAAACTGCAATTCATTACTTGCATTACTGTAAATAAAAAATGAACATCAACCGAATCATGGTTTGAAATAATTGATAAAAACAAAAATTAGCAAGAAATACTCGTGTCGGAATTTGATCGTAGTTTCAAAAAAAAATGGAAGAAAAATAAAAATAAACACAGCAATGGAAATACATTGAAAAAAATGTTTTCCCAATGGGCGACAAATCATAATTGGATAACGACGCTAGATCACGACACTCGAGCTCGGCGAGTGTTTCGCGACTGTGCGACTCTCGTGTCGCGATGTGTACTAAATGAGAGTGATTCCTGGCCTCCGAAGATGTTTGGCTATCGTCATTGGCATCCGTAACTCGGCCAATTACAAAACACCTGACTCAGGGACTGGGTTGTTATTCAAACCGGGGCCTAGCTATTTCTTGGCTAGGGGAGCCAAAAAAAAAAAACAGCTGCTTCGTCCGTCCACGTTGTTCTTCGACTACTGGCGAGTCGCTAATGTATCCAAAATACGAAGATCGCTTTCCTACACGTGTATTTACTACGTTTGACTCGTGTACATATGTGCAAAAAATGGAGGTATGTATTTACACAAAAGACCCGAGTCGATTAATCACAGTGGCAAAAATTCACCAACGGGGCAAAATGGAACACCAATTTTTCATCTTAATTTCTTTCGTGAACGAAAAACACGTTTTTCGAAAGACATTAATTAATTTATTAAATATTAAAATGTTCATCAAGATAATATTGAAACTTATGAACAAATGATTAAACTGTACGAGAGATGTTTATTGAGAGTCGAAAAAAAATGTGTTCGAGATCCTTCGAAATTGCTCGTGCTCTTTTGTGCCGAAAACGAATTCGATCAAACAAACGCCGAGTGCGCGGGAGTGAATGCGAAGCGCACAAATAGTGGGTATTTGCGTGTATTTATTGATCAACCCCAGCTAAGTCGTATTTTTACGTCTCGTGATATTGTTCGGGGATATATATACGTGCGCACGGAAAATTGCGTGTGTAAAAAATCTCGAAGACATTATCCGAGTCTGAGAATAGAACTTTGAGAGCCAAGCGACACGCGAGCCTCGGCGTCCAAAGCTTTGCATACCAATCACCCCCACCCCGATACCTCTCGCCGTCTCATTTTGTCTTCCAGGCTTAATTTTTCTTTTTTCTCACATTTTTTCAATAACAAAAATAATACCATTCGAATTTTTGTCTTTCAATTTATCAACAAAAAACTGTTGGTTTGGAAAATCTCAAAGGGTTCAGAGATTTCGCATAAGAAATATTTAGAATTTCAAAGATATGGGTAGAAAAAAAATAAAACTATAATGATAATTATTAATTATTATATAGGTAATAATCATTAATTATTTTTTGTTGTTATGTTATTGTGCTGTCTATTAAACGTTACGAACTGTGTAAAATTATGTAAAAGAGCTCGACCCGTGGAATAAATAAATAACAAAATAATATTAATTCTACATTTCATCGTTCCCTTTTCTCGCAAAGGAAAAATCGCAAAACCCTTTAAAACAAGTCTGATAAACATTATTATTATCATTATTATGAAATGTTAATATACACGGAATAATGAATTCTATCCCACAATTCGATTTTTCAATCTTCATCATTATCGAGCCAAGTAAAAATAAATTGCCACGTTGAATTCATTATTGTTTATTTATCAATATTTTATAATGTCAATAACAATAAGAATGTTGATATAAATAATCGTAGGAGTAGAAAATTACACGTGTCTTATTTTTTCAGTGAAAAGAAGAATCCATATTCGTATTTATTAACAAAAATCCAACAGGAAATAATATTAACTCTATATTTCATCGTTCCCTTTTTTTCGCGAAAGGAGAATGGCAAAATTCTTTTAAAAAAGTCGAAAAAATATTGTTACTATTTTTATTATTATTGTGAAATGTTAATTTATATAGAATAACGAATTCTATCCCACAATTTAATCTTTCAATATTCATCGTTTTCGGGGCAATAAAATTAAATCGCCAAGTTAAATTGATTATTGTTTATTATATGAAACAATTTGATAAAAAAGCAATATTTCGTTTATTTTTCGTTTGTTCTATTTTTGTTTTTAATATTTTATAATAACAATAACAATAATAATGATGATATAAATAACCGTAGGGGTAGAAAATTACACGTGTGTAAGTAGAAATCGATACAACGCATTCTTTCGCTCACAAATGTGTGTAGCAACGAGCTAAAATAACGACAGTAGATCAACGATATTATAACCGTACTTCGCTTCAATTGCTTTGAAAAAATATGCAAGATCCAACGAACCAATGAATATCAACTCGATTGCATGAAAAAAGAAAAACACGTTTAATACTCACGTTTCTTATATCCGTTTGTGCTTTCGTCTCCGTCGAATTCGACGCTCGAGCGAATCAATGAAATTCGCGTTTTTCGCGCGATCGGCACTTTCGTTCGAAATTAGAAAAAAAAAACGAGTGTGTGAAAAAAATAAACAAACTTTTTGTTTTTTCTTCCTTTTCGAATAGTTCGTTCGAGTCCCCCGAACGACCGAGTCGCGGCTGTTTTTCGATAAGCGACGAGCGAACGACGAGGAGAAACAAAAAAAATCCGAAATCGCGCACGTATGATAAACGGCACGTGTCCCGAAAGTCACGAGGTGTCGCCCGAGTGTGTACTACGCACGAGGTATTGTCGTCGTCGTGGTCGTGCTAACCATTGAACACCAGCGCGGTGCGCCCCGCCCGCCCCCCCGGAGAAGCGAAGTGGCGCTCGCGTAGGTGAAGAGTCCGCAGGGTGGGGGAAAAGGAACGGGGAGGCGAGAGTGCGAGCGAGCGCGCGATCGTTCTCGAGCGACGAAACGTCCGCGTGGGAGAGGGAAAGAAACAAAAAAACACGTAGGCCTTCGCGAAACTTCGTTTCTCACTCCGACCGAAAAAAAAAAAAAAAACGAAAATTTTCCACTCAACTTTTCTCGAAAATAAAAAAAGGTTATTATATTGCCCCCTCTTTGTTTTTTTTTTTTTTTTCGAAACAAGAATATTCACTTATTATTCGTAGCACCTTCGAGTGTTTATCTCGGACAGAAAAATTCACAGAATTTTCGTGAATTAGGATGAAAAAAGAAGTGTTCGTTTATCTTCACAGGCGCGTGCTGCGCGTCGACACGTGACACGTGATACTCGGGGATAGGCGCGATAGTCGGTTCTTTTTTAAAATTGAGTTTCTTTTTTCGTTCCGGATTAATTGTGTTTTTTTGTGATTTTCGAAGGGGATTGTTGTTTCTTTTCGTTGAGATAGAGTAAAACTTAAAAGTCTCGTGACACGCGGTGACACGAAGCTAGCAGGTGAAGCGACACGCGCAGCGCTCGGTGTACCGGCGTAGACTGGCTCGACGCTCACGGTCCGCGCGATAGCGATTGCGGCGAGTGGCGGGGGGGGCACCGTCTCCCCGCTCGCCGCGCGCGCGTCTCCCGTGTTTGGTCTCTCGCTGCGCCGCGGCTCGCCGAGTTTAACACGCTATAGCGCGAGGACCGAAGTCTCGTGTGTACGGAGAGGCGAGAGATAGGAACACGACGAGCTTAGCCGCGAGAGTAGTACTCGGCGGGCATCGCTGTTTTACCGTGCATATTTTTTTCTAATATTCGGTACCATCGGAAGACGCCTATCGCTATTCTTTTTTCGTTCCCGTGATATAATCTTTCGCGTTCTTCTGCTTTCTCGGTGTATACACGAAACTATTCCGTTAAATCTACGGAGACTCGGGAAAGCGGTCACCCATCCAATTACTGGACGCGAGAAACTTTGCTCGACTTTGGCGATCTCGGCAGCCGCGCGCCGACCGCGCATCTATCGTTTTGTTCTCGCATCTATTTTCCACGATGGAGGAGTACGGGACGGGTATTTGTTTTTTACGAATGTAAGCCTCGGAGAAGCTTCGACGATTTTTACGGGTCCTATGAGCGCGCTGAGGCGAGTCCGCCGGGCCTCTACGGAATCGTCATGACGGCTGGGGTGGGGGAAAAGAGTATATATATTCAGCGAGGAGTCGTAGCGAAGCGACGAGGGAGTTTCTCGTGACGTAATGGAGATTCTCCGGTATCATACCGAGTGTTTTGTGTTACGGCACGAGTAAGCTTCGCGGGAGAGTAATGAGCGGGCGGAGAGGGGAGTGTTAGCGAGGGAATGAGAATGAGAGGTTTTTTCGGCTGTTCTCGCGCGTGGCAAGGACGAACCTATAGAGAAGTTTAAAGAGCACGGATGCACGGCTAAGGAATGGAACGCGAGGAGGGGCCAAGGAATCGGAATCTCGAGGGAGGGAGCCATTAGTGCCACTGGGACACGGAAATCTAACGCTGACTGGCGATCACATTCGGACGAGGATTTGTATTTTTAACTCCCGACTGCCCGCTAGGGCAAAAAGACCGGAGTTATGCGTTTCACTGCGATCAGCTGATCGAGTCGATCTTCGTCGTCGCGCGTTATCTCGAGATAGACAATAAATTATTCAATGAAAATTGGCGTATCGATACTACGATCGATGGTGAATGAATGTCGACGAGAAAAACAAAGATTGCGGACAAACTCAAATAAGTACGGTAATTTGACGAAAGACGCAGTCCCAGTATCGAATGCGGCAGTTCCTTCGACTAGCGACGATTTCACAGCATAACCTGAGACTCGCCTCGGATTGTCCTGTCGAATACGGTCTGCCATCTCTTCGAAAAGAGCGTTCGGCGGATCGTAAATGCTTAGTCGCGAAAATGCCCGTGTTATTATTGATTTTTTTTTTTTTTTTTTTAGTATTCGTTTATAGCGTGATTATTGAATATCAATGTTGTTATCATTTTTTCTGATATTCATTGACGTGACGTAAATAACTGCAGATCTTGGATTTAAAAAATCCGTAATTTATTTAATCGCTAAAAATGTTGTCTACTGAATAACAAAAATGAATTTAAAGAATCGTTTTATTGTTCCCGAATCCCGGGCCCTGGCCAAGATGATTACTTCCTACATTAACCGCTTTTTTTTTGTTGTTTCATCGAGCAGGGCCAATTACGCAACTATTACTCGGCAATCGCCATTGTGCACGCGACAGTGGTGTGACGCATTGAAAGAATAATTTGAAAATTTATAAGGTTTGTCAGTACGGAGTTTATTTCCAGCGAACTTAGAAAAGGACGAAATAAAAAAAATAAGAAATTTAAAAAAGCTCCCAACTTCTAAAAAAAAAGATAATTGTCAAATAATATCGACAGAAAAAAAATTGTCTTTTTTTCGAGACTTTTCAAGATGTGTTTTGTTTGATGGATACGAAGCATGGAAAATAGAGTAAAACAATGAAAAGGATTATTCGGATAAATAGCAATAACGAGAAGTTCACGAGCGATTTTGGTTTTTTATATTTTTTTCGTTTTTGACGGTAAACACTACTTTACAGTAAAAAAGTGCATTCAGAATAAAAAGTCTAAATGAGTTATTTTTTATATCGATAACCGAGCCGTTCGATAAATTTCTCTTTTTACATTCAACTAACGACAAAAGCGTTTTATAAAATTTTCAATCGTTATTGCAATATAATGAAAAATTTGCGAATTCTCCTCACATAAAGGGTTTGTTTTCTACGATTGTACTGATAAGAAAAAACAAACACGTTACGTCTCTTGTAAAAGATTCGTTTATCTTGCACGATAAAGCAGCGATGTAAAAAAAAAACAAAAAGAAAACATATCTTTCGCAAGCGCACACGTTACTCGGCTTTACAACGACTATTTTATTCAGTGGGTCAAGGCGTCCTCCCGCAGGATAACGTCGCTCCGGTCTCATTAAAATTCTCCCTGCGTATACAAACACCGCGCGACTCTATCAGTCAGCAATGATTCGTCTTGCTTATGGCCCGACGCACTCGAACTCTATCGATTTGTTTTTTTTTACTGTGAACGCCATCCGGAAACCTTAATTCGTTTTTTTTCTCCAAAATGAAATTTGCCCCAACGAAATTCACACCAAAAAACAATCTCCGGATATCGAATTTCAAAAAAAATTTTAAATTAAAAAAAAACTTCAAAATTTTCAAAAAATTTCGAAATTTTCAAAAAATTTCACAAAATTTCAAAAAATTTCAAAAAATAAAAAATTAACAAAAAAAATTGCGATACTTTTTTTTTGTTTATATGGCAAAGAGAAGAACATTTGGCGGAAACAGTCGCAGAAACGAAAGAGTTAAGGTCCCGGGGGCTTCTGTCCCGTGGCTATGAATATAAATTTGAATAGGTGAGGGGGGTCGAAAAAAAACAAAAAAAAATCGACTATAATAAAAATGGGGAATAAAAAGGTAAACGCGGAGTGGGATAGGGAAAGAGGGCGTCTGGATGTTCAGCTCGACCCGGCCCGGTCCGAGTCAGCACCACCAGCCAGCCAAACGACCGATCGATAGCGTAACCTATTAACCCAGTGAGCAGGTGCGCAAGCGCCGTTTGTACACAACCAACGAGAAGCGTATCTATACGTTGAGCCCGTCACGACGGGGCCAACCCGTGACGTCACGAGCGGCAGCGGCAGCGTCAACCCCTCGGGACGCTACGAGCCCTGGTAGAATTTACTCCCCCTCTCCAGACCCTTCCTCTCCCCCAATCCCTGCTGGCACTTACACGTAGATAGATTTTGCTCCAAATCTTCGCGGCATGCAGTTACTGTGGAAACACCGAAATAGGAGAGAGGCATTCCATGTCAAGTGGCCATGTGACCTATTTTAGACACAATGCCAAAAAAGCGATTGCAGCCGACACAAAATTTGGTGTTTTTTTTTTTTTTTTCCTCGAAGAAAAAAATATAGCAGAGACGAGGATGAAAATCGTTGAAAATTTTCGGGATCCGTCGAGAGGCTCGATGGGGTTGAGGAAGAAGCACAAGTTTTGTTTTCATCGGATTCTTTAAGGAGATGCGAAAAAAAGTAGGAAAAAATGAAAATGGCTCGTACAAGGTGTGGACACAATTTGAAAAAATATATATTATGTATATAATATTATTACATAATAATAATAATAATAATAATATATTATTATTACATAATAATAATAATAATAATATGTTATTATCATATATATTTATGGAATATGTTAAAAAAACAACATTCGAAGACCTTGATGTTTATAAAAATGCCAATCGGACGAGACGCGCCCCGAAGTATTAATTCGAATCGAAAAAAAATAATTGCCGGTTCAAGCGCACGCGATCAAAAAGTATTTTTGCTTTCTGTCAAAAAGAAAAAACTTCCCCGTTTATTTGAATCGTTTGGTGCACGTTATCTGGAAGGAAAGCCGTGCGCGCTGCGAATGTAAAAAAACACGCGACGAGCGAGCGAGACAGAGAGAAAAGAATTTTTACCAATGCAGAACGCGAGATAGGCGTACGGTCGCGTGCCTATTTACCTTATCCGCAAATAATCAATGTCACGCTCCTCGCCCCGAGGCTTCTCGCTTCTCTCGCTCTTTCGTTAATCCATTTAGCTCGCACGCGGGGGAGGGGGGGATCTCAAGGCTTCCCGGGCGCAAGGAGACATCGCCGGAAGCATATTTTTTTGCAACGAGCGAGAAAATAAAAACAATTAACGGAACGATTCTATTAGTCTGACAATCGCGACCAGACAAAACAAATCCAGCTAATTCTTGTTCTGCCTTCGCGGCTGATTAGTTTATAACTCATTTTCGAAAAAAAGAAATGATATCTTTAATTAGAAAAATATATATACTTGTTACAATATTTAAATAATTATAATAATAATTGTTACTATTTTTCGTTATATTATCATTTTTCAATAGTCAAAAAATTCCAAAAATATATATACTTATCACAATATTTTATATAATAATACCAATAATAATAAAAATTGTTATTATTCTTTGTTATATTATGATTTATCAATCGTTAAAATTCTCTCCAAAAATTAGGCCACTATTTTTTCTCAAATATTTCGTTTGAGGTATAAAAGAAAAAAAAAAATTGTCCCGTCGTTGTTGACAAAAAAAAAGCTTATTTATAGTCAGGAGAATTCGAGATGAAATTTCGAGGGGGACGAACTGTTCTGTATTCCGCGTGGATCTTCGTACGAGCCTGGAAATAATATAGGCAACCTCAATGTTTATTATCATCGTCGGGCCAACTGCTGGAGGCTGGGCCTGTAGCAGCCGAGTAGCAGGAACGTTCATGACTGTGTTGCAGAACGACCTGCCGCGCGACAGACTTCTCTCTCTCTCTCTCTCTCTCTCTCTCTCTCCGTGTGTGTCAAGGCGATTATACAACGGATTCTCTACACGTGACGATGTATTACTATAGTTACGGTGTACAACTACGAGCGTACGAGCAGACCCAATGTCCTCAATATCTGGGCCGCGCACGGCGGCGTTTGCCTCTGGTGCACCACCGCCGTCGAGCGGACAATACAGCGTACGCCCCGCAGCGCGTTCCCGATGTCTAGATAACGCTCTGATAAAAATTCCGCCCGCCATAACGTTGTTTTCTCTCTTCCATATTTCTTATTTCATATTTTCATTCTCGATCCGCAACCCTTTGATCGCGGACGGTTCTTACGAATTCCGTCAAAAGCCACGGGAGTGTTTCGAGCATTCGAAAGAGACGAAAAAAAAAAGGAAAAGAAAAATTTACAAAAAAGTTCCACTTCCGCGTCGACTGCGGAGCAACGCTAACGAGTTTGCGCCCCGAACGATAATTGGAAACGTTCGTGGCGCTCCGCTCGGGCTCGATGTGTTTGCTCGGTTATTTCAATGCCGCGAACGAGCGCCGAAGCGATAATATTTTTCGTCTCGTACCCTCGTTCGAATTGGCGACGAAAAATCTGTTTTCTTTCGGGCTATTTTCGTTCGATTGCATTGCCGTACGAATTATGATCTTGTGTTTAAATGGAAAAATGACTACTATTTTCGTTCTATACTCGGAGCTTCGGGTCAAATTCGACGTAGAATGCGAGGTTCGATTCTACCTTGAAGTAGATGCCCGATTCTACCTGAACTTGAGGTCAAAATTCCATGTGAATTCTAAGCGATTTGGAATTTGGGGTGAAACTTTGAGCTTCGGTTCGACGACCAACTCCAATTTGAGGTCAAGTCCCAGTTGGACTAATTTTTTGAGTTGTGTTTGACCTCCAATTTTTTTTCCGTTCGACCTCAACTTCCAAGTCAAATTCCGTCGAGAGCTTGAGTTCTGATCCTGCTTATTGAGGTCGAATTTGACTTTGGCATTTGGTTCAAATTCTACTGCAACCTTGATTTCGAGACTTACCGAGACCTTGAGGTCGAATTTGATTTAGACCTCTGGGTGAAATTCCAGTTAGACCTTGAGTTGAAATTCTACTGAGGCATTGAGGTCAAATTCTACCGAGACCTTGAATTTAAATCTCACTTTGACCTTGAGTTTGAATCCTACTTAGACCTTGCGGTTGAATTCCACCGGGTCCTTGAATTCGATTTCTATCTACTGAGAACTCGAGTTCAAATTCTGCCGATGAGATCCTCGGGTCAACCTTTCGTGTGATTTCAAAGTCAAATTCTACGTAGATCACGAGTTCGAAATTGATACGAACTCGAGCTCGGAGGTAAAATTTGAACTCGACCGCGGTCATATTTCTATTCATGCTTCAAAGAAAACTTCGTTTCAATCTGACGGCCGGGATCAAACGCTAACCGGTTTGCGATGCGCAACTCCGCGTACATGCACAGTTCGAACGCAAATCATCTTACGAAGATCTTACTTCGCGAGAGAATCGTTTTTCGATGATGCAGGAAAGTGAAAATTGCTCAAGAGTCGCGTAAAGACAACAACCGCGACGAGACCCAACCCAGATGGTCTATAAAAGATAAAAGGCGAGCGGGCACCCAGCGAGACCGCATCGTATCTACGATCCGCGAGGATTGTCAACTCGGTGAGCTGCAATCATAACTTTCAATTATTCCTTCATAGGAAGTAACAACCGCACGACTATCGCGGGAGTAACAGCGACTCTTTCATCATCTCGATAACGTCGCTCGCTGCCCGCAGCGGCTGCATCTCTCGCTCGCAACTAAACGCGCGTACGCCCCTCAATCTTTCCTCTCGTGACGACCGGGCCGCACTCCTCGAATACCGCGAACGAGAATTCTTCCTCGTTCGCACTCTCTTTATCATCGTTGCTTTTTTTCGATCGACGATATATCATTATCGTTCATAGGAATTTGTAAAGTCGCTTGCAGGTTTTTGTAATTTATGATTTTCCACACATTTTTTTCCATAAAAAAAAAAAATGTCAGCCAATTAAAAAATCTGAAAAAATTCATACGTATTCGGAAAAATTAAATAATTATTTTCATTAAAAAAATAAGTTGTGTTGCCGAGAAATTTCTTGAACTATTTTTTGTTTCATCAATTTGGAATTATTATTATGCAAAATCAATCCTTTCAGTACCTTCAATGTGTATGAATTTCTTCAGATTTTTATACCACCGAGAAGTGTTTGCAATTCAATTCCCAATTCCTCTCGATTTCCTCGAACTCGTGCGAAATTAACACCATACGCTTGGACTACCTTAAACTCTCAAGTTTTTTCGCAGATTTACCCATTTTCTGCCCGTATCTTGTGTATAGAAAATACTGTTAATTCATCGTTTAGTTGAAACGCAAGAGAAAAGAAAACGAAGGAAACCACAGCAATAGTCGGCCTTCGCGGGGGATCACGAGAGAATTGCACGACGAGGGATAGCGATGCAGACCAATGCTGGCTTCGATTCGCAGCAGTCCAAGGTGTGCAGTAGGTAACGGGTTACTCGAGACGTCGACATCCGATATCGGCTATACGATCAATTCTTGTCTCTCGCATGAACGAGAAAAATTAAGGGATTAGACCACTGTGACGAGCCTCGAAACAGGATAATTTTCAGGAATTAATTTCAGCCAAAATATTGATATATTAACAATTTTTTTTTTATCGACTCATGTACAATCTTTCAATGATAATTTTTTTACACATTCATTAAAATGTACATGAGTTGGTATGAAAAAATTGTTAATGCATCATCGATACTTTGTCCGAAATTAATTCCTGAAATTGCTCCGGTTCGACGTTGGTCACGTTGATCTGATCCCTTGAATAAATAAAAAAAATACCCATCGCGAATTACTCAAGTATGCATTAACATTGGCGCGAGATTTCGATTGCATCTCCCGTCGTCAAAGGGGGCTAAACATATAGTCTCGTAAATCCACGTAGTACACACGATGACAGCCCCCATTCCTCGTTGTGCACGGCGGGTTTGGTATACATACAATACGACATAACGCGATGATTAACGACCGACCGTCGCTAATTACGTAGTCGAACGACATACAACATAATGTGTACGCGGCTGTTGTATACGATACCAACGCACTCGCTATTGCACAATGCGACGATGTTGCGCAACTCGTCGTATAACATGCCGAAGCGTCTCTATATCTCTGCGCGTCTCTATATCTCTACCGTCACACGAAGGACACGAGAGATAACATTTCTGGATATTAGAGATTGCTAATTGTCGAGATTAACTACGAAAAAAAGACTTTGATCCAAGTGGTTTGCGTTACATAAGACAGTCGATTTTATAGCGAGCGCGAGCCATCACCGAGACGAGGACTGCGGTAGTTCCTGAAAACGCCGCTAGATGGCTTCGGCTCGAACTTTTCTCGCGAGCGAAAGGTCGAGTCCCAACGTATAGAGTGTCGGATGATTTGCTTGGGCGCAATTTGTGCTTATATGATTTCGCACCGACGCGCCGAACGGAACGATAGTGTGCAGAAGCGCTGCGGGAAGGCCAAGGCTCGAAAGTTTCTCGCGAACGAAATGTCGTGTCCGAACGTATAAATGCCCGGGCGCTTCCCTCGCACGCAATAAATACCGATCTGATTCATATCGGACTTTATTTACGGCAATTTTTCTCGATGCGGAGAGCAACGTCATTGAACGTATTATCGCGGAGAAAAGAACGTTGAACGCTTTCTGTGCTGTACGAAAATAAGCGAGAGTGAGGAGAAGTTTAATCTACGACCTGTCGCTGGTGCGCGGTGATTAATTCTTTGACGGTTACCGGGCGAGGGCGCAGAAGAGGCGGAGAAGGTGGTTGTTGCAATCAATGCCGCTCCGAAAGTGGAGGTGTACAAAGCTTCTGGCGAGCATGCGTGTGCGGTACGGTGAAAACAAAACGCCCCGCTTTATTACTTGCCCGACCTTTCCGAGGCTGCGATTTCGCGAAAACAATAATACGAGAAGACGAAGAAGACGATGGAGAGAAGAGAACGAGAACGAAGAGCAACGAAAAAGAAGCGTACTCGGCTGTGAGTATCGGGCGTATTTGTTGCACCGAGCATCTGTGCCGCGGCTCTCGATGCACCGTCGCAACCGCCGAAACGACGAAAACAAACGAGCGAGAGTCGCAACATTGAAGCCGACACGATCGAGTGAAACTACCGTGGCGAGTCAGCGAGTGGGTGTATCGTAAACCCCGTTGCTTTATTGCCTCACTGACCTTTCGGTAGGCTAAAGCGTTCAAATTAAACGAGCTTTTCGCCGGCTTTGGCCCGCCGCGCTTTCTATCACGAACGCGAAATTATGCCCCGCGGTCCTCGAGCATTTCGTACCCGCCGCAAAGTCTAATTTTATCAACATTATTTTCAAAGCTAGCAAAAATTTCGTGGCAAACGGCGAATCCTATGAACGAGAGAAAGAAAAATCTTCTGCGGATGAAAATAAAAATTGGTCATCAAAGATGTTCGCATTCTTGAGTAAATCGAAGAAAAATCGTGTTTTCGTTAAACCGAGACACGGTCCGATTTCGGCGTCGACACATTTCGAATTCGACGTGCGAAGGTCAGAAACGAAGATTCGACAAAAACAGCAAAGTTTCTATGAAAAAACGCACTTTCGGTACGGTTTCGATGAGAAATCGTGGTTGCGTCGAAGCAAAATCGTGTTTTCGTGAAATCGAGACATGGTCCAAGCCTGATGCGACAACTTTATCTTCAAATTGTTCACCATCGCCCCGTGAAAAAGGCTCAAAGCCTGACTAATTGAATTCCAACCTAACTTATTTGAACTTGGCCACCGAACGAAGTTAAAGCTCGGGTTCGAGCGGAAATTTGATCCTGAAAATCGGATTTGGGGCTCTTATGCTCGGTGAAGGAAGCATGCGAAGATGCGAATGTGTGTCATTTCGCGTTGCATCGTCTGGGCACGTATAGGACTTAGCACGCTTGAGTGGAACAACGTAGTTTCGACTTGCTGGAAGGAGGAGGAGGAGGAGGGTTAGGTGAGAGTTGCGAGGGCGGCGGCCAACTCCGGCGCGCCGACGTTGCTGCGCCGGCGTTATTGACGAGCCACCCTGTGACCTGTATTCGGTAACCGCCGCTGCTGCTGCTGCTGCTGCTGCTGCTGGTCCCCGGCTATCCCCTGTTTCTCTGCCTTCGTGTACATACATATGTACCTCTATGTCCATATCCCCCCCGAACTTCCCGACCCTTTCTCGCCATCTTCCCACCTCCCCTCCTCTCCGACGCAAATTGTCTACTCGGTGTTTCGCGATGGCAGCTGCATATACACACTGAAATTCGTACGCGGCGCTTGTTTATTCCAAGTTAATTGATGTCATCTGTTCGCGGCACAAGCGCGAACATATTCGCGGACGTTCGAACACGAAGGAATTAATAACAATGCAAGCTGCACAGTTGGTACATTATGGCTTGGGTACTATTTCGACCACCGAATGATGCCATTATTCTTGATTTGCAGTCGCCAATCGCACTGAATTCGTTAAACAAACCGACGAAAGAAATTCAAGAATACCTCTCGCTATTATATCCGATACACTGTTATGCTCTTTTGGCGACTCTTGCCAAACTCATTTTAGTAAAAATTATGCGGGATGCTACTCATTTCACGATGGGAAAGGCAAAAAATTTGTCTAGCACTCGTCGCATTGTGAGTCAATGATAACGATGCATTGCAAGTAAATACGTTCGAGTTATTCGACAAAAGAATCGTCCGCAAAGGAAAATCTTCGTAACCTCGTCGCGAAGAATGTCGATATTCGCGTTTATTTCCGTGCCCTCGACGAGGAGGAAAGGAACGAGAAGAAAAAAAAAAGTTCTCGAAGGTTAATTAGAAAAATTTGAATCAATGAAAAGTTGGGGACTCGGCTCTAGCGAGCGTTTGCCGTGTTAGAATAATGGCACTTGACTGGTGACAGCGTGCCAACTAGTATAATCAAAGACTAACTACTTGCTCTCCGTCTCTCTCGCTCGCCGGTGTACCGTTGTCCTTCGGATTTTCGAGGCGAAACCTAAAAGCGGCGAAGAAGGGTTGGTCGGCGGCTGCTCATTCCCTCGTGCAGGAAATAGCTCGACCTTGACCTTTGACCGTAACGCGAGCGAGCGAGTAACAGCGCATACAAACATACACGCGCGCGCGCACACACACGAGAAGCAACGGACGTAGTTGGAGGGGACGTAGGAGGACGCGCTGGGAGCACGTAGCGCGCGAGCGCAGCCGGGCTTTGGCTTGCCATTCGAGGATAGGAAGAGGTGGCGGCGGTATTCATCGCGGTAGTGGTGGCAAAAGCTCTGGGGCTCACCCCTATTTTATCGATTTGCCGCACTCTCGCACCAGCGTGATATCCATCGCCGTTACCGATTCTTATTATTCTCTCTCGGCTTCTTTTTCCCAGCTTCGGGAAGTTCCACCAATCACGATTATATAAGTTACTTCACGAGGCCATCTTTTGAACGCGTCGATACGAAGGAATTTAAAGAAAAGCATCATCGAATCCTTCAAAGGCCTTTTTTTATTCTTGTAGCAGTTCGAACCTGTTCGAAATCGTGCAAAGTGCTCAAATTCTCGGGTAACTCAACAATATACTCAAAATCGAGGCATGCTTGACGCAAGTTACAAATCGTTAGTTCTCGTACTTCTGTGCGTATCGTCCTTATTCAACTTAGCGGATCAAACTCGTTCGAAGTTGTACCAAATGCCAGAGTGGCAATAACTGCGTAGTATTAAGAAAATCGGTCGTTAGAAACTAACCACAGTTATACCGATCTTTCGTAATCGGCACTAAGAGCCTGAGTGTTGAGTCGCCTGTTTGCCAGGTCAAACCTGTTCGAAACGGTTCTAAGCGTGTAGAGACTAATGGAATTGACAACAATCTACGGAATTTCTTATGGTTCAAAAAGTATTTATTTCCGACATTTCGCGAAACCCTACTTCCATGTTAAAAAAAAGTCCACAGAAGCACAACTCTATAAAAGCGATAATTTTTGCATTCATACGAGAGAGTTGTAATCCGAACGAAAAGATCTTCCGGCGCTCGTATCGTATCATGAATGTAAGTTTTTCGCCGAGTAGGGCGGCTCGGCTATATACCCCGAGTAACGTCATTTATCACGATGAAAAGATGTTTCGCGGGAGTTGGGCGCATCGATCGAGCTTCCACTCCCCAACACCGGATACCGGTATATACTTCGAGCTTCTACGCGTCAATCGCAGACAGTCGAATTAAGGCGCAAACACATCTGGGTTTTGCGCGACCCGGGGACTTGATTGATTAACGCGAACGGAAAGAAGACCCTCCATTTATAAATACTTACCGACTATTGGACAAATGAAAGTGTTAAAAAATGAACGGAGTCTGAAAACAGGGGGGCAGCGGGGGAAAGGGAATTGGGACGAAGCGATCGAAAGTAAGAAAAGCCTGGCGGAAAATGGAGCGGGAGGGCCGAGAATGAGCTTCGGGTCCTTATGTAGGTCGCCCTCTTCCCGTTTCCCGAGGGTCCGACCGGGGGCTAGATGACGTCACAGTGCCGAAGGACGTCACTAGCCGAGCGTCGCTTGGCAACGCTCGCTGCAAATCCCGGAACGACACGGATAACCGAGGTACGAGGAACGAATCGCTGCGTCGAGCGTGCCCGGGCCACGATCCTCCACCCGTTCACCATCGTCCCTAGCCCGTGCCGACACTATCTATACCGTACTCTTTCGCTATGTACTTCCTTATCCTAATGCTTTTTGTTTGCGTTGCCTCGTAACCTGGGACGCGCCGACGATAGACCCGGTAACGTGCCATAAATTCGAACGAATTTTCATGCGAACCGGAAAGCGCTTGTGGAACGGATAAAGCAGCCGTGGAAGCGGACTTCGGCGAACCATGCTCACTTTGTGGACTCGGTACCACTTCGAACAAGTTTGGACATTCGAATGGATAGATTAAGCGGTCATTATATCGTCTGTGTACTGTTAGGATATGTCCAATCGTAGGTTCGCGCGCCACTCGGACAAACATTGGTCAGCTGTACGGTGACCATTGGTCGACCATGGAATGGCAAACATATGATTCATTTTCAACAGTACACGTTTGTGCGGATGCAATTTATAAACTACATAACTACTGTTCATCAATGGTCATTGTTTTGTAGAATTCTGACCACTTCGAACGAGTTTGGACTGTCGAAATAAGTGATTGAGCGATGGTGACGAAATGAAACTATGTTTTACTCGAACGAAAGTTTGTAGTAGTTTGATTCCCGCTATGGTCCCGAGTTTCTATCCCTACCGGGTACACTCGGTACCACTTCCAACAGGTTTGGACGGTCAGAAGCCGTGTTTAGCCTGTGGTTGTAACTGATTCTACGCTTGTATAACCCGAAAAAACGCATCTATCATGGGATTTTCTTTTCTGAGTACTTTTTTTCGTTACAAAGTCGTGTCATATTTAAACTATTTTTATACCGTCCTTACGCCCTTCAGAAGTCGCAGATGACCACGGAAGATAGCGAGATAATTCATCCCCGCTAATGGAGGCGATCTTATCGTTCTCGTCGGTTCCACAAAAATATCGTAAAAAGGATATTATTTCATTTCAATTTACTTTGTATACCGTTGTTCGCAAGACTGCTATTATCGTTATTAATATCGGGACTCGGTCCGTTTTACGCTGCGTCGTCACTGCGACGATCGCGACGGATAGATTACCTTTTTTTTTTGACAAACCGAGGCGAAACTTGACAATTTTTTTCAGTGTAAAATCTAACGCCGTTGGTGAAAGTTCGTACTCCGGCGAAGTAAAACGAGACGTTTTTTCGAAATGATCGAATCTCGTCTTGTAGGACGTCTCACCGTCTTATTAGTTATTCTTCATCCGATCTACCGTGTCGATGGAATCAGTCATGTCGGAGCGAAGTCGATTGAAACTATTTCGAAAACTATGAGGGTGGAGAGTCGGTTGAATTTGACGCGATATCGATTGGTCAAAGACACGATAAAACGACATCTTATGAATGTCCAAAATGATGTTTCGCCCGTTGAACTGATGATACATCCCAAGGTAAAAATCTGGTTTTTTTAACGATATTCGCGACGTTTTTGGCGCCATCGAACACTTTTGTCCCTCCTTCCGTCTTCATGATTGAGCTATTTTGCCGTATAGTGTTATTTTTGCTTTCGCGAGAAGCTTTGTTTTCGTGAAAATTTGTCCGAGAATTTTATGTAATCCCAGTGAAATTGTTTCAATCCATTAAAAAATAACTTTGAAACTAACGGTCCAGATCTATGTGTGTGCAAATGATTGAAAATGTTCTTCGTCGACCCTAGGCGAATCCTCGGGTGATCGACGCGGTCGCGAAAGCCTGCTCGGAGCGCAAACCAACGTTGATGTGGACCCACAAAAATCGTCCGACGCATCGCAGCTGCAATCGCTCGGAGACGTGTTCGCGAGTGAATCACATAATCGTGATCTACTCGAACATCGACGACATCAATCCCAGCGAGTTGAAAAATGCATACGGCAACGCGTGGAACTCGCGATCGAAGATCGTCATCCTGGTGACGGAGACGACTTCGGAACGCGAGGATTCCATCGACAGGGCGAGACTGGAGCAGACCCTGGAAAACTTTTGGTCCATCGATTGTCTGAACGTCGCGCTGATGACTATGCCGAGGTTCGAGGACAATTGCACCGTCGTCGCGGAACCGAGGATTTTTGGATTCGATCCGTTCGGCCTGGAGATCGGCAAAACGGACATACGAGGCCAATTGCTCGAGCGCACGTCGAGAAGTCCATTTTTTCCGGACAAGTTGCGCGATCTTCAGGGTTACTCGATTCCCATCTCGCTCTATCACCAAGAGCCGCACGCTGTACTGATCAATTACACGGAATTGGGAAGCGGCGTCTACGTCTCGATCGTTCGTTATTTGTCCGCTTCGTTGAACTTCACCGTCGACCTCAAAAGCGCACCGATCGAGGCGTCGAGCTACAAAATCTCGCTTCCGGATGGCAACGAAGTCGGACCGATCGGCGACGTTGTCAAAAATCGCTCGGACTTTTTGGCCAATCCGATTTTTCTCAGTGGCGCGAGCAGAAAGAGGATCGAGTTTATACGTCCGGGCAGTCGGACTCACGTGGCGGTTCTCGTGCCGCGAGGCAAACCGATGCCCGGTATCATTCGCGTATTTCGCAGCATGGACATGTCTCTCGCTATCGTCATGTTCGCGTGTTTGACTCTTCTGGCTTGCTACTTTTGCGCGAGAAAAAAGCGATATCCATTTCTGAAGATATACCGGCTTTTCGTGCATCAGCAATTGCGAGGTATCGTTTCAACTATCGACGTTACAATTTGATAAGGGGATACGACAAATAAGGAAGTTCTTTCGATAGACATTTTCCTTGAGCCCGAAAATGCGAGCAGACATTTTTCTAGCGGCCCGTTCGGCTCCAAACGTGTCACTGTCTCTCCTCTTTGCAGGTATAAGCGAAAAATCGTCGGACCGCATATTCTCGATCGCTTGGATAATCTGGGCGTTCATTCTCTCGACCGCGTTGCAGAGTCAGCTGAAGAAAGACATGACCGATCCGCCGTTCTACAAGAGCATCGACACTCTCAAGGAATTGGCGTCGAGTCGACTGACGCTGATGGCGAATCCGGATTACCTCGACAATCTCAACCGATCCGATTCGGAGACGAAGAAATTATTGGCGAAAAGCGCGGTGCGCGATCTGGACCTCTCCAGATGCACGCAACGTTTCGTGAAACGCCGAGACGTCGCGTGCGCGTTGGAGTCGTTTTACATAACGCACGTTTCGAGGCAATTGAATGCGAAACACCGGGACGAGCAATGGCGTCGGGGCATATCTCACGTCGCCAAAGAATATCTGACCGACGATTGGAGGGTGTTCGTCGTCAAGGAGGGCTTTCCGTATTTGGAGAAATTCAACGCCGCCTTCGAGCAAATGAGGGAAATGGGACTGGCGAAGAAATGGATTCTGGACGATGTGACCGAGCACTTCGAGGAAGGGCCCTCCCGCGACGCTCATATCAAATTGAACATGTTACACTTTGAGGGGACTTTTTATATTCTCCTGATCGGCGAGGGAATCGCTCTCGTCGTTTTCATCGTCGAGATCATTTTCCATTGGGCCAAACGACGATTCGGACGGTCTCAAAATCGGCGGCGTACGACCGAAAACGTGCTCGACAAACGCCGTATAACAAAGTTTGTATAACAACGAACGATTGCGTCGTGTTCGCGGTACAAAAACGTGAGAGTTTTGGGAATTCAAGATTTTTCTTAATTGCATAGTTCGCGAGTCACGACCAATCGAAGATCCTGTGGTATATTTTTTAAATGACATTTTTTGTCTGAACTTCATTTGAACTTCCGTCGAGCTACCGTAAAGATCCAGTGACTTGTATTAACATTGCAAGTTCTAGAAGCTAAAATCTTCACATCGACCGGCACGATATCAGATTTTCCGCAGTCAATTGGCTCAAAAATGAATTTGTAATAAAAATTGACCCCGTTCCAAGTGGTCGATGGAAGAATGTTACTTTTTGAGAATAAAAATATCTTTCTTTTTCCCTACCTAATCGTGTATTTCTGAAATAACATTTTTTTAACGTCCATGCATCTCCGAAAGGTCATCGTCGGCGCTGGGACGGTCGGCCTGCTAATGGACGCTAATGGAAACGATGGCATCGGCCAACCCGCGTTCGTGAAATATTCTCTAGAATAGTCATTCTATTATTTCTATTTACCGTTTCATTATTATAATGTGCCGCTGACATTATCATCGTTATTATTGCGATCCGGTTCGTTAAACGCTTCGTCATCGCTTCGTCATCGCTGCGTCGCGATGAATTCGTATCAATAATCGTGATAGACGAAATATACGAGTGCAGTAGAAAGCCACCGGAAAGTAACATTGTTTCAGTGTAACGCCGACAACCGGTAGTGAAAGTCGCGCACTCCGCGAAGAAACACATTTTTATGTCTCGCTTTTTCCGAGATGTTCGTGGCACTCTTCGCGCGACGGGCTTTCCAATTACTGGCAATTATTCATCCGATCTGGAGTCTCGAGGGCGTCGGTCACATCGGCGAGAGGAAGATCCAAACTATCTCGACGTTTATGGGGATCGAGAGTCGGGCGAATATAATCCGGTATCGATCGGTCGGCAGCGCAGTGAGGCGTCATCTTATCAATTATGACAGGGACGTTTCACCTGTTCATCTATTGATACATCCCAAGGTAAAATACTTTTTTTCTAGGATTTTTTTAAATCGTCAATCGTAAAGCCTGAGTTAAAATCGTCAATATGTTCATTACTTCATAATGTAATAATATTTAATCAAATTGATTAATTGATCATCTTTATTTTAATATAATTTTTTTTGTTAATATTATTATTATCATATTAATAATTATATTCATTTTATCAATAATTCATGATTATTATACTAGTTAACTAATATAATAATTTTATTGCCAAATTAATAATGAATTTAATTGTTCGACAAATCGTTATTATTATTTACGTTGTATTATTACTATTGTATAAATAATTTTTCTTCGATTGCTCCAGGCGAATCCACGCGTGATCGAGGAAGTGGCAAAAGCCTGTTGGAACGAAAAAACAACGCTACTGTGGACGGATAAAAATCGGGAAAAAGCTCGAAGCTGCGATCGCTCGGAAACGTGTTCCCGGGTGTCCCGGATAATCGGCATCTACGGAAACTTCGACGACGTTAATCCTCGCGAGTTGAAAGATTCGTACGGCAACGCTTGGTGCACCCGATCGAAGATCGTTATTTTGGTAACGAAGATCACTTCCGCCGGCGATTATTCCATGGACAGAGCGAGAGTCGAGCAAACGCTGGAGAATTTTTGGTCGCTCGACTCGCTGAACGTCGTGCTGATGACGATGCCGGATTGCGAAAAAAATTGCACCTACGAGCCGCGAATTTTCGGCTACGATCCGTTCGCCGAGCGAATCGGCAAATTCCACGACAGAGGCCAACTGCTCGAGCGGTCGGCGCGAAATGATTTTTTTCCCGACAAATTGAGCGATCTTCGGGGCACTTCGATTCCCATCTCGATTTATCATCACGAGCCTCACGTGATGCTGAAGGATTACACGGAACCGGAAGGCGGCGTCGAAGTTATGATTCTGCGCTACGCGACCGATTGGTTGAACTTCACCGCGAATCTGAAGACCGCACCGATCGAGGCGTCGAGCTACACGATCGCGCTTCCGGACGGCCGGGAGATCGGTCCGATCGGTGACGTCATGACGAACCGATCGGATTTTTTGGCCAACGTGGCGCTCTTGGACTCGATCGTCGGACGGAGACTCGAGTTTGTTCGGCCTTTCGCCACCGCCAATATCGGTATTCTCGTCCCGCGCGCCGGTCCGATGCCCGGTATAATTCGGGTCTTTCGCAGCATCGACACCAAACTCGCTATCTTCATATTCGTCTGTTGGATCCTTTTGGCGTGCTACTTCGCGGCGAGGAAGAATCGACATCCGTTCATGAAGTCTTATCGGCTGTTCATTCATCAGCAATTGGAGGGTAACGATTTATCGATCGATCGATCGTCGAAATATTCATTTAACCCGCGATAATTCAATTCGAACCGACTTGGCGATTCGGGGAACATTTTTTTTCTCAATTTCGAAGAGAAAAAAACGAAGATTGAGATTTCAAGACTTGGGATTTTCATGTTTCATAAAAATCTTAAGAACTTGGGATATTTTTGGTTCCCCTCAATTACCCAGAGTTCCTGGGAAATATTCCGAATTCCAAAAATTGCGGGAATGCCCTAAAATCTCGAAATTTCCGGAATTCCTAAAAAAACCCGAAATCCCGACAATTACTCTCAATTTCCGGAAATTACCCAGAATTCCAAGAAATTACCCATAATTCCAAGAAATTACCCAAAATTCCCAGAAGTCGCAGGTGTAGAGAAATATTCCAAGTCCCTTGATTTTTGTACACGGCCGCGATTTTTTCTGTGCGGAGAAAAACGGACCCTCACTTTTTACTCGAATTTTAGCGATAAACTCATCTCAATCGACGAATCGACCGATCAGAGCGCAGTTTTTCATTCAGGTATCAGCGATAGATTGTCCGATCGCATATTCTCGATCGCTTGGATCTTCTGGGCTTTCGTGCTTTGCACGGCGTTGCAGAGTCAATTGAAGAAGGATCTGACCGATCCACCGTTCTACAAGAGCATCGACACTCTGGAAGAATTGGCATCGAGTCGGCTGACGCTCGTTGCCGAGCCGACTTACCTCGACAGTATGGTCAAGTCCATTTCGGACACGAAGAAGCAATTGGCCAAAAGAGCCATTCGCGAATTGGACTTGGCCAGATGCACGAAACGCCTCGTGGATTACAGAGACGTGGCGTGCGCGTTGGACACGTCTTTCATAAGGACGGAGAAGAGGAAGTTGAATCGAAAATACAAAAAAAACAATCACCGACGCCGAGGGATCGTTCACATCGTCAAAGAATATTTGACCGACGGTTGGCGAACTTTTGTCGTCAAAGAGGGCTTTCCGTATTTGGATAAATTCAACGTTATGGTCGGTCGCCTCACCGAATCGGGACTGATTCAGAAATGGGTCAAGGACGACATGACGGAACACTTTTCGAGGAAATGGTCGCGCCGCGGTCTTTTCAAATTAAACATGGCCCACTTCGAGGGTCCTTTTTACATTCTCTTGATCGGCGATGGTATAGCGCTTCTGGTCTTCACCGTCGAAATGCTTCTTTATCGCGTCAATCGATGTTTCGAGAGTTTCCGTTGTAGAACGCGCAGCCTCATATTCGCCGTTTAACGCCGAACAAATTGTTCCTTCGAAATAATCCTCCAACGTGCTTAGTTATCGAGTTATGCGCGGTTAAAATTTCATCCAATGGAGAGCGATCGGCGAATGGCGCGCGCAACAACCGATCGTCCGATTGGGTGATCAATTATTCGCGCGCAATTCAAAAACTTTTCGTTCTAGCGAAAAGTTCCGAAGGAAACAACGGTCTATATTTGCACCGCGTGTACCACTGCACGTGTCGATTAGGATTTTGGGCACACAATGGACATATCCACACGAGTGTACAATTATTTTATCATAATCATTAATATATGCTGTATTTTTTTTTTCATCTTTTCGCCAAATAATAGGGATGTGCGTGCGATTCGTGGAGAAATCGCGTCTAGCCATCGAGTCGCGTCCGTAATGTCCCATTGTGTAACTCACGGTCGTAAAAATCAGTTCGATAATGTCCGGTAACTCGACAAGCGTAACCCTCGGGGGTGTTTCGCGCGTTTCCATTCCCCCACTGTATCGCAAAATTTCGGCCGCGATGGCCACTAAAGGCCGGCTGGATTTCGCTCGAATGTCCATTCTCGCGATCGGTGTTTTGTCTCTTCGAGTTCACGGGGCGTTTAATGGTTCTTCGGAAATTCTCAGAGATATCGAAAAAAAGACTTTTCATCATCGCGAGGTACTCGAGGCTACGGTACTCCGATATCTTCGAGAGATCGAGAACGGCACGTCGCTCGTTCATCTCATCACCGAAACCTACGACGTAAATATACATTCGAAATCTTTATGAATTTTCTATCCGTTTTCCGATAAATTTTTCACTGGAATTGATCGCATTTTTTTATATAAAGAATTTTAGCAATGTAATCGAAATTTGCAAAAATATTTTTTCGTAACAGTTCAACTGAGTTTTTAGAATTAGATCGAATGACTACCAATGTTACCGAGTTTGACTCGATGAAAAATTGAATTACGCCCACGTGGCGAAAATATATCTCGCTTCAGGATGGCACGGACAAATCTCGCGAAACAATCGTGAAAACGTGCGCGAAATTTCGTACTACCGTGAAGCTACTTCTCGCCGAGGAATCTTCGAGGGATCTTGTCGCGCGGGTCCAACCGCGATACCCAAAACTCTACCGGGTTCTGGCGGTGGCTCGCAACATTTCGTCGCTGCTGCCCGAGAGATGGAAGGAGATTTACCGAATCGCGTGGAAATCGTGGGCACTTTTTGGAATTTTCATCGAGAACGAGACGATCGATGCCAACAGCGCCGAAGTGTTTCTGAAGAGATTTTGGCGCATGGACGTTTCCAACGTTGTTCTGATCGACTTGAAGACATCGTCGACGGGTTACGCGAAAATCTACAGCTATGACCCTTTCAACAACATCAAGGAAGGCACAAATGGAACCGTGTACGAGGTAAAAACCAAAATAGAGCCGATTTTGAAAAGATTCTCCGATTTTCTTTTTTCGTTAAGTTTTGCCAATAGTAAGTGGTCTTTTTTTTTTTTTTTAATAACTACCCAGTGAACACGCCTCGTTGCGGCAATGTAACACGAAATTAGGTGAGAGCGGGGTAAAATGGCATAACGGGGCAAAATGGTACGAAATGGTCAAATAAAGTCCCTCGTATGATAGAATTAGGGCAAAACGGGACAAGAGAAAGTCCCATCGAAGTAGATTTTTTTGCTGTCCCATTGTGCGTGAATACCATTTTGCCCCGCTTGCCCACTAATACGTGTTGTACCATTGTTATAGGCAAATAATGTACTTTCTTTCCTCATCAGGTGACCCCGAGCGATCCGTTGTTTCCCGACAAGTTGAAGAATCTCAAAGGTCAACCGATCTCGATATCGCTCTATCGTCACGCGCCCCGTGCGAATTTGAGCGAGAAAACGGGTTTGGCCGCCGCCACCGGTCTGGACGTCGAGCTGATTCGTTACTCGTCGAGCGGACTGAACTTCACCGTCGATCTCGTGACGAAAGACGTCGACGCGACGAGTCACGTGTCGGTTCTGCCGTCGGGACAGAAAATCGGCCCGATCGGCGACATACTGACGAACAAATCGGAGTACCTCGGCAACGCCCAATTTCTCGAAGTTCTTCATATCTACAACACCAGTTTCGACTTCGTCTATCCGTTGTGGCGGGGTCGGAGCGTCGTCGTCGTTCGACGCGCCGCGCCGCTTCCGGCTTTCTTCCTTCTCGTGGAAAAAGCCGATCCCTACGTTTTCTACGTCGGCAACTCGAGCGTTCTCATTTTTTATCTCTATCTGAGATTCTTCAAAAAATCGAAAAATCGCCTTCTCACGATACTCGGTCTTTTGCTGTTTCAAAGCGTGCGAAAAATCCGCGACAAGACCCACGAGAGAATCTTCTTCTCCGCTTACATATTTTCCTCCTGGGTGATATGCACGCTCTATCAGGGTTATCTCGTCCACGACTTGACGGCGCCGCCGATTTTCCCGAACATCGACAGTCTCACGGAATTGGCGAACGAGAAATCGTTGACACTGATGGTGAGACCGTCCGAGATGAGACTGCTGATACGGGCCATCCACGAGAACAAGAAGAGACTGTCGAAAATCGCCACGGTCGAATTGAATTTTAGCGACTGCGTACAGCGCATGATAAGATCGGCGAATGTCGCGTGCGCGATCGACGAGGATTACGGAAAGTACGCCCTGAGTCGGGTGCGAAAGGAGCAACTCGCTTCCGGGAATGACGAACGAATCGACGGAACGATCGTGCCCGCCATGCACATCGTTAAGGAGAGTCTGACCGGTTTTTGGCAGTGCTACGTCGTCAGGCGGGGCTTTCCGTATCTCGAAAAGATAAACGCCGCGATGGGAAGAGCGATGCAATTCGGATTGCTAAGGAAATGGTGGATCGACGACAAGAGAAAGAGATTCCACGAACCAACGGAATCCAACGAGATTCCATCTTTGAGCCTGCTGCACTTGAACTACACCTTTGGTATTCTAATGATCGGACACGTTATCGCGTTTTTCGCGTTCCTGTGCGAACTCATCTTGGCCAGCGATTGGATGAACAATTTTGCGAGGAGATTTCGTCGGGCGATGAGAATCATTGTCGGGCGTGATTGAAATTTCATTGGTCGGATCGCGGTAATGGATCAATCGATGGATGGACTGCACATTTCAAAGTTCAAGGTCGAGAATGAAATAGTGAAAATCATCGTAAAACTTATTCCAATAATAATAATAGTCGAAATAATAACAATTCATTTACAATACAACTATAGATTTTTTTCACTGTAAGCATTTTTTAAAATGTGTGCATTAACATATAAATTCGAAAAATGATGTAAAATTCTTTTTCATACAAATATTTTAATTGCGAATCTATTAAATATTAATTATTATTCAATTCGATTAAAAATTGTTTGGTATTTTTTTAATAGACGATACGACATGGAATTCTCGGTTTGGTGATCCGCTATATTAATGTATTTTCGAAAATTCAATAAATCCACATGTCAATTAATTGCGCGAAGAAAAAAAGAAGAAAAAAAATTAACGAGTCTGCCGATGCGTCGTTCGGTCGCTTCGCGCCCCCTCTTTATCACCGGCTTCTACCTACGCTGTACGCCCGCTCGTGCCCTCCCGCGCTGGTGGAGAATGCAACTCATCTGTATGGCTGGGACGCCGGATGAGACAAGTCGGTCGATAGAGCTAACGCCGCGTGGGCTACGGTTGCTCTCCACTTCGGGGGAGGTAACGCGTGTTTCGCTCCAACGTTCGAAGGCTGCGCTCGCGGAATGGGGAGGTGGAAGTCGGGGGCTCGAAATCTCTCTCCGGCCGCTGCCGGGATTGCAGCTGATCCGAAGAAACTGAGCTAATGGATGAATGGAAATTGTCGACGACGAAAGCTTCTATGCTGCCGCACCGCCTCCTCCCCGTCCCGAGACTCGGGAACAATCGCGAGCTTGACAATAATTCTTTGTCGGACGGACAGTCATTTTTTTTTTTGCACTCTGAAAAAAAAAAAGAAAAAAAAAATCGAACCAACAGACGAATCCCTACCGCGGCCGCTGTTTGCCTGCTCGCTGCTTTCGCGAGGGAACGACGAAAAAAAAAAAAAATTGTCACTACCCACGTCAAATATTTCGACGAAGGTCAGAGGTAACTGGGTCGGCAAGCTTTGCCCCTACTCTCCCTCCTCTCGAATCTCTCTCGCGCTGTGTGTGGAGTTTTTCGGCTTCGAATTCCTTCGAGTGGTCCGATTTTTCTTTGGCTCTCTTATTTTTCGTTTTTTCAGGGATCCACGCGCGCCCGCGATTGTTGACTCGAGATTCGGGAGCTTTTTTATCTCTTTTTTTCAGTTTTTACTGTAATAATGATGGTTTTTTTTTGCGAGTGGTTGAAACGCAATTTTTTTCAATATCGTTGAATTCATTTATTTACGCATTTTTTTTTTTCAAAAAGTTCAGTTCACGTTAAAATTTGAACTCCGATTTGACACGCGGAAAAAAAAAATTAACATAATCGGTGTACTTTTGCCAACAAAAAGTTTTTCAAAAATACTTATTCGATATTTTCATTTTTCAAAAAATCAATCACAAAAAAAAATAAAAATAATCGACAAGCATTTTTGCAAAAAACAATGTTGCAAAAATACTTATCGATTATTTTTTTTTTTATGATTGATTTTTTATCAAGCATATTATTTTTTTTTTTAATAAAAGAAATCGATTATATCATTGCATTTTCTTGCGAAAATTTCCATTTATTGATTTCAGTGTTTTTTGTCGCTTTCACGAATGAAATTGAGGGAGGCAGAGGAAAAAGGGAAAAATAATTGTTATCGTCGAGAAAAGGACAAGGGTGAGTCGGAGGGTGTGTCGAGTACTACGACGAAGAAAACGCCGGGCAGCGAACGGGGGGGTGGGATGAAGGAAACCGGGGGGGAGGGTTATTACAGTGAAGCGTTCGCGCTTTCGCATCCGCGTCCGCACATGCCCCGCAACTCCGCTCGTCTTCCCGATGCACCCTCGGCGTGACGAGGCTGTAACCTTGGCAACTCGCGCTCCGATCTTCTCCGCTCGCTCGCACCCCCAACCGCCAACCCTGGCCACCGGTGGGTCCGTCCGACCGTTCCCTCCTCGCCGTCCCTCCGTCCGTTCTCCCGACAATCCTACGCAATTTCGCCCACGGGAGCCCGCGCAGCTTCCCAATCTATACATCTCGATATCTGTACACAGAGAGAAAAATTTCCCCGATTCACGATTGAGACTCTTCTTGTCTCTTTTATCGGCAAACCATGCGGAGAATTCGACAAAAACAAAATTCAGGCTTTCCCCGAAACACTTTTTGGGAGAAAGTCTTCACCGCTCGATTTTCAACAAAGCGACTTACCCATGTGGTTGAGAGTTCAAAATCTTTTTTTTTTTTTTCTTCTGCAGAACGAAGAGAACATTTTTGTGAAAATGACGATTAATTTCATTTTATTTTGTTGGCTCGTTTGTCGCGCCACAGGGGAGAGAATACAAATTGGGAAATAATTGTTACAGCGGTAAGGGCGGGATGTTTTGACGGGGGTGCTAACCTACCCCGGAGCTGTCGGTGTTTTCCCCCTCGCAGTTTACGGAGAAGCGGCAGGACGGCGCGGGGGGAGGCTTCGGAAAGGAGGAGGGAAGGAGGGTGGAGGAGGAAGAGATGGAAACCAGGGGTAGAGGAGAGAGTGGCATTGGGTCGAGGTCACCAGGACGCTGGAGCGATCGATGCAGCTTGCCAACGGCGCACCACCACAGGCACAAACACCACCGGCCAAAGTAGCCCCTGACCCACCCTCCACCCTTCCGCCGTTACAACCCCTGTTCCCGTCGTCTCGGCGAAATTCAACCGCAAACACTCCCGAATGCCTCCGTTACTAACTGTCCTCTGGTATTTAATGGGAAATTTTCTGCACGCCCGTTATCCATTATCAATTGAGCCAATTACGGCGATACTTGCGGCAACATCGGGCCAAACGTGGAAATTCAAAGGTATTTCGAATACCTCTGCGTGGATCAAAAATCTGTGAAAATTAGACACACCGAAGGCGCTGAAAAGATTGATTTTGATTTTGAAAAGATAGATCATTTTTTTTTCGTTCCATCCATTTTTTTTTTTCACGAAAAATAATTTTGAACAACAATTTTGCTCTTTTTGTCTCGTAAAAATGGTTTATTTCTTTTTCTTTTGTATTTATTAACCCACACCTCGATTTCAAAGGTATTTCGAATACCGCTTGGTGGATCAGAAATCTGAAAAAAAATCAGACACACGAGAGGCGCTGAAAAGATTGATTTTGATTTAAAAAAGATAGATCATTTTTTTTTCATTGTATTCATTTTATTTTCGCGCAAAAAATAATTTTGAACAATAGTTTTGCTCTTTTTGTCTCGTCGCAGTTTTTTATTCGTATTTTTCGTATTTATAAACAAACAGCCCGATTTGGCCTGTCGACCTATCGAAATCCGGTGTAACATCGATTCATCTCAGTAAAAATGGTATTCATCATATTATTCCCCAGGCTAACGCTTCGATATTTCATCCCAATGGAAAAAGATATTCTAGCCTGAGTGTTACGAAAAAAAAACGAATAAAAAAATCATGCTAGCGTTATTGCGTTTTTGTTTACGGAGTTATCGATTACGCGTCCGGCCACCGCGTCGTTTCGGTGTCCCGCCAATGAGACTTCAGTCGTCTGTTTGGTTTCTAGGGCCTCTCTCCTCCCTCCCGCGGCGAACGCACTCGCGCAACCCAAAATAGAGACTACTTTTTTTTCTATCTCCATTTCTCTCTTCCCCCACTCTCGCTACTTCGTCATATTCGAAACGTCACAGAGGAGGCATCGATCGTTTTATAAAACATAAAATATTCGTATTCAATATACATTTTTTTACATCATTCGATTATTATTTATATTTTTTTTATTTCCAATCGTCAAAATCAATGTCATCGGAAGCGCCTCGACGACGATGAAACGGTGAGGCTTCGGATTTCAAACGGATGTTGCACGTGCGATGCGAAGAGGCTCGAATCGATATGCCGTGAGTTTTTGTGAAAAAAAAAAAAAAAAAAAAAAAACATGAAATGGTCGTGAAAAAAAATATATACATTTGCACGATTGCCCAGAAGATTTTAGATGCGTCGAGCTCCGGAGACGCGTCATCGAGCCCCATAGAAATTGATCTGCTAAATCCACGGTAAGATAACCACAAAAAAAAGTGGCACGTCATAGAAATACAATTTTTCGTGCGATTATGGACATGTTTATTCATTATTCAATTATTATTCGTGAAGAAGCAATGGCCAATCAAATTAATAGCCAACAATTTTTTTTTATTCATTGATTTTATTGATTGTTATCGATGAATAATGAGTAATCTTGCAAATATCCAAAAAGTGAAATGAAAAAAAAAAAAAAAAGACGAAAATAATAATAATGAGTGGAATCTTCACAGGCGAGAGGAAAAATCCAGAGTGCGAAGGAGCGACCGTATTACGTCGAAAAATTTTGCTTCAACCGCGAATCTCACTTTATCCGATCGTTCGCTCGCGACTCGCAAGAGCATCCAGACTGAATTACGTAAGTGATGTAAGTTCAAGAACGTGGGAGAAAAAGAGCATGCCACTTTGTCGTAGAGCTCGATAGAGTATAACCATTTTTTGGAGAAAAATTCGTTCGACGAAATTGCAATTCTTTTTTTTTTTTTTTTTTTTTTTTTTTTTCGTGCAGCGACGAACAGACCTCGTTGCTTCGCTCGGAGATCGAGGCGTTATCCGACCGAGCAGCAAGTCACTTTCGCGGATATCGAGAATTCGAGAATCGCGGGGGCGAGAAGCGGTGACGTCAAGACGAGGCGTAAGGGCAAAGGAACACCGCGAATTATTCGAGCCATACGTCACCACAGCGAGAGGTGTACGTTTGTGCTCGATGATTATTATTCATATCAATCGTTTTCAATTTTTCTTTTCTCTCTATCACTGTATTATATAAATAAGTCCTGCCGCCACTGCCGTGTACAATAATCGAGGGACTTGGGATATTTTTCTCGACTCCTGTAAATTTCGGGAATACTGAGATTTTCGGGAACCTCCGGGCTTCCGGAAATTTTAGGAAATCCGAGATTTTCAGGTTTTTTAGGATGTTTGGGAATTTGGGAATATTAGGAATATCGGGAATATTGGGATTTTCGGGAATTTTGGGCTTTCGGAACTTTCGGGACTTTCGGGAATATCGCAAATATTGGGATTTTCGGGACTTTTGGGATTTTCAGGATTTTTGGGAATTTCGGAAAATTTCGGAATTTTGGGAATATCGGGAGTATTCTGATTTTCGGGACTTTTGCGACTTTCGGAATTTTTGGGAATTTCGGAAAATTTGGGAATTTTGGGCTTTCGGAACTTTCGGGAATATCGTAAATATTGGGATTTTCGGGACTTTTGGGATTTTCAGGATTTTTGGGAATTTCGGAAAATTTGGGAATTTTGGGAATATCGGGAGCATTCTGATTTTCGGGACTTTTGCGACTTTCGGAATTTTTGGGAATTTTGGGAATATCGGGAGTATTCGGATTTTCGGGACTTTTGCGACTTTCGGGATTTTTCGAAATATCCAGAATATTCGGATTTTCGGGACTGTTGGGACTTACGGGATTTTTGGGAATTTCAGAATTTTTGGGAATTTCGGAAAATTTGGGAATTTTGGGAATATCGGGAGTATTCGGATTTTCGGGAATTTGGGGCTTTCGGAACTTTCGGTACTTTCGGGAATATCGCAAATATTGGGATTTTCGGGACTTTTGGGATTTTCAGGATTTTTGGGAATTTCGGAAAATTTGGGAATTTTGGGAATTTCGGAAAATTTGGGAATTTTGGGAATATCGGGAGTATTCGGATTTTCGGGAATTTAGGGCTTTCGGAACTTTCGGGACTTTCGGGAATATCGCAAATATTGGGGTTTTCGGGACTTTTGGGATTTTGAGGATTTTTGGGAATTTCGGAACATTTGGGAATATCGCAAATATTGGGGTTTTCGGGACTTTTGGGATTTTGAGGATTTTTGGGAATTTCGGAACATTTGGGAATTTTGGGAATATCCGGAGTATTCGGATTTTCGGGAATTTAGGGCTTTCGGAACTTTCGGGACTTTCGGGAATATCGCAAATATTGGGATTTTCGGGACTTTTGGGATTTTCAGGATTTTTGGGAATTTCGGAAAATTTGGGAATTTTGGGAATTTCGGAAAATTTGGGAATTTTGGGAATTTCGGAAAATTTGGGAATTTTGGGAATATCGGGAGTATTCGGATTTTCGGGAATTTAGGGCTTTCGGAACTTTCGGGACTTTCGGGAATATCGCAAATATTGGGGTTTTCGGGACTTTTGGGATTTTGAGGATTTTTGGGAATTTCGGAACATTTGGGAATTTTGGGAATATCGGGAGTATTCGGATTTTCCGGAATTTGGGCCTTTCGGAACTTTCGGGACTTTCGGGAATATCGCAAATATTGGGATTTCCGGGACTTTTGGGATTTTCAGGATTTTCGGGAATATCGGGAGTATTCGGATTTTCGGGACTTTTGCGACTTTCGGAATTTTTCGAAATATCCAGAATATTCGGATTTTCGGGACTGTTAGAACTTGCGGGATTTTTCGAAATTTCAGGATTTTTGGGAATTTTCCGGAATTTGGGGAATTCTGAGTAATCGAGGGGAACCGAAATTATTCCACGTTCTCTAAGGGGGGCTCCGCGCAAGCTATTCTCGCTGAAGTCGCCTTCAGAGGGGTCATGACAAGAGCGGATTACTAAAAAAAAAAAAAAAAATTCTCCCAAGGGCGTTGAAAAAAATCTTTCGCTCACTCAAGTCAACGATTAGTATCGACAATAATCTGGATACATTGTCAATCAATTTTTACACTTTTCTCTTACTTTTTTTTTCAGTCAATGTGAAAAATCAATCTGACGATTCACCGATACGAGATCCAACCGAGAACAGCAAAAGTAGCGTCGTCGTGCTTTATCACGGAGAGGAAAAAAAATCGCCGACCTCTTCGATTTCTTCCTTCGCGTCTACGACAAAAGTTCCAATTCGCGTAGCGAAATCCGAACGTACCCTCGTCACCGTTGCACTACCGGATCGCTCTGCGACCTCTTCGAACGAACTCGCTTCATTTCTCGTTCGGTAAGTGATAAAAAAAAATATTCTAAATATGGCAATGACACATTTCACGAAAAAAATTTATAAAAAATGTGTCACTACTAAAAATGAGAATTCTTTTGGATGCGTTAAAATTTGCTTCGTCAACAATAAAGATTATTTTTATGAATAACATTCCGCTATAACGCACGACACGTAAAGACCAAAAAAATATCATTTGGAACTTTTTGAACGAATTTTTAAAAAACCTCCTCAAATTCGCCGCAAAAAAAAAACGGAAAGAAAAAATGAGTATAAACTCACGAAAGAGTTTAAAGCAAAAGAGTTCAAAGGTTAAAAAATGTCGGTAGACACGGAGCGATTCGTGATCGAAGATCGGAAACTCCGGAGACGAATTCGCCAATAGGAGGGTTTCGTTGTCAGCGGAAGAAATTGACGAGACAGCGGGATCGAGCGAGTTCGAGAGCCCGAAGGCGAGAATCGGTCAGCGCTAAGGGCGCGAGAGAGAATCCAGAATCGAGGAGGGTCGGAAGAGCGCGCAGCGAAAGATCGGCGAGGAACAGTCGGGACTCCGAGAGGCCGAGAAAAAAAGTTCCAACGAGATGCCGGGACGTTGAAAATTCCCCGCGGTGCTCGAGGCTAATGGCTCATCGTTCAACGTGAGATGGCATTTGCGGGAGCATAAAATTCATTTTATTCTCATGATTTCGAATTCTTTTTTTTACGGGAAAAAAAACAGAAATAATGAGAGTCGGGTTCGTGCCACTTATTTGCGTTATCTTCTCGAGTCTTCGAATGTTTTCAATTTTTTTTTTTTTTTTTTTTTTTTTCAGTAATTTATTATTTCGAGTGTCTAAAATAATGAAATAATTTTTAGAAAAGACACCTTACAATATCCTACAATTTCCTCGGCATTTAACTATTGGAAGATTGATTGAAAGAAGAAAATCGAGTCTAAAAAATTAAAACAATGTCGAAAGTTAAAAAAAGTTTCATGAAATTCGTTTTTTCAGTTCTCCAAGAGCATTCGGCACGGATCCTCGACGAGGTGAACAAGACGGCGATACGTCGGGAAATCCTCGGGTCGCATTTCTCATGCAACATATGCATAATCAGCAACAACAGCTGCAACAACCGAGAATCGACGTGAACGGCGCTGTCGAGGAATCGAACAGCCGCCGAGTGTTTCCCTTCCAGTCAACGGCCAGCGGAAATTTGAAGATCATACCGAATCAGGTATGAATCCTCGTGAATACAAAAAAAATTACGAGTTATATTAACTTAACAATTTGTTGGAAGGTCCAATCAGTCAAGTGAAAAAACTCTATTTTTATTAAAAAAAAAAACCTTTTGAAAAAAATGGATTTTTCCATCTCATAATGTTTTAATACATTATTATTATTATTATTCTTTTTTTTTATTTGAAAATGTTAAATTATCGATTTGAGGGGCTTTTTCTTAGGTCGTCTTCGAGTCGAAAAAAGTGAGCGTGTTGGTTGCGGATCCTCGACACACGAAAGTCAACGTGAAAGCCGATCTCGGCCGAGGGGACGACGTGAAATCGGTCGGTGTCGGCGCTGTCCCGACTCTTCCCGGGGTCGACAATAAGTCGAACGTATTTTGTTCCGACAAGGGAGAAGTCGCCACCGGAGTTAACGCTTCCGTTATCGAAAAATCGAGAACCGCGGAAAAATTCTCGCACGAGCCGGAATACGTGCCGCGTACGCAACCGTACCGATCGCCGCCGGTTCTTCGCCAATGCGAAATGGAGCCTAACGAAGTCGCGCAGGCGACCACTCATCGACTTCCTCTACCGGCTAACGAAGTACCGCTCTCGTCGTAAGTTCGAAATATCTTTAACGAGACAATCGAAATATTTGCGAATTTTTTTTTTTTCCCACTGACGGATTTCTAGATCGATCGATCCCAGTCGGTAACAAGCACTGTAATAAGTTTTTTCGATGGCTGGGAGGTTTATAAGAATCGACTTATCAGTATCGAAGCGATAGTTGGATGAACGCGAACATTTTTGCGATCTTTTGAGAAAATGGATTACAGTTTTGCCTTACCGACTGAGTTCATTCCCATAATCTGGCTGCTATTACGAAACAGTCATGTATAAAAATGTTTCAATAACGATAATAACAATTCCTTTGTCCCTATCTGGAGCCAGTCGGTAACCAAAAAAATTCGGATGATGTGCTTATAATTTTCGCCAAGTCCCAATTTTTGTGATTTTTCGAGAAAATGGATTACAGCTTAGCGTTATCGACTGAGTTCTCTCGCATCTCGTCGAGCAATTGCCAAACATGTGCAAAAAATGTTCAACGAAAGTAACAGCAACAACAGTTCCCTCTTCTCCATCCATTCGGATCTCTGAAGGGACATAACTTTATGGAACTCTATTAAAGAGTGCTTTGATAGAACTTTACGAATAGCTCAATAGCCGCGATCTTTACGGTACGACCCGTTCGTGTTTTACGATCCGCAGTCTGGGTTTCACCGGCGAGCAGCCGATCGACTGGGAGAGCATAATTCTGCCGGAAAAAACGGATCTCTACCGTGAGTTGGCGAGCCGCATAACGAATTACAAGTGAGAGTTGTTTGTCGCTCTAACCCGCAATTACCAGTCGCCTCGGCACACATTTTTTCTTCAATTTGATTTCCTCTCACCCGCAAGAAACGCCGATTGCATAGTGCGCCTCGGTCACGACGAATTTCATTGTCATCTTCTCGTACTGCAGAGTTACAGCGCTTACTTCGACGAGAAGAATTGCAAGGAAGTCGATCTTACGGGGGTGAGTTGTCGTGCAAATAGAGGGCGCGAGAGAGGGGAAAAAAGAAAAGAGTCATTATTCGAGGGTGACAAATCATTATCGTTATCATTACTCCGAGGGCTGGATATGAGCTCCTCTCGAGGTCGCTCTTTACCGACTGCAGCGCGAGGGGTGGACGAAACTCCCTCGCGTCAGCGGCATTCACAACGAAAACGATAGAGAGTCGAGAGGAAGAAGGGGGGATTTAGAGAGGGATCTCGCCTTAGTCGACCTTGGTCCCATTTTCGTCTCCCTCTTCCGCTTTTGCCTCCTGTCCCGGATTACCGGAAGCTGAGAAAGCTCGATTGCTCCAGCCCCGGAGGCCCGGAGGCTCGAGCACGTGCGGAAAATCACCGCGGCAAATAAACGCCCACTCTGTGACCCGCCACTTTATCTTCGCCCTTTCTCCATTCGTTATTAAAATCTACCGAGCGCCGAATTTAACGTCGTAAGCACGAATTCTCGAGAATGAACTTGATAACGCGCTCGAGACTCCGAGAGACTCCCCCCTTCCTCCTGACCTGACATTAGCTCGGTCGGTAATGAAAACTGTAATTAACTTTTTTCACATCTTCCGAAATGCTGGTGGAAGAATCTTGTCGGAAGTTGAGATAGTGAGTTTTCCAAGTAACCCTTTGTTTGAACTGTAAATGAGCCGGCCACGAAGTGCATTAAAGTTTTTGTTACCGACCGTGGTACTTCGCGCAATATCGAAATGAGATGAAAAAATGTCACCAAAACAAAGCTTCTGGAGGAAGCAAAGTGGATGACAGATTTCATTATCGACAAATTTAGATTCATTCAACGATTCAGTGATTTCAATTTTTGTTAAACGAAATCGGAGCAAATTTCCCGTCGCCTCAATTACATTCCAACATTGGTCAACAAACCAAGCGAATCGTAATAGTCCAATAAAAAACTACTATAAGTCAAGAAAAAAAGGAATAAGGCAAAGACAATACACGAGTGAAATTTAGAGCAGCGTAACGTCGAAGGCATTCGGCATAATTTACGACTGGATGATAAGCCCGACGAGCGACAGCTGCCGCTTACTGAGAAGGGACAACATCCTCGAGATTTTTATGGCCGCTCAGCAACTTGGTATCAAAGGTACGAAATTGCGCTGTAAATTTTCAAAAACCATTCGATTTCTGCACGATGCATTAAAAAAAAGTGTAAACGACGTTGATGAAAAAGTGTTCAAATATCTTCAGTCTCGAACTTTTATCATCAAAGTAGATCGAAAACATCGAAAATCATCTTTATTGCCAAAAAAAATTTTTTCTGGTAAATTTTTTTTGTCTTTTTATGATTTTTGTCATAATAATTTTTTGTAGTTTCGTGATTTTTGTGATTTCTTTGTTGTACATGTCAGAAATAATTTGAATTTCATTGTTTTGTTCATTTTAGTAATTTCCTTCTCAAACTTGGAATTGTATTCGATAAAATGGATTTCCGCAGAATTGGAGGAGCAATGTTGGGCTTTCATCGACAACGACGAGCTATTCACCGAGGACACGGCGTTCCTTCTGTATCTCGAGGCGCGCAAGATCGGCAATACGGCGGTGATGGAGCTGATGGTGCCGAGGATAATGAAATTTTTCCTCATGCTCGTCAGCACCAAAGACTTTTTGGAGCTCTCCGTCGACGAGCTCTGTCTGCTACTGCGCTCGAACTACATATGCGTTAACAGCGAAATGGAGGTTCTCATGTCGGCGGTGCGTTGGTTGATGCACGACTGGCAAGCGAGACGCCAGCACATGATGCAGGTATTGAGATGCGTCAGGTTCGGCCTTATCGCGCCTTGGCAACTCGTCGACGTCAAGAGAAATCCCGAGAATCCCGAGTTTATGGAACTGATGTCTTATCCGGAGGTGCAAAAGATGGTCGATGACGGATTAGCGTGAGTCACAATAACAACGAACAACAACAACGCGACGTTATGGATTTTTCATCCTCTTAATCGGCTATCTCGGATGGTTTTTTTTTTTTTCTTTTTTTTTTTTTTAACCGGTTGCAGATTCGTCATAATAAAATACTGGTACGGCAATCAGACGGAAGATTATTATCACTGGATCGATCTGTTGGGCCTCACCGAACCGACGAATCGCAATTGGGCCGGCGAAGACAAAGTATAAATGAAAAAAAAAAAAAACGATACCGATTCGATGACACAAATATTTTTGAATATTTTATGCACATATCATTCGATTTATGCGCAATTATATTACTCGATAGATACGTTGACCATTTTGTTTTTTTTTTCGCTATTAATCGTATCGTTCGATAAATTTCTTCGGTAGAACTACGTGACTTATCGCGAGTTTCTGCTGTACCTCGAAGAATATCAGAGAACGAAGATGCCGGAATTGAAGAGTCGAAAAATCGGGGGGTCGAAAGTTAACAACGAAAGTGCGGCGGCCAATTCGTCGTCGAATCAACCGCAAGCGAGAGGAAAAATCAATTCTCAGGGGAATAATCGCGTAGAGACGACAGGACCGGCCGGTGAGAAAGCGAAATTTGAAAATATGAAGAAAAAAATGCTTGCTCGTGTCGAATGAACGGAAACAATTTGCTATGAAATGTTTTCGATTAATTGTGCTTTCAATGAAATGTGCTTTCGACGAATTGTGGTCTCGATGAATTGTGCTTTCGATGAAATGTGCTTTCAATGAAATGTGCTTTCGATGAATTATGATTTCGATGAAATGTGCTTTCAATGAAATGTGCTTTCGATGAATTGTGCTTTCGATGAATTATGTTTTCGACGAATTGTGCTTTCGATGAATTGTGTTTTCGATGAATTATGTTTTGGATGAATGGTGCTTTCGATGAATTGTTTTCGATGAACTTTCCGCATACCCGTCACAGGGCTGTAATCCCTTAAAACAGCATTTGAGAGCTGTAAATTTTTAATTGTCGTTCGAACATGAACAATTTCTTAACATTCCTCGATATCCGGGCGCTCGAGAATATCGAGAGATTCGCAGGTATCGATAAATTACGATAAAACTTGTTCACGGTGAAAATTTATAGGGGGTGGATCGCTCGGGCCGTTGCTGCTGGCCGCATCGAGTAACCTCGGTAGATCATCGAAATATGCCCGCATGCCGGGACCAGGAATGGGCCAATCGGCACCGCCGGTAGGGATGGGAATGCCGCCGGAGCTTCTCGGTCATTACTTGAGCAGCTTCGACAGAAACGCCAAAGGGGTGAGTAGGCCAACGAGCGAAGGAGTCGCGAGAGAAGCGAAAACCGAGTGCTCAACGAGATTCACCAGCCAGTGGCCGTCAAAGAACTGACAAAACCTCGACCAAAAAAATTCGCCCACCGTCGTCGCCTCCTCTCGAAAATAACATCGAAACGTTTCTTACGAATATTTTGTAATCGCTCTTTCCGATTTGTTTTTATAACGTTCCCATGTACATATTTTATACAACTGCGAAAAGAGCGTTTCGGATTTTTTATACTTTCGAGATCCAACAATACATTTACAGACTTTTATTGCGCCAATTGTTCCACCGTATTGCATATCTTGTTTCATTCTTTCTTTTTCTTTCATTTGTTTATTTGATTTTTTTGACCCTATTATTTTGTTATTCAATTATTTCTCCATTATCCATGTGCTTTTGAAAATTCGACGATTAGATAAACCGTAAGGGGAGCGAAGTACTTCGTTCTGTAGAGACAACTCCTAGGGAGACGAGTCGCGCGGAGTGTCGAATTAACGTCATCGGGGATTCCCCGAGAAGGCGAAAAAACGACGAGCGGGATAATCGGCACTGGGAAAATACCGGCGCGGCGCTGAGAATGAAAAATTATTCGACAACGATGAATAATGGAAATCGTAATTGCACGATGACGCGGATGGAATATCGCGACGGTGATTCCTCGAAGTCCGAGGAAGACGCGGCTACCGCCATACAAGCTCTTTATCGTGGCTACAAGGCGCGCCGAAGATTCAACGAGATACGAAAGACCTCGTCCGAGGAGCGACAAAGTGTGCAAAAAGTCGCGGAATTGTTGGCGATAAACGTCGACGAAAATTTGCACAAACCACTGGAACCGGTAAGAGCATCGGCGAGCCTGGCGAGTCAAAATAGAAATGAACAACGGGGTTCGAAAATACCGAGACGATCGCCGAGTCCGAGGAAGAAGCGCATGAACAATTCTTTGATCGAAGGCCGCGCTAATTCGACCAAGGATCTCGAGGGGATACGAGTGAGTCGAATTATTGTTAGAAATGCGAAGGGAAAAACATATTTCGTATAGTGGCAAATGCGGTAAAAAACATGTTTTCATTTTTTCTTTCTTTTTTTTTTCGAATTGTTTCAAACTATCATAAAAAAAAAAAACAAGGTGGGGAGATGCGTGTCCATATGCGAAAACGAAAAATGAATAAACTTTTCCTTTGAAATTTTTTTCTAGCACCGATAGCTCTCGAGTTACGAACATTTGAAGCTAGCGCTAATAAGGGACGCTGTCGCGCGATGGCGCGCGCGTCGCGTAGCGCCTCGTTTGGCCGAATCGTTTTTCGCTCGTAACTCGAAAACTATGCGCTGGAGAAAAAAAAATCGAAGGAAAAGTTTACTCAGTTCGGAACGATGAATCCGACTGAACATTTTTTTCCGCGCATTTCATGAAAAAATGATTAAGGTGATGCGAAACACCTTCACTACCGTCCAAGTGGCGAAAATAGAATGGGAAAAATGCAAAAATAGAAATTCATTGCGCTGCTCATTCTACGATAAAACATCCATTTTTAGCTAAAGTTTCCGCGCCCTGGAGAAAAATAGTCTTATAGCTTTAATTATCGACCGTGGTATTTCATATGCCCTCGACGGTACTTTGTAGTTTGACGTAACGCGATCGGAACCCGTGCGGGAGGTTCATCGCGACGATGCCGGAAAATCCATTCAAACTATTCATTGTCCCAACGTTTTTCACAACTTCGACGAGAAAGCATCTTCGGTCTCGCAGTACGACAATACCGACACCGAGGTCGATCCTTTCTCACCGAGAACCATCGAACAAAAATCGCCTGGGGAGATTTGTAATTGCAATCCGCGAGAAATCGGCCTCATCGATAATGGAAACATTAATCAGAACAAAAACTTGTGAGTAAACTGATTAAAAAAATAAATAAAGCCTCTCCAATTTTTTTTTCTTAAACGTCGTTTTTTTAAATGTCTGACGAATTGTTAAAGAAAAGTACAAAGTTTTGTTCCGGATACCCAACCGAGCAAATTTTCTGATCATTTTTTTTCTAGGTCATGTTGAGTCGGGGAGATAATTTAAGATAGTTTTTAATACCGAAAAACGTTTCGACGTTCAAGCTTTGTGTTCTCGAAGAGAGTAAGAACGGGTGGTGTATTTTTTTATTTTTCAAGGCCATTACGAATAAGCGACAGTATAATGGGTGGAAACGGCGCGAACGATTACTATGGCCCGGATTCCCTGTTCTTTGCCGATCGCGAATCGGTGATTGTTTTCGGTGGTCTCGATCCTCACCAGGACTACGGCAACGCGGGCAACACAGCGAGGGACATGTATCGCTTCAAGCCCTCGGAAAACGAGTGGGAATTCGTCGGTGAAATGCCAGAAGCGCGACATCATCATTCGGTCGTTTATCTCAAGGGACGAATTTACTTAGTCGGTAAGTCGAGTATCGTCCAACTTAATTTTTCCCCTTTTTTTATCCATTCTATAGCGTTTAACGCTGGAGATATTTTTTTGGAGCTAAAAGAAAAAAATAAATAAAACGAAAAAAATAACAAAGGTGGAGCCGATCCCAGAGACGAGAATCTCGAGAGGAAAGAACTCGTAGTCGGGACAGTTTGGAGTTACGATCCAACGACGAGAGTGTGGTTCAACGAACCGGGTATGTTGACGGCCCGAAAGAACTTTGGCTTGGTCGTGAGCGGAGGAAAAATGTACGCTATCGGTGGACAAGACAAAAATGGAATGTGAGCAAGAAAATCGTCCCGTTTAACTTCCCTATGCATACGCAAGCAGAGAAATGGGAATAGCCTTTTTTTTGTTCACTCTTAATAAGAATATGCACTCTAAGAAAAAAACGTTCAATTTGACGAAAAAAAAAAGATGATTCGACTTGCCTTGCGAGATTTCACTATTTGACTTGCAACTTTGAAAAATTACAATGGCAAAAAAATTGATGAAGAAATTGCACAAAAAAACTTTAGAAAATCGTAGTTTTTTAAATTTCGATCGTCGAAATGCGAAAAAATAACGAACGAATGGTATGCAAGTTTTGTTTTTCATACTCGAAGATATCGATAAAAGATGGCGAACAATGGAAAAGCGTATCGACTTGTTTTTCGATGTTCCCAATTAGCGCACTGAGAAGCGTCGAGGCGTTCGATCCTGCGGAGGGTATGTGGCGAGAAATGCGATCGATGTTCACTGCCAGAATCGGACCGGCAACTGCCAAGTATCGGGAACTTATCTGGGTCGGTGGGGGCATGACAAAGTCGAAGAAGGAGCCAATTACGAAAGAGGTCGAGTGCTACGACCCGCTCAGCAATTTGTGAGTATATAACGTTCGATCGATTGGGGGTACCCGGGGATGGCCACGCTGTCGACGGCTATAGCGCGAGTCTTTTGTGTTTTAAAAAAATACCTTTTTTTTTTCAAAAAAAAAAAAAAAAAATTCCACAAGAGAATTTGTCTTTCCGTTGAAAGGATCATTTAGACATGTAGGAAAATAATTTTTCATGCCGAAAAATGCATATTTTCGATTTGATTTCGCAGATGGTTGAGAGGAGAGTCTTTGACATCGCCTCGTTGTTGGGCATCGATGTACGTCGTTTCCGACTCTATGTATATAATAGGCGGGGCATCGAAGACATCATCGACGAGCAACAGCATCACGGAGAGCATCGAGAGCGTGGACGTTTGGGACGCGAAATTGCGGGTATGGCGACAGCACGGTGAGATAAGTATCGCGCGACACGAGCACGCGATCGGCTCGATCGGCGACCAATTGCTCGTTATCGGCGGCGTCACGACGATCTACAAGAAGAGCATCAAGAGCGTGGAATGCTACTGTTGCCAGAGCGCGAAATCCATCAAGGGAGTGTCGTCGTTGCCGTATGCTCTATCGGGTCACGACAGCGTAACCCTGCCCGCTGGCAATTTTCTGACGATCAATTGATTTGCCAAAAAAAAAAAATCGAAACTGTCCGATCGCGTTACAATGCTAAAACTGATTCTCCGGACGATTGCGACACATCTCAATACGAAATATCGATTTTCCCAAAAACTCTATTGAACCAGTGATTAACTATTGTAGGCAAAATTTGTAATTTGTCGACTCTAAAAAAATAGTAAATGAATAAAAGTGTTGACCCGGTAATAAGTCATCTTTTAGCATTTTGTGTCGACCACATTGTTCATGACGACAAACCCTTTTCTCTCTGAAGTCTGTCGTTTAAATGCCGATGGTAAAACAGTACTTTACGATACTAGTGCGATAAAACTTTAACGTTTATTGCACGTGTATAACATGTAACATGTAACATGAAACGTGTAAGATGCAACGTGCAACATGTATCGTGTAGGATGCAACGTGCAATACGTAATGTGTAATTTAAACGTAATGCCAATGTGCCTCAAAAAAGTTGTTTACAGTTTTTGATATCGATTGAGCTTGTGACGGGCGGGGTGGAAAGGATTGAACCTACTCTTAACCCGCTGGACTCGAAAAAACGCATTTAAAAATAGGAACAAACTCATCACCGATTTCAGTTGGTAGGGTGGCGCCGCGAGTTCGGTCGCCGCGATTGTCGTTCTCTCCGCCGGATGGCGACGCTTTCTCGTCCCGCCGTTAACCGCCATCTGCATCGCTACCGCCCGAACCTCGCCGCGATAATTCTACAACCGCGCGATAACGTTTTTCATTGTTTTTTATTATTCTCATTTTTCCCAACAAGCCCATACTCTACATTCGGGCTGCCCCCGCGCGTCCGCCCCGGCGGTTCCGCGCGACGGAGACGCTCGCGCGGCGAAGGCGCTTAGCGCGAGCGAGTTCGCAAATTCGAGTTTCGAAATGCCCGAGATGTTTGATTCGAATGCGTCGAGGTGTGTAAGTATCCGATACGAGCGGTTGGCGAGTGAACGAGCGGGAGAGAGGCGAATGGTGGGACGGGGATCGAAAAGAAGCGGAGGAGGGGGAGGGGGGGGGGGGGGCAGTCGAGTAGAGACGAGAAGAGAAAACGGGTTAAAAAGCTTGTAGCCGAGTTATAAGTTGAAGATGGCCGAATCGGTGGACGCGCCGGTCGTGTCCTCGGTCGTTAGCGCGAATAGTTCAGTGTTGTCTCGTGTTAGCGAAAAAACTAGCGTGGAAAATAATAAGAATCAACGGGACGGGAGCGATTCGCACTCAACGGACTCGAACGGTACGTAAGACTTTTGCGCTCACAGGGCACCCGACGATCCTGCTGCTGCGCGGCGGCTCGCTCGCCTGCTCGTCGATCGCCTCTCTCGCGCGCTTTAAAAAAAAATATCCCTTCGCCTACTACTAGGCGCCTCGGTGACCGATGCGCGACCCGATACTCTCTCGCGCGAGTCGTACTTACTCTATGGTACACATCGGACGAGTCAAGTGCCTCAAACCGGCCCGGTCTCGTGCAACAAGTGGCGGATCATCCCCCCTCCCTCCCGGTCCCACGAGGTTCGACTTCTCGTCGTATTTGACTCTAATCACACTGTCAATATTTGTTTCTTAAGAATTCTTCATGCCTATTATTTTAGCTTATTATGTACTATTATACGCATTTTGAGAGAAATTTAATCATAACTCTTGGTTTCGATATTTTCCATTTTTTTCAAAATCCTTCGACAGATTTAGTTTCAACGTTTCTTCGAGGTTGCGAAATTCTTTCGTGACAAAACAGAAATTACAGTGCCCGAAAAAGAATTCCGCGCACATTGACCCACTTTTGTTTTGACGAAATTTCGTCAAATTCCGTTAGCGAATTTTCATTGAAAACTAAAAAAAAAGATGAAATAATTTTTCGTGCAATATTGCGAACGAGCAACATATATTTACTACGTACTGGACGCCTTTTTAAATATAAGGTTCATATTATATTCGAATGAGTTTTTCGTTGAAAAATACTAAGATTAATTTGAAAAAAAAAAACAAAAAAAATTCCGATAGACTTTTCGATCTTTCTCGCGAAGAAGAGAGAAAAAAACATCGAGTAAAATTCCTCGGGATGCAAAAAAAGTGCATCGACGACGGCGAGACAGCGACAATGGGGAAATCTTCTTGCCCGGCAGGCAGCACCGTGCGGTCGAGACTGCTTCGAGGCGACTGTTTTGCCCTCTCGATTAGAATCACGCTCGGTGTAAGACGTGTTTTTATTTTTATTCGCGACGGATTCGCGCGTCTTACGCGCGACACGGTGCCCCGCCGGCTCGCCGAGTTTATTCTCCGTTACAAAACAGCGTGTCCCGTCGGTGGCGCATGAAGTCGCAACAAAATTCATGCTCGAAGTGTGCGAAAGAACAGTGAAAAAAAAAAAAAAAAACACCAATATCAAGGAATCAGCGAAAGTGTTCTCGATCGGAATGGAAGAGTCCCTCGTCGAGTCGTCGACGTTTTTCAAGCTCGTTCCGTCATTGGAGACGCTCGTGACATCGTTGAAACGAAACTCAACGCATCACGATCATCTGATCGCGCTGTCGATCGTCGTTATGGGCGAATCGGGTTTTCGTCTCGACGACCGCAGCGCCGATCGGAGGTATGTTTATTCTTTTACAACCGAAAGAACAAAACTCGAACGAAAATTTGTTGTTGTTTCGATGCTTTCGAGACTGCGTTTTCCGTCGGTATGGAAGATTCCTGTAATAACATGATTTTGTTTTAGAGAAACAACCGAGTCGGCAATCGTGGATCCCGACGAATGGCGAACTTCGCCGAACTCGAAAACTTACGAGTTGAGATTCCGACACGAGAGTGCGAACGAAATTTTGGACTGCAAAATCGTCGCCGTCACTGTCGGCGACGTTATCGTCGTGAATCTTTTGCCGACGAGATTCCACGACTCGGACGTGGCGAGAACGAGATCCCTGGCTTTCCAAACGTTGAAATACGTTAATCCACACTCGAGCGACCTCGCCGGAAGATTCATGAATCTCCGCGAATTCTCGCACAGGCAAGTTACCGAACGTTCGAAATGGACTCAAAGTTTCGTGAAAAAAAAAAAAACAAATCGAATTGTTTTTCACGATCTTGAACGAAATTTTTTGAATAAACTTTTTTATATCGGTACGAAAAATGGTTTTTTGTCTTCAAGGTCTATCGCTTGCTCGGTCGGTAACGAAAACTGTAATCGTATTTTCTCGAAGAATATCGAGATTTCGGACGAAAACGGACTATAGAGATCCCGAAGTACATGATACTTTTTTTTTGTTCGTAATCTCCCAGGTTTTGATGAAAATAAGATTGCAACATTTTTTTGCCTCACTCAATCGTAATCTGAAAGAATTTTTTTAAGGATGAAACCTCTATCTTATATGTTTTTATGATAAATAACAAAATTTCGCCGATTCAATGAATTCAATAAATTTGTCTGTGATCGATGTTTCTCGTCGCGCAGATTCAAGGATAGCCTGGCGACGCCGATGAAGGGAGAGATATTGACGAACGCCGGAATAACCAATGCGAGCCTCTGCGGATTACCGACCGAGCTCAAGCTCCGAATACTCGGAGTTCTAACGTGCCGGGACATCGCCCGAATATCCCAAACTTGTCGCGAATTTGGCGATCTCGCGCGCGAACTTCCAATGGGTCGTGTGAGACGAAATTTTCGTTGGGACTGAGTCCAAATCGTCCCAAAGATGAAAAAAAAATCTCGGGCGATAAGTGTGTCGAAGTGTAAAAATTTTTCTTTTCTACGAATAAAGTAAATTATTATTCTTATAATTCGTTTTTTTTAATGCCAAAATAAACACTAATCTTTTCGAACTGTAATGTAATTCAAGACAAATGTCCTCCTTTCCTTAAATTTTGAATAAAATTATGTATTTTTTTTACAAAATGTATCAACAGTTATTTATTTTTTATCAAGATCGAAGTAGAATCGGAGATTCACTTTAAAGTATATTATAAAAAATTTCCAGGACTTAACAAGGAAATTCTTATGATCCAACGAGATATGAGTAATTTTTTTTATTTTCTCAGAAAATTAGCAGAAAACTCAAAATTCTGTCTGAAAAAACAACACGATGTTTATGCGAATTTTCTTTTTTTAACATTAACATTTTTTATGCGTTCCCGTAGACAGAAAAAACGGTACAAATTTAATGTCCTGAAATTTCCATCGGCGCGACACTAGTTTGAAAAAAGATTAATCTCTTTCAGCGGACGGCGATGATCCACGCGACAAAAGTGAAAACCATTCGGCCACGAATCATCCACCAGTATTACAGACGACGGAGAAGCAGTCCCCAAAAATCACTACCGCAACTCGGCAATGCAACGGACCTACCGCAACAAATGGTAAGTTCCTAATCGTCCCTACCAGCGCGCTCTTCGTCCCAACGATAAATCTATCTCGCTGTCTCTCTTCTCCCTCGGCCGGTTCTCGGGCCTCGCGGAAAAGTCTTTGTTGTTCTTCCGCGTTGTCCTTGACCCCATATCCCGGCAATGCGCGGGGCCCTGCCCGTTCCGGACTTTCGGCTTACCGGAATGAGATTCCACCGAGATCCTTGCGATTCTCCTTCGACCTTCGACCAACACAAAAAAAAAATCTCTTTCCGTAGCTCTCTTCCGGACTCGTTTTATCATAAAAAAAAAAAAAAAAAAAAAAAAAAAAAAAAATAGAACAATAAATAATATGTCCTGTGCGAAGAATGGGGTCATCGAAAGTAGCCCGGTTTTTCGCGCATGTCGCAAGTTCTCCGGTCTCGATAACGTTTAGAGGTGAGGATAGGGTCGCAAGAGAAAAGCGAGCGCGACATGTATTTTATTTACCTGTATATCTCACTCTAAATAGGACTATATACACACGAACCAATTATTAAGAATCGTACGGGAACAACTCCAGCCATTTGACCCAGAAAATTCCGCGAGATGCGCCGTTATGATTCTCAGAATGTCGTATGCTATATTTATATATACAAAGATATATATATGTATACATGGAAACGTTAAGTTACCGAAGCTCGCCTCGTCGGTTATAAGCTTGCGCCGTGTGTCCTCTTCCCACCCCCTTTCATCCCCCTCCAGCGCTATAACCGCGCGCGACCGCTTTTCGCCCTCTTGCAACCCTCGTGTGCACCCGCTTTCATCCCCCTTTTCTTTGCCCCGTTTCGACCAGCGGCAAAACCCACCTACCCCAAACCCGAAGCCAAAAGCGTCCCTCCACTCGCGAGGCATCTCGCTCTCTCGATGGCCGCGCAGCAGCCACGTTTCTCTCTCGTCTCTCTCTCGCTCCCGTATCTCTCGTGCTCCTCTGTGTGTTGCACATTCCCCGCAGACGAGCAGTATGCGCTACGAAGCCGTCCTGGACGAAGGTCCTTCCCGATCCGTCGCACAGACGCCCGGGCCCTCTCCCTCATTTTTCCCCCTCGAAATATTAATAATTCCGCAAGTTCCTAAAAAAAAAAAAAGAAATTCTCAAAGCGCGTTTGGTGCTTGTCGACAGACGAATCGAAGCGCGATGAAGATTTTCGACTTTCTCCCGAATCAACGAGTTTGTCGATTGTCATCTTCGTTCCGGTAACCCCTTTTGTATACGAAGGGCAGGGATCATCGAGTCGCCCGGTCGAAATTCACCGCGAGCAGTTTTTTTTTTCATTTCTCTTGATTTTGATTTTACTGTTGTTTTTTCAATGGGACCACGATTTTTTAGATAAGAGAAAAATACAACTGTGCGCGCATCTATGCTGCCAGGGGTTATAGTATAGAGAAGAAGTAACGGAGAAAAGTGAACTAGTCCGAAAGATCGATCGGGGGTCGATATTCTGGATATTTTTCGACTCGCTCGACACATTTTTCTTTTTTCCCGATCTTTCGAATCTTCGTGTGTATCACCGAAGAGAAAAAAAAGTTCTACAGATGAAAATAAATATATATATATTATATATTGAAATCTAAAAATTCACGTAAACGAAAAAAGACGCGATCCAGTCAGGCGTAAAGGTGTGTAATTGACAATCGTGGATTCATCGAGCTGTGAAGTAAAAAGTATAATTGGCACGTCACAATTGGTGATTATAAATAAATTAATAAAAAGATATTGGAGCGAGTCGCTGGGATTTCATCGACTTCGCAGTGTGGTGGGGCAGGGAGTGAAAGCGGTGCTCACGAAGGGGGACGATAGAAGCGGGAAACTGAATACACGATTGGTAATTCAAAAGTGGTCGAGCTGTCGTTCCAGGAAGTAGCGAGTCTGTTGAGCCTCGCTAAGGACGAGGCGGTGCTCGCGGCCGGAAACTCGACGAGGGACCGGAAGCGAGCCTCGTGGCGTTTCTACTCCGCGAGAATGTTAACTCACAGTCACAGCGATGGAGAATTTCCTTTGTACTCGCAAGGTAAGCGATAGTCGAGACTACGCGCGTCTTACGACCGACTTTATCGATTGTACGGAAGCATACAAATCCGAAGGGATCTCTTGGAATTTCTTCCTTCGTGACTGTGGATCGCGCCAAACATAGATTTTTATGAGCCCTTGCGATTGTGCGCGTTGGATAAACAAAGCCGATAAACAAGATTCTGAGGCATTCATGCTGAAAAAAGGTATTGCTGTAAGCAGTGAAACTTCTGTTTTCTGAACATCGCTCGACTCGCTCGTTTCTTTTTCTTACTCCTATTGGTTTTAGGCCGCTTAGTCAAGGGCTGGGTTTATTTTAGTGCCATCGGCCAACGATTTCGCTCACCTGAATTTCTCCAATTCTTCACCCCGCAACAGGACTCTACAGGTACTATGAGCAGAGATACGAGCTGCAGCCATCAGGCATCGTGAGAGGAAAAAGTGTGAATCGGTACTCTCACGTGAGCCTTTGCATTGGGAAGTAGGCCAATCGGTTCTATTTTGGGTGTACTCTTGTAAGGTCATGTACCAACCGAGCTAGCCTTCAAGGCGATACTGGAAGACATTAGTTGCAAGGTCCCCGACGTCCCTGGCTCAGCCCCTCGTTGGCCCTACCGGTGAAACGGAACGAGAGTGCTGGGATCCGTAGGGGGAGTTCAGAATAGTGATATTGTCCTGTCCTGCCGAGTTAAGAAAACAGAGAGTGGTATTTGGCCCAGCGGCATAACACCTAAGGAAGAGGAAGAAGAAGAAAATAGTACTTTTTTCCATGCACGAACTCGAATGTTTTTATATCACCATCGGAAGCCGTACGCGTCGTTTTAATTGAATATCGATAACCATATTTAAAAAATCCAGAAATCCCAACAAAAAAATGGTCTCAAAAATGGTTTCCTGAAACTAATTCTTTGTCATTCGGCGCCCTTCGAAATTATATGTAGCGTTTTTTATCCTGTGGATCGCGAATCCATGACTCGTTTTATTCCTAGCTCTTTATCGTATATTCAAATACGCGCCGGAAGCGATCCGGATCTTATCATTCGTGTTTGTCGTTAGCGTGACATTCCAAAGCGTCCCGATGCTTCTTCGTCACTGCAAAAAAAATGACACTTATTTATTTCACTCATTTTTATTACAACCACAAAGATTTCGATGGAAAAATGATTTTTGAAACGTTCGCGACCCGCTGCGCCAACATCGGCGTGAATCTGTGGGCCGCTTTGTCGACTACAGTTGGCCTCAGCCAGCACGTTTCCGCGGTCGTTTCGCATCTTCTGTAGTGATGCGATCCAGCTATTTGCGGATCGACAGCAACTTCCTTGTAGCCTGCGATAAAAACTTCGGGTTGTCATGATTTTCTTTACTTTTTTTCTAAAATTTTTATATAACATTTTTACATAATGCAGTAATGTGGGTTATATAAATATTGAATTTAAATTCGGTAAAAAGAAATCTGGCGATTGTTAAACTTACGAGTACCGAAGATCGACCATGTTCGCTTCAATTTCCATATGTGATGATTTCCCATATCGATCACATCGCGGCTCCGAACGACAAACTTGCTGCGGTCACGCGGTGGATTGATCTTGATCCATCGCATCGTTTTGGTGTGCAATTTTAACTTCGGCAGGCCTGAGAAAGAATTGATTCATTTTTCCAATTTATAAGAAAAATTGTATCGCTAATTGGCTCTACGAAACGATTGATTATTGTTTCGGAATCAAACAATTCTTTTCGCATTGATTCCAAATATACAAAGTGCTTCAAATTGTTTTTTTTAAATTTGAATATCGAAAAATTGATCTAATATTCTTGCGTTACCTTTTTTTCTTACCGACATCGAATAAGCTATATTTTTCTTTCGTGTCATAATTTTCGTTCAATCAAGTACTTTCTTTTTAACTCCCGACTGCCCGCTAGGGCAAAAAGACGGGAGTTATGCGTTTCACGGCGACGGGCGATTTCGTTGTCCGGAATGATCTCGGAAACGCTAAAAAATTACTTGACAAAATTTTGTACACAGATTTTATGACGCACAGTGAAGGTTGTTTTCATAGTAAAATTTCGATCCGTGGAAGATCGGTAGAAATACAAGAGATTTTCTAAACTGTCAATCGAATATATCGAAGATGGCCGCCATCTTCTGCGATACATTTTCGTCTGCCGTATGTTTTTACGGCGGATAGTACGATACCGGACTAACTGTTGCGCGTCGGTCGCAGATGACCGGTTGCTCGCAAGACGCTTGATCTCCGTGCGGCATAACCTCAAATTCGCGGAGGTATAAGTTTCGGTGAAAACATCTTCTCTAAAAAAGATGAAATAAAAAAATTTTACGAAAAATTAAAAAACTCCCGACTGCAAAAAGAGTGAAATACCAATTAATTATTGACGTGTTATAATCGGGAGATTTCCATACTTAATGACGAAAAAATCTCCCGACTATAACACGTCAATAATTAATTGTTATTTCATTCTTTTTGCAGTCGGGAGTTTTTTAATTTTTCGTAAAATTTTTTAATTTTCATCAACGGTTTTCTAGCGAATATAAAAAAAGGTTTAAATTGTGTTTTTCCCTTTTCAAGATTGTTCGTGATATTTTCTTATGGCTTCGGAGATATGAGTAAAAATTGCCCCGTAATTTTTGTTGACTTTTAACCGAATTGTAATTGAACTTTTTACCGGGTTCGAGCTCAAGCGTATCGTCCGGATGCATCAGATAAAAGAACATGTTCCGAAAAATCCACGCGCCGGTTCTTCCATCGACACCTGCTCGTTCATTCAGATGATTCATCATCATCGTAATGCTGTCGTGCTTTCGTGGAACGATGTATTCGTCGATATCGATGCCGGCCACGTACTTGTAACTGTCGTGAAAACTGCTTCGGTACATGCAATCGTTGAGCGCCGCGAATATACCGTCGACCCGAAGATTTCTCTCGTAATCGTAAAATTTCGACAAACTCCAATCTATTATCGTCGCGAGATCGTTCCTCGCGTAATACTCGAGAATTTCGTCGACCTCCTGGCTCACCGTGTCGCGGTAAAATGTGAATCTATCGACGCCCATCATGCGATAAAATTCGACAAACGCCAGTAGATCGAGCGCTTTGCCGAACTTGTGATGCAGCGGCTGTACGCAAACAGCCATGGCATTTTTTTCATAGCTCTCGTCGATTTCTTTTCGAATTTTTTTATCAATTTCTCGTTCGTTGTCTCGCGTTTCCCGAGACGATTCTTTCCAACCGTTTTTCGGATATCTCACAACGACGAAATCACTCTCGTCGATGTCCCGTCCGTCGATTTTGTCGTCTCTCGTGACGCTGACTTTGTGCGGCAAATGTATCCCGTCGGAATTCTCGCGACCGGGCAATTCGCACAGTAGGAAAGCCGCGCAGTAAAACATTCCAAAGTTCTCCTGGAATGCAGCCAGACGCGTGCCAATTGAGCGCTTGCTGAGCGTGTACATTTCGTCGCTATCTTTGTATCTGTATCTGTAGTGACAAGTCAGCGGCGATTTTTCCGTTTTCACCGGTACTATGCTGATAATTCTGATCTGAAAGAGAGACAAAAACCGTTCATCGATCGGTGGACGAAGGATTCTCGGAAGGGCCGAGTCATTCGAAACAGAGCTGGGCAAAGTACTTTGAGTACCGAATAATCAAAGTGTCATGTGCTTCAAGTCCCGGGTACTTGAAGTACTGAGTACTCATTACGACTTAATGAGTACTTAATGAGTAATAACTTAAAGTACCAAATAAGTTCAATGTACTTCAAGTACCGCAGAGCTGTGCACCGAAATCCTTCATTATACCATTGGCCAGACGGAGCCTTCTTGGATCAAACTCGAGTCCTCCTCGAGGACCACTTCCGGTCGAGTGTCCAAGTACGCCGATAGTATTCGCGCTCCTTCGACTCGAGGACTCGTCCAACTGTCCTCCGATTCCCTCATTATTGGCAGACGTTTCAATTCGTCATTCAGCTGCTCGGCACGCGACTCGCCGATATCCTTTAGACTCGAAAGTTTTTCCATTCTCTAAAAAACCATGTATTTTCAATTATCTTCGAATATAATAATGATAGTTATTATTGTTTTTTTTTGTCCAATAACGAAGCAAAAATCGAATTAATCGATTATTGAATATTTCCGAAAGTGGATATATATATTTTTTTTTAATGGAATAGCATTTTTTTTACCGGTGCAATTGAAAATAAGTAAAATTGAATAAAGTCGTGGTTCACAATTAATATTAATAAGTTAATTAGTTCGTCACAATTAATTTCGATTTTCTTCTTATTCAAAGGAAGGTTCGTCTCGTTATCGATAAAAAAAATTGGGAAAAACATACCCGCCAGAGAATCAATAGAATGACTATATTGCCTATTATTCCGCAAACAACGATTCTCTTTCCGTAAGCGCGAAGACAATTTCTTCCCGGCAATTTTCGACCGGGCAAAAGCCGGTATTTGAACATCGTCGCTGTCAGTTTTGTCGGGCGCGTGCTCGCGCGAAAGCGCGAGGTTTCCGACAATAACGAACAGATCCGCCGGGGCGAACTGAGAGCGCACGAGCGCCTCACTTTTGTTCGTACTCTCAATGGCGAACGTTATCTTTTCTGTAATTCCGTCGATAAGCGAAGCCACTGGATTTCTTCCCCACTCCTATTCACCAATGGCGATGGCATACTTGACGTTATCTGATATTTACGCGCGACAGTGATAAAGCTCGACTCGGAAACACGGAAATATTTATCGAGTCAATTTATTTCAACCGGTTAAATGGTTTATTTGTCACTTATTGTGAGGCGATACGATTCGCATTATAGGCATATGAGGCCAAATCATTCAAAATTCACTTCGAAATTAATAAAGACAATTCAAAAATTAATGTTCTTTCGGGTTGTTACGGGTTTATTTCGATTAACTATTCGGAAATACGTTTATTGAAACTCTCTGCAATAAAAGAATGTAATTTACATATCGGACCTTCAAATTTTATAAATGTTTTTTCAAAAAAAATGTTTCATTACATTTTTATTACATTGATTTATCAATTGAATTATTTATTAAAAATAATATTTTTCGATAGAGGTATTGAAGAAATTAAGTAATTATTCGTTGAGTCTGTTCCGAAGATAAGCTCTTCGGAGAATCAACGTAAAAAAAAGCTGTAATTCACTTTTGCAGTAGAATTCTTACATTAGCGGAAATAACTTATTCAATACGCGAGACCTCAACTTTTCAAATGAAATTTCTTCGTTTTTTTTTCAATCATACTTTTATTGGAATATTAAAACCGCCGCGTTTACCTATCATTCTGACTCCTGAATTTCGTCGTTGGACAACTTTCAAACTGCCGTAAAAGTTCGTCTTATCCCCTTTGCTGCCCGCCGAAAGCGTTCGCAGTCTAAGAAAAACAACGAGCTATATTTTTTTATGCGCCGTCGGCGTCGTTGGGAAGATGCCAAAATGCACGCAATGACGGATTCATAAACGTTCGTTCTTCCTGCAGTAGCATCGAAAAAAATTATTCTGTTGCTTCTGAAATATGAAATATTTTCTTCGCGAAACCGATTATATTGCATTTCATAATTCTCGCAATGAATCGGTTCTTTGGGCAAATATTGAAAAAAATTAAGCGAATAATGCTCAGTAAAATATATTATCAACCAACATTTTTTTTTACAAATAAACCAATATATAATTATTAATAATATTCATTCATATTCCTATATGATTTATTACTAATATTGTTAATAATTACTTTTGAAAACTAGATTTACCAAAATGGTGTATTTTCGTTGATTTTATCCGAAAGAGAAAAAAAACATATAATAAAGAGTTTGTTCGTAGTATTTGGTTTAAATAAACATCAACACGCACCACAAACCAAGACCAAAGACCATTTTTTTTCTCAAATTACTTCAAGATAGTTTTCACATTTTTCAAATTTTTCAAATTTTTATCGAATTGTCAGTCAGATCAATAACTCATTAGTACAACAAAAACGAATTGTGCAATAATTAAGTATATGCTAAACGCTAGAGAGATCGATTGTCCAATCGGTGGTTGTCGTTCCGTAATCGTCCAATTCCCTAGATGCGTCGCTCGGAAGGGCGATTGAATCTTTCTCCACAGAATCATCTTCCTCGGTGATGACACCGACGATTCCAATCAGTTCGAGCGTATCGCGCTTTTTTTCGCCGCTCTCCGTCTCGTTCATCGCCGTCGTAATTTTTGTCTTCGATTGTCCAAGATTCGCGTCGATGTCGAAATTCTTCTCGTCCAGAAGATCGTTCGGCACGAGAGCCGACAGATTCGTCGATGAATCGGTCCGACCGTGCGGCGCTTGTGCGCCGTTCGCGAGCATAGCGACGCCGTACGGCGTGAGGCCGTACTCAGCCGAGAAATCGGATATACCATTGTCGTACTTTGAGGTTAGCCGGTGCGACTGAATTTCGGCCGTCGAGTCGTCGTCGATGGTCGACGTGGAAATTGGACGAAAGTCCGTCGGTACTCTCGCTCCGTAATCCGCGTAGCTCACGAAATCTCCATTCGGCTTTCTCGCTATCACACTCCAAGGTCCGTAGAAACTTCGCAGTCCGAACTTGTGCCAGGCGTAGAGGTCTTCGTCTGTTTGCACAATTCGTCAATGTAAATTCTCGAGTCTTTCGACTCTATCTTTTCATCATTGTGTCGTAAATATTTGGGCTTTCGCGTCTTCTCAGTCATGCGATCGTTCGATCTTACCATTGTTTCATCTGTAGGAACTTTTTCTTTCGTTCAGAAGAAAGTGATCGGTCAAAGCTCGCGAGGTTTCTCCGTGAGGAAGACAAATATTGTAGAAACGGATTTGAAGAAGAAAACCGGAGCATATTTTCTTTTGAAATTTTTCTCCAAAGGTCGTAGATCACGAGATACCGAAAGATCAAGTTTTTAACCAATGAAATCGTTTCGGTACGCGTACCCGGCGCTTCTCTCATTGGCTGGAACTTGCATCGCTCTCCTAGCATGTTCGTATACCGTATATACGCGTTACCTCTACCGCGGTAACTGACCAAGCGTGAGGACTGTAGGGGAAGCACAGAATTCGAATGCGTCTGGTCCCGTCGAGTTAAGAAAAGAGAGCTTGTGCTGTACGCAGTTTGGAGAAAAATTTCAAAGGAAAGTTCTGTTCAGTTTCAAAGCGTGAATACTATAATGCACTTATGAATCACTGTTCGATAATCAATGGATGACGAAAATGTAAAAACACGTTTCATTCCGTACCTGTATAAAAATCGGGAATCGCTCGTCCCGCGGCACCATTGAAAATGAGGAAAATCCCAAAGAGTAAAAAACTTGCACGAGCCATTCTCTCCTTCCCCACGAGGTGACCACAACGACAAGCGAATGATGACCGAATGACCGTCGTATCATCGTCAACGGAACTTATATAGCCAACTCCAGTTTCCACGCGACGGTCCTCGAGAGCCAGCCATGGGTTAACATTGATCCAAGCTTTTAGCACTGTTCGACAGCGCGGCACGGGCCCCTCGTTTGTTCGCGCTTCTTCAACATCTCTCGCCGGCTTCCTATATGTTTCGCATCGTTCGTCGGCACGAATGAATCGCAACGCTACCATCGACGACTCGTATCTATCTTTAGTTCGCTTATTATTATGAATATCGATTTTGTTGCTATTTTTTTTTCTTCTTCCTTTTACCGCGACAACCAATTCGACGTGATGAGACGAAGCGATGCACGAGATTGTTTGATGATTCATCAGCGACCCCAACCGGCCCTGTAATTCATTATAATTAATAATCGTCGTTGTCATCAATGCGTAAAATAACGCGGCATGGGAATAAATGTTAAAGTTGATGTTAAAAACAGACAACGATATTTTCAATGACTCGTATACGTAATATCCCTTTACAAAAATGGTTAGACATAACAAATGCTAAAAAATGTCCATGTGCTCATAATTGTTTTTTCACTGGCATGTATTCCAACTCTTCTTGGAATCTCACTATTATCCGCGACTGTAGCGATAAACCTACCCTCGCACAAGCGAGAGGTTCATAAAAAGAGGTGTCAAAGATCATTTGCTGAATTTTAATTTCTCTCGAACGTTTGTCGTTCATACTGACCCAACGGACACGTAAGAATAGGTCGACGTACGGAAGTCTTCATCGGAAAAGTATCGTCTGCCGTAACCACCGGCGTAATTATTGTACGTATCGTCGTCGTCGAAGAAGGGCACTGGTTGATATTTCGTATCGATGTCTTCATTTGCGGAAAGGATATCCTGATCGTAAACAATCCACGGATATGATCCGAGAGGAGCGGCCCGCACAGTTCCGATCGATAGGACAAAAATTATCGCTGCCGGAATGACCATCGACGTTGTATTCTTCATTTTTTTTTTCTCTCTTTCTTTTTTATGAGTATTTTTTTTTAACTTCGACGCGTGAGAGATGCTTCGCCGTGAGTTTGAAAAATTTGACTGATGGACCAACGCTAGTCGAGCATAGCTTATATACCTATAGAAAACGCATGGATTATATGACAATATCATCGCGGCGCGTACGAGCCTAGCGCTCGGGCTGTTGTCCTCCATCGGTATGCGACGCAGATTCGTACGCGTCGTCTGGTAGAAGCTAATTGTCGCTAATTCGCGTCGATTCTCGGGGACGGAAAGATGCTAATTGCGACATGGACAAACGAGACAAGCCTGCGCGCTCGAGATTGAACGATTTTGTGCTCCCAGTCGGATTATTAACAGCCTTGGAAATGATTCGAGGAAATTTCCGATCCTATGCTCTCTTATTTTCACAGCGGAAACAATCCAAGTTGCCATATGATAATTTCATAATAATAAGGTCGTTCTTATGAGGAAATATACATCGCGAGATGAAGAAAAAAGTCATTTTCGGAATTTTTTTTCAAGGCGAACCACCGCTAAACAAACGAGACCTTTTCTTAGTTCAAACATACACCTTCGAGAAAGTTTGCGACTTTGCTTCGTCAAGAATATTTAGTGTTGGTATACATTTTTTTTCGACTTGTCCATGCAAACGCGTTAGGACTTTTCCAAAACGAAGGAAAATCATATTTAAAAAATATGTCTGCGCACAGGCATCATTTCACTCATAACTCGAGAATGGTTCAGGATACCGAACGGATTTTTATTCCACACATTGGAGAGAGGAATTCTCTTCTTTGGCCTAATTTTCAGCAAAATCTGTGCAGTCTTTGCGCCATTCAATTTTTTCAAAAACGTTTCGACGCATTCTGGCTGTCTCATTTTTTGACATATCAGTCTCAAATTTGGCGCGAAGTCGAACCATTATAAACCAAAGATCGATATTGAATTCGATAAAAATCTATGCAGTCATTCGGATTACGATTAGCAAATCTGTCGAGTGGGTTGAACAGCACTTGGAATTTTGTGAAGAAAATGTTGTTTACCAATGAACCACAACCCGTCGAGGTTTGGGATTGAATTTGGGGTAGAGTGCTTGAGAATTTCGGATTCGAGTGAAAGCAACGCTTCGCCGACGAAGCCAGAAGTGATGAACGTACAAACAGACCCGGGCAGCCCTAGCAGGTTTGTATACTGTAAATCTGCCAAAAAACCTATCATAGGATTTTGCCACCAGTCCTACCGGTGATGTTTACCAAACCTGCCAAAAAACTTATCGACCCTGATGTTAGTACGCTTGGTAGATTTTCACGAAACAACCGAAGACCTACCTACCAAAGACTGCCAAACCCGCTGAACCCGGGCCCATTCCGTACAGTAAGTTTCGAACAACCGCACCGTTTGTATACCATAAGTTGGTAAACATCACCAGCAGGTCTGGTGGAAAAATCCTACGGTAGGTCTTGGTAGGTGTTGCAGTCGGTTTCGGAAAAATGATGCTAGGATTGACGTATAGGAAACTGCTAGGGAAACTGCGACAGAAGAAAGACAGAAAGCGATACGCCAATGTGATCGGCACTATTTTTTCAGACGCTTATCCCATCGAGAAATGTTCGCAATTCTCTCGAACTCGCGTGGCGCTAGACTCCGCGAAAGGACTGCCTTAATGCCCGAATATAGACAAGTTCGGTCGAAGGTTTCGTTACGACGACGCGAGAATGAACGGCATCGCGAGGAGGAGAAGAGAAGACGAGAGGGTTGGAAGCGATAAACGGCTTTTGAGACTCGGTCGAGCGGTCACGCAGGGACATCGGAGCCGAGCGAGCGGAAGAGCTTGCGCTGGCTAAATAGAGTATACGGACGGTATAACGTTAGGGATTGCGTGTAGGCGATGATAGATAGAATAGGCCAGAGGGTGCAGCAGCACCTAGATGAAAACACACGCCTCGCTATCGTGTGCAATATGCATCCGAGGCATTGACGTATCGGTTTAGGTATCGTTATAACACACAGTGGCGGTTCGACGCGACGAGGAAGCCAGGCAAGGGAAGAGGCGCTCGCGGGGATGACGTACCAACGACAATTCGTCGGACGTCTCCGCGAGCGCGTGGTAAACATCGCTCCGACAACTTTCATCGTCAGTTTACCGGATGCCGTCGGATACGACGGTTTCACCTCTGCTAACACGGCTTATCTCTTCTCTTCCGAAAAATGGAAAAAAACTGAATTTCTCTCGTCGTTGCGTCAACGCAGAATTTTCTTTTATCTTCAACGATGACGAAGCGCCGTTTCGTCGTGATGTCGAACGACCGAGGAACGTCGAACGCGTACGCGTTGCGTCACACGCGTAAACGCGCTACAGACAAATCATTGAATTGTCCGAATTTTAATCCAGTCGTCAGATTCTTCTAAAAATTATTACAATAATACATTTTGTTTATTTAGTCGACATTTTCGTGTCGCGTTGTCGAAAATCAAATTTTTTCTCCATTATTAAGCCTGTCCAATGTACAAGTGCGAGTGTTTTTTCCTTCTTTTTACGTTGAGAACGCGTGGAAATCGAGAAATGTGAAAGATTCGAGTGAACCGGAAGTTACTGGGAATCGAGAGTATTAAAGGGGAGACAAACAAAAACGGTGGGATGGCTTCGAGAATGGGAAAAGGGATCTGGCGCCTTACTCCTATGGGACACGGTACGTTTGACATTCGACGACGTAGAATATCGAGTTACATATCATTTCATTTGACGGATTGTTTATACTCATATTATAATTACTCGTCGACTCAAACGAGACGGAAAAAATTGTTGATGAATTAAAAATCGACGACGAGCCGTTTTTCTTATTTATTTTGAACTAGCAAAAAGAATGTCATTGTCGTCTAATAGAAATGATTTAGTGTTAAAATAAAAAATTGAAACATTTCGGTAATCGTTTCAAACTCGACAAAAAAGTGAACAATTTTTTTTTTTACTGTCAATTAATAGTGATATTATTTCGTTCAACGTTTTCATTACGCTGATTGGACTGGACTATAATTGTTGTATTAAAAAAAAATGTATTTATCTATTCTATTGATCAAGTTTTGCGTTGTTTTTTTTAAATTAAATTAAAACAATTAAACTCAACTGATAGAAAAATATTACTACGTCCTGATTCTTTTGACGGCGAAGAAAAACAATTCTATTACGCGATTGAAATGGTAAACATGCCCGATAAAATTCCAAAATTGTTTATACTTTAAGAATCACGGTAACGCGACAAGTCCATTTACAACCTCGAAACGCTCCAAAACTCATTTACTCGAGCGAACGCATTTTCAGCCTATATATTTTTATATAGGCTATAGCCAGAAATATTTTTATTTAAAATAAAAAATAATCTAATTAAATTTTTTTTATTTCGTGTTTTCCGTACGCAGGAATATCGAATATGTATTAATACTAAACATCTCCGGGTAAGATTGATAAAAACGAACGCGTATAACGTCGTTAATATTGTGCTGTTAATTAATATTTGGTCAATCGATAATTGACTCTTCTATGCTCCAATTAGTGGTCATGAGTCGAACACGATTTTTTGAAAAAAATTTAAAAAAATGCATGCACATTAAAGGTACTGAAAAGATTAATTTTGCATAATAATATTTCCAAATTTTTATTAACAAATTGCCGAAAAAAGAAAATTGTTCAAGAAATTTCCCGGCAACGCAACTTTTTTTTAATGAAAATAATTCTTTTATTTTTCCGAATACGTATTCATTTTTTCAGATTTTTTAATTGACTTTAAAGTTTTTTTTTCAAATGGAAAAAATGTGTTGAAAATCATAAAATTCAAAGTCAAATAAGAAATCTGAAAAAATGGATGTTTTCACGAAAATAAAAGAATCATTTTCACAAAAAAAAAAAGCTACGTTGCCAGGAAATTTCTTAAACAATTTTTGGTTTCATCAGTTTGTTAATAACAATTTGGAATTATTATTATGCAAAATTAATCATTCCAGTACCTTCGATGAGCATGCATTTTTTCATATTTTTATACCATCGAGAAGTGTTTGTACTCTCGATTTCTTCGAACTTATGCGAAACGAACACCTTACGCGTGGACTACCTTAACGAGCAGCTGGCTCGAAGTGTAAGACGCTTCGTATTCGCTTCTCCCTTTCATCCTTTTTCGTAACCGACCGGACTCCGTTCGACCCGCGTCGAGTATTTCGGCCTTTTCGGTCGCTGCGCCACGCGCGCTCTCTCGCGTCTCTCGCTTACACGCGCACGAGACAAACCCACACGCCGAAAGCCGCTCGTAGCGACACACGTACAAAGGCCTCGGTCGTCCTCGGTTGTCTCTCTTCTTCCTTCGGGAAAGAAGGACCGTCGCCGAAGCCGGCGGCGCGCGCGGGTGCGAAGCGCCGCCGCGAGGGCGCGCGCGAGTCGTTCGCGTGAATCGCGAGGCGCTGGCGTCGCATGGCCGCCCCTCAGTGCTCGCGAGCCTCGCTCGGTGCGTGTTACGTTCCATCTCGCGATTGCTCACGTCTCATTTTTATCGTAGAAAAATAAAGCCCAAGAAAAATAAAAACAATAACAAAAACAAACAAAACAATAATTTCGTTCTCAAATAGATCGCCATAAAAGCAACAATCCAAAAAAGAAAAAAAAAACCAAACAAAACAAAAACACGCGCTAATATTTCCGTCTTCGCAGAAAAAAGAAAAATCCGTCCACAGGCGTTGTTTTAATATATATATATATGTGTGTATGTATATATATATATATAAACTCGCAGCTTCGCACGCCTCGCGTCCACTTTGCCCGTCTCTCAGTTTTCTAAACTCCCGTGCCCCGCGGTACATCGGCGCATCGTTTGTACCAAGTTTCGTGCCTGCGTAAGCCCCGATACACATATTTTTCCTCCGCTCTCTCTCGGAGCGGGCGAGCGCAACAAGAAAATACAAATATTCGATCATCGGCGAGGCGACTCCTCGAGTCGGGGGGGCTTGCGAGTCGAGTGAAAAGTCGTTTTCGCGTGTGTCAAGTTTTCGCCTACGATCGGGAATTCTCTTCAATCCGCTGCCTCCCCGTGCGCCTCTCCGTGTGCGCGCGTGCCTCTCTGTGTGTGTGCGCGAAAACATGTGCGCGCGCGCGTGCGCGTCGAGTTCTCTCGCTTGCGAGTAATCGCGAGTTATTTACGGGAGAATTCCGGTCCGTGTGTGTGTGTGTGTGTGTTTTTTTTTTCTTGCATCTCGTGACGAATAATTCGCGTCGTGAATATGACGAAAAAATAAAAGTTTTGAGTTTGGAGAAAAAAATGTTTGCGGAAAGTGAATGGGGAAGGAAGAAATGAAGAAAGTGGACAATTCCGAGAAAATTGAGGGGAAGTGAGGAAAGAAAGGTTTCGAAGATTCGAGGAGAGGGCGTCATCGGGCCGGCGCCACTTGTTCGCGGTCCTGGCGCTCCTGTGTCGCGATCCTCGTGTCTATTTCTCCCACCGCTCGGCCCCCCTCCCGCGCCGCACCGCGCGCGCTCGTGTCGCTGTCATTTCTCCGACGCGTTGTAATTCTTTTATACGCGTTAACGATAATAAATTAACGAGGAGACGGACACGAGAAAAAAACAAAACGGAAGCATGTGCCTTCTTTGAGAGCTCGCTCGGCGTTCGTTACTCGACGAGACGACGAGACGCACGCATAGACGCATCGAGCTGAGAACACTCTTTTTGCCGGCTGTGAATCATCGCGAATTCATCGGTTTTTTTTCCTCCGAGCTTCCATCGCGTTCGATTAATATCGATGATCTAACGAAGACTCTTCTCGCGCATCGTCCATTCGCGATTGAAGGAGCAAAAAATCATTTTTTCTTCTCTTCGCGTGGACAGTGACGGTTTATTTCCTTTCTTTTCGATATATCGATTAATCGAAAGTCTCGAGGTTTCGACGAATTTGAGCGAATCGAGGGAAGAAAAAAGGTATTAATCGAGAAAATTGTTTTATCGAGATATAAAAAGTGTGAAAATCGAGAAAACTGTTTTATTGACTGTGAAAAAACGGTGTATAAAAAATTATTTTTCACGGTAAAAAACATGCATTAAATCGAGTAATTCGTTTTTCTCGGAGAAAAAAAAATTGTAAATCGTGAAAATCGGGATTTATTTTTTGACCAAAAATAAAAACGATCCGTGATTTTTTATTTTTTATTTTCAACGAACGAAGAGGAACGCGCGTGTTTATTTATCGCACGACCTAAAGGAGCAATGAGTGTGCCGTTCGGTCGTTCGCATCGGTTACACAGGGCCTCGTTGTCGCTTTCCTCGAACGACAGTGGAATATTTCTCGATCGAAAGGATATATTCGCGAGAGGCGACAATTTTTCGAAAACGTCCTCGCATGTGCCAACGTCACGTGAGCCTCGTCACGTTGATCAAACTACGCTCTCGCCTAGACAATCTTTTTCTACGTTGATACGAAAAAAGTAAATAAACAAAGAAAAAAAAACACAATAACAATAGACGACTAAAAAAATATCGATAATCGAAGATAAGTGTAATAACGATAATAAATTGATAAATCGTAAATAAATGATGAAAATGTGCCGAACAATCGTGCAAGGATAAAAAAAGAGAAGAGAAGTGATGTAACGCGTGAAAAAAGAAAAAAAAACAATAATAATAATTTTGGTCAACCTGGAGCAACGATTGATAAGGATCGATTTGCTAGCGGTGAGGAGGAAGCGCTCGGCGATGTCGATTCGCGTGAGCGGCGGCGTTTACCTGGTTCCAACCGGCGGACTGCAGGAGTCCAACGAAAAGTCCGACAGCAACGCCAACGACGACACGAAAAATCAGCAACAGCAGCAGCAACAGTCCGAGCATCAACAGACGCTGCAGCGCCGTCAGAATAATCATGGAAAAACCGTGACCATCGTCGCCGCGCCGCAGCGAAGCAACAGTCTGGATTACTTGAATTTCGAGGAGAAACGCCAATTGATCGCTTCGTCATTGTCGTTGAGCGATTTTCTCGCGCACGGACCGGCCGCGGCGGCCGCGGCCGCTGCGAAGGAAGTCGCCGCTAGCACCGTTGTCATCGGTGAGTTACGCGGAAAAATTACGCGTTTCTTTTCCACTTTTTTCCTCGGAGGAAAAGTATTTTTTCCAACCGGAAGTTCAGGGGGCACCGAGAATGTAATGTTTCGATTTGAGCATTTTTTTTTCTAAATCGAGACCAAGAAGAAAAATCATTACGGCGTTTATTTTTCAATTAGTAGTAGTACACGTGCTTTATTGTTCTTCAAACTTACAAGTGTATTGAACATCTATAATATATCTCCATATTATATAAATAAGCCGTCGCCGTGTACAAGAATTGGGGGACTTGGAATATTTTTCTCGACTCCTGTAATTCCCAGAAAGTACCCAGAATTCCAGAGCTGGGCGGTACTTAAATTACATTGAACTTATTTGGTACTTGACGGGTGTCCTTGCGTAGTGTTCATTTCGCATAAGTTTGCGAAAATTGAGAGAGAATTTTAAACACTTCTCGATGGCATACAAATCTGAAAAAAATCATGCATATTGTAAATAAATACCCTCGACATATTCAATATGTTTGATTTTTGTTAGATGTTTGCCATATTACGGAAAGCTGAAATTAAATTACCTCAACTTTAAAAAAAGATGGTGTCTCGCCTTGCAATTAAAGAAAAATTACGCGCATCGGTACGAGATAAAAAAAAATGAATGATATTTCACTTACATACAAAAAATCTGTACGAATTAATTTGCATTCAATGAAAATTGTGTTCATCCTGAAATTCAAAAAATTAAATATTTACATACCATATTAGTTTTTAAAAAAGTCCGTGCCGCTTAAAGTTTGGAAGGGAAGAATACAATTCAATGTAGACTGTCGCCTTCGCTATGATGCCCAATCGTGTGTCTACTTGATTGGAAAGGCTTTTTCTCAGTTTCGATTTTCAGAGTTGAATGCACGATTGTATAGTTTTTATCCAAATGCAAGGCACCTTTTTTCGAATACGTCTTTGTGGATTCCAATTCTAACATTTTTTTGAGCTAGTGGGCTACAAACTGGTTCAGTAGACTATGTAACTAAGTAGACTATGTTCGGTTAACTATCGGTGAAGGTCGATAGAACAGTCTACATTTAAAGAAATCAATTTGAAAAAATTAATTCCGAAGCGATACATCTTGAGGGAGCCAAAAGTGAAAAACCTCATTTTCTTTGCATTTACTCGATGTCGAACATTGTCTTTCTGGAATCAAAGCCGATTTGCAAGTTTCTTTTCTAATTTAAAGCTAAGCTTATTGATGCGTGGCATCTCATCAAAGATTTCAAGAAAGCAAGCTTATAGTGAACTAACACCCTCTTTGTGGCTTTATTTTCACCATGGTCGCGGCGAAGGATCGAATACATTTTTCGAATCGGATCGAATAAAAAATTTGTAGCGATATCAATCGGTAATTGATTCATAGTGATTCTTTTCCGATACTTCAATCGGTTGGCCGTAAAAAGTATCCCATGGGATTTGTGTATACATCCAGTAGTTCCAAAGCTACTATTTTTTTGCGAGCCAAACTCCGTGATAAACGCCATCGGCTTTTCCGTAAAAGCGGAGCCAGTTTTTCGTCGATAAAAATTTAACCAAAGTCTACAAATTGATTGTCAATATTTTCTTTTCCGACAAAACCGATATTTAACAGCAAAAAGTCTCCTAACTCTGTGATGAATCATAATCGGTAGTTTTTGAGACACACATTTTTGAAATTACGGTTGATTTCGAATGAAAGAAAAATGTGCGAGAATAGCAAAATTCGTTGAACGACGCGAGAGAGACATTGCCAGCTGACTCGTTGTCGTCGCCGTAGGCTTTTGAAGACGCGTGCGAGTGTTGTGCTCGGCCTCTCGAGGCGTGGCGCGAGCCCAAGGGCAGGAAACAGCCGAGCTTAGAAGAAGAAGAAGGCAAGTGCGATGGTGCACGGAGGGGAAGAGAGCGTCGTCTCTCGCGTTCCTTTACTCGACAATTCCTCACCACGGAGTCAAAGAACTCGCCAGCGCTGCCTCCAAGATTGTATACAAAACTAAACTACCCCGTGTTTATTATTGATATCGCGACACGGAAAAAAGAATTCATTTAAACCTTCAACAACTGAGTCCTCGTTTGGTTCAAGCTACAGGAAATAAATAAATACATTAAATAATTCATAGAAATTTATTATAATAATCTTAACATTCATTTTAATATTTTTCTACCATTAACAGATAAATGGTAATGATCATTTTCTAAATATATATTTTTTAATAATCATTGAAATTTGGTTCGGAAAATCGATTTACGCTTCGTAGCCGGATAAACTTTGTATTTTGAATGTTTCTCCGAAGTCCGGAGTTTTCGGTATACAGAATTCCAAAGCGTTGCCCAAAAAAAACCTCGAAAAAACGGATATGCTTTTCATCCGGCGCTCCTCTCATCGGCTGAAAACTTTGAACTCTCGTAACTCGAGAACTATGGGTTCTACGAAGTTTCGCCAAAGAAAGAGTTTGCTCGGTTTCGCACCATGAATACAAATATTGCCTTCTTATTTTTCAAAAGTCATCATTTTTTAATCTTCCGTCGTTGTATACATCTTCGGCGCATGAGCTGTTTCCAGTGGTCGAAAAATCTCAAAGTTTCGTAACTCGAAAATTTCCGATCGAATTCGACAACGGTGAAGCTTTATTTAAGTATCGGATTGCAAATGCGATCCTACTTTTATTACGATTTCGAGTTACCGTACAGATGTTCGATTTGTCAATGCGCGCAGGGAGCCGATTCGACTTTGTGGCTCGGAGCCATCGATTACGGAGTATTACAATGGTCTTGGCCGGCAGACGAGTCTGTTATGCATCGAATGCTCGCAATGAGGCAGGGGAAAGGAGAACGGCAAGGGGGGAAGGATCGCGACGCTGGCGCGAAGGACACAATGAGCGCGTGAACAGTGTCGATCAATTACGTACTCGAAGACAAGAGTCTAACTCGTCTCGCACAAAATCGCATGTACAAAAGAACAAAAAATCGTGTAACGAAACGCTAAAAAAAATCGCGAATTTGTCGTTCAATTGCGTCAAATATTTATAATTGAAAACTATGCAATTTTGATTTTCGAAAGAAAAAAAAAAACATGTTGAAACATCTTGAAAAATGCTTCCGCCAATTGCAGGCAATAAGCGGATGAAAAAACAAACGTAGCTTTCGAGGTTCGAAAACCGAAACGAGAGGTTGTTCTGTGTACCGATTTGTTTATCGACAACGATTCGTCGCGACTCGGACGATATCGAATTCGGGTGGCTGACCGTCATCGCGAGTTCCGCACTCGGCGCGAGACGTACTATACTTAGTCAGCTGCAAAATGCAGCCGCGTACAGCGTACAGGCGCCGAGGGGCACCGAGAGCGTGCGGTAGAGAGAAAGGGTTCATATAAATGGCAACAGCGCGGCGGAAATCATTCATTGAGCAGGGGAGCCCCGCTGCCGAACCTACAGTTCGGAGCGAACACTGTGAACAGTCCGCCAGTGGCAGTCTCCGTCGACGCCCGTTGGCCGCCTAATTCCATCCGATGGCTTCGCTCTCCATCACGACGGAAAATTATGTTCCCCCTCGGTTCGACAAGCCTCTCTCTCGAAGCACCACAATGGTCGTTGTTAGATTCGAGCTCCCCACTCCTCCCCTCTTTAAATCCAGCTCCAACGACCCTCGAGTCTGACTGTACTCCGGGGCAAAACTTGACCGTAAGAGTTCCCATTCCAGACCGAATGGGACAAATTTTTGCCCGCTGTCTCGCCAAAGTTATCCAGAAATCGCCCCTTTTACCTGTTAGCGGGATTTTTCGGTTCTCCCCGGCCCGACAACCTGCTCGTCGAACTTCGAGACTTTCACTCTCGGGAGTCGTTATCTCGGCCGCTGGAATACATTCCGTAACACGATTTGGCAATGACAATGTGAAACTGGAGCGATCTATGGTGGCCAGAAGCATGAAGTACGCCGCGCTATCCTTGCTTCAGGATGATAGCCAAATTTGCTCGTTAGCTATTGATTCTATGACTAACATTGTTGGAGTACTTCTTGTAGAAAATGTTGTCTCGAGTAAAGGAAGTTCTGTTCGCGTCTCGAAAGAAATGTGAGGTTGCTGTAAGGCGATTAACTGTAAGGACGTATGAAAGGCTTTGATTAGGGAGAATTGATCGATTTCCTTTGAAGCCATTGGCGCTATGACAAAGACGCTCGGGACCTTTTTTGTACAGAATTTTGAACTGGACTAACAAATCCCTTTTCATTTTCACGGTTAGATCAATAAAGATAGTGTTTCTTTCATGGAAAACTAGATTTGCGTTTGTATTCGATGCGGCAGTTAATCAGTTTCGGGTTAACAACCGATTTTTCGCGGGAAGAATCATTCACCGGAATAACTTGCTGACGACTATTATGTACAAAATTTCATGCTCCACAAATAAGGTCCTCACATTTATACCATCGGACAAACCGTTGAGTTGCATTCCGACTATTAAAATAGGATTTTCTCGAAATCTATCATCCCTACGGTTAACGCGCTTCGGACGTTTTTTGTGCAAAATTTCATGCTCTACAAAAAATGTCTCTTGCAAAATTGCTGCCGGAAATAATCTTTAGCAGTTCAACGCCATTACCCGCATCGCACCGTTTGTTTCTTTGGGCAACGAACCAAGATTTTCGTAGTCGAAAGATTCAAATTCCAAGGATAAGACGAAACCGCAACAAAGTTTCAATCCGAAACTACTTTTTACATCGGGCGAGTCATCGATGCGTGTAAGAGAGAAAAAATACCTCTGTCAAAGCTTGCTCGAGTGATTTCGTATGCCTACGTATTCAAATATGTCGAAATAGTCTTATGTATTCTTATTTAGTGTGCCTAAGCACGCCCGCTGAATTTTTTCTAGCGAGTCCCGTGTGTGTGTGTGTGTGTGCGCGCGTGCATGAGCGCGGAGGTAGAAAAAGAGTCGCCAAGAGAGTTAGTCGCCTCGGTAAGAGATGCCAGTCTGGCGAGCCAAGTAAAAGCTCAAATGCCTCTCATGGAAGATTCATCGTCTCATTTCGTGACTGTATGCTCGCTTGGTACGCGATCGCTCCCCACTTTCAACGGCCATGAAAGACGAAAGAGCGAAAACTCGAAGATCGCGCGCAGCAGCCACAACGCGACCGAGCGAAGATCGACAAACGCGCAAAAAAATTACCAAAAAAAAAAAAAAACGATATTGCACAATTTCTTGGGCATTTTGCGGCAACAACAGCAGTTCGCAGCGATAATCGTTCGTCGTTCATTGGCATCCGTGCGTATAGAAACGATATCCGCGTCTCTCACTGATACGCGACGATCCATTATCCTATGTTGAGTCTTGTCTCAAATTTTACTCGTGCGTTTGACCTCAAATTTTGGCACGTTCGCGCAATTTCGTTACGACACCGGCAGGATGTAAACCTTGGACCAAACGTTTGCAGTGTACAACTTTAGTCATGCCACGATACTAGTTTGCCGGATTTAATAGTCGCTCGCTTCTACCGGCTGACACTATACGAAGTCAAGCGGCGGCTCGCAAATGCGGCAAAATTGGACGGCGGTAACGTGGCGCAGTATTCGAGGGTTAAAAAACACTCTTGCGCAATTTCTCCGGGTTTCTGCAACGACAACGGTAATTGCTGTGTCCATCGGTCGACGTTCATCGCCGCATCTATGCATCCACCTTGCGTGTGTGTGGTACTCCGCGTCTCCGCTATCTCCCACCACAGCCACGTGATAATTAATTACGAGTGCTGTTGGACGAAGCACTCCCGCGGCATTGTTGCCACGTTCTCCTCTTCGAGGAGTGCCACCGCGTACCTAACATACACAAGTAGTCGTGGTAGTGCTTACTCTCGGCGTTTCTCGTCGATTCAGCATTGAAACGCCGAGCGCATCGATCGTACCTCAGAAAATATGCTGCTGCTTGGCTGCTGTTGTTGTTACGGCGTTCGCTCGCGTCAGGATACCTGCCCGCTTCGGATTATCCGGTGCCTCCGACCACCTGTCCTCTTACTTTCTAGCTATCGCGTTGCCCCGTAGGTCACAGGATCGCTATGCACGCGCCTTCGTGTTTTTTTGCCCTTTGCGAACGGAGTATTCGAATTCATAACTTTTTTTCTCCACTATCTACGATTTCAAAAAATACAATTGTCTTCTTATTTATGCAGCGGAATTTGCCCTTGGATTGGCTATGCAAATGGCGACGAATTTTTCTTCGCAATGTTGAATAATTTTTTTCCCGGAATTTTTCGTTTCTTTGCGGTGAGTCAACATTTTTCTCACAAGGACGAAGCGTTCTCCATAAAAAAAAAAAAAAAAAAAAAAAAAAAAAAAAAAAAAAAAAACAATAATTAATAAGCAAGGTTCGTGGAAAAAATTGGCGACTATTAAAAAAACGTATCTTTGATATTTTCCATAATGCGCGGTGTCGTATAGACAGTAAATTTATCATTGCGAGGTACGAAAAATTTCTATCGGCGGAATGTTGCAGAGATATCCGTGATAATTGCATGATAATCGACAAGGATATAACATTTATCCGTAAAATGAATGAACAATATGGAATTTGAACATTCGCGTCTTCACGGGCAGAAATACCGGATGAATTATGCCGGGTGGGGCTTTACCTAACGAGAGTCGATCTCTCGTTTTAATGGTAATATTCTCTCGCGTGCAAGAAATTCGTCGTGGCGCGCGAGCGTCACATTGTCGCGTAGAGACAGTGCACTATAACATCCTGGCGTATCCGGTGCCTCACCCACGCCTCAATCGGACTCATAACTTTCGTAGCTAATTATAATCAACCTTGCGACGGAGTTGAACGATCGCACGCCAGGGACGAGACGACATTTGATACTTCGCAATTGCGTCAATTTATCAAATTATTTTTGTTAATGAACCTGCATAAAAAGAATCAAATGCGTTAACTAGATTTTAAGAAATATCGGAAAATTTTTCTATGGATCAGAGTTGGGCAAAGTACTTTAAATAGCGAATACTGAAATTGTCACGTGAAATTCCCGAGTACTTATTACAATCATAAGTACTTGGTACATCGAGTATTGCAAGTATTTTGTACTCAAAGTACTCATTGGGTATTTAAGGTAGTACCGGCGCAAGACGGTGCTCAACGCGCTCAAAAGTGAAAATTTAGCGGTAATCTCGACCACTTCCCAATGGAGTAAAAATCTGAAAAAAATCAAGCATCCAAAAGGTGCTGAGAAAACTAATTTTCCATTATAATAATTCCAAAATGTTATTAGCAAATAGGTGAAAAAAACAGGTTTGTTCAACAAATTATCCGTCAATCTAACTTTTTTTTTCGGATAAAAATGATATGTAAATTTTTCTGAACACATATGAATTTTTTCAGAATTCTTTGTAATCATCTAAATTTGGTTTTTTTTTTTCATGTTTGGGCTGTATTCTCGAATCTATTCGATCAATCTTTTCGAAACTCGTCAGGTGTAATGGGTGGTTGTGTGATAAACACATATCCAAAATTCGTCATTTAACACGAATTTTTGAAGGAAAAACATTCCAAAAAAACCAAATTTCGATGATTAGAAAAAATTCTGGAAAAATTCATACGTGTTCAGAAAAGTTTATATATACTTTTTATCTTCAAGAAAAGTTAGGTTGAAGGATAATTTGTTGAACATTTTTTTTCACGTGTTTGTCATTAACATTTTGGAATTACTATAATGGAAAAATAGTCTTTTCAGCACCTTTTATATGCTTGATTTTTATCAGATTTTTACTCCATTGAGAAGTGGTCGAAACTACCTCTGACTCACTTTTGAGCGCGTTGAACACCGTCTCGTGCCGGTTCTACCTTAATGTATCGAAACAGCTCGCTTTCAGATAAGATTTATTCGGCCCTTCGCCACGAACATAGAGAAAATAAGCCACAGGGAGGGTTAGTTCACTACAAATCTTGCTTTCTTGAAATTTTTGATGAGATGCAACGTATCAATGAGCTTAGCTTTAAATTCGCTTTGGAAAAAAAATGATTAGTAGAAGTCAACGGTGGCGTACTTTTGGTAGATCCGTCTGATTTATGCCATGGAGAGTAATGGACCGGACGAACCTTGACCGCCCTACGAGCAGACCGTTATACAGCCCCTACCCTAAGGTTTGGTCACACGAATTGTCGATGTTGGAACACGGGAGGGCCGTTGCTCCGCTAAGTTTTCCGACCGAGCGTGTGCCTGTGCGTGCGCGCACAGAGAGAGACTCGTCTGCCGAGAATAGAATCCGCCGAGATTTCGGTACAATTGCTTCGTGCAGCGGTCTTTGCCACTCGCCGGAGGCAATTGTGCGCCTCGCTTTGCCGGTGTGTAAACAAATGTTTAGGCTGCATCTCGATGGCTGTTTCCAACGCGCCAAACAATGAAAGAATTTCATTATCATCATTGTCAGGGAGGCGAAGAGACATTTTCAAGGAAATTTGACATCGCAACGCATCGTGACTCCATTAGGCAGGATACAAGAAATTCTGATCGCCAAATTTGGAAAAAAAATTGGAAGATCGCGTTTGTGGGGAAAAAATTGAGGAATTCTTCCTTTGGCAAAATGTTTTGGGATGCGTAGCTTTCGAGTCACCAAGAAATAAGGATTGCAGCCAATTGGAACGCTGGAAAAGTAGCGACTGTTTGCGCCTCCCTCATTGGCTAAAACTTTGAACGCTTGTAACACGAGAACTATGCATTGGACGAAATTTTGCCATAGGGGAAGATTGCTCTATATTTCGTGGCCAATGAGATTTTATTATGTTCAGGGTCGATTATTCGCCCTCGACCTCATCGGTTGATGCTTCGACCATTTGCAGCCCGAAAACGGCGCAACCCAGGAAGTTTTGGCAGAGAGAAAGTGTGCTCAGTTTCAGATTCACGACGAAATTGTACGTTTTTCGCGATATTTTCGGCATATCCGCATTCCCTGATACTTTGATCGTTTGTACCGTAAAAGAAAAAAAATGTTTATCGCGCATGCTCAGAATTGATTCGCGTGCGAAACGAGTACGAAAGGTCGAGAGAATTTTCGCAGATAGGATTGGGAAATGCGGGGAATAGCGCTGATCAAGTATTGATAGTGGCTAAGCCGCTCGAGCGGTCGAGTCTCGCATCGTTGCATCCGAAGCAATTTCCTGTATCAACTATCACTGTCCTGATTCCATTTGGGTTACCCGGCTCGGATGGACACGCCTAATTGGTTAACTCCATAGTATGTATGTCTCTCTTCGCTATGCTAGCGCGTGTCGCGCCGCGAAACAATCGATTTTAATTCTTCTCGCCCATTGATCCTTTGAACAAGCATCTTGGCCCATCGAATTTTTAACTCCCGACTGCCCGCAGGACAAAAAGACGGGACTGTTGAATGAACATCGGGAGCTATTCCCCATAATTTATTATCATTTATTTCATACTTTTTTTCATTTGTGAGTCCGTTTTTAGCAGTTGGGATTTTTTTAATTTTTAATTTCTTTTCGTTATCCTTTGATAGCTTTATCAAACATTTTGATGCTTTGATCGCAGTACAACATCCGTACTTCCAACGTAATATTCTGACGTAGTTATTTTTCTTGCTCGCCTCCGACGGAAGATTTAATGTAGCTCGCGATGAAAAATAGAAAAGATAATATTTAAAAGAGGAATTTTCAAAGAAGAAAAGTGGCTGCGCGACGGAAAAGAAAAATTGTACAAGTGTTCTCGTCGAGAGCACGGTGATACGCGGCGAGGGTCGAAGGAGCTGACTATACCCCCAAGGGTGCTGAGCGAAGCTCGTCGGCGGGTATATATATTCGCCCCGCGAGCCGCCCGGAAGCCTTTCTTTGTAGGGTCTGAGCATGTGACACAGTTGACCCAACAGTACTCTTCTCTACACGTACCGGTAGCCGACATACTCGTGTAGGTAAACGTAGGCGTGCCGTCGAGTACGTATCGATCATCTAAGCTCTATCCCGCTAATAATGGCTTCGAAATGAGAACAACAGGCTCTCAGCCTCGGCTCGGCTTCGAACATATTGAAAAGTCAGTACATTTCGATGCTCCGAAGTCAACGAGGCGACAAATTGCAGTTTCAGAGTATTCGGTAAAGCGATTCTATGTATTCGCTCGATTGACTCGGAAATCGTTAGATTCACGAAGCTCGACGCTGAAATCTTTTTTGTCGAGGTTTTCCGGATCCACGAGTTGGGTTCTTTCGTTATTGTTCCTTGGATGTTGCTTTATAGCGATCAATCCTCTTGAAGATGAGAAGCGGTAACGGCAGACCTCGTACCCATGAAAAATCTTCATTTCCACCGAATATACGAAACCTATGCGAAAAATGCTAAGGACCATTCTTGTAGATCATTACATTGCCTACGAAAAAGGTCTATGCGTATTCATGATCAAACGCAACGCTGTCGCTGTAAAAGACGCCGAGGACACGGCGAATTGGATTTTTCTTTTTCGACGAAACCGTTGTTTTCCTTAGAGTCGAGCAGGATTTTCACGAAAATTCTTGGTACCTTTTGGAATTATATTGACCGAAAGGAGTGAAATAACAATTAAATTATTCGTATATAATAGTCGCAGGATTTCCATATGAAGAAGTCAATGCCAAAGAAATCGCTCGACTACCATATACGAATAATTTAATTGTTATATCACTCATTTCAGTTAATATAATTCCTTTATCAGGCTTCGCTCCCAGTCGAGAGTTGTGACATTTTTATAAAATTTTTTTTTAAAGAACTTTTTGGCGCCACTCAAACAGGTCTTTTGCAATAGTCGGTTCCGACAAAAGATTGAGCACTTAATCCCCGTATTATCTTTTCATCGTGCTCCATTATGTGGAAACTCCATTCATACCGATGCAAACTTTCGTCCCCCACAATATCACCGACACGCGCATTCTCATTGCAAATTTCCCAATTCCAAGAATAAATAAAATATGCGCGAATCTCTAACGCGCGCCAATTTCCCCGCGACGTCGCCAGTTATAGCTCTTCGCTGTCGATTCATCGAGCATTCCGGCTCGGCTCAAGGTCCACGAGACAGACGGCGTTGTCCCGCGTTGCCTCCTCGACGCGTTCTTCGAACTGAGAAAAAAATGTCGACGAGTTAAATAAAGATTTCCGCTTCCGTGAGCCGGAAGTCAAAAGACCGGAATTCCTCCTGATCGTGCATCAAGCGAGTCAATCGGATATCCAGACACAAAGTATCGATCAATTTGAATGTTATTAAAGGCTTAGAAAAAAAAAAAAAAAAAAAAAAACGATTAGAAAAAAAAAGGTTGGAGAGAAAAAATTCGGTCACGGTTTCCGGATAGAACGTTTCCTCTCTCGTGACGCTTCGCTCGGTACACGCAGGACTGCAGCAGCAGCAACAACGAGGCCTCCGGACTCGTCTCCCACCTCTCTCGCTTCTCCACTCTGCGTTACTGCTGTTCGCCGCTGCTGTTTCTCGTATCGTGCTCGTACCGGAATACCGGACCCGAGAACGGAGTAACGGTGCCGGTCGTATGCGTGCCTGTAATAAGTACACTAGTACACGATCTCATTCTATTCTCACAGTTTTTCTTTTCTTTTCTTTTCTTTCCTCTGTTTTTTTTTTTTTTCTCGTACAAATCGCGATCATTCAAACTCGAGGGTGTTGAACCGGCGCCTGAAAGGAAAAAAATATTCATGCCGAATGAGCGCATTTACGCCGTCAGAGTATTTTTTCCAGGAATAACGAAATAACGTTTTTTTTTTTTTTGAGTTACCGAGATTTTTGGAAGTAAAGCATCGATCGAAACAACTTTGAAAAGTGAAATCGGAAGGTTATCGAAGACTTCACGACGATGTAGCCGCTAAAAACATTTATTTTGTACAATTATAATGCGTGGAAACTCATTTACTGCGCCGTATTCCTCTAAACTCTTATCCAAACTTTGCGATTTTTTTAACGGTTAAACGAAATGTACAAATTGAACATTTATGCCGACAGAAACATGTTTTATTTTGTGTGTTTCCTTTTTCTTTTTACAGCAAAGAAACAGAATGGAGCCGCGTTGCGAACAAACAGTTTGGGGTCGGGAGCGCGGACGCCGCCACTCGAGAGAAAGAGCAAATTTTCCGCTCTGGGAAGATTGTTCAAACCCTGGAAGTGGAAGCGAAAAAAGAAATCCGACAAATTTGAGGCCGCCTCGAGATGTAAGCCAAAAAATACAACGAAAAAATGTTACTCCATAAATGATCACCCAATAAAAGAAATGGGAAATTTTCATGAATCGATCAATGAACGTTAGATATTTTCGCTAATACTGTTTTTTTACACAGCGCTCGAGAGGAAGATATCGGTGCGAGCGAATCGAGAGGAGTTGGTGCAAAAGGGAATTCTCTTACCCGACAGTCCGACCTCGCCGATACCGGAGAACGGTAATGCAACGATTCGAGCTTCTGCTTGTCTCGCCGCTGACAATATATTCGTTTAGACTCATCGAGTCGTATCAATGCCGTCCATTCGACAATGCGATATCGTTAGAAAATAAGCGAGAGATGGAAAGAATCGACTGGATCCATGATTTAGATGAAACTAGTTATTTTCCTGTCAATTGTCTAGATCCGCGAGAAACTTGCTTATAATCTTTATTGGAGAGAATTTTCTATACCACACGTAAGATCCGACGCGTGTCAATGATCGATGCTTACGTTATCGCTACTCTTCGAATATAAGAAAAAGGCGTTTTCAATCCAGATCGACGATGCATACGTGGAAAACATTGATCACCTCTTTTGTAGACAATTTTGTGCACTACAAAAAGGTCCTATGCATGTGGACGATCCGAGCATTTTTTATCGCTGTAAAAGTCGGTTGATGGCGACGGTGCGCGTTTGTTGACTCATTATTTGGTCGTTCATTTTAGGGCCGGCGGGCGATCACGTTATCAATCAGAAGCCTCCAACGCCACAGCAACAGTTGCAGAAGCATCACGAGCAATCGACGGGTCACGGTGGATCTGTAACACAAAGTTCGGGTATGCAATGCCAACGGACACCCACTCCTACCACTGCCAATCCGCACCAAGCTTGCACGAATCTTCCCGGCAGTAATCAAGCTTCGCCACATCCCTCGCCCCTTTATCCGGGAATGCCACAAGCTAACCAACTTAACGGCGGCAATACGCAAGGTAAGACGGCGTTTTTTTTCCTTTTTTTTTTCGTTCAATTGTGCGAATCCCGATTCTTCTTTACCGATCGAGACAGCCGACAAAAAGAAATCACGGCATAAAAATACGGGGTCGGCAAACCATAGATAGGCGAGCATATGCACTCTCAACCTCATGGATAAACATAAATTAAAACGATAAACGGTTTTTTTTTTAATAAATTTTTAGAATCCGCGATTCTCGGTCGATAAAACAGGTTCGCAGTTCGAAGTTTAACACGGATATCCTTTTGTTCTTAGCTTCGACTGTGCTGCAAGTCAGGGTCGAGTCTACGAACAAGTCTAAACAAATCGAATTAGACTTTTTTTTTCAATTGTCACCCCGTCGGTAAAGAAGTTGTAGCTCTTCTCTGCGTTTTTTTTCTAATTTCTAATCGAGCATCGTCGTCGTGCTACTCGGAACAATTTTTGAATGGAATCTTGTCGGTAAATTCAACGGTCGAAGGGCGTCTTTTTTAAAATTGCATTTCGATTTGCACCGTCGGTAAAGCAGATAACACATCTTTGATTCTTCTACAATTTAGAATGGTTCATCATACTTCTATGAACCGATGAAACTTCGCAATGAAATATCCCCATCGAAAAATGCAAGCTTCGCATCACTAGAAATTACTCTTTTTTCCGAATTCTCCGCTGATAAAACAGAAGACACAATACAGTTTTTTTCCATGCCGCAATTTCTAATCGCGGGGTATTGCAATACACTCAATCAGTCATCTCAATCATCGAATAATTCAGGTTTCGGAGTCCGATCATTGATTCGTTTATTTTTTCGATTCTACTTCCTCCGCCGATAAAACAGGCACCATCATTTTATTGATGACAATTCTTCCGAAATTTCTACTCAAAATCATCATCATGGTCTGCGCAACATTCTTACCCAAGTTTTGCCATCGACTCAAAGAAAATAAGCTTTCGCGAAGCTTCGATGTATTTTTTTTTTCTTTTTTCTTTCATACTTTTTTTTCTCGCCCATTCTTTTTCCTTTGTTCGTTTGTCAAGAATGACATCGTTGTCGAGTCGAGTCGAGTGGGTCTATCGTGGCGGGCCCTGCGAAACTCGCGAGTCTAAGCACCTGCTTCGCGAAGTTATCGTTGTTGATGCCATTGGCTATGGGCTGGCAAAAGGTGAAGCACCCCGTCAGGTATTCAGACTACGGCGAACGACGAGGGTTTAACGTTGCACTACGGGGGTGGTAGCAGGGTAGAGAGAATCGGAAATCGATATCTCGGTCGCGCGAGAGACGGAGAACCACATAGAGACGCGGCAGGAAAGGAGAGAGAGAGAGAGATACCGACAAGGCTGGAGAATCGTCAACGAGTAAATACGTACTACATACTATCGACTGGTCTCCGCTTCTCCACACGCTCACGCATAATATATAACGCACGACTATCGATCGTTCAGAGCCAGAAGGACGTATCCGGCATCGTTCGAACCGCGAGACAAGACGTTATTACGCCTCTCTGTTTCGCCGGAGCCGAATTTCAGGGGCGGGACAGAAGTCCCAAATGCTGAATATTCAGCCGGCATTCCCGAATTTTTTTAATGCTACTCGAAACAATAAGAAAATTTTGATTACCGATATTTTGAAAATAGAAAAGTGACCCGAATCGTAAGAACACGAGGGAATGAATTCCAGAAAGACTGACGAGCCGATTGAAACGTTACCGACAATAGAAAAAGCCGCGGCAACGAAAAACGAATTTCAATGATCCGAAGGCTTAGAACTCCGAACAGGTTTCAGCAGCGTGCAAGCTTCACGGTGAAAATCCAATTGTTAGGAGATTTAATGCTTCGAACAGAGAGTAACCGATATGTAAATATTATGAAATGTATTAGCGAAAAGGTCAAAATTACGAGAGATCTTTTGATCGACGAACCGAAAGTACGAGATGTCGGAAAATCGAAAACTCAAATTTCCGAAAAGTGCAAACCCGCGAACTCAGAACGACAAAAAAAAATCCTAAAGGTTTAAACTGAGAATCGCAAAAGTCCGAAAGATCAGAAATTCGAACAGTGTAAATCCGAAAGGTCAAAAGCCCGAAAACGAACTCGCCCTCGTATATGCTTACTAACAACGATGGGAAACGCATTCCCAGTCGAAACCTTCGCCGAGAATTTTCTGGACTTTCCGATGGGACGAGAACCTAAAAGAAGTCGATCGTACAAAATATCACTTTTGCATAATAATAATAATAATAATAATGCAAAAATAAAGAAACTTGGTTACTAGATTATTTGTTGAACAATTTTTTTCGTCTCGGATTTCTTAACAACTTTTCGCTACTCCTATTGTGCGAAAATCTTCTCACGAATGGTTGATTTCCTTCAGGTTTTTATTCCACTGGAACGTGTCGAGAATTCTCTCGGAATCTCACTTTTAGTCGAGACCGTAACAAATGTATCCGCCTCAAGAGTATCGCGATTCTAAACGAATCGTCAAAAAGTTTATTGACCCCCGGGACACTTCGAGTCGCGGCATAACTCCAACTCCAGTAGAGTTTGTGATATTCGACGAGTACTTTTTGGACGCGATAAACGGCTTTGATTGGTCGAAGGATCGCTTACGCACGGAGACGATGATTTTCGAATAAAATAAAAAAGAAACGAATCGATTGGGAAAGAGGTTGGAAGAAGATCTTGAAAAGTCTCATAAAGATAAATGATAGATGCTCTCGTCGTGTCGTATAAGTTTGGTAACGCCGGTACGTCTGAAATGGTACTTTAACTCACATTGAAAGTCAGTACGCGAGACAAGTGTACTTGGAAAACCGATAAAAATATAACGACATGTTTGTTTAAATACGATATAAAGGAGGTAACTTTGCTTAAGCGTATTTTTTCCGCGTTTTTCAGAGACATAACATAGTGATTTTGTTTTCAATAATTATTTCTGTGCACATTCATCAATATGTACATGAGTTGATATAAAAAAATTGTTAATATATCATCGATATTTTGTCTGAAATTAATTCCTGAAAATACTCTGTTACGACGCTCGCCACAGTGGTCTAATCCATTAACGTAAATTTGCATCCCATTGAGAAATGTGGAAAATTCTCTGTAAAGCTCACATTTGGCTAAAACTGTACCGGGACTGCTTTCATAACATAACTATCTGATAATTCCTGCGATCGTTATGGCATTGTAAACGTGATATTCGAGGCGCCGAAATAAGCGGTAATTGACTGGTGTATCAAGGATTCATGAGCAGATTTACGCGTTAGTTAATCCTTTCACTCGATAACACAGTTGCTATTTCATGCTGACTTACGATCGTCGTAACGCGATAATATCATTGGTCAGAGGGAGAGAGAGAGAGAGAGAGGAATGATCGATAATTCGGTGGCAGCGTACATTTTTTTTCGCACACAAGTTCGTCATATCTAATCCTTTCGCATAATACATTTCAGTGGTTGCACAAACTACGGACCTTCGATTGCCGTGTAGTTCGTGAGCAATGAATTCGCTGACCAATAGTTGTTTTAAAAAAAAGTCTGAACATTTTTTTATATGAGTGCGATTCGGTGAGAATTTCGAAAAATCCACAAGAATAATTCTAAAAAGTTAATAACGAATTAGTTTGAACAAATTGAATCGGAAATTGTGGTTAGGAATGATGGCTGGTAATGTCCATGGATTTTCAGGATTTTTTAGGGTCGTATTTTTAAAAACATGTGAATCTTTTAAAATTCCTTTGAAATTGTCGAGAATTCCGGTTTTTTTCTAGAAAATCTACTCTTTCCGGAAAAAAGTCTCAATATTCCGAGACGTAATAGGAAAACACACATTCTTAAAAACTCCGAACACTCTTGATTTCGATCGAACCAGTTTTTCGTCCATCCTCTCATTGGACTAAATTTTGAACACAGATATAAGATTTGTGAAAAGACCCCTAAAAAGATTCCCATAAAAGATGTTTCGTAAAAAAAAAAAAAAAATACCGATCTGTCTCATCATCGTTCCGTTGACTAAAAAAAAAAAAAAATGAATAAAAAAATTCGCATCGTTGCAAACGGCCGAAAAAGAATCAAGGCTAGTCGCTTTGCTCCCTCGAGCGAGAGTTCCCTCCTTGCACACGGTTAATTAACCGTGCCGAAAAAGGAAAGAATCTCTCGAACGGATCGGCAAACTTTTCGGTACACGATATATAGAGTAAGGTCAGCCACCCTCGAGGAGGAAAACGACCTTAAGGAGCGCCTCTCGCGTACTACAAATATCGTCGAAGCCAAGGGTGCAAAGAACGATAGTCACGGTCTTCTCCGTGCGCGTATAGCGGGGGCACTCCGGCGCCCCCGGCTCGAAGCTTGCAGCGCTCGCGGAGCTGCACAAGGCAGTGCGGAGGGGCTGCATTTCGTCTCTCTCGAGCACCGAATCTCCCTCGCTCCCTCGCGATAACGTCGGCCGTTAGAGAAGGGGCATCGCTGAAGGTGGCGTCGGCGTCGGCGTCGCGACGCCCGGCCACACTCAGTCACTAACCGACCTCACTGCGCCGTGCAACATTACAACTTTTTTTTTAATCATCCAACGCATATTACTTCGCACACGCAACTGACGGAAAAAAAAAAAAAAAACCACTCGCGGACATCGCAAGACCGAAAATAAAATAAAACAAAACTATATCCCGTTTCCCCTCTAGCCTCGTTCCCCAAAATATAATCAGTGAGATTCGTTAATTCGTGAATTGTCATCCTCGCTTCCGGACTCTCATGGGAACAATGTTAAAATACGAAATTCTCATCGCCGTCGATAATTCGCGATAATACATGTGTTATATTTGATTCATTAAAATTTTCTCGGTTTTTTTTTCTCGACCGAGCCTCCGGATGAAAAAAATTGAAATGAATTTTGGCTCGATTGTTCGAACAAGCTGAAATTCGAGGTTCGCACAGGTGCAGCGATGTCTCAGTAGGTCAGTCCTCACCGCGCCCTTATGAGATTAATCATTTAAATACGATTCATTTATTGAGAAAAAAAAAACATTTAAAAAAAAATGTATCCCTCTTTCGAATGTGAGATTTCTCTTACCTCGGAACGACTCGCGTCGCGTACTGCGGAGCATTTTTTTTCACCGTTGGTCGTGATCGCGTGATTTCGTGAGACTTTATTTTTTAATATTGAATTTATAATTCATTGCGGGGCGTGCGCGCGTTAGGCCGCAACTTCGATTGCTCGCGATGATCGTGAGAAAAATGAATCGTCCGCGCGGACTTTGAGACGACTCCCGACGATCGTCGAGAAGTCTCGTCGAAAACTCCTGCATGGGATCGCGTGTCGAGTAAAAAATTCGATTCCACCGGAAAACAATAAAAGGAATAACTCCGTTTTTGAACTTTCAACGCGTCGAGCTGAATTCCAGAGCTCGTATTTAACGATCGATTTTTTTTCAGCGAAAAATGTAACGCTCCACGTTTTTATCGCCTTTTTAATATTTTTTTCAAGTGCGTCAAGGAAACATAACACGCCGTTGATAAATCTTCGTAATCTGTGCTCAAGATAAGCGATTTATCGAGTGTTTCGTAGATAAGACGCTCGAGTTGATAACAAAAACGAGAAACTGGGACGAAAAAAAAAAATTAACGTTGTCGTTGAAAAGATTGAAAAAAAAAAAAAGAAAAGAAGACGATGAGCAGAGACGATCCAATTGCGGTGAGAAGATCGCGAGAAATTTCACCGCGAGTAACGCCAAAAGTGTGACGGAGGGACGCGCGCGGCCGTGAGTCACTGACCTCACGCTCAATCGCAAGTCCAGCGTGCGATGTTTGATGCTGCATTGGTGTTTTATGAACCGGCGAAAAGGTGCGATGATTGAATTATATGACCAAAAAAAAAAAAAATTCTTACTATTTCATTTTATTTTTTTCCATTACACTTTTTTTCGCTGTTCAAGTGCATCGCTTTGAGGAGACTTTCGAGACGGCAATGAGAGAAAGAGAGCGGTGCCGTTAGGGCGAGCCTCGAGGGTTGCACGAGGGAGCCTAAGGGGTTGCGAGTAGACAGGAGCATTTTTTTTCTCGCATTTTATATTTATTTTTTCACGACGACAGATTTTTTTAAATTTTCTTAGAATATCCGTTGGCTTGCTAATTGAAATTACGTATTTTTTAAATTCTTTAGATTGAGATAATGCGCGACGAGTAAACTAAAAAAAGGGTGGCGATTTTTGCGTGGACGAGAAAGGGAAAATTGTATTCGGGTCAGGTGAATTTTCGCGACGCAGTGCGAAGCGTAAGCCGCACACCGACTTTCAACACGAACGGGGTGCGCATGCACGCGTCTGCAATCCCCTGCACATGCCGCTCTTTACTCGGTTGCAGCATTTTTCTTTTTTACACGACACTCAAAAAAATGAAGTTTACACGAAGAATTATCTCGTGAAGACGCAAATTTTTGTTTTTCCGCGAATCGAGAACGGAATACTTGAGAGAAGGATGTGTAAAGATTTCTAAGGGGAAATGGGGTTGAATAACATCGTTTATAATTTTTTTTATCACAAAAAAAACGTAGCAAAATTTTGGAAGATTTCTTTTTGTCGAAATAAAGTTAGCAAAGTTCAATCGCCAGTGGATAAGTCCGCGTGCGGTCAGACGAGCGCATACTTACCGAAGGTTGAGTGGCCATAGGAGACTTTACCAACGCTGCGGTCATATTCGGGACAGACGACACTTCGACACGTGTCCGGTAGACTTATAGATTGAAGATTGCAATATAAGACGTTATCGCAGGAAATGAGAATTTGGCACGATTCCGAGATAGTTTCCGCCGGATGATTAGCGAAAAATCAAAGAAGAACAAATCATAATAAGAATTTATTCGAAGAATAGGAGCAACTTGACATTTATGACGAAAATTTGCAGCTCATATATTTTTATTCACTCCGGGTTCGAAGAAAAACGCGCTTAAAACTGTGGAATCACATTGACGGTTCACAACGGAAAATACTTTTTCTTTGAAAGATTTTTCGAAAGTTCGTAGTTTTCGCGTTACGAGCACTCGAAGTCTTGTCCAATGGGAGGCGCGCGATAGATGGCGCACGTGTCGACAATGGGTCTCATTGGCTGTTCCGTTATTTGCGCGTATCCCGAGAACGGTGCGCGTTAAAAAAAAATTGCCAAATGTAAAGTTTTCTCAGTTTTTTGCCGAGTTTCGACGAGTGACGAAATCCAAAAAAAAGAAATCAAAAAATTTCAAAAAAAAAAAAAAATTGTTTCTAAATTTTATCCAAATACGGTCACATTATATTGATCGACGAAAATGGAAAGCATTTTCCTCTTGAACTTTTTTTTTACATTCGTTAGTTCTCGAGTTATGAGTAGTTGAATGTTGAGCGTGTGAACCGATCGAATTAGCATTTCGTTTTTCACCGTAATTCGAAAACTATGGCCTTGAAAAAAGTAAATAGGATAGAAAATCTTTGCAATTTCGAACCGTGAATACGTTCAGAGAGCCGTAAAAAAAAATTCTAAGAATTTTTGAGTTTCGAGCCGTAAATCGGATCGTCGAATATGTAAAAAAAAATGCCAAACATTGTAGCACTTGAATACTAACGGAGCGATTTTTTCGTTGGTCTAAAACTCCATTGACTCCTCAATCGAGAACTATGAACTGAAAAAAAAAGTTCCCAATCAAAAGTTTGCTCGATTTCCCAACGCCGATTTTTTCACGCCACAGTTTCGTTTATTTCACACATTCGCACATCTCGCTTGATCGTCGCTCGATGGATAAATATGAAAAAAAAAATCGTTTCCCAAGCTTCCAACATGAAAGAAATCAACGAAACAACGATCTAATAACGGTTCACGGATCGCGATACAGATAAAGCAATTATGAGTCCGTTGTGCGCGCCTTTGACGAGGCTCATCATCGTCGCTTCGACTTCCGTTCGAACACTGTCCATTTCCGGAGTTGTAGAGAGACGCGCCTCGAGTACGTGAGACAAGGAGTCACGAGGCTCGAACTCCGTTAGCGAATAGTGCCGACCGAAGACAGTGACCGGTCGCGAGCGTCAGTGCGTCGTAGCGAGGAAACGCGATCGTTACAGTTTTTTTTTGTTTCACCTCGCGAAACACCTTCGAAATAATCGCTGTTGTCAGAGACCGAGGAACATGAGTTGAAAAATAGCTCGATAAGAAAAAAAACGTTCATCGAGAGACGGTGAGAAAAATCGGTTCGGAGGGTGCGGTTGAGTCCGCGCGCTCGGGCGCGCGCCCCCACGCTGATGATGGGATTTATTATGGGCTGTACGTGTTTCAAAGGTACCAGTCTGGCTCATCTCTCCCAAGGTTTGTCTCTCTATCAAGCATGCAACACGACCCTTTTGTCAATCCTGTCCCCGGCGTTAATCGTCGCTCGATACGAACACCGCCACACCTGCGCCCCGTAATAATGAGATCGAATAACGATCCACCTCTAGATCGGCCAGTTGCTAAAAGTCACGAAATCCCTTTCAACCCTGTCGTCGGCGAACCTTCTCGATTCTGAGACTCCGAATTTCAATGTTTCGAAATTTTCATAGAAATACCAAATCTTTTTTTCGGATATATTGGGGACGAGGAAAAACAAATATATGGATTTTTTTCACTCCGAGGCGCAACAAATTTCGGCAAGAAATTTTTAAAATATTGACAAAACAAATATCGAAAAATTTTCAAGGATATCCAATTTTTTAAAAAAGTCAGGAATAACGAACGTGCCGAAAATATTTTTCCATTATAATATCCAAGTATTTTTATTCGGAAATGGATGTAGATAGTCGGATGATTCGTTGGAATGTTGTATCTTTTTTTTCATGTATTTGTTCATTAGATTTTGGTTTCATTATTACGCAGAATTAATCTTTGCAACACCTTGCATTTGCTTGATTTCTTTTTGTAGATTTTGTGTTCTACGAAGAAGCGTTGAAAATTCTAGATTTTTATTCACCAGTACGAACTTTTTTCAACGCAAAGTGAAAGATTTGGCGAATTTTATTTTTCCAAAGTATTTCGTACTTTTGTTAAGACGCTTCAATGGGTCGAAAATGTAGAAGACGCTGCAAAATCATACCCGACCAGACATTATTCTACACACCAAACCAGCAAAAAAGAATCATACCATTTTTTTCAAAATTGATTTTACCAAAATACGAAATTTCTTGAAAATATACAAAGTCACCTCCTTCTATAGAAAAAAAACAAATATCCTTTTTTTCTAAAACCTTCCTTCATTTATTTTGTTGCAGGTACGTAAAAAGAGCAAGAAGTCAAGACGGAAAATGTTACACAGTAAGAGAATTCGTGCGTAACTCGACGACAGGTTCGTGTCTCGTGTAAGCCGGGCGAAACGATAGGTAACAATTTCGTTATTTTCATTATTTCAGGCATAACTCTCGGAAATGCACCGAATTCTGAGCTTTCCACAAATATTATTTGTTTATTCATTTCCATTGATATTACCAAAGGTGATATCCAAATATGGCGCCATATTGGTACATAAATGTATGTATATGTCGCGAAAAATGTGGCGCCATCGGAAAGTTCAAGAGAGAATCACGTTCTTGTAATCGATGGTGGAAACAGCCGCCCGCACTCGCCCCGTGTTGATGCGAGCGGTGTCCGTCGTTACCGATAAAATCCATTGCCCAAAATTGATTGACGACGATTCGATTTCGAAGGACTCGAAACGGACCGAAAAATCGATGCGAACTCGTTACACAGTTTTTGCGTCACCGAATCGGTTTAAACATCTTTTTTTTTTATCGCCTCAACACGCGAATGGCCCGACGGCCGATAAAAGCCTCGCGAACGATCGATTTTCAACAGCCGCTATACAGTCCAGTATCGCGCAGGTATAGCGGTGAAGATGGAAAATCTAGAGGTTTTCAGTCTTCGATGTCGCTGTCTCCAAACGCGTTTGGTAGAAATGTTTTTTAATTTACAAATTACATTGAGAAGCGTTGAAAATTCTCTTTAGATCTCATGTTAGTACTATCCAAACTTATCGAGGGTTCTTGAGGTAGTTATCGCGCGATATCTATTTTCTTACGATATTGTTCAATTTTTGTTTATTCATTATTCAAGGTAGTCCAAGCTTATGGTATTCATTTCGCACAAGTTCAAGGAAATTCAGAGCAATTGGGTATTGAATTGCAAACACTTCGCGATGGTAAAAAAATTGAAAAAATTCATGCACATTTAATATACTGAAAAAATTAACTTTGCCCGGCAACACAATTTTTTTTTAAAGAAAATAATTTTATTTTTCCGAATACGTATGAATTTTGTCAGATTTTTTAATTCACTTTAAATTTTATGATTTTCCGTAAAACACGTAAATCGCGATTAAAGAAAGAGGAAACAGTATGATTTTTATAATCTAAAGATTCATCGATAGATTCGTGACGTACGGTATATTATCAACCGTCTACATAGCACACACACACACACGCACATATATATATTATATGGATTTTTTTATCAATACCAGGGGATTCTCGACAGTCTATCGAAAAAAATTTGTTTCATGTGGGAAGCGTCCGAAGTTCAAACAGTGACAAAAGGTGAATGATGTCGTGGACAATCATCGTTCGACTTATAGACAGGCTTTCCTTTAGAGCTGATAATCGCTGATACACAGCAACATTCCCGATTAACTGATTATCTATCCTCGTTTTTGTGCGCTCTTTCCGTTGATCACAAAAAAAAAACGACCTCATCATCGGTATAAAATACATCGCTTTCTCCTTCTTTGAATTTCGCTCCACGAGAAACTGCTTTCATCAATGGAAGCCAACTATGTTCTCGCAAAAAAGAAAGGATTCGCGTCAAACTCGAATATCATTTTGTTTATAAATTGATTTCACTCTGAATATGAGCCAAAATTGTCTTCTCTGAACGATTGTTTTCGATGTTTTATAAGATTCCGAGTGTAACCATGAAAACGTCTAAAAATCGTTTTTTTTCTCATAAACAAGCCTACCAATAGGAGGAAACAAAATGATTAACAATATTGTCAAAGCTATTGCGTAGTCGCTTTAATTAAGAAAAGTTTAATGATAAGAATAACAATTATTCGTTAGAAACGCACGCTCTGGGCTACGATATCGAATAAATGTCCGGCCGTATCGCCGATCGAATGGCAATTAAATCGAACAAATTGAAAAGCGATAAAAGCATGAGAGAGGAAAAATAAACATTATGAAAGCGAGATGATGATTCCGTACGACCCGAAATCCCCGGGGCAGCTTGCGCGGGGCCAGCGCAACCCACGCAGCTTGATTGCAGTTCATCCAGCCCACGCCGTATCGTGCAACGCCAAGCTCGCCTTTTCCACCTCGTTCTCCCGACCTCGCCCCCCCCCCCCCCCCCCCCCCCTCTCGCTAACCCCCGAGGGCGCTTAAATCGTGCTTCCAACCGGCTTCCCCAGTGTGCTATTGAGCCACACCAACGCACACGTCCGGAGTGTCTACGACAGCCAAGGCTAATCGGAACGAAGTATCGTTTATGCGAAGAATAAACGTATTGGTGGGAAAACAAAAAAAAAGATCTTTCGAACAATGAAAAGTCATTTTTGAAAAAAATTCTTGAAGCCCGCTCCGCTCGGTAACTCTGGCGTCGTGTTAAAAAAAAAAAGAAAGAAATGACCCGAACGGCAAAATTTGTGTTACACAGTTGTGAGTAGTGGTAGTCGATTTTCACGATCCGGAGGAAGGGAATCGGAGACCGGAAGACGGTAGCCCAAAGGTGTAGAATATCAAAGTCGGTTCGGTTGGCGCAAACGCTCCGCACGGTCGGTTCGGTTAATCCGAGGCTCCGGCGAGCGGCAGCAGCCACGAGGCATCAAGAGCCCCGGAGCCGAATGTCAGGGTCGAACCCGGGAAACGGCTGCTGCGACGGATTTTCCAAGCGAGCCATCACCCGTCCAAGGACGTCTCGCGGCAAGCGGGATCGAGGGTCAGGGCTCCTCCGTTCCCGAACTTACCGCGAGTTTTATCAACAGTCGTACCTGACGTTGACGCTCCCTTTGACTTCGTCCGTTCTAGTTGTCGCGATTCGTACGACGAGGCCGCGTTGCCTCGCGTTGAAGGCTTATCGACCATTTTTTTTTCTTTTTCCATTGGCCAATGTCAGAAGTCGGAAGACCGATTTTTCAAACGCATTCCAAGCAGAACACGTTTCGATAACGTTCGCGACAGATTCAATTTGTTTTCACAAAGAATGCGAAAATGGGAAGCTGACTTTTTTTTTTAACGATCGATCGAATCTAGGATTTAAAATGGAGTAGCTATTTCTTTGGCCGAATGAATTCCTCGAGCTTGTGCGAAATGAACACCTTACGCATTGACTACCTCAACAGGCTGAAAACTTCAACAGTCAGTTACTCGAGAACTATGAACCCTGCGTAGGTTTGCCAAAGCAGCAAAGTCGTTTGGTGCTCAACGAAGAACAAGAGCAGCCTTTTTTTCATTGTAACCAGAACTGTGCGCATGATTTTAGGGCTATGAGCAAAATCGTACCGTACCGTGTATTTTTATGTATTTTTCCGTATCGAAGATGAATCCAATGGCAGTCGTTGTTGAAAGTTTCGGGAAAAAACGAAAATCACCAAAAGGGTTTCTTTCCTTTCCGGTCCGATTTGCAAGAACTAAATTTTCAGGATTTTGAAACAGCGATATCCCGGCTCGCCGATGGGATATCGACTCTGCTAAAACCGCTCCTTCAACCTGTTGGAGGATGAGAAATGGCCGAAAAAGCATCGGAAACCGTGCCTCGTGCGAAATTTCGCCAAAGGAAATGTCTACTCGTTCTCGATTGCCGAACAAAGCCCCGAATTTTTTGTTGCCGAAGGAAAACATGGCGATAAAACTGAAATTTTGGCGAGATGTACGAAAGTTTCGCGATAACTTCCCATCTTTTGGCGTTCGGTCCCGCATTTTTTGGGAGCCGGAGTTTTCGGTATTGGATGAGATACATTGGCTCCTTTGACTTCGGGATTTTCGCATAAAACAAGATGATGCGAACATCCAGCGCGATGTTGTTGCTCGACGAATATTTGGCAAGGTTCGCGCGTGCACACGTAGGGAGCTCATATCGGATCGAATGTAACCGTGTTTCCTATCTCGCCGGATATGCCGGAGTGGGTCATTGCGGAAGACGATGCGGTGTCGTGTCTCTCGGCGGGATTTAGGTTCGATAGTTGGATATCCCGTGAATTCGTCCGCATCGCGAGAGACACCGTTCCGCGCGATTCGTTAGCTATTCGGGTGTCGGTCTTGTCCGGCGAACGAGCGCGCGGAGAGATATCATCTTCCGTTCTTGGAGGCGGCTCGTTCCGTCGGACTCTTCCGACTTGTGTGTTACCCAAACTGTCGTCGTGGTAACGCGCGCTCAAGCGTACATTCAACTCTCGACTTCCACCGCTCTTCCAACTACGCTAGCTCGGCCGTATCTCGCCCTCTCTATCGCGCTCGTTCCACTTGACCTCCGCGCGAGGCTCACCCCTGCCTCGTTAACGCTTAACGAGCTTCGTCAATCCGCACACCTTCGCCCAAAGCGGTCCCGACGTCCTCGACGATTCCGATAGCGTTGCGTGGCTCAGCGAAACTCCGTCGCTTGGCAATGCAAGAAAATTCCTTTTTCTTTTGACTATTCGTTCGTTAAAAAAAAATATATAGAGACGAGCGCAAGTCAGTCGCTCGATTCTTTCGACCAGAAGGTCTTTGTTGCAAGTTTTTTTTTCTCATTTCTCAAATTTAAGAATCATACGATAATTGTCGATGATTCATTTTTCTCTGCTTCCTCGAAAAGCGTTGCATCGGTGAAACACTTTTTTCTCGCCATTTTCATAGAAAAGTCTTCGGAATATCCGAAGCGTCGAAAAATCACATTTAGAAAAAATGTCCGCGTGTGCGCGCGCGCGCATCGTTCGACCTCGGAACACAAAAGCGGATTGAGATATCAAACAGAAATTTGCGTCGCCTTATATAGGGTCAACTTTTCAGCAGTTTTTCGGGTTTCGCACCAAATTCAGTGAGTCAAGCGTATAGGCCTTCCTGTTCTTGAACTCCCGGATATATACAAAAACACAATACGAGATGAAAGCCACGATATTTTGTGTTGAATTTCGTGCGCCACCTCTCATCCGCCGAACGGAAGCAGGGCTTCGGTGGAGCTCGCTCGAGAGGCAGGGTTAGGCGTGAAACCGCCCCACCGAAATCGATGCGAGTACGACCCTGGCGGGTGGCGAGAAAGAATTAAGCGCGCCGGAGGGTCAAGGTCTTCGTAACACCGACGACAATCGATATATATATACCTAGAATTTTATACTATATCTCTACATATTATGAATAAGTCGCCGCCGCCGCCGCCGTGTACAAGAATCGAAGGATTTAGAATATTTTTCTCGACTCCTAGAATTCCTGGGCGTTTTTGGAAATTACGAGAATTTTAGGAATCTCGGGGTTTTTTGGATAATTTTTTCGAATTCTGGGTAATTTTCGGGAATCCTGGGTAATTTTCTGGAATTCTGGGTAGTTTCCGGAAATCCTGAGTAATTTTCTGGAATTCTGGGTGATTTCCGGGAATACTGGGTAATTTTCTGGAATTCTGGTCACTTTCCCGAAATTCTGGGTAATTTTCGGAAATTCTGGAATTTTTGAGAATTCTAGGTAACAGAGGGATCAAAAATATTGCAAGTTCCCACGAACCGAATCAATCCCAAGTTCCGAATCAATTCACCAACGTTGAAAAATTGTCATTGCTGTAAAATTGTAGCTTGTTGTTGAAGCGTAAAAATAGTGAAAATGAACAAATATCTTACCGAACCTGAATAGACCGTCAACATGAAAAAAAAAAAAAAAAAATGGAAAAACGAGAAAATTTCAAACCGGAATTGACCGTTCCATTCATCCGGCGAAGCTTTACCCCTTTCGCTCGGCGGTCTCGCGCCATTCACGAAAAGCCCGTGGCTCGTAAACCACCCGAGTACCCCGCAACCGGAATAGCCGTCCCACACATACCGCGCGCACAGCGCTCGTCGAATCTTTCGTTGCCCACGTATTTCGGAGCAGGGAAGCGGGCAAGCCGCAGGGAAATCATCGACTGCGGTGAAAACCCCCGAGCCGCGCGAGTGGAAGGGGAGGCTCGTGAATTGTTTATTGCAGTGGCAAATGTGACGTCGGCACACGACGTCACGGTCTGCACGTGGCCACTATGCGGTTGTCGATCTTGGCTTTTTTTTTTGGGTTATTTTTAAAAATAAGTCGGACACGCGACTCCGAATGACGATATTCCTATCGACGATAATCGATGAACTTGGCGGTCGTTTTTTCGAAAATCTTCCATCAAAGAGCTCAAAAGTAGAGGCAAAAAAATTGAATGTATTTTCGATATTTGTGTATTTCGTTGACTTTGGGCTTTCTCCAAAAAATAGTTCGAGACGAATGAACTCATAGGGAGATTCTTGAATTGGAAATACGCGACTTGAAATCGCGTCTAAAGACTCGAAGTCTCCGAAGTCGAGAATTTGGCCCTTGGAGAAAAACTAATCGATAACTCTTTTTCAAGGTCGCCGAGCTCCAAATTTGCACGAGACAAATCGAGATGAAAACTTTACTCGGCGACGCGGTTGTGTTTGTATCCCAAGAGTCTCGAGCGCAAGTTCACAGTCTTCTCGGATTTAACCGTCGACTTGTTATCGAGGATATGCGACGTCCTCGATTCAACATTTTTAACTCCTCCGAAGCTTTGCCCTGTGATTAGACTCGAAAATTGCGGAAGCTAGAGCGAAAAAATAAAAAAAAAACGACGGAGGTGAATTAATTCCCGTTCGATTGGAGGCTAAACATTGGGTAAACATCGAATCCGAATGATATAGAATTTCCTCTCTCGGGAGGAGACATTCACGCATGGAGACACGTTCGGCCCTGCGCCGAGCTCTCGAAAGCTCGACAAGAAAGTATAGTTGGGAAGTTCGATGGTCCAAGGTCGTGCACGCGCTGCCTCGGAAAATCCTCCTGTACCGAGAGAAAGAGCGAAAGAGGAGAGAGACAGCGACGGAAAGCAGCCGCGGATATACGATTCTCCGCGTCGCGGAGATGGAGCCCAGGGTGGGGTGCGAGGGGGTAGTTGTGGTACCGTTTCCACAGGCGGGGGTTGGCTTCAACCAGCGAAGTTGCCAGGAATGATCGATAATGGGTCTTCGAAGCTGAGAAGCTTTGCTGCCGTACCGAAGCCTGCTTTCCCAACAAAATTACAATTTCGAAAAAAAATATATATACATATATATCAAAACCAACCGACGTATCTTATATATTTACTAGTTATTTTACATATTTAAAATAAAAAATCAAATGAATTCCAAACCAATGGATTTAAATACAGTATTTCAAATCGGAATCTCTATTCTTGGAATTGACATCTTACTCGAAGTTCCGTTTCACTTTTATTTTATGGAATTTCCGTTTTGCTGATGTTTCCACGAGCTGCGGAAAAAAGGTTTTAGTCCAAATGTAACCAATTTTTTCTAACGAAAAAGTCCGACGACGAAAAATTGACCAAAGCCAAAAACTCGAAAAGCCAATTCCGCTTTCGTTTTTGAATAACTCAATTTTATTTTCGTAGGATAAGGTTTTCCCGTTCCATTTCCAATCGAACAACGAAACTAAATTTGAATACAATAAAAAAACAAAATTTGTTTTCAGATTAAAAGGAGTATTATGACTACAGTTCTAACTAAAAGAGACATTCCGAGCGAATTTCGTATGTTTCCCAATGGAATAAAAATCACGGAAAACGTCACGCAGTAATCGTGTCGAAAAGTCGATAACAAATTGGCTTCGCAAAAATTGTTCAACGATTCCCTTGGCAAGCGGAATTCTTTTTTCCGCAAAATTGTTTTTTCCTGAAAAAAAAAAAAAAAATGTTTGTTTTTAGGAACTAAAGTCATTATTCTGCGCACACTATAGATTGTTTATTCGCTTTCGGACTCTCAAAACGGCAATCCGCTGGAAATCACTTCCCGCAAATTCCACGAATACCAAAAACGCAAAAAAAAAAAAAACCAAAAATTTTCTCTTTCAAATCTCTAAAATTCCGAAAAGAAATGTCTTTTCTCGTCTTCCGCGAGATATTTCTTTCGGAATTTTCGTCTCCCACGAAAGTGTTGTAGCGCCCGTATTCCGTAGCGCACAGAGCGGTTGCTGGTCTCGTTCCAACCCCCCGAGTTTTCCGAGTAACGATCGGTTCCCTTGCCCGGGGTACGCTGGAACGAGCGACGTTGTGTGGTAGACGCTGGGTAGAGAGGCTGGTTGGGATATGCCACGTTTTCCCTCTACCCTCTCAACCCAATCCCAACCCCACATCCCCTTGGTCCACTCTTCGAACCTTGCATACCTCCCTCTTTATCTCGGCTCCTCGTTCTCTTTATGTACCATTACATACACCCACGATACATGGCCCAATGCCGTACCTACGTTACATACATATACACGAAAATATCGTCTCTCGAGGAGCATAAGGTGCCGTTCGGGTGTGTTTGCCGTCCAAAAACATTGCCGGATAAGCTATTCTCTTTCTTAACCCTCGATATGTACATAAGATCCGCCTAAAAATATATATATATAAAACATATACACGAGTATATACTTTCGTCCCTTCCTAACCGACCGCGCACACTTTCCACGTTATGTACAAGTGTCGTGTACATAGAGAAGTACATATGTATACATATGTAACGTACATAAGGTTATATCGTCGCAGCTACGACCGAAACCGAACACCCACGCGTCTTCCTCTACTACCCGATATTTCGCTCTCTCTCTCTCACGCTCCTCTCAAACTGCCTCTCCTACGCTGCGCCGTGCCGATTTGCGCAGTCCTCCTTCGCCTCTTCGCCTCGCAACGTTTCCCTCTGGCGCACCAGCTGTCCGTCCGCTCTGGCTCTCTCGCGCGCACACGCGCGAACCTTCGTCGTCTCCCTCGAACGTGTTCGAAACCACATCCAACGATTCACCGTGGTCTCACCGAAAGCCCTCCGACGAACGGTCGCGGGCTTCAGTCGCGCATTCGCCGCTCGACCGCTCCGATATCGCGTTGCTCCGGCTACTCCGAGCGATGCTTCTTTTCGCGAGCTTCGCTATCCACTTTCCTCGAGACTCGTATAATTTTTTTTTCACGTCTATCAAATTTCGTTTTTTTTTTTTTGAGGTCTCCCAAAGTTGTCTAAAAATGTCCACGATCGTCTAAAAAAACGTCCAGAAGCATCTAAAATCGTCTAAAAGCGTTCATAATTGGCCAAAATTCGTCGTTGGACGATTGTGAAATTTTCGGTTTTTTTTTTTTTTTCTGGTATTGTGAGTAAAATTCGGTGCTACGCAATGATTGTGGTCGTGAACGACGCTGTGCAGTCCAGGGACTAGAGAAGCAAAGAGAAAATGAGCGGTGTGAGCTTCCTCGCGGCTGTTAAGACTTTCACGCCGGGTGGCAGAAGAAGGAGGCGATGCGAGAAGCAACAGAAGACGCTGGAGCTGCAACCGGGTGGATACCCGGTGCAGCATCAGTGCGGATTACTCCAGCCGGACGTCGTGCCCTCGTGGGACGGCGTACCGCCTATCACACCCCCGGCTGATTTTTTGCCACCCGGTTACAAAAAGGGCGACAGATTCGCGGCAGGTGAGCGATGACTCGTGTCGGGCCGACGATGGGCGAGAAGGATTTGTTTTCGCGCTGCCGGAGAATCGGAGATTCGCGGGCTTCAAATGAGAGAGGAAGTTTATTGGGTTCAAGTTCAACAGTCACGGAATCAATCGTACGTCCCTTCGAGGCGGCCTTCGCGAACGAGAAATATCTTCAATGACACATACCTTACCCCTGACCTCGGTCATCAGTTGGCACCTGGTCGACATTCCTCAATTTGTTCGAAGGATTTTTTCCCTTTCCGAATACTAATAAGTTCGCCTCGATTATGGGCAGAAATTAATTTAAAGATCAGTCGATTGGCCGTCAGTTAGCAGCTTTCGTGCCTTTGTTTTTTTTTTTTTTCCGAATACCAATAAACTCGCATCGATTTTGGGCAGAAATTTATTTAGAGATTAACGTCGATTGGTCGTCAATTAGCAGCTTTCATGCCTTTGTTTTTTTTTTTTTTTTTTTTCCGAATACCGATAAATTCGCATCGATTCTGGGCAGAAATTTATTTAGAGATTAACGTCGATTGGTCGTCAATTAGCAGTTGTGCCTCTGTTTTTTCTTTTTCCGAATACCGATAAATACGCAACGATTTTGTGCAAAAACTATTTCAGAGATCAATGTCGATTGGTCGTCAATTAGCAGCTTTCGTGCCCTTGTTCTCTTTTTTTTCCGAATACCAACAAATTCGCATCGACTTTGGGCAAAAATTTACTTAGAGATCAGTCGATTGGTAGTCAATTAGCAGCTCTCGTGCCTTTGCTTTTCCTTTTTTTTTTTAAGGTTTCTTCAAATATCTATTTCGCGTTTTTATATTGAATACAACAGACGAATAGTACATTTTTTATGGTATTTTTCCGGGTCTTTAAATAATGGAATTCCTACACAAATTGGTAAACGACTTCCAAGTTGCTTCAAATGAGAATCCGATTCAAAGCACTTGCTGTTTCGAGTGTTACCAATTGGGTCTGCACGTTGTTTTTTAAGCTTCTCGTTCGGTGCACCAAAATAAATGCGATACCCGAAAAAGGATTATCGACCAACAACGAATAATTTTATCCCATACATCGAATGATACTGAGAATATGCTAACGGTCTAAGAGAAATTAAATATCAATTGTGAATGAATGCGAGTAAGAAAAAAAATTGTCGACGTCGTATTGACGCATCAAAACTGGACAAAATCTTCCATTCGAACCTTTTTTGCAAATGCGTAGTTTCCGAGTTACGAGCGATCGAAGCTTCTGACCAATGAGAGAAGCGCGACGCGCTTTCCCGAGCGTTTCGATCGGGCCGAAACTTCGATCGTACGCAACGAGACAGCTACGAATGATGGAAAAATATTTCAGCGGAAAAGTTTGTTAGTTTCTCGATCGTCGATCCGATCGCGCTGCCTTCGAAAAAAAATTCCGCCGAGTGGCGAACGAAACTCGCGGCGCGAAACTGCGAAAACTTTTCCTTTGAAGTAACTTTCTAGAGTCCGAAGTTTTCGAGTTGCGAGGAAAACAACGAATCGGCCAATAGGATCGATACTCGTCGCGCGCGCCATCTGTCGGTCGCCTCTCATTGGTTCGTATTCGAATCGCTCGTGACTCGAGAACTTGGCGCTCTAGAAAAAAATGTCAAAGAAAAAGTTCGCGCGGTTTTCAATGACGAACACGATACCCCACTTTGTTTTCGAGATTTTCGTTAAATTTCATATTTTCTAAATACTTGTAGAAAAAAAAAGGAGCATCATTCGTCACATCGCATCAATAAATGAGTTTCTCATCGTCAACGAAAGTTTGCCCGCGAATATTGTCGCGCGACAAATGAATAAAATAATGGTTTGCATCGCTCGGGACTCGTCATCTCTGACCCGAATATCTTATTTACATCTATGAATAGATCGGTTGGATCGGGAAAATTCATTCTGGCGCCTTGAGTCACATTTTCTCTCCACCCTCTCGTTGAAGGGGGGACAGCGTCGAATATCTCCGAGGCATCGCGAACATTGTACTTGACACCGACGTCCGTCGCGCGCGCGACTAACCGAGCGGCGATTCGTCGAAAAGTTGCGTTAGACATTTTTTGGCACGCGACGAAAAACCAACCTAATTCGCGTTTCTCACCGGTCGCTCGGTGACTCGGAAGCGAGCTTCGAAGAACGAGACTGCGCTTGAGAAAAAATGTTTTCTCGCAACGAAAAATTTGGATGCAATTTTTTTTCCATCTTAAGCATCTTATTCGCGGTCACGGACGCGATTTTGATGGTGTCCCGGTGGGGTAAAATTGGCATGTCGGTCAGGGCCGTCGATATCACGCGGAAATAATATCGCCGCAGAAATAATATCGCGCCGCGCCGCGCGAGATTCGTCACCCAATAAAATTCTTCTGCCGACTCTCTTCGCGTTTCTCCCTCTATATATACACTTTGCAACGTATACGCGTATACGCGCTTTCCCAGATCGAGTTCCTCGCAGCCGAGGAACGCGCTTGTTTTTTTAACCCGCAGCGCCGATTCCGCGACTCGCGAATTTATATCGGAATTTCCGCGCGATCTTCCCTCGTCCCCGAGTGGTCGCGACGTCTTGACGAAGGAATGCAATTTATGGCGTCAAATCGACGGAAACGGAACGGAGCGAATGGGAGGAGAAAAAAAAGGTTTGGTGCTGCTTTTTCCATTTGGCCCTCTTTCGTTTTTTTAGTCTCCCACACCGAGGCACACGCGATGCCCGCTCTCGCGCGCAGTTGGAATTTCATTGGCACGATTCCAAGGCTACCTCGTCGAGCGGGGGCGGGGGATAATGGGGGCCTGGGAAACATTGAATATCCGTAAATTTCCTAGCGGATAACTAGTTATAGTGCAGGATGAGAATAGATATACAAGTACCGTTAATCAACGAACGTCGATAATTAGTGTTAGATGACAAATATCGATATCCGATGGTCGATTGTATCGCGCTGGGTTACGTTAGCGTTGGCGTGTATTACGCCCACTGTGACGCGCATCGAGCCACCATATATTCGCGACGGAGAAAAACTCGACTGCAAAAAGAAATTGTAATCACTTGCGAAGTTCCGAAATTTATACAACATAAAGAGATAATCGATCGATCGAACTAATATCCGAAAAATTATAACGGGCCGCAAAAACGGTAATAAAAAAAACTTGCTCACTTTTTGCGTGACAATGAAAAATTGAACCAACAATTAGAAACAGTTTACTAAATAATACAACAATATTATAACGAAAATAACGACTCGACAAAGAGACGATATATTCAAGAAAAAGTTGTCTCGACATTTTTTTTTGATCCAATTATTTTGTCGAAAAGTATGCGCCAACGAACGCTCTTCGCGTTGACCTTTCGGATCGCGGAGAATAAATAATATGCGTTCATCGGGCGACAATTTAATTGGACTAGTTGAGCATGAATGCCGAATATCGTTTAAAAAAACGAACGAGAACGAATAGACGACGATCGAAAGGTCAATTATGAAAGATAATTGTTCACTGCAGAATTATATTTTCATTCACGCTCGTCGAGAATATGAGCGACGAAATAAATTGTCCATTCTAATATTACATCCGTCGATAAAAAACCAATAATCAGCCGATAATTATTGACAATCTTTTATCTCCAATTTATCAGTGATTCAAACGTTTCGATTCTTTTCATTAATGGAGTTGACGCGAAGTATGATGAAATTTTTACGCTCATCGAGACGGTTTTTCGATGTTCGGAATATCGAAACGCGATATGCTTTATTCGTAATTATGAGGCACTGCGAGGCGGCAAAAGGGTCACAATTAGGCCTATCAACGATAAGAATTCGCAAGTGTTTTGATGTTTTTTCTTCTTTTTTTGAAAACAGAGCCGAAGAAGGAAAAGACTGATCAGCAGCAGAGCGGTAATGGAACGTTATCGGGGAACGGTGACGGTTCGACCGGTGGAGGAAACGTGGGTTCGGGGACCACCGGAAATCAAGGCCCCGGCGGTGGTCCTCCGCACTCCGGAGATCAACAAAAACCCAACAGGCCAAACACTCTCGATGCCTCCAGGATGATATCCAGGCGGATGATGATGTTCGGTGTGTAAAAACAATTTCTTTTTTAATTAATACAAAATATACTTTCGTCAATATAACCGTTGATAAAATTTCGAAGCAATGAAATATATTTTTTGAAATAATCAAAATATCCGAAAGAAATCTTCCAACGAGCGAATTAAATTTGCTTCCTCGAGAAGCTTTTTCTTGGTGAAAAATTTGTTTTCCCGATTTTCATGTAATTGTGTTCAGAGTGTGCCAAAACGTCGAAAAAACACATTTAGAAAAAATGTCTGTCCGTATGTGTGTGCATATATGTGCGCATCATTTTACCGCGTAACTCGAGGACGGTTTGCGATATCAAGCTGAAATTTGTACCACACGTTGAGGAGGCAAATCCTCTTCTTTGATCCATTTTTAGCCAAATCTGTGCAGTCGTTCAGTTTTTACGCCATTTTGAATTTTTTCAAAAATGTCTGGACGCGCTCTAGCCGCGACATTTTTTGAAATATTGAGCTCAGAATTTGTGCAAACGTGTTTTTTTTTCGTTGAAAACTGAACATATAAAAAAACAATATGAATAATTAATTCTACGACCTGGACGACGCAACCGCGCCACTGATGCTAGCTTTGCGTAAAAACTAACCAGAGCGGGGCGAAGTACTTCAAGTACGAATACTTGATATTCGAAACTAACGGTTAAAAATTAACAAATTACAAAACAAAGCTTCTCGAGGAAGCCAAATGATAAGCGTAATTCCACACAAGCAGAATTGGGTAGATCGTGATAAGGAAAAGAGAGGAAGCACTATAACAATGTAATTGTCAGGTTTTTAAACTCTAATGCATCGCGTCATTGTGCACGACAGAGAAAGGCGGTCTGCAGCCAACGGCGGAGGAGCAACAAGCGATCGAGAGATACATGACGCCTCTGCCACCGCACAATAACACGCTAATGCTCTCGGAACTTCCGGAACCGCCGATACCGCTCAGCGAGATCGGACCGATTCCGCCACCTCCCATGTTCAGTTCGCCGAGTCCCACGTTACTCGCGAGGCAACGACAGCAGCAACAAATGCAACAGCAACAGATGCAGCAAAATGCAATGCCCGGCATTGTCTGGGATTGCGAGGAGGATGGTCAGTCATTTTACATGCATATACACATATTTTCTTTACATTATATATTATATAATATATTATTATATATTGTACATATATATTTTTTTTATTCGGAAGATCCATCGAGTTTTTGTGAAAAAGTATTCATTGACAAAAAAAAAACACCATTTTTGTTTCATTACCAAAATTTCTATTCGCTATAATATACGACATGAAGTAAAAAATATTTCTACAATTGTCCGAAAACACTTTTTTGTAAACGAAATCGTATGAAAAATTCATTTCAAGAACGTTCCGAGTGCCGAATATCCCTCCGGAAATGTCTCTCGAAGTACCTTTGGAAGATTTTTTTGCAAAACGAAACAAAATAATTGCAGACGACGAAGAGATCGACGTCGAGGAGGAGGAGGACAGCTTACGGGTGTTCAGGTACTCGCAGGCAGATCCGAACATCGACACGTCGCGCGTCGAGGAGATACCGGCGAAGGAGCCAAAGTTTCACGCGATGCCGCTGAAGAGCGCGTTGAAAAAAAAGGGACCAGGAAGCGCTCCGGGTACACCGCAAAATACTCCGACTCAAGAAAATCGACCTCTGACGCTCCGCCAAGAGCTTCACGCCTCGTTCAAGTAAGGATTCTGCAAATTCGATCTCACCTTTTTTTTTCCTCCTTTTCCTTTCTTTCCTTCTTCGCCCCATCGCCTCCCGTCCATTTAAATTTTATTCTCACTCGCTCCGCGGAGAGAACGGAAAATCGTAGGAAATTCGTCCTCGACCTTCCGCTCTCGGCGGCACTTTGTGAAAATCCGCGAGAAAAAAAAGAGGCAGAGACAGCGACGGGACGCGTCCTCGAAGTCCTTGGACTCTCGTTCGTCGATATTCTTACCGTCGCGAGGGAGCGAGACGAAAGTTTCCCGACGCTCGTCGTTCCGTTGCCCCGTTTAATTAACCATTCTCTCCTTCCTCTATATCGTCCGCACCGCCGATGGCTCTCGACTTTGTAAGAGTAGAAGAAGGAAAAAAAAGAGCCGCAACGGCAATAAGAGGAACGAAAAATAGCATCGAGCCTCTACGATAATTAAATTCGTCGCTTGCCGGGCGATCTCTTCCGACTCTCTGATATCCCGTTAATGTTATCGGAATTTCTCTTCTCGCGTTGGCGAAGACGATGAAAAAAAAATTAATATCCGTTCGATGAGTCTTGAGTCTTTTTTTTTTAGTTGTACACCTCTGCCGATTCCGGGCTTTTCTTATCGATCGATATTTCGATTTTCGAGAGAAAAACCGCGATTTCTGGATCGGAAGAATTGCTGAAAAAAAAAGTATGACGGAAATATCGCGATTTTCGAGCTGAAAAGAAGCTTAACGAAAAAAGAGATTTGGCTGATTTTAGCAGATTTCCCGACTCTGCGGGAGAAAAAAGAAATTGGATTTATTCGAGAGATTTAAGATTTTCTTTTTTCAGCGATCCACATTCCTGTCTCTTTGTCTCCTCTCGCCCTTCCATTGTTTTTGCGTGTATGTGTGTGTGTGTCTCGATATCATTATCAATTCTCAGAACACAGCATAAAGTTCAATCACTAGTAAAGCATCGTTGTTTTGTTTCTTTTTTTTGTTACGCTCAACAGAAGGCCGCCGTTGAGGCCTAGGATGAGAATATGGTAAATTCTGACCTGTCGGTCTTGATAAATAATTTAAGCATGCCGAATAAAAAAAGAAAAATTGAAGAGAATTCGAAACAAAAGAAAGCAATTATCCAGTGCAGTTGTGAGTTTGTGAGAAATTCCGAGCGCCGATGGCACGATGATATCTGGAGAACCAAAAAAATTTCGTCGAGGCGTCTGAAAAATTCGATCTTACAATTTGCCTCTATGAGAAAAAAAATCACTCAACTTGAACGTTGTGTGAAATTCTTTTTCGCGACACTCCGAAAACGGATCTGTATTTGCGCGATGCTATTGAAAATAAGAAAACTCGAATTTACACAGTGTTTGCGATTATCTTTAATCATAAACAAACTTTTAATTTAAAAGAATAATAAATTTGCTTCATGATTAAAATCATTTTTTGTTATTTCGAAGAAAGAACGGTAAATATGTTTTTTTTTTTCAATTTCGAAGACAAATTATTTATAAACATCTTTTTTTTTTCAATGCATCCGAAAAGTCAAGTAGAATTAGCTCATTTTCGCCGAGTAGCGGAACATTGGTTCACTGGTCATCAAACCCGTCGCCCTCATTGAAATCAACAAACGCACATAAATACACGTTGTTCAAATCCTAAGATTTGAGAGACAAATGAAAGATTTGACGAAGCATTTCAATGCTTTTCGATGGGATAAAAATCTGAAAAAATGAAGCATCCAGAACGTGCGGAAAATATTGATTTGAAAATCCAGTTGCTGGGTGACTTCTTGAACAATAAAAAAAAAAATCTTTTTTTTTTAATTTGTCAATAACACCTTCCATATGCCTTTTTCAGTTTTCTATTCCATCGAGAAGCATTCGAAATTCTCTTTGAATCTCTCGTTTGGCTGGCCAATACCGCTATTACTACCTTAACTAAACTTACTGAAAATCGTATTATAAATATTTATACGTATATAATTTGCAGCAGTCGACCGGTGCGTTTTGGATTGGCGCTGCCGTGCACGCCGGAAAACAAGGAGAACGCGAGACCGTACGTAATACGCGAGGATTCCGACGATTCCGGCGACGGTCAGGTTCTCTACAGGGACGATTACGACGACGAGGAGAGTGAGTTGATTTTTCATTTTGAATCCATCAAATTGAGAAAAAATAACATTGTAGGTAGGTAACATGGAAAACGAAACAATAACAAACAAACAAACAAAAAAACCATTTCGGTGATTTTTGTGTAGAGTGCATTTCCCTTTCAATTCCACTCTGACCCAAAAAATTCGTTGCCATTTTTCAAATTTGAACAAATACGATTGTAACAAATTCGAGGCGAAAAACTCATTGCTTCTTCCTCGCGATCATAAAACCGACTCTGCCAAGTTCTCGACGAATGACCGAAGAAAAAAAGTAGTAAAAGAAAAACAACGCTTTGCCCCGGTGGAAATATACTCTACAACAGAATCTGCAAGTAAATTACACCTTAAAGATTTTCTTTTTTCTTTGTCCTTTCAAAAAAAAAAAAAAAATCGAAATCGATCGATCGACGAAAAATCGACAACAGATATCTTATTGCGCGTCTGGTTCGTGGCTCGGAGAATTGTTCGCAAATCCTTGCTCCCTTTTCTTACCGATATTTGGCTATCTGTTCATCTCGCTCCGTGCGAATAGCATCGCCAACCTTCGGTAGAATCATATACTAATTATACAACTCGTAGAATTTTCTTCGTATACTCTGGCGCCCACACGACTCTTCGGAGTCGTGACTCGACAGCATGTTTCTTCTTTCTCTCGGTCTTCTTCTTCTTGTTCTCCTCACTTCGTCTCGTCTCCCCGCGTTTTTGTCTTCCTCTCACTCTCTCACAAACACCTTGAAGTTTATATTAATCCACCGAAGATAGAGCTCCGGCGAGCTTCTCAGTGCGTTTCCGAGCGTTGTTCGCGACATATCGATTCATTTCGAACGATCTTTTTATCGAACCAGTACGATTTTTTTTTTTCGTTTTTTGCTAAAAAACGAGCAGATTATTTTTTGTTTTCGGTGCAAAAAAAAAACGGATTTTCTTTTTCGGTATCGAATACGCATCGGATTTTTCTTTCTTTCTTATCGATCAGAAAACGCTTTAAGGATTTTCTTTTCATCGATAAAAAACGCGCGGAGGATTTTTGTGACATCGAAACTCCTTCGGTCGGATATGAGAGAATGCTCTCGATTTGGATGGCGTCGACACTGTCGTTCGCCCGTTCGACGATCGAGCCGATCGATCGATTTCCTTATATTCAGCGAAGTATCAATCGCTCGGCGTTTAATAAGGGTAGATAATTGAAAAAAAAAGTGCACGAAAATATATTGTTGTTATTTTTTTTGTCAGACTAAAGGAACAGAAAGTGAAACTGTGTGTACCTCTGACTTTGTTATTTTTTTGTCATTTTTTAATTTTTTTTTTTTTTAGTTTGATCATCGAATATTTTGAGAATGGAATTATTATGGATTAATCGAAGATATTTGTTCTACAGGCCGGCTCGCAGCGAAGATAGCGCGAAAGGAATCGCTCTCGTTGAAACTGGCGCTCAGACCCGACAGGCAAGAGCTCATAAATCGCAACATTCTTCAGATACAGTCCGACAATGAGAGACAAGAGTCGAAAGAGGCGATTGGTGCGAGACTTATCAGGTAAAAAGAATTTATTATTATAAACAACGTTTTTTTTTTACGAGTGACAATCTTTTTTAAATTCATCCGCGAACTTCGAGTCTCGAATCGATTATTACTGCGGCACGTTTTGAGTTCTGTGATCTGCGCCATTCGATTTTTTAATCTTTACAAGTCGCAGTCATTCTTCCACGGATTTATCGCAATATTCATTGTGGAAAATAGTGCGTTGGAAAAAAAAGAGGAGTTTCGAATTTATATAGTAATTTTTATTTTAAAAAAATCGTCACGTGTTTTAATATTTCATTAATAAAATTTTAACTTTTAAAAAAGGGAATCAGAATAACGAATAATTACTGTCAGTTGAATAAAAAGAATTGCAAAAATCATTTTTAATGCTTTACAAACGTTTTATTGTTCCTCGTCGTTGCCGAATTTGATCACTGAAAAAAGAAACACTGGAAATGGTAAAAATTGTTTTTCGTATTTTCCTTTTTCTTTTCTAAGAAACAAGGAAAAAAATTAAATATCAATATAAATTTTTTATCGAACGATCGAAGTAAGTGTATTCGACATTTCGGTGCAAAACGATAATCGTTTGAGCGATAATCCGGCGGCGCTCGTAGAGCCGGAAAGCGATCACTCGTTTGTTATGAGCACGAGTCTCAACAACTTCTAGAACCTCTGACCCCTTCCCCCCGTTGCGAATTGGCACTTCTAACTCACTCGTCGGCGTCGTCATTGATTTTCTTCTTGTTGCCAACACGATTGAGACCAAGACCGATGGGATAATCTGCTTCATTCATCGCGAGCCCAAAGCTTGTTAACCGACGTGCGTTCTTTGTGTTTCAGGCGGCTTAGTATGCGACCGACCCAGGAGGAGCTCGAGGAACGTAACATATTAAAAAGTAAGCTCGAAGAAAAATCATTCTTCAAATTATTTTGATTCTTATACTTTCTCAAAGGAAAATCCGGCGATGTCAGGTCGAAAATCGTTTTTATTTTTTCTTACCGTCAAAAAAAGTACGATACAATGTTCGTACGGGTGTCTTGAACGTGTAGGAAAAACAAAAACCAATAAAACACAATCTTTCCATGATTTTTACGTGGTTTTTATTCTCGTGTCTTCATTGACTTTAGTGCGTGGCATTTCTTTACATTTATGAACTTTTGTTTTTTTATGGAATTCATTGGTGTTTCTTTAATATTTTTTTAGAGCAAAGCCCGGCGGAAGAGAAGAAACAGAAGGAAGAGAAGAAACGTTATCTTCTGCGGAAGTTAAGCTTTCGACCGACGGTTGAGGAACTTAAAGAGAAGAAGGTAAAGGAAAAGACAAATGAATTAGAGCCAGGTGACCAAATAGACGGATGAAAAAGTGGACAATAATCGAGATTTTTTTTTTTTTTTTCCATGATCTTAGGCCATCAGGGTTTTTGCGTTATTAAAAAGTTCATTAGAACAGCTTTCTATGCAATTTTTCCAAAATTTAATACCGATCGTAAGTCTAAAATAGGCAAACTTTGTACCGACTTTCAGTGTGATGTTTCCATGATGAGCAGAGCTAAAGCGCGCACAGACATTTTTAGTAGTCCATATTTTAGAGTAGTCCAACTTTGTACCAATTGATGTCCCATTATCCTAAAAATTGTGGTAACCAATGGACGCACGGCAAATTTCGTGCGACAAATTCTAGCTTCATATATCGAGCCCTTTCCATTTTATGGACGTTAATGTTATGCACACACATATATACATCGGTCCATTTGTTCTAAAGTCGTTTTTTCCACGTTCCATAACATTCTGATCGCGTTTAAGGTAGTCCAAGCTTATGGTGTTCGTTATTAAATTTTCTTTTGAAAGCGGAAATGGAAACATAATGTTCACTTATTTACCTGCCCTTCAGAAAGATATAACGAGGATCAAAAGAATCATTTTTTTTCTAAATATTTTGTCTTGTTTGTAAATTTTTACAGATTATCAGGTTCAATGATTATATCGAGGTGACACAGGCGCACGATTATGACAGACGAGCCGACAAACCGTGGACGCGTCTGACTCCCAAGGATAAGGCAGCCATAAGGAAGGAACTGAACGAGTTTAAGAGCTCGGAAATGGCAGTTCACGAAGACAGTCGACACCTTACCCGGTATGATGGAGATGTATTTTAAAAAATTCTTTAATAAATCCTGTCCCGTAAAAAAACAAATTTTTTTCGACTAACAAAGATCCGAGTAATGCGGGCGCGTTTTACTCTTACTCTCGATTTTATTTTGTAGCGTCGATCGTGTCGACTACGTCGGTTTGTTTATACGCGCTTTTCAATTTTTCTTTTCTATACGTGTCAAAGAAAAAAAAATCAAGTTTTTGAAAAATAAATTTATAAAATAATTTTCTTGCAATTAAATTTTTTTTAAATAAGATACATTTATAAAACGTCGCCGGAATTACGTTCGATATTCCCAAAAATGATTGTACTTGCAATGTTTGCATTTATCTTTTTTTTTTATACAGATGAACATATGTGAAATAATGTTTTTTCCACAATTTTCTGTCGACAGGTTCCATAGGCCATGACAATCGCAATGTGTAGAGGTGCTAGAGTGTAGTGCGGTTTTGTTGATCGGTACGTCAATCGTCCGACGTCGTTATTTATTCGACGAGCATGTGACACGATCGCGTTGACGAAAAACGTGCGGATGAAATGAAAGGAAATCCGCGAAAAAAGAATGAAGAAAACGTTTTCCGCGAGTTCTCTCCTCGTGAGAGATGCGAGAATTTTTCGTTCAACTGAGAGCGATCAAGTTTTTTGACCGGGACGCTGCGGACCACATTTTCTGCAATCGTCGACTACGATCCACAAAGAGCGTCGATGAAAAAAAAAATACAAAAATTAAATACAGAAGAAGAAGAAGAAAAGCAAAAAATATGAAGATTAACCCGAGGCCAACGTCAGCGTCCCAAGCAGCTGCCGGCTTTCACGTCGGCGAAAGATTGTGATAGGGTGGACTCGCCCCTTTGTGTCCTCCTCAAAAAAAAAAAAAAAAGAAAAAAAAACCACAAAAAAAAATGGTCAATGGTCGGGCCAGTCACGCCGATTATTGTGTGTGCTCTTGGCTCGAAGACCTCCGCGCCTCTCTTCGTCGAACTCTGAAAAACCTACCGAGACCTATTTGAAAAAAAAAAATAAACAAACTAAACCTGCAGAAAAGAAATACGTAATAGAGAGCGAGCAGAAGAAGATCGAGGGAGAGCATATTTAATCATCCCCACTCCCCGTCGCGATTCGATTCGCAATATCGTTTTACTCTCTCCACGCCGTCGTGCGCGTTAAATATACCCCAAAGAACGAACAAAAATAAATAATGATTAAAGGAAAAAACAAGCAAAAATCTTAAATAAATCAATAAAAAAAGGAAAAAGATGAATCCAACATTTTTTTAGAATCATTGACCACGAAAAAGTTTCTTTTTTCTCTTAATTTTATTGCTCATTGTATTATTATTATAACCTATTCGTCGATACCCGCGACTCCGCGACACCGAGTTGTCGCGGTTACGTTCACCGGAGAAAAAAAAAAAAAAGGAGCAAAAATGAATGAATAACAATTGATAATCACGTTTACGATTGATTGTCGATCGAAGATGAATTTGGCGCGAGGTTGCTGTTATCTCCTTTTTTCCGAGGCGAACGCGCAGTGAAGTTTGAATAAAATTGTTTGCCGTATTTGAGTCTGTTTTTCCGTAAAAAAAAAAAAGAAAAACACGATGCGACGGTTTTTCGCGATATATTCGATAAGAGATCATTTTTCTCCGCTGAAACCTCTCCGAAAAACAGATGGAAACAATTTTCTCCAGTTTCATTGTTAAGTTTGACTTCGAAAAAAAAAAGTCCCCGAAGCCTCATAATCAATAACGCATAACGCGATGCGTGCAATTTGTATTTGTACAGAACTCATCGAGTGTAGTTGAAAGAATTAAAAAACATAAGTTAGTGACCATTGTCGATGATTGTTGTTATGTTGTCGTTATCAGTTAATATTATTCATTATTATTATTATTATTATTATTATTATTATTATTATTATTATTATTATATTAATCAATTAATTATTAAAATTGTCATAAAATATTACTATTGAATCACGAGCTACGATTTTACGACAACGAACGTTCGCTAGTTTCGCTCGTCCGCCTCGTCGCTAACTACTATACACGAGGACCTCTGTGCGTTGATAAAAAAAAAAAAAAAAAAAAAAAAATAAACAAAAATATAATCTTGAAAAATAATATATATATATATATATATTAGCGAGATACGTCTATAGGAGCAATAAAATTTTTACCCTTCTCTCAAAAAGAAATGCTCGTGGGGTCCTCGAGATACTGCGCTATGTGTCTTACGTCGACGATCCGGGAAGGTGAGGAGACGCGAACGCGCGCGTTGCTTTTTTTCGGTCGTACACGCGTCACGACACGGAGCCCAATGAAGGATCGCTCGATTCAACGAATGAACCGTTTGGAATTCAATTGTATCCGTAGATAATTTCGACCCTTCTCACGCCGGAGCGTTGTCGGACGAATACGAGAAATTTTATGGTAGCCAATCGATGATGTTCGTTCGCCGTAGAGTTATTAAAATTCTGAAAAATCCGAGAATAGTAAAAGTTCTCCGAATTACAAAATTACATAGCGAGGTTGTTAACTTCCGAATTAAGTCGACGATTAATCATGGTAATTACGAAAAAAAATCACAATTCATCCCGAAACGATCTTCATTCGTTGAATTTGTTCGCTCATTGGTTCGATGAAATCAAATTTTTTCGCGAGAGATTTATGTAGTTCGATGGACATTCGATTTAACCGACAAAAGTGATCAAACGCGATTGTTCCGTTATCAAAGTTTTTTTCCATTCTTCGCGTTGACCTGAAAAAAAATGGTCATTTTTTTTTTTCTCGTTCCGATCGTCCATTTTTCGGGCGAAATTTTATTTTCTCAGGTCACTTTCGATTAATCACAAAATCGTTCGTGACGCGTTCTCGCTTCGAGCAAACGGGATTTTCGCTAAACAAAATCTTCACGATTTTTTCCGCGAAAAAATCGACCAAGACCTCATTAAATTGAACAAAACATATATCTATATATATATGTATATATCTGATTTTCGTGTAAATACATATAAAATACAAAAACAAAAAAAAATTATTTATACCGTATGTATAAATATATGCGATGTTTTGACGAGGTGTTCTTTGTGATTGCTTGACACCCAAGCCCGCATACGAATTCTAGTGTAAACAAATGAAATATATCTAACGACCGCAATAAGATTTACCAGCCTGCTATTGCTGCTTACGTGACGAAAAATAAAACAAAAAAAAATCGAAGAAAAAAAAAAACAAAAAACACGATCACGAATACTCGTAGAAATTAATTTTAATGAAGTTATTAAAAAGAAAAACGGGAACGCGCTCCATGAAAAAAAAAAATGATACACCGTAAAAAAACTAAAAAACTTAACGTAAATGTATAAGAAAAAAACATAGATCTGAAATAGTTAGAAATGTTGCAGTGTAATTTCGTGCACTTTTTAGCACAAAGAAAAGTAATAAATTTAAAGGGAAGATGAGAATTTAAAAAATTAAATAAACGAGAAGTTGGTATTTTGCGTACAATGAAATAGCGAATGGAGTTAATCGAGGAGGATCGAAGCGACGTAGACGAGGAGTAAAGAGATGTAGAAGAAATTGCCGAACGAGAGGAACAAAAAAACCGCCGAGAGTGGAGGTAACGGGCAAATTTTTTCTCTGATCTCCGTTTTTTTCTTTGAAGAAGAAAACAAAACAGGCCAAAAGGAGCATAAATCCTCCGAACCGCATAACTACGTGTATAGATATTAAAGTGATTAATCTGAATAATAATAATAATAATAATAATAATAATAATAATAATAATAATAAGAATATCGAAATAATAATAATAATGATAATGTTTAGGCAAAAAAGAAAATAAAAATGAAAAAAAAAGGTTATTTATAGCGATTATTTCACGATAACGATCCGTGCAAAGTCGCGAAAGGAACGTGTTTCGATTGATTTTACTCGGAGTTAGGAAGAAAAAAAACAATACACCATTTGGATCGGGTTTCGATGAGGCTTTTTACCGACGCATATTCGCCCGTCGAATCGTTGAGTTATCGGACGAAATGAATTAGAAAATTACGGAAAAAAAGTATAAAGAGTAAAAAAAGATGGAAAACTCGAAACGATCTATCGATATCCGTTGCGGCGGACGACCGAGTTCCAAGTTTGATCGAGGATTCATTGGTCGATATTTATTTCGTGGCGATGAGAAAAAAGAGAAAAATCTGTCTCTCGATTGTTCGATGCACCCTAATAAATCTTCAATTATCGAAGTATCGCGGTGTCATAAAAGATAATATAGAAGAAGAAAAAACAAAAAAAAATCACAAGTACGCAAAAAAAATACTATATATATATATATAAATATATATATTAATCCACTGTCATACAGGGTTATACTTTCTCGACTGCCGCTTTCTGTCACTCGATGTGCAATCTCGTGTAGTTTAAGCTGATTCAAAGGAAAGATTGAGGATTAAAAAAAAAAGAAATAAATAATAAAAAATAAAAGTAAATAAATAAATAAGAAGGAGAAAACTAAAATGAAAAAAAAAAAGAAAAAAATAACAATAAAAAAAGTAAAATCATAGAATCCGATGTCGAAACTTCCAAGATTTAGTACGACGACTAATAACGAAGATTTAACGAATCGGTTCTCAAAGTTTAGCGACCGTTCGCCAAAGTCTTGTGTACGAAGCTGAACCCTTTTTGCCCCCTCTATAAAAATGGTAGAAAAATAAATACAAAAGCCCCACCCCTACCGACCCCACTGTATTATATCGAGAGCAAGGAACCCGTTAATCTTAAGACGATCATGTATATACTATACCTATTGATTAATTAATTAATCGATTAATTAATTATTGTAAACGTAAACTCGAATCGTCGACGACTCTCACGGACGAGAATTGTTTTTTTTTTTTCGTCGAATCAACGGCAATGGAAGACGAGAGCCGTGAGGGGAAAAAAAAAACAAAAACTAGAAAAAAAGGAAAAATCACGAAGAATACCGTAAGGGGCGTTTTAAAGAAGATCGACAAAAAGGATGCGAGGAGAGAAGAAAGGCAACAAGAAAACTATAAACATTTCCTTTATGTTCCCTTCGTTTTTAATTATATATATATATTTTTTTTTTCCTTTTGTTATTAGTTTGTATGCAACTAAGGATTATCGCAATTTATTGTATTATCATTGAGATACTGTAACAAACAAAATACTGTTAACTATTCTTAAAACAAAACAAAAAAAACAATTAAAACTTTTGTAAACTGAGACGTACAATGAGAAATCATTTTTTTATCTTTTTTTTGTTCTGGAGGCAAACCGATCCACGAAGTTTTCGATGTCGCTCGATCTTTTCTTCATTCAATTATTACAGGTGCGTTACAGTCATTGCTAATTTATTCGCGGCTCCGATTCTTCAAGTTGACGATCGGACGGAGGAAAAAAAAAATTCTGTCATAGAAAGATTACTCGTGATTCTTCGCGCTCCAAGCTCGATTCGTGCTGCCCGCGACGAACGAGTCGAAGTCTCGAAAATTTTGCTGTTCGGACGACGTTAATGGATCGGAATTCGACGTTTCGATTTTTCGGCCGAGGAGTCTCAACGGAGAAATCTGAAAAGCAATTTTCATACATTTTTTTTGAATACATTTTTTATATTGATAAAAAATTGATTGCAATACCTCTTTTGAGGCGTAGCGACGAATATCTTCGCCCATGTAGAAAGCGATGCGTTGAAGGCCGAAGATCGATTTGAGCCTCGCTCGAGGATCCGGCTGCAAGAGTCTTCGCAAAAGATCCTTCGCCGCGTTCGACAGTTCCGGGCTGCACGGTAAAAGTACAGTTTCGTCTTGCAGCGTCGTCGTCGATGAATCTGCGATCTCCGAAACTCGCTGTTTGCACGGATACTGCAATCGGATGATTAGACAAAAAATTAGGCGATTTGTGGCTTAAAAATTGTTAGAGTCGAAGTCCACCCAGACATTTTCGAAAAATTCAAAACCGCGAAAATCTGAACGGCTGCTCCGATTGTTATGAAATTCAATACCGTTCATTGGATCATAATGATCCAACTTTGTACCAAATTTCGTCCTGATATCTTAAAAATTTTAGCGAACGGAGCGCCGCCGGAGATTTTCGAAAAAAATCTGCCGTGAAAACCGAACGGCATAAATTTCGGTGACCATCGGACCGAGGTAGGGACCCCCCAACGCGCGGCATAAATTTCATACTTCAAACTGTTTTCGAGTTACAAGGTCAAACGAGCGCCACCAATCATTTGTTTCTGAACTCGATTTTTCGTCGTTTTTGAACATACGATGGAGTGAAGTTACATTGCTGGATACCCGTAGTCGGTTATAAATGACTGTAAATTGACTATATATGTATATATATATATGTATATATAGTAGAACTGTTTGCCGCCGTATGGATAGCACTCGGCGGTAGCTATACGACGTAGGGTCAACGGCCACTCACGACCCTCTATCTATCCACCAGCGCTACCGGCACAGAGCAACGCACACTCGCGGAGCCGTAGAGCCACGAGCGAGAGCAATTCTCATCGTTCGCGCTCGAGCTCCGGTGAGAGAAAGAAATACAAAACGAACCGTTTCGCGAGGAGGCGAGCAAGAGTGCGCGAGTGAACGCCTTTTTCGGCCTAGAGCCTGCCGATGATGCTGCAAAATCCTCGAGAGCAACTTTGTCCGTTCGAAATTCGCCGAGCGGGCGGGGCTGTCTCGTTCTCTTCGCTCTTCTCCCCTCCCGCAACGGCGCTTTGGGACTCTGCAGAAATCCTGGTGGACCTCGGTCGAGGTCGTCGCGTTGCATAATTAAGTAGCGGCTCGTCGAGGCGCGAATTAAAACAGGATTAATGTAGGCGATTCTTTGCATCGGGCTAATCGGGCGAGAGAGGAAGATTCGGGAGCCTAACATAGTTCTTTCGGTACAGTCCGGTGGATGTGAATTCCAAAGGTTTCTCGATGAGGTACGGAAAATTTTAAAAATCAAATGTACGAAAGATGCCGAAAATATTGATTTTGCCTGATAATAAGAATATCAAAATAATATTCACCTTGAAGAAAAACGAAAGAAAATTTGACAAATCATCGGGCCAACTAATTTTATTGTTTTTTCAAATGAATATGATCTGTCGGTTTTTCCGAATACGTATGAATTAAAACAAAAATTTAAGATTGCCCAGTTATTTGTTGAACCATTTTTTTTTATATCTTTTTTCAAACGCTTTTCGGTATTTTGGTATTATTATTATTATGAAAAATCAATATTTTCAGCACCTTCTTTATGTTTGATTATTTTCCGATTTTGTTGAGAAGCGGTCGAAATTCACGTTTGGCCGAACTGTACCGCAAGGACTACCTTAATTGATCGAGACCGGTAACAGCCGAGATCGAGGGATCGAGGATCTTGACCGAGAATCATATAACGGAATTCGCTTTTATACACGATGCTCCTACTCGTAGACCGGAGCGAGTTATATCTATAAATAGAATTTTCTAGCGCGGTTATTCGAATTTTTTTTTATTTCGCAGGCGATAATTTTTTTTTTGTTTTATTTCCATTCATTGACCGAAATCGGTGGTTGTAATGTTCATTCAGGGATAACGAGTCTTCGACGATAAGGACTCGTTTTTTACTAGACAATGCACGGAAAAGCGCATTTTCGAAGGGTACACTTTTTGGCCGAGACAGTTTCGACGAGTAGCAAAAAAAGCTACCCGATTTGAAACGTATTATTTTTTTATTTTATCACTTGTGGAACAAATCGCAATTTTGCGTTGATCACGACTGGGATAAACTGCGAGGAATGTATCGCTACAGTTGCAGCGAAATCGGAGATGTCGAGTGAATTTCGAATTTTCAAATGGAGTAAATATATGTTAAAAAATATTCATAATAAAAACCCTTGAAAATCATTGAGAAATATAAAAATTCTTCAAGGTTCATTGAGTAAGCAACTATTTTTCTACATCGAAATCTTTATCTTAATCGCGAAATGAATTCAGCGATTGTAATATAATTTCAAGGACACTTCGAGTGCGGTCTTCGATAATTGTATTTAAAATAAATAAATATGCATACTTTATTGATCCATGAATCGCGGAATAACGCGCAATTTACGTGTATGCCGCCACATAAGGCAGCTCCGGAAAGTCTTATAATCCAAAAGAGTGATAAAATTTAAAAAATAATGTTTTGGAAAAAAAAAACAAAAATCCTCGAGAAAGCGTCACTGCAACAGGCGTGACCGAATTGATACATCGAAGAAATTAATTTCCATCGAGACAATGGAAATAACTGAATAAATTAACTAGTAATAAATAAATCAATTGATCGATTGATAATTGAATGAATAAATCGATAAACAGGTAAATGGATAGATAAATGCCCTTGGAAGAGGCCGTTCGCGCCGTTAAAGCTCCAAGAGTTTCTCGGATCGTCTCGAAAGCCCAGCACGAGGAGCGTTAAACGCGCTTGCTATTCACTCTCCTCTTCGTGTCTTCTTTTATCGTTCCCAAATCTTTTTTTCGCTTTTCTCGCGCGTAGATGAGAAACAGTACAGCCGCAAGTTTGTGCGTATTCGTTGGCTAATTGCCGAACAAACCCCGCTCGGAGGAAAAGAAAAAGGAAAAAAAGAATGCATTTTTTTCGGTATCCCTCGGCAAGATCATTAACACCGCGCGCAACTTTTATCCGCACAAAAAGTATCCTCCCTCCCTCGCGTCATATCCGAGAGACGCGACTTTGTTCGTGTGTCGCACCGAGAAAATCCTTCGCCTCCCCGGAGTGTACGCGTTCGTTCGCGGATAAGCGGAGAAGCCGAGGTAAGGCTCCTACGTGAGAAAGCCAGACGATTATCTCTGCGGATACGAAGTGTGCGCGCAAAGGCGACTTCTCGATACTGAGATCCAGCCGGGCGGATGTCACGAAACGAGGAGGAAATCACCAACACACCGGGATCGACGACGTAGACGTCTCTAGTTTCTTTCTTTTTTTTTCCCGTCTTCCATTTCGTGCGATAGCTAGAGGATAGATAGGCGCCAAGTATACCACTGCCAGTCGGAGACCCCTCGATGAATATTTATTCGCAATTGTCGCGCCATCGTGAATTCAATATAGGACTCAAACTTTGCCACTATCATTGGCCCTTTCGAAATTATTCCTGTACCTTCGTCGAATTTGCCAAAAAAAACGAGCAAAGAAAAAATGCATTTTCTCGATCGATAAAACGGAAATTGAGGACATTTTCTACGATTCATTGCTTCCCGCGCAGAAATTTCTTCCGGGGCTTACTGTGGGCCCGTGCTGGCTGTTGTTGTTCATTGTTTTTTTTTTTAATTGACATTTGTATTATATGTATATAATTATGTATTAGTCATAATGACGATAAAGGATGATATACATCGTTTTTCTAAATAATCTCCCTTTCCGTTGCAGTATCTCAAAAACTAAGCCCCCTAGGAAAAAATGTTATTCGTGAAAAAGTGTTCATTTTGGCCCAAATATGAAATCTAACCGGCCAGATTGAGGAGCCGGAGATATCGTAATCGTGCCGATAATCGTAAACGAGCGCGAAGTGCGGCACGAGCCGAAGGCGCACCAGTGCGGGAATGTACGTTTCCGCGTACGTATTGGATCCGCGGGATTTTTTCACGCCCGTAGGACGGGAATCATAATGAATTAACCATCCTCCTTGGGTTCCACAGTGAATCACGTCCGAAGAATATATCGCCCCGGGTCAAATAATTAATCGAGCGCAATGAAACGTGTAATCGAAGACGCAAAAAAGCCGTATAATAAAAGTACGCGGATAGAGAAGCCGAATGCGCTCAGCCGGACGCAAGGGAGAGGAGAAAAAGAAAGACTGGCATTTGCAAATTGCAACGAAGAAAACTCGTTGGCCATTGGCATCTTCGGATGTAAGTCGTGTTAGCCGCTCGTTACGATCGCGATCGTGGCAACTGGATGTACATCCTCGCGCGATCATGGCGCCAGAAATAATCGTCCTTCCCCCCCCGCCTCGGAGGATACTCATCCTAGTAATCTTTATAACGCTCCCGAGCAACCTGAATTTCTATTTATAAACCAGGCCTACTCGTGTACGAAGTAGTAAACGAGCGGCGGTACAGATAGCGTAGACTCGGCTACCTTGCGATGACACGGGCCGACACAACGTCGGACATTCGTGTTTATTGGGGCTCTTTATGGGTTTCAAAAATACTCGGTATTTACAGGACGGTCAGAGCGAAGGAAACATCGTTTGGGTACAAAAATAGCACGAATGTCGAGACTCGTACGACACTTTGTTGTTTACTACGCATTCGTGACATTGTCACTGACCATTATTTCGGACATGGTTTCGCTGAAAATGTTGATTGCACACAAGAAAGTCGCCAGCGAACGCGGGTATGCGCATGAAAATCAACGTATCCGATAGATTCGCCCGAAGAAACATTGAGAAGCGGACGAAGAAGATCGGGAGAAGAAAAGCCGTGGTAGAGGAAAGAAGCCGAGAGTCCCCCGACTCCTCTGGTATACACGCGCACGCAGCGTAAATAATAGCCTGGAACTATAAATAGACGCCCCGATAGATGGTGGAAGGATGAGGATTCTCGGTCGGAGGGAGGCAAAAGTGGCGGTTGCATACTCAGCAGCCCCGCCGCGTACCCTCCCGGGGAAGATGAGCGGGGAAGCGTTCTCCTCCATTTATTCCTCAATGTTTTTTCTTCCTCAATGACCAACTTGTCCATCTCCCTCCGTTCGTTATACTTGGCTCGGAAGATGCGAAGACGCCGAACAAGAGGACGAAGCTACATCGGGGCTTTTGCGGGGAATCGCAGAGAGCGCTCCGTCGTTGTCGAGTGTCGGTCGGCTCTCGCGGTGGAAGATCCATCGACAAAGGAAGTAGCGTTACGACGAGACGGTATCGGGAGGAAGGGACGCCGGCAACAGGTGAGGAGAGCAGAGACGCGGAGGTGGAGGAGCAAAGGAAGAAACGAAGAACGAGAGGAGAGGAGGCGCCGCGGACATACCGGCTCTGGCTCTGGCCAACTGGTCAGCCATCGAGGGTTATGCAGCCGGGAGTCGACCCGGCGACGCGATGGTTCGGCCGAGACTGCGGTAACCGGGGGATTCGATCATTTGCCCAGAACTTCTTTTTCCCAACTGGACCGAACTATTCCCCGCTTCTGTGCTCGCGTCGTCTCGTTGCACGGGCGAGCCGCACAGCCGCGCGCGGGCCCGGCGACGATTGAGGCAACGACTCTCCGAGCTGGTTTGCCTTGCGAAGGCTTTCTTACGTCCTGGATAGACGCGCGCTCGGACGGAGGAGGAATCGACGCCGCGGAGTACGGTGATCCTTGCGTCTCGGGCGCGGTGCAGTAGCCTCGCGCGACCGGCGGGAGGGGGCTTCGATTTAACATTAAACCCCTCTTCGCGCTCCACACTTGCGCAAGGCGGATAACGATACGCAACGCACCCGGTTATGCTGGCAAAACGATCGAACGAACGCGATTAAGAGTCGCGAACGAATAACGAGTTTACGTAATCACGAAGAAAGATTCAATGTCAATCGAGTATTCGGCTCACATTCTTATCTCAATTAAATACACCTGTTCTCTCTTCAAACATGTGAATTCCGGGATTTTTTTTTCCGTACTCGATACTTTCGAGAAACAAGTGAGCTTGGAATAATTTTTTTTCAGCAAATTCCAAGTAGATGGAAAAAAATTTCAAGATGAAAAAATGTCGATGCCGAGCAAATTTTTTTCGTTCGCAATTTAATGTGCATGAATTTTTTCAGATTTTTATACCATCGAGAAGCGTTTGCATTTCACTCTCAATATCCTCGAACTTGTGCGAAATGAACACCTTACGCATGGACTACCTCAAAGTACTTTGCCCAGCTCCGAATTGTAACATTCTATTTTCATCGAAATCCTTCATGTTGACGAAAGGGCGAATTTTGGGAAGTTGTCGATAGTCACGATGCGCCAACGATTTCATTAGCGCTGTACATTGACATTTCGATCGAATGACGCAACCGTTTGAGCGGTGGATGACTAAGATCGATGCAAAGCGTTGGGTGGAGTCATTGGGTCACGGATAATTTCGTACGAAATTCATTAGTCCCTTTTCCATCTGTTTTGTAATAATTTGACTTCTGAAACTCGAAGGACGCATCGTCCGCGATGTATGCGCGAGAGTAAAATTATATGCTCGAACGTCTCATTAGGCCCATGGCCCGGCATTTGTGAAATCTTTATGGAAATTTGTGTTCACTCGTTGCCGCTCGCGTCCGACACTGCGATGCGCGTAGTTCAGGATGGAAGGATATTGTTCTATTTATAGTTAATGAATAGTTTATTTTTGCGAGTTCCGGCGGACATTTCATAGTAAAGCCGAGCCGTCATTACAACGAACTCTTCTTGTTTTCCGTTCCTCCTCGTCCTCGGTCGTTCTTCCTCTTCGCAAAGTGATCGGGTACAGGGCGAGTCTATTTATATCGAGCTCGCTCAAAGGAGTCCGCGGTGTACGAGGCGCTTCTCGCACCGCGCTTCGACCGGCGGTGTATCGTTGGCGAAGCGAATCGAGGCTCTCCGTGTCCAAAGGACGAAAGAAGAAGAGTACATACCGCGAACGCATCATCCTTCGAGAGGAATACGAGAAGCCTGTTGCCGCTCGTTACCGCTCTTGCTCGATGTACCAGTCCTCGATATCTCCGACTCTCCCTGCCTTCCTCTTCGTCTATATCTATATCTGTCTATACATACGAATATATAGATATATCTGCCGTTCGTCGGACGAACGCGTACCAACGGCAAACCCTTCAATTACCAGCCTTGCGTTACAGCTTTTCCGGGAAAAAGTCTCGCGTTGTACGGACCATCGGTAGAAACGCGACTCCTCGGACTCGACGCGCACGCTAAAAAATGCCGGCGAGCGCACCGAGTCTACGAACGTGGACGCCCAACAATTCGGTTCGACAATTTTCTCGTCCGGATCTTTGACGCTTTTTCATTTCTATCGAGAATCGTGAACATGTCCAATTTTTTCTCGATTCTCGACTCTTCGTTCCTTTATTGAAAAATATTCCAACAATATAGTCATATATTTGATATTGCAAATATTGAAAATTATTCTAACGTGCAGTCGATCTATCTTCAAAGCCCTCGTCAATATCGGAAGAATGGTTCCGGAATGGAAGGAATTTACTAACATTATTTCTACTTTTTTGTGTGTGGATTTTCGTTCATCGAGTTACCGAAACTTCATAATGCCGAATATTAATTTCGAAGGGTTGTTGCGTCGACTCGGAATCAACTATAAAAAAAGGCATATTAAATTGCATCATATGAATTTCTCATGGCTATTGCACATCTTCCAAACTATCGCACAATCATAATGCATGTGTCGGCATATTCTTTTGTGTTTTTCAAACTCGGAAAGTTGACTTTTCTATTTTCAAAATATCGGTAATCAAAATTCTTCGGTTATTTCGAGTGGTGTAAAAAGAATTGGGAATGCGGTTCGTCTAAATATTCACCATCTGGGACTTCTATCCCGCCCCCGGATCGCATTATGTTCAGAACAATTTCAAAATTTCACGAATATGTTGTTCAATTGTTTATTTCTTTTCGGAGCGGAAGAAAAAAATTCGTCAATAGGAAAATAACGCGTTTATGGCGCATATTTACCGGCTAGACGTCTCAACGCTACTGTGTTGTCGATTAATACCGAAATGATTTAAGAAATTTGAGAAAAAAATATCTCAAATCCTTTCCGACAGAGCGATATAGCTGGGAAATCGTATTGTCAAATTTCCACCTCCGTCTCGCGATGCATTTCTCAAACTTTTCATAAATAAAGGTGTGCCCGGACCCCAAACTGATAAGCTCCGATATCTCTGCAACCCCGACGGAAAATCGTGGCACAAATGTCGCCAACGTCGATTTGACTCTTCCGCGGCTCTCGAGTATCTCTTTGAATAATCACTGAGATACCGAAAAAAAAAAAAAAAGCGTGTTGTCCGTTCGTCCTCGGCATCACTGCCGTCAACGAGCCGAGAAGTGAGTCTGCCAGATAATTATCTCCGAGCTCCAGCCCCTCTCCCCCGAAACTAAATCTTTCTCTCCGTCGCCCCGTTATTTTTTTCTTCACTATTTTTTTCTCGAACCCCGGGCAGTATATCATCGCGTCCGAAGCACGTTCGGAGAGAACGGAGGATGGGCGAACGAGTTATTGCGGTCTTAGAAGGTGTTGCTCGAAGCTAAAGACGATATTTCGGAGGGGACCATCGGTCTCGGCCGGAACGGGGGCCCTAAAACTCGTTACGAGGACAAGAAGAGCCCGAACCGAAGTCCCGGAGAGGGGAGAACGGCAGCGGAGGAGAAACAGGATAAATTTGAAATAAAAATCCGTAAACGGAGTCCTCGACGCGAAAATCTTACCCAATGTATATAAATATTCATACATATTTATCTACGAATTTTTAATGAAGAAAATTGCACATGTACGAGAGAAATACGTAGCTGGAATATATTTTCTTAATTCATCAATTTTTACCAAAAAATTGAGATGCTCTTTTGCTATTTTTTATCCGACTCTATCGGGTTGAAAAAACGCTTTTAAAAATTCGTAAAAAATCTTGTATTTCATATTTATGTCCGTTAAACGATGTTTGTTTAAAAATCCCGAGTCGAAAGTTCTCGCGAAATCGGAGAGAAAAGGAAAGAAAACCCTGTGGGTGGTTTTCGGTGCTCTCTCGAGTTTGGACAGAAATCGTCATTGGATTCGCGCTCGGCGAGGAAAAATACATACAAAAGAGTCCTCACGAAGCTCGCTCACAGCCCTGAATATATGTAAACATCGATTGTTCGGAAACAGAACGACCCAACTCGCTTCGTTTTACCCATCGAAAGATTCGAGATACGCCCTTTTGTATACGACCGATCTGTAGGGATACTCCTCCCCGCGACATTGCTCCTTTGGTCCTTCGAAAAGAGAGAGCATGAAAATTTGTCTCTGCCTGCACCATCGGCATAGTAACAGAGGACTCGGATGCGCCGGGCTTCTTCGACCTCCGAGCCGGAGCGAGACTCCGCGATGCCCAAAGCTCCGACAAAATAATGTTCGGGCCATCTTTCTCGGCAAGGTCTCACTTTTTCTTTTATTCATCATTTTTGCCCTTCCCAATCCCACCGCTGTTGGGACTTGTTTGGGACAAGGGCCAACCGGGTTCTTTATTCGTTCAGCGAACCTTCGCGGGACTATCCGGCTTTCGATGCGCTTACTCGAAGGACCTTCATCCATGGAAGGTTTTTTCCGACATTCATTATTTTCTCCGTGTGCGCCTTATAGGGACGAGCTTCTTCTTCTTCGTCAAACGAAATCGAGAATTCTCGTTTCTTTGAGAAAAAAAGGACCGTGAAATCCGATCGTGTTGCTCGGTCGACGCTGGTCCGTCTACGGATCGGGTGAATCGTCCCGATGGATCGTGGACAGTTACCGATGGCAATCACGCTTTCCACGAGCTATTCGAACCTCTGGTTCTTACGGCTGGCTGTCGATTCGTTCGGAAGGTGAAGATCCGAAGGAATCGCGAAAATGAGAGGGGTTAAGAGAAGGGAATAAAATCCGCAGGATAATGACTTTATGGATATTGTCGTGGCGCAATGAGCTTCAGAAAAATGCCATGTCTTACACCGATGAATTCCCTATTGTGTTTTTTATTTTTTCTCGCGACTCAAATTTTTATTTATTATTACCATTCAACCTCGGAGATCCGATCGATGGCTCCGTAACTCGGCTATTATTCGCGAGACACAGTCGGAGTCGATACGGGTGGGAAAAAAACGACTCGATCCGGAATCGTTAATTAGCCAAGCTGCATCTAATCGTTCGAATCCGCGCTGCTTCCCGCCGCGAATCGATCGATAACGGTACTTATCCACGGAGTTCCCCGGCTCTGCGACAAGTTGGTCGCACGCCCCTTGAATTAGACGCCGAAGCGAGCGGTACAACGAGGCAAAAGATGGAGCAAAAAAATAAAAAAAAATAAAAGAATGAAAAAAAAAAAAATACAAAAAGAAGCAAAACATGGTCCAAAAAGAGCATCGTCGAGGCGACAGGTAGCGGGCGAGTGGTAACGGTAGTGGCGTACGAGTTGGCGCCAGTCGAGTTAGCGGTAGCCAACGGCTAAGCCGAGCCAGCGCGTGTCTAACCGTAACCATAAGACACTCCGCATCGTCTCGGTCATCAATTAGTTCGGTACGCTCAATCGACGCCTGAAACCCCATTCTTGGCCCGGCTCGACCTTCGTTTGCATACACGACACTGCCGTCGCGAGTCGACTCGGACACCATCATTTCTGCCGCGGGCGTTTCGTGGACGGTACGGAAAAACGTGATTTTACAGAAATCCCGATCTCACGAAGCTCGACGAATGCCAAGGGCATTCGTTATGACCCCCGCCTCTCTTCCTCGTCTCGTAATTTCAATTTGTAATTATCCGCTTTTCACACGCAAGGCGTGAGTTCAATTGCGCAATTTTAATGTTTTTTTTTTTTTCGTCTCTTTTTAACGCAATCGCGTTTAAAACTACGCAGTCCGCGCAAATGTCAGCGTTGAAGAAATTGTAGGATCGACTGATATTTGTAATGCCGTAATTACTATGATTAAGTGTCAATTTCATGTTCTTTCAAAAGGTTTCGTTTGTTGAAATATTCGTTTTTTTTTTTTTTTTTTCGACAGTGCCGCAATTTTTGCAATTCGACGTATCTTCCCTCGGGGAAGTTCGAAAGTTTGGTCTTGAGAATGTAATAGTTTGAACTTCGCTTTGAACCTACGAGACTCTCCATTCGGCCCTAACGCCGACTCGGCTTGGCTCGGGCGCGTATCTTTGGAAAGCCCTTGCTATCGGTTCCAGCAACGTTATCGCGGATACACAGAGAGGCCCGTTGGAATGGGAAGAATAAAACATTTTTCGAATGACTTTACAATTGTTGCCTGGCGTAATGTTCGTGGGTAATTCGTGAATAAAAACGATAAGACGAACCGCGGGTAATATCAGCAACGACGAACGCAAGGCACACAACTCGGATGATAGATAATGATCGGACGGTGTCGGCGGCAACGACGACGACGGTGGCGTCGGTAGCCTTGCACCCAACGTCCCCGCGTCCCGCATCCTCCGGGAGCCATTATTCAATTGAATTCAATGCTAAGCCAACCATTAGGAGGAAATTGCCTTCGAGAACTTTCTTTCTTTGGGGCGTCCGCATCCCGCGAGCATCTCTCACTCGCCGCCCCGTCGCTATGAATACTCGAACCGCCGGTGACACGAAACCCTCTCTCAACGTCCACCCGGGACTTCTGTCTCTTGCCGTGCCCCGAAAGAAAAAAAAATTAACTCGGAATAAACAAAAAAATACGAGATTCGGATATCCAAGCGACGACGGCGATCGGTACTTTTAACGTTTGCGCTAACCATTTACAATTGAAAACGTTTATTTGAAAAAAGTGTAGTCTACCGTACCCATCATGTTTTAAGAGAAAACAGAATTATGGAGAAAAAAAAAGTTCAAAGATGAGAATAAATTTTGGACCTCATTCATCCGGCAAATAAAAGGACTGAAAATAGTACGAGTATGCTATAAAAATACAAGATTGCGCGAAAACAAATGACGTCAAATGACGTTTCAAACATTATTTTATAATCATTCGACTTGGCAAAATACATCGTGACTTTGAATTAGCAACGGCTCGCTCATCGCCGAATAATGGATATGTATTTTTGAGAAAAAATTTTGGACATCTGTTTAAAGAAAAAAACATATTTTATACATCGATTATCTGTATTATGGTGCCTATCAAGCGAACCGTTCATTTTTAATTTACGAACGCGTTTTATGACCGACTTAATCTCGCGGTCGTTCGGCGATGATGTCGCTGCGTAAAGCCATGACATGCCACCTGTTTGTTCGACCGTTCGATAACACCGCGCGGAGTGTCGCTGAAACTATGACGCATACGATGTGTACATTCGACGATATACGAACGCCTCGTCGCGTCGAGTTTCGTAAACTCCTCGCGCGCGGCCGAAAACAGATTATAATTGTTCTCGTCGTATAGATCGCGAGAATGGACGATTGTCCAAATTTTAGCGGAAACATGCTAAAAAGTTTTCATGCAACGCGTAAAACGTTACGTTTTTCTATACATTGGTCATGATTACCCCGGACGAAATTTTCCTTTGAAAAAAAAAAAAGGAATGCTCACAACTGAATAAAACAAAATCGTACATTGAACTCTCGAAATCGAAAATGAGAACGAGCCTTTGGGTCTCAAACTTGAAGTATGAAATAAGTTCCATGTATTTTAAGTATCGGCCAGCTCTAGTCCGGGGAGATTTTGTCGGAGATTTAGGCCGGACACCAATGTCTTTAACATTCTCTTCAATCGTTAGCTTTGGCTGGTAATGTAACCGTCAACAGCCCTTAACGGGGCGGGTTTAAATTTCCGAATGTTCAAAGTTCGAAGAGGCAAAACTCGTTGTTAGCGAGCATATACAAGGGCGAGTTCGTTTTCGGGTTTTTGACCCTTCGGATTTATACTATTCGAATTTCTGATCTTTCGTATTTTCGCCATTCCGAGTTTGAACCTTTCGGATTTTTTCTCGTCGTAGTTCTAAGTTTCCGGGTTTTTACTTTTCGAAAATTTAAGTTTTCGATTTTTTTGACCTCTCTTACTTTCGGTTTGTCGATCGAAAGGTCTCTCGTATTTTTAACTATTAGAGTATTTTTAACTATAGAGTATTAAATTTCCGAACAATTCGATTTTTACCAATAAGCTTGCACGCTGCTGCAACCTGTTCGGAGCTCAAAGCTTTCTGATAATTGAAATTCGATTTTCGTTGCCGTAGTTACTTTTATTGTCGGTAACTTTTCGAGCGGCCTTTCAGCCCTTCCGGAATTTATTCTTTCGCCTTTTTTCAATTCGGGACATTGGCTTTTCCACTTTCAAAATATCGGTAATCAGAATCTTCTGGTTATTTCAAAGAGTGTAAAAAATATTCGAGAACGAGGTCCGTCTGGATATTCGGCATTCGGGACTATTATTCCGCCCCCCTCAACTTATTTACGGGGTTATCGTAACGTCGATATATTTCTTTCGAATAGCTTTGCTCGGTACACACATACCGATCCTCATTTTTTTCTAACGATCCCCTTTTCGATCAACGAACGAGAACTCGATTCGCGCATTGTGCATTCCCGGTGCGCAATGTTTTCAGTGACTTCACCGAAAGACGACGCGGACCGGCTACCGTGCTATCGGAGAATCGAACGTCACGCGAGAGCGACGCGTTTACTCGCGATAAATCGAAATTGAATTAGAGTCGTATCACGTACCGAACGACCACCGCGGTGGATCGTCGGCGCATCTCGATACTTTTTACCTACCGCTACTAGTCGCGGTCCGCACTTTTTCTTCCACTTTATTTCGTACTCCTTTTATCGGCAGCCGTTTTAGTTTTTTTCTTATTTTTCTCGTCTCCGCGGTGTCGCTCGGTTTATCGTTTTGAGGCAGAGTCCTTTCGGTACAGTCCGGTCAAATGTGAGATTCGCAGAAAATTTCGCGAGGACTAAATTTTTGCCAGATCAAACAACTTTTTCCATTATAATCGGCCATATTGAAATCGCCACTTCATCTTTGTGAATTTTAAGGGCGAATTTGAAGTGTCGAAACCGCGTAAAATCACCTCTCGGTTTAGTGACAAAAATTAACCGCAAAAACCACTATGCGCAAAAAATATCCGTATATAAGTACAAAAACAACCGGCCACGGTTGACGCCCGACAAACGACCATCGCGAATCGACCGCAAGTCCGACGTCCAAAAGGATTCAAACTGTCGTGACGGTGCTTTCGCCGTAGTTTTGTCGGTTAATTTTTGTCACTCGACCACCGTGGTTTTCATGGTAACTGGATTCGATACAACGCCGAGTACAAAATTTCATTCGAATTAAATACATATTTGCATTTGGTCGACCATGCAAGCGCTGTTCGGATTTAATGAATTTTGAGCTCGGATTCGTTGTCGGCATGTTGAAACACGAGTATGAAATTTCTAGCGAATAACCGGCGGAGAGAAATGTACGCTTCAAAGAGTCGAGCGTTCGCGCCATCTTTGTCGCTCTACCTAGCCGAGTGGCACGCAAACGTGTTGCACGTGGGATTTTACTATACTGTTATTGACATTGAAGCCGACACGGTGGAAGGAAGAAGCAGACTCATTGTCGATTCGAAACGCAGAATAAACATTTCATGTCGCGCACTGAGGTTATAGAATATAAAAATAAAACATGTACGACGCCGCGGTAAAATAGGAAGGCGGAAGGCGAGAGACAGAGTTCCCACTAAACGAGACGGATGTTTTCCACAATCGAGTCTAAGCTGTTTGTCCGTCGTAATTTGGATGATTATACGCTCTACCAACGAATGCTCGGTAAATCGTTTGCATTTTTATTTCTATTTCGAGAACCATTCGCTCCAAGCTGGAATACGATAATTTGCCACGAACGCTTCGATCGTAATGTCATCGGTTTTGTGGGATGGTCTCATAAAAACGGATCATTATATTAGATGTACTTGCAGCCGTCCGACGAAACCAACCTTATCATATTCAATATCGTTAACGTGAGGGATGTTAATCCCCCCCTGCCAGCATCCTTTTACGGGGGACTTGTAATATTTTTGGCCTCCCTCGATTTCCAGAATCCCAATTACCCGGAATTCTCGCGAATTCTGGGGGAGTTTCTAGAAATTCTGGGGACTTCTACAAATTTTGGGAATTTCTATGATTTCTGGGAGTTTCTAGGAATTCTGGGAATCTCTATGATTTCTGGGAGTTTCTAGGAATCCTGGGAATTTCTATGATTTCTGGGAGTTTCTAGGAATTTTGGGAATTCTGGGAATTTCTAGGATTTTTGTAATTTCCGGGAATTCTGGGAATTTCCAGGAATTCCAAGTCCCTCGATTGTTGTATACGGCAGCGATGGCGATAAATTTGTATAATATAGAGAGACACTTGAGTATTTCGGGTTATCATCTCATCGAGAGGCGTCCTCGAAGTTGGGTGGCGTTGGACCCTGCGAAACGACTACCTCGATGGACAACGAATCGTCAACGATAAAATCGTAGAGAGCACGATCGTCGATTCGTAGTCACGGTACATCGCGGTTCGTGCATCAAAAAGCGGTATGTACGATGACGCGGTCCCTCGAGAGTCCTGCCGTACGTGCCGCAACGAACGTATGTACATTCGCGCGACATATCCGAAAGTAGGAAGTCTCGGATGAGTAGCGTCGAATTCAACGGCCTTGGACAGGGTCGTCGCGAATCGACGCGGATGAGTCAATCTCGTCTTCCGTGAGCGGAAAACTCGAGAGTCGCGAACCGCGCTCGGATACGACTGTCGCGCGAACGATTATGATAAATGAACGAGCAAGAATGCCACGCTCCAATCGATATCGACTCGTTCGAGCGACGTTTTTTTTCTTCCTTCTTTTATTTCATTAGCAGGACGCAAATGGTACGAGTTTTATGCAACGTTATTGCATAATCATCGCGACCGCCGCGGCTGCGCTCGGTTCGGATAATCCAATCGGCGAGCAAGCGCCAATTCATTGATGGAGCTCGCGAGAGTTTCGAGCTCCGATGAAAATCGAATCGCTCGGTCGATCGCGAAAGACGAGTCGCCGGGGGAGGGAAGGAGGAGAGTAGCCGTCGCGGCCGCGGTCTCGCGGACACCGAGTGGCGATGTTCTCTCTCGAGGTCGCACGTACGTCCCTATAATACTCGTAATACATGTAATACGCATTACCAACGCGGGTATACGCCCGGCGAACTCGCGGGGGTATCGAGAGACGCGCTCTCGTGCCGCGCATTCGTGCGAGGAATCGACATCGAGCATCTGTGCTTTTCTTCACGATTTTCTTCGGCGCGATCGAAGCAGACCGAAAGTTTGAAGTTACGTTCAAGCGCAAGCTCAATGTTGTTTCGACTCGAGTAAAGTTTGAATTGACGGTTTGTAGTTCGAACTTTGCAGGTTCGAGGCTGAAAGATTCCTCGAAATCCTCGCAAATGTGTCCAAGACCGACGACTACGGGAAAGTAATGCGAAACGAATGATAAAACAAATGATTCGTTTTCCATTCTCCGTCGGCTCACCCATTGCTCGATGCGTCCGTCCGCGAATCTCTCCGGGTTTTGTGCGCCAATCGGCGTTATAGAAAATAAATCCTCCCAAGTGTTTTTGCACGAGGACGATGATGGGAACGGGGAGAGCATAGGCAGAGAGAGAGTAGCGAAGAGTCATATTAGGCAAAGAGTAGGGTCGTTATGTTAGCTCGATTCTCGTACCCATAATCCATGGCTATTTCGAGCGAGTCAGGAGCAAGCAGCGGCAGAAGCAACCACGGCGAGATCACCGACGGAGCGAGTCGGCGATGGCGAGCGAAGCGCGAGGAGAGAGGAGAGAAGAAGCACCGCTCGGCTCCGCTCGCTTTGGCTCACTCTCGTCGATGTTTTATTGTGGTTGCTTCTTGCTCGTCGGCGAAGAGAGACGGCGGATGGTCAGGGAAAAGGGAGGCAAAAGTGAAGCCAAGTAGGATATAAGGTACGAAGAGGAACGAGGGAGAAAGAGTTTTCGAAGCGTGTGCAGGGCAAGAGCGTGCGAAGCAAGGGACGAGGGCCAGGAACGGGTTGCCGTTCAGGTTTTGCTCCAAGGGATCGTTAAGATAATCGCTCCTATCCTCATCCTAACTTAGCCTTAGGTTGCGAGCCGAGCCAACGGCGACCGGCGGACCGGCGCGCGGCACTACCGCGAACCGATCTCTCAACCCTTCTTCACTGAATTCAACGAGCAATATCTACCGACTGTATTCCACGATTTATCGGTCAACTACGAACATAATGAGGAAAACTCGGGGTTGCACTTTTTTCTTTCACTCAGACACGATCGGTTTGATCGGAAAATAACTCGATAAACTCGTCGTCCGTTCGAGTCCGTTTTGTTGGATTCCTTTTTTTCCATTATTATTATTATTATTTATCGTTCGATTATACGATTCGATAAATCAAAAAAACGAACCTTCGAATTTAGAACTTTTCACGCGCAAATGGATTTACGGAAGCTTGGGCGAAAATGAATTTACGTGAAATTTAAGGACAACAACCTCTGTAATGCAATGTATCGAATTAATCGAGACGGAATCACTCGAGTTCCGTCCGACAGTGTAGCGAAAATCAACGAATGTCAAAGTATTAAAAAAAAAAAGACAAAAAAAAAAGGATGAAATCTGTCGTGCGGAGAGTCGGCAATTACAGTTGGTTTGAGTAGCAGTATATCGCGGCGACAGGATGGCGAGCTAGAACCTTGGGCTCCTTGTGGAATATCATGATAATGATTATGTCCACAGCTCCGCGCGCGCGATTCACGCTACAATCTCGCACAATGGTATTATAATGTGCGAGACACGAATTACATTGCGAAGAAATAATTTTTTTTTCTTTTTTCTCTTTTATGACAAATCCATTTTCCACGATGTATCCGAGAACGGTTACAATTTTAATCTCTAAATTTGGCGTTGTGATATTGAAAAAGAAATAACCGAAGTTTCATCGTGACGGAACGAACCGACGCCGAAAATGGGGCAGCGAGGCTCGCGATATTGTCCAAGATTCGCGAATGATAAACAAAAAACGTGTGCAAGTTAAGAATTCGCGCTCGATTCGCACACGCGCAAAGTTCGCTCGAACGCGGTCTCGCGCTTCGGTCGAGAAGTCGAATTCGCGCGCGATTTCCCGCCGAATTTCAGAGCCAAGCTCAACCTTCGCTCCGAGCTTCGCATCAAAATACATTTTTCTTCATTGCAAAGAATCGAAACTGGTTATCGAAATTGCGTCACGAGATTCAGAATTAGAATCTATCGGGCTTCAGCGAGATTAATAATCAATTTATATTCATTTTAACAACAATACGAAGATCTTCCAGAATTCCGCGCGTTTGATTATAAACTATATTTAACTCTTTGGCATGATAATATACGCTTGTCTCATCGCAATTTTTTACATTGCCTATAGCGGTCGTTCGATTGAAAAAGTCGTTTTCTGCATAAACTCCGGTTAAACGGGTAACAAAGACGTCTTTTATCGATCATAAGACCACACGATCGTCCACAAATCACACCGAGGTGTGATAAGATAATTTTTTTCACCTTCAACCGATCGATGCAATTATTATTTCAGAATGAGGTCATATTCGTTACCTTGCATTTCTTGTTTTTCCGTCTTTTGTTTTTGCACGCGCGTTCGAAATCGAGTTCGAATCGGACATTGAAGCAAGTCAAATTGTCGCATTCGCCCAATTTTCACCGTTCAACTTAATAAGGTTTTTTGGTCATCGACGTTTTTTCTTTCTGCACAGAAGACAGACCGTCCGATTCGATCTGTCGCGTTACCCGACGGCGAACTGCCATTACCTTAAGGTAGTATTTGCGGTACAGTCCGGCCAAACGTAATATTCAAGGAGAAATTTGAACGCTTCTCATTGGGGCAAAATCCGGAAAAAATCGAGCATTTAGAAAATGCTGGAAATATGATATAAGAAATATAAAGAAATATTTTTGAAAAAAATCTTTTTTTTAAACGAAAGTAGGTGGTCAATTTTTTTGAATTGTTATGCATGTTTTACATTTTTTTCTGAATCCCGGTTTTTTTTTAATTATCAAAAGTATGTGGATTGTCGCCGATTTTGGTAATGCGTTAGTTATAAAACTACCGATTCGACCCGAGAAATGTCCGGACGATTGATCAAATAGATTCACAAATACAGCCTTGGAAAGGAGTCATAATTACGGTTAGAAATTCGTAATTTAAAAAGAACATCTGAAAAAATTGGTACCTATTGAAAAATATTATAAACAAATAAAAAATAAATTTGTTAATAACATTGTGGGAGTATTATCGTGCAGAATCGATAACGACCTCTGAGACGTAACAGCTCACCTTCCGAATGTTCGATTTTTAGAGATTTTCTTCCGATCGAAAAACGTTCGAGAATCTCTTTGAATCTCACGTTTGGGTGGACTGTACGACAAGGACTGCCTTAGCCGATGAACTTTTCATCGTGGCATTAAATAGACGATAAATAATTCTCTCACCGAGTTGAACGATTGTACTGCAACTTGCCACATGTATGGAAGGCCTTTGCGTACACACAACTCCTGGATTGTACCGAACTATCTTCATTTATCTCCGTGGACGGAGCGAGAGTTTGTTATGCGAAGTTCTCGAGTCACGTTTTTTTCATCCAATCCACCCTGATAATTGTATCAATTTCGTAGGCGCGTAGGTGTCCGCGAACCTCGTTCAACGGCAACAGCGGACTGTGTGAAATTTCATTACAAAATTCCTTTTTTTTTTTTTTTTTTATTTTCGCGACAATTCAAGCGAGATTAGAGCCTATCGAGAAGACGATCTCATTGAGCAGTCTCGAAGCTTGTGTTATACGGTTCTCGCGTGTCGAGGTCGTCGTGTCATATACTCGAGGATGTATCACTCTCGCGGTTAAGTATAATGAGCTGGAATGAATAATTTTCGCATACGAATACAAATATTATCCATCTATTTGGTATTTAGATGCTTCGCCGTATTTGCGCAGTATGTATACATATATATTTTTTATTGCTATCGTTTGGTCGTTATTCTTAGAAAACAGTTTTCTGCAAAAAAAAAAAATTCGGAACACCCTTCGGCAAGTGGATCGCTTTTTCGGTCTCGACTTCCGAAATCAATTTTACGCTCGAGTTCAACAATTGGAACTTAATTTTATTCTTCGGTTCGACCTTGATTTTTTGGCCAAACTCGAATACGGTTTTTTACCCAACTCCTCGAAGCATACACAACGATCGCTCGCTGAACAATCTACGAAAAAAAAAAAAAACACTTTGGAATCTGTCGTCAAGGGAGTCGCGAAGGAAACTTCGACCGGCCGATAAGAAATGGGCCCTCTTGCCCGTGGAATTTCCTTTTCCGACTGCCCTCGAGCCCCATATCGCACTTTGGCCGTATCTCCAAGTTCGTGCCGGAAATTGTTCACAGGGAGGAGATATCTCCTCGTCGGTCTCTCGCCTCGTCTCGACGTTTACCCGACTATTATTATTTCATACTATCGCCCAGGCTCAGCCGGTTCGGGCGTCGCAATAGTTCGACCCTCCCCGAGTGTGCGTTCCACTTGTCTGTGTATGTATTTTCCATCATTTCCGTGGCTTGGCTCGCAGAAGCTTCGCGAAGAAGATTCCTCGAAGGATAAAGAGAGCAACTACGAAGTGACCACGGAACCACGGCGATTCTCAACCGTTACGTACCGTTACCGTGCTCATAACTAGAATATAAATGCCCTCTTCGTCATCTCGCTCCGAGCGCCACATAAATCGACACTGATCCGTCCGAACGTGAACCACCTTTTTTTTTGTTTTGCGCCAATGTGAATGCAAAAAATGTGAACATTTTTGTGAATTAAAGCATGGTTCGATTCAATGATTGAGGGAATTGTTTAGGATACCAAGCTAATTGATTTTATTTATGTTAATTATATTAATCATTAATTTTGTATCATTTCAATTCGAAATCATATTTTAATCATTTTTAATAATGATTAATTATTGATTTTGACCAAAGTTTCGTAGTCATAGCGATAAAAAAGGGGAGAGCGGGACAGTGGGGCAAAAGGGGACCGAAAATTGAAAAGCATCGGTGGGGCAAAATGGGACGTTTCGAAAACGTTGAAAATTGTATCGTTTCAACGAAGGTCAAGGCAAGTATTTATAAAATAGCAGTTTTGAAACTATCGAGAGTGTTTGAAGAAATATCGAATGTGAGGTCAGAAGTCTACAGCGGGGTGAAATGGGACATTTCGAAATTATTTTAAATATGTAGTTTCCAGCATTCGGTACCTCATTCTGTTTTTAATTTTCCACTTTTTCGAAGTTATAATATAATGAAGGGGCAAAAAGGGACACCGACCGAAAAACTAATCTGTGCAAGGTAGAATCGCCTGTTTCTTCGTTTATATTATTCAGCCACCGCACTTCTCATTCAGTTTCGAACGAAACCAATATGCCAGAGAAATTGGAAATTGATCCATTTTGCACCCGGCGATATTTTTTCCCGAAACTCCATGACTGACCTTATAATAATTTTTTTTTAGTGATTCGCAGTAATTCAAAGTCATAGATATAGTTGCAGCGGCGTTTCTCGCTTAATTGTCCCATTTTGCCCCGGTCTTCCCTGAATCAAATAATCGTTACATATTAGGAAAGAGCGGGCCAGAATGGCGGACCATGGGAAAATGATATCGGGGCACAATGGGACCAGGGCATAGTGAGATAGGGGCAAAAGGGAACGGCACAAAAATCGACTTCATTGGGACTTTTTTTTGTTCCACTTTGCCCTAATTCTATCATACAGGGCACTCAATTTTACCGTGTCATACTTTTCTGCCCCGGTATGCCGTTCTGCCCCGCTCTCCCCTATTTACTCGAAGCCAAAAATGATAAACGCATTTAAACGGAGCTCGGTAGACTGCGACGAGAGAAAACGAGGATGCAATATGCCAATGTAATAGGCACAATCTTTCTTTTTCAAGTTTCCGATGCGACTTTTTCTGCCCGTCGTCGAAGCGACGCGGATTCGAGGATAGTTCGATGGTTTCGATATATTCTTTCACACTCGTCGAGGAAGCCAAGGTCGTCGCCGATTGCTCCCTAATTGCGTTACATTGCACTGTCTCGTTGCTCGATGAGATGGTAAAACGGACAGCGGCCGGCGGGATAATCTTGTCGCGAGCCAATGACTCACGAAGACGAACGATTCGATACTCGACGCACCGTCGGCGATGTCGCAGAGGTTGTTTCAATACGAGTTTTCCTCGCATAACGCAACGATCGAGCAACGATCGACGATATTCATCATCGTTATGAATTCCCTCACCGGCTCGATTAATTATTGCAGGCAATAATTCCGATTGTTGCATCGCGCGATTGGATTGTTTCTTTATTCTTCGGTAATTGAAAAATTTCCCGATACATTAATATCGCGTGTTTATTGGCAATAATAACTATCTTCTACTTCGGAAAAAGCTTCGATGAAGATGGAAAGATAATTGATCGTTGGAAGTTTCTAACGAAATATGGTTTAAAGGAAAAAACCTAACTTTGCTTAATTAGTTAGCATTTTTTTAGACTTTCTTGTAAATGCCATTTGTTCAAATAGCGTTTCAAATTTTTTCTCGTCCATCGCCCTGATACTTCTTGGGTGGTTTTATGACACATCCAAATTTCGTGGCAATCCATGGATTGTCGAAATAAATTTGCAAAAATCAACGAACTATTTTCATCGGAAAATGCCGTGAGATTGCCGGTTAATGCGCTGAACGTTTCATTTTTTCGCGAATTTGTTGATAAAATTCCGATATAATTATCGTGCAAAATCGATCTTTTAAGACAAACTTCCTTCCGCTCGTACCTACAGCAAGTATCTACGAATGACATTTGAACGAAACAATAAAAAATTTCCCAAACCCAAGAACAATGTCGTTCACCGTTGCGACCCATTACGAATGTCGGATTGCATTGAGGCCAGACTAAATTGTCTGACACCGTATGAAAAATTCCACGGAATGTTTTTCCATAGTTTTCTCGTCGGAAAGGTTCACCGAGAAGTGTCTTCCGTACCTCCGCGAGATCGAAAGAGCGTCCTCCGTACCTACTACCTGCGAGTCGAACCCTTCCGAAAGGGGGGGGGGTAAAAAATGAAATAAATAAATAAACGCGCCTCGACTCTAAGGATCTCGGGCGTGCATTACGGGCTTGTATGCGTTTCTACGCGCTGCGACGAAACCTCAACGAGACGAAACGGAACGATAAGAAGAGATAGAAACGGAAGAGAGGGGAAGGGGGGAGGGGGGCTTGCACCAGCCGTAGGATCGGGCCGAGAGATGCGGCGCGCTTCGGCGTCGATGCCGAAGAGTGCGAAGAGTAACCAAACCGTAAACCCCCGCGCCTTCTCTCGGTGGACTCTCGCGCGATCTTGGATGCCTCGCGCTTGGACAATCCTGCAGGATTCGTAAGTAGGAGGAGGAGGAAGAAGAAGAGGAGAGAAAAAGAGAGAAGCCACGAAGAAGATGAGGCGCGATCGGGGGGTTAAAGCACCGGGGGCCCCCCTTGTTCCACAAGTTGGCTTGGGTTCGTCGTGTACCGAAGAGCGGGGCCTATATAAACGGCCCAACGACGTGTCCGTCTCGACACACACGAGCCAACCTTCATCACGAGCGGTTCTTCGCAACGCGAGCAATACGCAAACTTTTGATACATAGACTCAGTTCGGTTCGATATATCAATATTCGAGGCACGAAAAAGAAGAGGTAGTTCGAAAGAAAACAAACAAAAAACACCGAGTACATTTTGAAAAGTCAACGAAACAATCGGCCTTTGAGTTTCCGTGGAAGAAGTTCATCGACATCCCCCCCTCTTCCCTCTGCGACTCGGGAAGCTTAAAACTCCTCGTCGAGACTCTCAACGTTTTTCCTCGTCGTTCCGGCGAATTTTTTCGAACGAGTAAGTACGAAAATTATACAAAAAAACGAGAAAAAAAAAATCTTCGAATCGATTTTATTGGTGTGAATTTTCGGTCTTTTCTCAAACATGGAATTTTCTTATTTTCTTTTTTTTCTTCAGTCTTTCGCAATGGTGCAACTAAATTTTTGTTTTTTTCGCGATTATTGTCGGGGTGGCGAAATAATCGAAGCGACAATTTTGTCCATATCGTCGAGGTGAACACGCGCGCTTACTTTTTTTTCATCCCTTCTCCGCGTCTCCCCGAGATGTGGGTTAGAAAGAAGAAAGAAAGAAAAAGAAAAAAAGATTTAACAGCGAGTCTCGGTTGCACTCGGGATTCTACGATTAAGACAGCGGCGCGCGAGCGAACCAAAGGATTTCCCAACTGCAACGTGAATTTTCGCAATATCTCCGTCGGTGGCAACGGGCATAAAAGCCAACCGTTCTCTCTATCCGTTGTGGGGGGCATATCGTTGAAAAACCGCATAATGGACGGTGGTAGGTCGAGGCTCTCATTCCTCACCTCCCCCCGCTCCCCCCAACACCCCCCAACGAGTTCCGCATGACCGCGGTTGCGGGATAATAACTGCCTATGGTTAATTGTTCGAATTTAATTGTTTATTAATCATTGACCTCAACGGTACAAAAAAATCTCTCGACAATTCGAAGCTATTGTTTTTTATTCTACGAAATTCATCTCGTAATTTTTTTTTTTTTCGTATTCCAAATGTATTTTTTTTTATCCAACGAAATGACGAAAGTATCGAAAGATCGGTGAGGTCGAGACATTTTTTTAAATCGATAATCGCAAATACATTTGTCAATATAAATTTCTTTGAAAACCTGCCGTGCGAAGATCCAAAAGGTGAAAAAAAAAAGATACTCGAAAATTCGAAGCCACTATTGGATTTTTTCGTACGAAATGTATCTCGCGTTTTTCTTTTTTTTACGACGATCTCAATATATACTCGAAAATCCAAGTGCGAAACGATAGAAATATTGGAAAGTCCGTCGACATGCAGAGAATGATCGTGATCTTGAAAATTATCAAAATATAGAAACTGATCGAGCTCTAAACAATTATCGAGTTCCAGAGAATTTTACAACCGATAATCATAAATACAATTTTTCATAGAAATTTATTTGAGAAAATGCGGTGCAAAGTTCCATAGACAAGAAGAAGGATTTCACGCCAATAGGTTTTACTTGGGTTCGATGAAATATCGTATCTTTGATCGATACGATCGAAGTTCAAAAGATTTCCTTTTAAACTCATCAATCGCGAGAATTGGCGCGAGGTAAAAGGGGAAGAGATATTTATGCGAAATTTCGTGTGCAAAAAAAACGGGTTGTCAATTTCTTCACCGCAAGTATTCGTGATATTTATCGCCGAAATTATGCGTATCGTTCGATGATAAATGACTTTTTCTTCCGTGAAAGTCCTGCGACCCGGTCCAAAATTGTGACCGTCCCGTCTCGGGACCTACACAAAAAACAATGGAGGACATGACATTTTTTAAAATTTCATTGTTACAGACCAGGCTTCGACAATTCCGCGTCGAAAAGTGCATTTTATTTTTTTCTTCATTTCAAGCGGTTCCATTTCTTTTTCAATACGATCTTAAATTATTTTTTCTCACTTATAAAGGAAATAAAATATGCTTATTTGCCTTCGATCGTTAAACCCTAACAGTTGCTCATTTGAAAAAAAAACAAAACAAAAAAACCAAATTCACGCGTGTGAAATTAGATTTTGGATGAGGAATTGTCACGGGAAGAGGTGAAAAGATGTTTTGATAGAAGATCAGAGTCTATGGAATGGGCGTTCTGCAACACTCAGTCTACTACTACCTCCTTTGTAGCCTCGTGCCCTTATTACTTGTCTCATTCGAGTTGATGAGGTAATGGAGCTGCTCCATCATCTTTCACAGGCATTTCCTTCCCTCGCTCTCTGTAACTCACGTACCCCCCTCAATCCACCGTCCCGTGCCGCCGCGTCGCCCAGCGCGGGCGCAATACACACAATTGGTACACAAATCTTTCTTCCGTTTGGTCGTCGAACGACGAATAGAACCGATTAGTCTCAGCGCCGAACCCCCACCCGTCGTTTCGACCGCACGGAAATTTCCATCGATGGAAAGTTTTCGAAGATTCGAACGAGGCCCTTTGTAGGCGACAAAGAATGAAAAAAGAAAAAAGGATCCGTTTACTTTTCGGCTCGGAAAAATGTCGAAGAAATTCTTGTCCGCGATTAGCGGTTCGAATGCGGAGAGTACTCAATCGTCGATGAATCACGAGGAAAAAAATTCAACGCAAAGTAAAATGTCATTAAAAATACCAATTTTTCGAGAGTTTGAACATTTGTTTCCTAACTAGAAGTACTGTCGTCCCATCGAAACTTCAAGGAGATTCATAAACGAACTCATTCCATTCGATTCTCAATAATACTTCATATATCGGTAACAAAGAGTTTTCCGTTTTTTCTTCGAGTCCGGTAGTACGAAACAAATATCTGCAGCAGTTTTTCACCCGTCCATCGACACTGTCTACGGAAATACCCCGAAAGTTTCGCGATAGGAAAATATCAAAGATCTACGATAGCATAGGCGAGGCAATTGGTTATCATCGGCGCATCATTTCGACTTCCCTTTCACATGACCTTAAAGCGTTTGTAAATAGCGTGGAAATCTTTTACAATGTCTGGCGCGGCTCACGGCGGGTACTTGAACGAAACCGAGAGTGAGAGGTATCCCGTTAACTCGTTTGTAGTCAGCCGCATTGCTGAGCATTCGCCTTTCCATTTTCTCGCTACAGATTCGCGAGCCAACATTTCACACTGTCGCAATGTGAAAACGCGCGATTCGCTAAATCGCCGGCGTATATTCGAACGAACGGATAAAAGAAAAACCCGTCAAAGCGAAAAACGAGCTTGAAGTAAAGAATTCGATGTTCGCACGAAATTTGGAAGTTGAGTATCGACGGATCGCCAACACAAAAGGATGGGAGGAATCTCGGATATGTAAAACAGACAGGGCAGCAACGTAGACGGGGACACCGACCAAGTGTATAACGAGATCGGGGCGAGTGCATCGGCGCATCCTGTCATTAGTTCCATAACTCGCTTGTTCAATGCATTCGGTTCAATGTCACTCGCTCCCTCAATGGGGAAGACTACTGAGCTCTTCGAGCTCGGTCAAGCTCGTACCAATGTGCTCCTCGGCGTGTATTTCAACTATGCCCATCCGAAAATAGCCCCTTAACTCGTTATCTAGTTACATTTTCGTTTGACGCCAATCGGCCGGTAAATGAATGTTACTTCAAATCGAAAAATGTTGGTGGGATCATAAAGTACAGGGGAAAGAATTTCAAAAATCAAGTGGATGCGTACGAAAAAAATAAATTGTAAACGCAATTTCTAGCCATTAAATGGTAATTTATGAGCGATCCATTGGAAGTATCAATTTCCAAATAATTCATCCATAAGTACAAGGAATTTCAATTATCATGCGTTTCGTTCAAGAAGCGTCGAATAGTCATCCAAAGAGCACGTTGATCGCACTGTACAATTATGAAATCATACATTTTTAAAGCTTTCTGGCATTTATTCATTGCACCGATCAAAGACATACACAGTGGGCATGGGCTGTTCCGGTCCCCATCAATATGAAATGTTTGAAGTCGATGCAATACAAGAAATCAATGAAAACATGGAGCGAAGATTACACATTTCCATTAATTAATGTATTTTTAATGTTGCAGAGTAGACCCAGGAGCGAAAAATGAAGTTTGCTCTGGTAGCGGCATTATGCCTGGTGGCAGTGGAGATAAGGGGTATGCCCGTGGCTGAGAATGCACCCGAGCCGCAGGCCCCAGTGCCCTTGGCCCAACCGAGCGCAGACCCGCCTCTTCTGATCGTACCGTTGGAAATGGGAGGAGCACCGGCAGTGAGAGGACCCGACGCATCACCCGCGGCCGCGAAAGAATCTGAGGCGAGTCACGCGGCGCATGAAGCTCACGAGGGTCACGAGGCCCACGAGGGTCACGAGCACCACGAGCACAGTGGAACGGTGGCGCGTCATGCCGACGAAGCCAAAGAATCTGGCGAGCCGAAGGTAGAAGCGAGTCCAGTAGCGAAGAACCTGGACGAAAAACTGCCCGAAGCCGAGAGCAAGCCATCGGAAGCGGTGCAAAGCGAGGAGAAGGTACAGGAAGAGCCGAAGAGCGCCGCCGCTGCCGAAAGTCAAGAATCCCTACAGGCCAGCGCTGTCGAGGCCGAAGCTCCCGCAGCCGTACCGGAAATCAAGGTACGTCTGGTAGTTTGACCGAGGGTCACTGTGTCAAGTTTCTTGTGTCAACGTTTTCTTCGTCCGAATCCATCATTATTCATTTTACTCCGGGACTTAGGCTGGATCGAGACAACCTATTTCATCCGAAGTGCTGGATAAAACTAATAATTCTTATTTTTCAGCAGGCATCAGCCAAGAGTGCCGACGAAGAAAAAGCGCCGCAGGAGAGCCAAGCGGTTGCCGCAAAGTCCGCAGAGCCCGTAATCACGGAAGCCCAGAAAGAGGAACCAACCGTCAAATCTGCCCCATCTCTACCCGAAGGACCCAAACCGGCTTCTATCGCTGCGAGCAGTTCGGCCGAAGCCCCGAAACAAGAGGAGGCCGCCGCCGTCGAAGTTGCCGCGGACGCTGCTGCCCCGGTTGAGAAGCCAGTCGAAGCTGCCAAGGCCGATCGTGTGACCCGCGAAGCCGAGGAAGCTGCGGCAGCAGCAGCTGCAGCTGCCAAGTCTGCCAGTCCCGTTGAAGCAGTTTCCGCTCCAGCTGCCGCTGCCGAGGCCCCAGTCGCTGTTCCCGTGATTCAGGCTAGTGTCGCTGAGGCCCAACCCGCTGCCAAATCCGCAATAAATGCCGAAGAACCTGCCCAAGCCAGCGCCGATCAAGCGGGTGCCGACAAACAGGAAGCAGAGAAAGAAGTCGAGAAGAAAAGTGTCCCTGAGGTAGAAAAGCCCATCCCCCAAGCAGCCGAGGCACCCCAAAGCCCCGAGAAAGCCGAGAACGCCGGTGAGAAAGTCGAAACAGCCGTGGTAGCCGAAGACGCGCCAAAGGTCCCAGCGGCCAAGAGGGAAACCGTTGAGGCTGCAAGCGCTGCACAATCCACAGAAGTAGCGGCTGCCCCTGCCGCGGCAGAAGCCCCGATAGCCGAGGCCCCGATTGTTCACGAAGCCGTCGAAGCGTCCAAGGAGAGCAAGGAACAGTCCGAGGAATCGTCGAGTTCCGAGGAGGACAAGGACAAGAGTATATCCGAAGCAGAGAAGACAGTCAAAAGTGCACCGGCGGAAGAGCCCAAAGCTGAAGAGCTCCCAAAACCGCAGGAAGTGACGGGGACCGAGGTCAATGAGCCAAAGCAGTAAACAGCGAAAATGAACACCGAGAGCTCGGCAAGCTCCGAGAGCAGCGAGACCCCCTAATCGAGTAGCAAGCATTCGGCATAAGACGGCAGAGGGAATTTCGAGTCGCATATCCATTCCATTATCGAATGCAGGCAACGACCTTCTTTTTTTTAATCATATCCACGAAAAGTACGAGAGAACGAAAGATTGAAAGGGAGTTTGAAAGAGCGATTGAAGAGCTTAAACACGAGAGTCCTGAGGGTTTTTAGCGTAGAAGTGAAAGAAACAAATTGACAACTACCAAAAGCGGTAGAAAATGAACGAAGAAAGTGGAAGAGGAGCTGAGTGTTTCCTGTGGAACCGAATCCAATTGCGTTGATCGATACTCGCCTTTGCGATCTCCGCAATTGGAAGGCCCCTGAAAAAAAAAGTGGAAACACTGAAACACTCGACGACACATTCGTCCTGGTGAACATTGGAAAAAATGAAGATTTTGCGATTAACTAAGAAAAAATCTGTTCGCGAGGACGAAAGGTCCCCCTCGAGACTCTCTCGATATAAAAAGAAAAAAAAATGAATAAAAATATAGTAACAAGATACAACACTACGTAAAATCCCCCCACCCTCCTCCCTCTACAAACATTCGAAGAAAAAAAACCCTTACCGAACCCGTCCTACACCTCCTTTTTTTCGATCCCGATTACGCAACGTAGTAGCTAGTACCTTCCCCTCCTCACACTTCTCTGTAGCGTACGTGTCATTATTGATAATATTATTATTATTATTTTATTATTACTATTATGGTTAGAACCAGTACCATTATTATTATTATTATTATTATTATTATTATTGATCATTGATTTGTATTGTTGCTGTCAGCATCGTTATCAAATAATAATAATTCCGTATTATTATCACATCGTCGCGCGTGTTGCTGCTCAGTTTTCTCCCTTGAAATATATCCCTTGGATTAATTCAAGCTGATGAGATCGAAAGGCCACGATTGCTCAAAACATCTGATAAATAGCTAGTTCCTTCGTCCGAGATAGGAGAAGTTCGTGGCAGGGGACGATATACAATTTATCGTCAACCGAAAGAATAAATTCTCTTGTAAAAGATGGACAGCCCATTCCCGGGATGAAAGTTGCGACGCTGGCAAATCTCGGTAAGTACCACAGTCATATTACGCAAGAAGTAGGTGAAACTCGTCGCGGGACAATTATTTCAATAGCTTTTCTTTAGCATCCTTCGATAGGTTTCGGTTTTTAGTGAAAAAGAACAAGCGCCTCAGCGCCCTGAGGGTGCAGATGCCTTCGTTAGGGGGTTCCGCCTCCCAAACCCCCCGAAACGTCTCTGCGGAACATTTCATAATAACACACTGACGGGAGAACAGGTCGCGCTGCGCGCCCTCTTTTGGGCTTTTTAATTTTTAATGTTTATAATGACCGATAATGGGTTTATACCCAAAAGTATGGATTCTATACTATAATGAATGAACGAAAACAGTAATTTACCGACATTTCAACCGGTAAATATCAATATTGGCGTATAAGGACACGGTAGCGCTCGATGCGCGCGAACCTAGCGCGGACTTTTTACTTTTTAAACTACTTGGCGTCGAGATGCTACCGCGACTTTTGATTTGATGACTCGATCGAAGTTTTCGTCTCTGACACTCTGGTCATGAACAAAACGATACCGAACGGATTTCACGCGATATGAGAAAGGAAACAAAACTTTTAAAATGTGAGAATTCAATTTTTTCATATAACCCTCGTCGCAGAATCTTCCAGTTGAATTTCTCGAAAATTTGTATTATGTTGTAACAATATTTGGAAAGCATTCAAGAGGCTGCAGATTTTCATTTGAGGAACGTCCCACTTCCTCCTCGATGCAACGCAAGAACCATGACGACATCAGTTTTCGTACTCGAGATATGATTTTTTTATCATCGTCGGCGTCGTCGTCATCATCACCGGAGTGAACGTAATCGGAGCATACAGCGTGAAAAATATTCAAGTTCGCAACAGTGTGCGTTGCGTAACATGCGTGCAAGTTCGAATCGGAGCGAGTAGCTGCAATAAGCGTACAAGTTCAAATCGGAGCGCGCAGCGTGACGCGCATATAAAATCGAAATGGAGCGCATAGCACGACGCGATCAAAAGATTGCAGAATATGAAAAATCAAAATGCGAATGCTCATCTACGTTCGCTGATATTACGATAACGCCCTCGTATGGAAACACCTACTGTGTGTTACATTTTGAATATGTTATGCCAAGGATCTTGGTGACAAAAAACGGGTTTTAATGTTCCGTTTTCATAAATTGATATGTATGACAAACATATGTATTTCTACATATATTATTGATATGTACAGTTACACGAGTACGCCTGTAAGAGTTCGCCACGGAGACTCTTAACAGTACAGTCGCAAGGAAACAAAGATTGAATCTATCGGAGAATGGAACTGCTGGACAAGAATGTCGTATTGCTACGGGTCCCCAATCGCCTCCGTGGCGCAATTGGCTAGCGCGTTCGGCTGTTAACCGAAAGGTTGGTGGTTCGAGCCCACCCGGGGGCGACATTACTTTTTGCTAATCCTACAAAATCATGTGTGAAGGCGAAACAACTATCAGTATCGTGCATGTATTAAAACCTCAAAGAAAACAAAAAAACCGAAGAAAATCGGCAAACAACTTCCCGATCAATCGAATCAATCGCTCTATAAATCAATCAACTTGTCACGTAATCGTCTAAACATAGACATACGCGCTAAATGAAAATGTAACAAATTAATGAGGAACCCCATTTTTTGAGAAGGGAAGCAACGAACTCAACTAGCTGTCGAATTTTTCTGGAAAAAATTGGATGGTGAATTCTCGATAGCAAAAACCATATGTGAATGCAGGGCCTCCGTAACAAAGATTTTGAACTATTTACTGACTAAAAATAATTCAAATACTTTTATTTCAGGGTCAACTTATCAAAATCGAAAATAACTCTGAAATCTTAAAACCTTGCTTCTGTTTTCCTCGAAAAGATACAGACATTGAAGACAGATTAGGAGATATGTACTATTTTTAACGACGTGCGATATTTGTTAAGTTTAACAACAGACGAACTAACGAACGATCGTTGCGAGATCGATATTCACGACAAGAGTCTCCGAAGCCAACAGGCGTGAGGTATTTCATGGTCGAGATACTTAGCAACAATTGGAATGAGTAATATCGGCCCCAAATCAAAATTCGCGATATTCGGTCACTACAACATCTATGTCGATAAGGTGAGTGGTAGGTAGGTGATTGATCACGAGGTTGTCGTGTTTCTGACACCTATTCTTTCATGAGCATTCAAAAGTCATTTGATTTTCGAACAGATTCCCGTTTTGCTTCCTCAAGAAGCTTTGGTTTGGTGAAAAAAAAATTATTCCAGTTTTTCATGTAAACGTTTTCAGGATGTGCCAAAACGTCGAAAAATCACATTTAGAAAAAATGTTTGTCCGTATTTGTGTGTGTGTGTGTGTGTGTGTGTATGTATGTGGGCATCATTATACGTTATAGTTTAAGGACGCTTTGCAATATTATGCTGAAATTTATACCACATGTTGAGGAGGCAAGTCCCTTCTGTGATTTTTATTATTATAAACCGTTAATCGGTATTGAATTTGGGTAAAAGCTGGGCAGTTGCTTAGTTTTTACGCCATTCTGAATTTTTTCAAAAATGTCTGGTTGCGTTCTAGCTGCCACATTTTTTGAGATATCGGGCTCAAATTGCGCACGAAGTTGAAATATTAGAAACCAATGATCGGTATTGATTTTGGGCAAAATCTGTGTCGTCATTCAGTTTATACGCCATTTTTCATTTTTTTTTCAAAAATGTCTGAAAGCGCAACCGCGTCACTGACGCCATCTATACGTAAAAACACTATACCTTCGTGTGCGCAGAGTTCACATAATGAACCTCAGCTAAACAGTATTCAGTACGAAGTTATTTCTTTAGCATATACTTTGTCATTTCGATCGAAATAACTATTCCAGAGTTGGGAGAACGCTGTAAGCACCGGCAAGTACATCAACCGAACAAATCGTGCGTATGCTTAAGGTAGTTATCGCGCGACCAGTCTGACTTCCCATAAGTTCCAGAGACATAAGAGAGAATTGCAAAAACTTTTCAGTGGTTTAAAAAACTGGAAAAAAATAAGCATATTGGAGGCGTTGAAATTATCGATTTTCCATAATAATAATAATATCAAAATGTTATGAACCGATCATCGAACATTACATTTTTCAAAGTACGTGGTCGATTGTTTTCAAATTTCGTTACAGTATGGATTATACATTTGTCTAACCCTGAAAAATTTTAATCAAAATGGTAAGAATGATACGTTCACGGTGATCGAAAATATAATCTACCAAGTTATTTGATAGGGAATACCGAGAATAGACTTTTTTAAATAATATTTTTCTCTGGTTCTGGGTGGCCAAACGTGCTGCAACTTCGTGTGTGTATTGAAGACGCATTCAATAATAAATACACAAAAAATGAACAATATCATAAGAAAATCAATATCGTGCGATAACCACCACAACATGCTAGCACTGGAGCCTCTTACGAATACATACGGCCCTTGCCAGTCACGTACTCGAGTACTTGCAGCTTTTGCCCAGCTTTGAACTGTTCATATGTCAGAGTTTTCTTAAATGATCATTATTGGCGACTCCGTTGTGGATCCTTATCGAGAATTTGTAAACAGTATTGTGATGACAACGAACATCTGCCTCCGTGGCGCAATTGGCTAGCGCGTTCGGCTGTTAACCGAAAGGTTGGTGGTTCGAGCCCACCCGGGGGCGACATTACTTTTTGCACAAATTGGTACAATCATTGATCGGTTTCAAACAACGGTTTTTGGATGATTGCATTTAATTCAGTCGGATCCTTAATCCAGAATTCGAAAACGCAATTGTGATGAGGTTCGACATCCGCCTCCGTGGCGCAATTGGCTAGCGCGTTCGGCTGTTAACCGAAAGGTTGGTGGTTCGAGCCCACCCGGGGGCGTGTTACTTTTTACTATTTCTTCAAAAATGAAATTTGTAATATACTTATTTTTTCCTTAAAAGTTATTCTATACAATTACAATACGTAATATATCATTCAACATCAGGAGTCGTGGAAAGACGAATAATTGTCAAAAGTCAAATATAGAAGAAATATATTTTATTCGGAAACCAGCCATCTGCTATTCTATGTATGTTACTTATTTCACTATACGAATGTTTTTCTTTTATATAAAAAATGGTGTTCTTATCGACATACTTATGAGACGTATAGATTTATAACTTGCATATCATTTGCATCGTTGTGTACGAAAGAAGAAATGACACTTTAAACTAGACAAGGTTCCAAAATGGTAAATATTTTATTAAACACCAAAACTCCAATACTCCAGTTTCGAGTCTGAAAAATTAATATTTTAGTTTTTAAAAAATTTGAAGCGTTTGTATGAAAAAAAAGTAATATGAATTCTTGACCCCGACGTGATTTGAACACGCAACCTTCTGATCTGGAGTCAGACGCGCTACCGTTGCGCCACGGAGTCGTACGATCGGTAGCACGATACCAATTATACGATTAAGTTTCCTACTCATCAATCTTCGGCTTTGCTTCAGGAAAATTGGACGATGACAGAGCTGAGCAATACTTGAAATATATCATGTATTTTGAGTATTGAAAATGCGTATTTTGGATACAACAATACTTCTCAAATACTTCAAGTACTTTGGTTTTATAGAATACAAAAAGCTGGCAATTACATTGTTATAGTGCGTCCTCTCTTTTCCTTATCATGGTCTCCCCAATTCTGCTTGTATGGAATTACACTTGTTATATTTGGCTTCCTCAAGAAGCTTTGTTTTGTGATTTGTCAATTTTTAACTGTTAGTTTCTACGTAAAGATGGCGTCAGTGACGTGGTTGCGTTTTGAGACATTTAAAAAAAAATTAAACATGGCGTAAAAACTGAACGACTGCACAGATTTTGCCGAAAATCAATACCGATCATCGGTCTAGAAAATTTCAACTTCGTACCAAATTTGAGCCTGATGTCTGGAAAAATGTGCCAGCTAGAGCGCAACCAGACATTTTTTGGCAACAAAATATAGTTCTGATTTTTCTTGTTCATTTTAACTGGTTAATAAAATCCAAGATTAATGAAGAAAAGAGACGATTGGATACGAACCTGATTAGTGAGAGCATAGCAAGCTAATACCCCGAGTGACCACCAGTCGACCTCGTGTCCGTAATAAGTCTTTTTAACAATTTCCGGAGCCATGTACTCCGGTGTACCGCAAAATGTTGATGTTCTGTGAGTGGGACGTAGCCATTTCGCGAGACCAAAATCTATCAGCACGGCATGACCCTCGTAGTCCAGCAATACATTCGTCGCTTTAACATCCCTGTGCACGATTCCCGCATTGTGAAGGAAATCTTTAATTTTTACGAAGATACAAATTTTGATTAGGTTTCAATCGGACCAACGGTATTGAGCACTTAACGTTGAACGGGTGCGGACTTTTGAATATTTTTTGTTTTTGTTTCAGAGCTGAACTCACTTTTTTTTTCTTACCCACCTAATGCCAAGGCAATTTCTCCGACGTATATCCGTACCACGGCTTCGGGCAACGATCCGTAATCCTCGATGAGCGAGAACAATTCGCCACCTCCGAGATATTCCATCACTGGATGGATCGAAGATGATAGCAAAAAAAAAAAGTGTTCGTGAAGAGAATCGGAGGAACGGACGATCATTGGCTCGAGTCTCCGGAAGTTGGAGATGATATTTGAGGGACTACACCCATTTTCTTTTTGTAACGTCGAAGAAGTCGCGCAAATTTCAACAGAAATACCGTTTCCATAATTAAGAAATAAAAAACGGATAATAATAAAATCTTTTCTAAATAACGAAAAAAAAACCTTCTCAAATCGACCAACGGTAAAGAATAATAAATTCGATTGACAAAACTCACTGATATAGAGAGTCTTTCTGCCTTGCCAGTGTTCGAGCGTGCGAGCAACAAACGGATGATGCCCGACGACTTCCTGTATCGATACTTCCCGCTTGACTTGATCGATCGCGTCCTCCTCAACAATTTTCGCTTTGCCAATCATCTTGAGAGCGTAGATTCGATTGTCCGAACGATTGCGAATTTTGTACACTCGTCCGTAAGCGCCTTTGGCTATGAGTTCCAAGAAATCGTAGTTGGTCTCTCGAGGATTCGTTCTGACGGCAAATTCGGGCAGAAACATGGACTCCAATCGACAGACGGGCCAAATCGTCTTGGACGATCCGAGACGATCGTCGATGCTGCAACTTTGCAAAAACAATTGTTTAAATGAATATCTGAATTAAAAAAAAAATTTATGAAATTATTATTATTATTATTATCATTAATATGATTAATAATAAATAAATAGATCAGATTAATAATAATAAATAAATTATTATTATTAATCTGACGAAAAATAACATTTGTTTACCTTCTTCGAGAGGCGCGCGAACGCGGCCTGTAACTTTCATCCTGAACGGAGAGGCTTCTTCCCGAACAACCGCCTTCAATCATATCGCTGAGACTGTACTACGAAACAAGAAATATGGCATATTTTTTGTCAACAACAACAAATATCAGGGAAAAGATACTTACCTGACTAGCATATTTTCGTCTTGGATGATGATAACTTTTGTTACTCGAATTACCCATTTTCGAAAAATCCTATTTGCATTTATTTGTGCTTCTATAAATTTACGAATTTCGCCACGATTCATCTGTGATCGATGAAAAATAAAAACACGAAAGTGCAACAGGTGGGCAACATTTTTTTCGCAAAAACTCGCGCGATTCCTCGACGAATAACATCTCGAAATGGGTTACGTGAAATTTCCGTTGAGCGAATTTTTCGAAATTTTGAAGGGATTTTGTCATTTTTCGTTATTTACAATAGACGTGCACAATAACGCCCAATTGGGCGCTCGTCGGTTGTACTTTGCCGAAACATTGTTGTTAGCACCGCGCGACGCGTACCGAGACAATGTACGAACGTTCGTAGTCGCGTCTATACCGAATAATTCACACGAGCTACATAACGAGTTGCAACAGGCAAAAAAAAAAACAACAAGATAATCGCGAGCGTGTTGATCAGCTTCGAACGCACGCGTCGTCGAAATGTCGATGGAAAGGAAGCGACCTCTAGCGGTTGATTTCTTGAGCGCGATTGATCCGCCTTACCGACTGTAGTGTATAAAAAAGAAATGAGATTAATTAACTGCGAAACCGATTCGGTCAAGAGAATATTTCGTATTGAAAGCGCAAAGCAAACACGAAATCTTAAAGATCTGACATTCGCAATAGAGAGACGCGACAGCGTCTCGACGCCGAGTTTAAAAATATCCAAGACATTTTTTGGTTACTTTCTTTGGCTATCGTTGTCGTCGCCGCCGCGCGCGCCGCGGTGGTGCGAATGATTTCGATATATATCGAAAATTTCGATTGTCGAGGCGGCACGAAGAATCTTTTTTATATATACTATTTCGAGGTTGGGTGTTGTTTCTTCCAACGACAGAACGACAGTTTTCACCGCATTGAAATTTGAAGCACGCAATAAAAACGGATTGTCTGTTTCATTACGTAGAATAAAACGCGATTACCTTTTGGTTCTCTCTCGTTCGAGACCGACGAACGTAATGTCGTGAGTTTTTAAGAAATGAGAACGCGCGAGCGTCGAACAATGTCGATCGAGCTCCGTTGGTTCGTTCATGACAATAAAATTTTTTGATAAAAACTTTCAACAATACTTGCACCTTCTCTTCCGTGTTTTACTTCAACGACGCCCGTTCGCGAAATTGCACAAACGACAAAGTCGTCCGAAATACTTCGAGTCTCGAGAATGTTTGTCGTTTTGTTTTTATTGTGAGAAATACACCAATTTTTTTTCCACAACCAGGCAAACAATTTCTCTCAATGTCGATAAACATGGAGAATTGAAGATTTAGGCGAGGAAAAAATAAAATTCTTCGGCTTTCGGCGAGAGGCGACAGTTGTCGCAGAAACGAGAGAATGGACGTCGAGAGAATAGCCATGTTCGCCGGCGTCAGTTTCGCCCTGGGTATCGGAGCCTTTGTACTGTGGGGTCCGTCGCCGAGGCCACGACGAAGAGGTACCAAACCGACGGAATGGATAACAAGAAATATTATTGCAATGGAAAAAAAAAAAAAAAAAAAAAAAATCATTTTTTTTCGAAAAAAAACTAACGTTTATTATGAAATTTGTGACGAAACACACTTTTCTAATGGAATTGGTGAAATATAGAAAAAAAAATGTATGTTTATTAACATTTTTTTTTGGTTTTTTATTTATTTGTTTTTCGTTTTCATTTTTCTTTATTTAATTTTTTTTTTTTTTTGGGTATTTTATTTTGTTTAAGAAACATTGAAGTTTAAATTATTTTGTCTACTTTTTACTTTTACTTCATTTTATTTTACTTTTTCGTTATGAAATCTCAAGAATGTTATATCCTTGAGTTCACATTATTTTTCTAAATCTGCGATCTGTTACTCATTTCAGGTCAGGTAGCGGGAATCGCTAATCTGGGACACACTTGCTTTCTGAATTCTCTGCTCCAGTCGCTTGCCGCATCGCCGATCTTCGTCGCTTGGTTGACGAAGCAACGAGAGAAGAGCAAACCGACGAGTTTCACCAGCAACCTCTCGTCCGTTCTCGAAAGTACGTGATAGAGACGAAAAAAAATTCAATCCGATCAAATTGTCGCCTCGAGAATCTGGGATGAAAATCCTACGAGTCCCGGACAAGTAATTGAATTTTTCTTGTATCGCAAAAAATCCTAAAATTTCCACAAAATTCTTGTTTAATTTGATCGGACCGTCTTTGAGGTGACAAAAAGTGCTCGAAAAATAATACACGAAATTACTCGAATAGCAATTATATACATCCGAATATTTTGGCAGTTCGAACACAGCGGAAATTTTTTTGTTCATGCATTTCGCTGTGCGGTTCGAAGAGAATTAAAAATTATTTGCAAAAAGTTTAATTTATATACTGCCATCTCACACTTTTTATTACGTCTTCCAGAAATTAATGGATTCGACGAGGATCTTTACGGCGACATAGCGCCGATCGAAGTTATAACATCTCTCGGAGCTTTATGGCGTTTCGGACCCGGCCATCAGGACGCCCATGAACTCTTTCACGTTGTTCTCAGCGCTCTTCAATCCGAGACTCAGTCGGCGGCTAGCAGAGTACGCTCTCGTATAATGATACATCGAATTTTCACAAGAAAAGTATCATGTTTTTTCTCCAAAAAAAAACCAGAACCGACTGTTCAAAATATTCACGACGATCGATTATTCCCATGTTTCTTCCGTATATGAATTTTAGAACGATAAACCTTTTTTTTCATAAATAGTATTCCAAAAGTATTATGCAGAAAAAACCTTTTGAATAATTAATTTCCGGATCGGAAGAATTATTCAACGTATGCGGAACAATGTAACGAATAATCAACAGGACATTTTTTTGCCGAGAAAAAAAAATGTATTTTTTGTTTTTTTCTGGAATTGACTAATTGTCTTTCAACTATTCACGAATTCGCAATTTCTCGGGAATTTGCGACATTCAAACAGATTTAAGACAGACAGATTTTAATAGATTGTATAATTGATCAAAGTATCGATTACGTAAATTCGAACTGGCTTAATTATGTTAAAATATGATTTTCTTTTTTCTTCAAAAAACAGAAAGGTTGCCTATCGGACGCTTTGCCAGTTGGTCTGGAAATTCCGTCCGACGCCAAAGCGGGCGGCGATTGTCTCGGAATCCGAAGCGTGTCTTGCAACGACATAGCCGAGGTACAGAAGATTTCGCAGGACGATAAAACGATGGACAAAGATGACGACCCGATGATCGCATCGACGAGATCGATATGCAACGGAACCGGTGCAAGCAAACCCGGAGTCATAATAGCCAGATCCGCCGAAATTCTAGCCAATAGCGGCGACCAAAACGTTTCCAAGGGATCATTCAGACCCTGGAGTTCCCTCTGCACGATTCCGCAACCGAGTATTTCGGTCATCGCGAACGAGGTACATCCGTTCTCCGGATTGCTCACCAGTCAACTGCAGTGCACGAATTGCAAGTGGAAGGTCAGTATCTCTTCGTCCTTTACTTTTCGAAGAAGTATTATCGAAATATATCCGAGTCTCGAAACCAAACCATTCGTTCAGCGATCGGTCGAAGTTGGTCCAGTCGCGAGTTGCACAAAAGTCGGAGCGGGAGGGAATCATTTTAGGTGGTTTTCGATTATGAAAAATTGCATTACCTTAGAGTGGTTTTTATTAACCATTTTCCATCACTCTCTAACGGGTTGAAAAAACGGTATTAAATATCTGCAAAAAATCTTATACTCTATATTTTTCCCGCTTAACACAATAGTCACCTTAGATTGGCGGATATGTCATTGGAAAGCCGACATACAACCATTTGAAAACCCGAAAATCGAAGTTTTTCGTAAATCGGATCAGAAAGAAAAAATACCGTTTCAATGGTTTTCGATGTTCCGCTCAACTTTAGACAACAATCGCTGTTGGATTTGTGTTCAGCCCGGAAAAAGGCATGCAATTACGCGGTACGAAGCAATAACAAACGAGCCAAACAAAAAAAAAGAAACAATAAAAAATAATGAAACGAATATTTTGTCTTTTGGGTTTTAAGAGCGTACTGGAATCGAAGAACAATTGAATTTTTGTTTCTGTAGTCTCCCGTTCGTTACGACAAGCTGGAAAGCGTATCATTGCCATTACCTCCGGCCGGCGGTGCTCTCACCTGGCGGCGGCACACCCTGGCCGAATTATTGTCGCGTCTCGTTACGAGCGAAGTTATTCACAACGTTCAGTGCGACGGCTGTGCGTCTCGCTGTCCGGCCGTGAAGACTCTGACTCTTGGGAAATTGCCTCGTTCCCTGTGTCTTCACATTCCACGAACGACATGGAGCAACTCCGGAATGCCGATAAAACGCGACGATCCGGTCATATTTCCGGAAATTTTGATACTCGATCCATTTACATTCACCGAAGCTACGAAACGAAATTCACAGGTAAACTATACATTATTCTCTTTATAAAAAAAATAACTAAAAAGGTGTCAATGAAATATTCCACATTTTTCATCGGTGTGTTTTATTTTATTTATTCGCATAATTATTCAACGCAAAAACATAACACTCGAATTTCGGTTGTCGATGTTTAGAAATTTGAGAAACGTGAAAAAAAATACTGTTGTGCATTTTGATAAAGGAACATTTTCGCGTTTCGAGAAATTTGTAGAAGTATCAGAGGGGAAAAAAAATAATCTATCAATTTCACGAATTTCAGGGAGCCGTACAATCGATGGTGATCATGGACCAGAACATTCTCGAGCAAAGCTTGACAAGCGGGAAGCACAGATACAGATTGCAAGCGGTCGTCGAGCATCGGGGAAACGTCGATGCGGGTCACTTCGTTTGTTACCGACGCGGGAATCGGCCGGGTCAATGGATCTACACGTCCGACACGTCGGTCGACCGTACGTCGCTGACCGACGTTCTTTGCGCCAGTCCGTATTTACTTTTTTACGAACGCATCAACGCGACACCGACCTAGACGATCGTCGATCGACGCGATGGAAAAACAAAAAAGCAAGAAATGCTCGCGACTGATTGATAAAAAAATTAATCATATCGTTTTACGTCGAATAATCGAAGTTCTCGAAGAACAAAAAACTAATTTCAATGATTTTTCGGACGTTACACCGTAGGCCGCGCGTAGCTTAGCGATCGAAGAAAAAAAAATCATTCAAGCATTGAAAAATTGAATTTTTCTTCTTTTAATCTCCCGAGAGAATAATGAAAATGAATATTCGTCGTAGAGTTCGACCTTGGATTTTCGGAAAATAACGCGCTACAAAAAATATAGCGTCGAATTAATGTGAAAAAAAAAGTTAAAAAATCGGCCAACTCGGATCGACATCGAAGGAAAATCGGTGCATTCTTTTCGAAGCATGAAATAGCTTGAACAGGATAAGTTCTTTTGCCGACACAAAAAAAATAGAACATTAATCCAACATTCAATATCGATTAATTACTTTTCGAAAACAAAAAACCTCAAGAAATTGCTTCGGTTGAAAAACTACGAGAATTCTGAATTTTTCACGTCGTAGGATAATTTACCTTCTAAAAAGGGGAGGAGAGCTGGGAGGGCGGCGAAGGAGAAGAAAAGCCATTTTTTAAATCGTAGAAGGATAGAAGACATTTAAACGATGAGAAACGTTAGACTGCGTATTCCTATAAGTAATGAGAACCACCGAATATATATACTATAACTGAACTCGAAAAAAGTTGATCCTTGTATCGATCGATATCCGATATACACATTGATTAGTGGATATTCGATTAAAGTACAATATCCAGTTCGAAATATCCTCGAAGGCTTTTTCGACTAGAACGAGCTTATAATATTATTCCAGCGTTGAAAAACCGTAGAAGCTGTAGCGGCGTTCGACTTCGAAAGCTCGGCGATCTTCCGGGCGATGTGATGATTCGTTAAAGTTTTTCTTTTTTAGATAAAATAAAAATGAAGTTTTGCGAGCGGTATCTCGCGTGGATTCGCCAGCATCGGCGCTGCGAGGGATGCGCTATTATTATTGCATCGGAGTTGCGATATGGAATTCGCCAAGACGTCCGTAATAGTTGATAAGTTGTATCTGTCGAGAGTTATCGAAGAGTCAATAAACGGACAGCGGTTGCATTAATGTGCCAAAACAACTCGAATTTCGCTTCGGTCATTGACGAAAAATCCTTTCTTCCTCGGATTCGCTTTTCCCGATTGAAAAAACGTATTTTCGTTCGCGGATCGAAAATACTCGTTTTCACATTTCGAAAATACTCGCGTTTTCTCGTTGCCGAGTGATAATAAACCCATCTACGTCGTGAATCGACAATTCTTATTTTCATGTTTGTAATTTTTTTAAATGCGCGGTTTTGAGTAAATCGATCAAAAATTTTCAAAGCTAATGAAAAATTCGCTTCCAAAACATTCTCCCGCAATGAGTTTCATTTTTTTTTTTTACGTTTTTTTCCGAGGTAAACGGCGATTTACAAAACTTCATATAAACACATTTGTGAAAGATCAATTTTTATTATATCCCTTTTTTTCTTTACGAGCTTATCGAGTATAACGTACATTTTAGCATATCGCGCGATTTTAATCCTCGGGCTTCTCGGGCGGCGGGCCGCAGGGCTGCAGCATCTTCTCCATTATGTTGAATCTCACTCTTGCCTTAGATTCGTTCTCCGCTATGGCAAAAATGTTGAGCAGGTCGTGGTGTCCCATGTAAGAGCTGCACGAGTCGCGATGCTGATTGACCATCCATTCGAATTTAGTCGTGTCCGCGTGACCCGTTCCGATGTACTTCGATTGCAAATGCTCCAATTGGCTGTGTATGTTGTATCGTTCGCCCATTGTGCCAACTTGGAAAATATATAAAAAACGATATCTATACTGTTATTTTGGAGCTTTTTTTTTTCATTGTACCGGTTATTCGTCCATGACTCACGTTCTCGACGGTCGTTTGACAACGAAGAGTTCGTCGGGCTTTCGACGATGTTGACGGGACGCCGAGTTCGAGATTCGACGCGACGATCTTGCGCGAATAATCAAAGAAGCGGTACTCTCGAGAGTTCCGATAATCGAAACACCGTGAGAATGGATACGAGTCTTTTTTTCAATTTGTCAAAACTCTTGAGAGTGTACTTTAATTCCCGTTTGAACTGTAATACAGTAAATAAGTATACTCTCGCTCGAGAGAGCGCTCCGTCGACTGTGCGAGAATAAAATGTGCTCCCAGCTGTTGCCGAGAGTGGAGCGTCGAAGTGCGGCGCTTCGATCGGTGTTTTTTCTTTTTTTTTCGTCGGGGTTCGTCGGTCTCGCACTCTCTCGCGTGCACGGTCGTACATACAGGTCCTGCAACTCCGGCAAATTGCACTGGTGGGGGTGACTCGCTTATCGAAGCAGTTTTTAGTTTATGCTATCGTTAATGCGTGTCTCTGCTATCGAGTGCGCGCTATTACCATAACTTCGATAGAGAGAGATCTCTTTCTATCTCTGTCGCACAGAGGAGCACTCGATCACAGCGCCCCCTGGAACGCGTCTTCAAATTGTGAGTCACCCCCACCATCGGAGTTTCGAGACCTGTATGTACGACCCCGGCTGTAACACGCGATGGCTCTGTGCGCCATCTTTTTTTTTACAGTACGAGAACCCGTGTGATGAACCGACTGACTTGTTTATCAATGTCTCTTCCGTTAATTAATTATACTCGCGAATAAAGTTTCGAAGGATAAAAAATGAGAACGCAACGATCGAGAGCGAAACGAGTAGAATAACGAGGAACGAAAATCTCAGCGAAACGTTTCGCGTTGGATTATGATCGACTCCCGGCGAAATTGTAGTAGACAACCTCCTTTCGGTACCTGAGATCATTTTTTTTTCGTTCAAATTCGAAATTGTGATTCCAGCATTTTTTTTTTAACCGCTTTGGAACGATATTTTGTGGTATATTTCCGTGTCGAAGGCAAAAATATGCCGCATTTCGTGAGTTCACGGGACGGGACGGTAAGTTTTTCTTTATTACTCTCACGATTTTGAGGTTATTTTTCTCGGTCCTATTAGTGAAAAAGAAACAAGTTATCCCAAACATTTTCTGTTCTACGCGCGTAAAAATGTCGACATTTCGAGAGGGGCTTAAATTCCCGAATGTTCAAAGTTCGAAGGAGGAGAACCGAATCGAAATATTTCACTCGATACATTTTACAATGATTCGATCCGCCGAAAGTCTGAATAATGAATAGAAATAATTGTATAATGGTTAAGGGAGAACAATACGAAATGTAATTCCCAGAAAAGACTAAGCTCTCTGAGGTACGCGACGACGCCGTGTTTATTTTTTGCCAAACTATAATTGCGATATCCAAAAACAAGACGGTACAAACTCAATATTCAATTTAAGGAATCGAATTTATTTTGAAAGACCGAATTCCTGGATTTTAGTTCAAACAACAAACGGTTAGACAAATTTTGGATTTTGAAAAGATTCAATATCGAATGCTGAAAGTACAGAATACAATTTTTATAAATGGCAAAATCTCTGTAAGTCAATTCCCTGAACTTTCAAATTTCGGGGAGTGCTCTCTCCGCATGGTCGAATCTTGGTTTTTTTTTTTTTTTTTCTTTGAAGCAACAAATCTCCGAATGCAGATTTCTCCGAAAGGCCAAATCTTCGAATTTGTACATTATTCTTCAAAATGCTCATCCCACTGGCGTTAGCGAGCAAACAATCCAGGAGCAAGTTCATTTTTGGGTTTTTGACCTTTCGGATTTACACTATTCAAATTTTTGACCATTCGGATTTTTACTGTTTTTGGGTTTTCCAGTGTTCGGAAATTGAAGTTTTTGATTTTCGAAATTTTTACATATCGGTTACTCTCCGTTCGGAGTATCAAATATTTTTATTAAAGCCTATCGATACTCGCGGACTCGTGGAATCCCCTATTTTCCACGCCCTTGTTACACAAATAACAATTACTACTTTTGACTACATTTTTTCAAAAGCATCGGCAAATTTAAACACTCCGACCTATTTTTCTCATATATCCGTGCGACTCGACGGAACGATAACAGTCGTAACGAGCGCGGCGCTAACTTTGGCGAATTTTCAGGAGCAAGACATGTCCGACGTATCCTCGGACTTTGGTTGCCTCAGGGTGTCGGCGTTGCGGAAGGCCTCCCGGATCTCCGGCTCGGTGGACAAAGTCACCATAGGACCGGACTCGACGGCGGACGACGATGTCGCCTGGTCGGAGAATCTCGAGAACAAGAAGAACACCTGCAACGTCTCGTCGAGGGACAATGTCGCGGCGAAGCAGCTCAAGGATTCGTCCGTATCGACGCGAAGCAGCATAACTTTCTCCAAGAAGAAGATACTTCTGGAGAACGAGTTGCAGCGTCAGGAGGACGTTCGTCGCAAGGTCGATCAGCGCCGGCGTCGAATGGAAAAAACGGAGCGAGACTTGAAGGAGAATTTCGCTCTCATGCGACAAATTCTCGCGTCGAAGCGGGAGAACGAGGAACGCGAAGAACTGGCGCGTCTCGAGGCGGAAGAGGAGAGACTCGCGCAACAGAACGAGATAAGGCGAAAGCACGAGCAACAATTGCAGGCGCAGAGATTTCAAGAGCGCAAAGAGAGAATGGAGCGCGAAGCGGAGGAGCAGAGAAAGAACCGAGAACGCGAGGAACTCGAGAATCGTTTCGCGCCGTTAAAGATGTGCTTTCGCGAAAAGTGTCGCGACATCGGTAGCCTGTCGAAGGCGTGCAAAGATCGAAATTCCGCGGCCGTCGTACTTGCGCCGCTGGCGAATAAGCTGAAGGAACTGAGCCAACAGATGGAAGCTATCAACGAGAGAATACGAGTAATCGTTATTTTATTATTCCTCAATTGTTTTATTCGTCGATCGATCAATCGTAGTATTCAACTCAATTATTCCGACGCTTTCGCTTCGCGATTTTACCGATAAAAGTTTTTGCTCGCCAAAATTATAGGCCGTTGGATAATTTTACAAGATAATTTTAGTCGGTAATAAAAACTGTACCATTGTGTTTTTTTTTATTTTCAATTTTGTCCTTTTAGGTCGGCGATATTACCTCGACGGATCTCGACATAGCGGAAACTATTGTGCGACACAGCGAAGACGTTCGTAATATTTTCAAATCCGAAATTGGTAATTGAAAGAAATATAAATTCCAGCGTTCGAATTGGTAGCGTACGACTTGACCCAAAATTCATGCATCGGTTTGTAAGGAGCCATTCACTCTTTACCGACACCGTAGCAATGCACTCATTGTCGTTTCTTTTTTGCCCTTGAAATTTCGATGATTTTTTGTTGTTTTATTTTCCGATATATCGAATAAACTCTTTGCTTCTTCTCAGCGCGAATCGACGCACTGTTCGAGGAAGAAATCGCCCGACGCGAATACGAGGTGCGACAAGCCGAGGAGCAGGCACAAGCCGAGGCAGCTATATTGGCCGAAAGTGTCAACAGTCAGCAACAAATTCCTCAAGAACAAATCCCACAATTACCGACAGCACCGTTGACTCAAAGTCAAGCCAGTGATGTCGATGTCAGCGCCGATCGAAACGCCCCGGGCGTTCCGCATCTTGCTCCGTCACCCCCGAACGAACGAAACGCCAATGCGGCGGAAAACGTCGCTTCGCCGACGGATTCTTCGTCCGTTGAAACAGCTGCTGGTACCATTTGAAAAATCTTACTAACCCATTATTTTCTCTTTTTATATCCTTGTAATTTCGTCAATTTTACTATTTGCATATTATTTTTTATTTCTCATTTTAAAGTCACCATTTTTAGACTTCGCAAAATGTACGTTTCTTACATTCTTATTCTAATTTCTCAATGTTCATAACTATCATATATATTGCATGAAATATGCAAGTGCTTATAACTGGATTCATTTTTTGTCGAATCGCCATTTCTAATTGCAGAAGAGACCGATGGACGATTCACGGATTACGCGTCATTACAGATGTACAGGGACACGAAAACGTTTCTCGAGAATTACATCGCGAGTTATCAGGATCTCGCTCAAGCGACATCAATGAAAAAATTTCGTTTCGAGTGTTCGAAGGCGATCAATATGCCGGTAAATGCAATATCGAGCGTTAGCGGTTCGCACTTGATGGACAAGTACGAGACTCTTCGTTCGCTACTTATGGGACAATCATCGCCGAAAATCACGCAGCATCCTCAGGGAGTTGCGTTCTGCAAGAACGTACTCGCCAAGAAGATAGTCGTGAGTTTGATTTTTTTTTTTAAATTAAATTGTTGAATAAAATTTTCAATTAATTCGTTGGTTAATTTATCTATCGTTGAATATAGCAAACTCACAAAAGACAAAAAAACACAAAGCCTTTATTACAAATTATAATCGTTTCGAAATTAGTAATCCTAATAAATGTCCGTCTCGGTGGCACAAAATATTCCACACTGAATGGGTTTCATTTAGGATGATATCGAAAAATAGTTCGAACCGACGAAAATAATATTAATCAAAATAGAGTAATAAAATTCTGAAGACGGCCAGCACCTATGGACGAAGCGTCAAGGATAAGGAGTTTGCATTTTGTACAACCTGGAGTGCCGAAGGCCCGACCGTAACCGTTGCAGCGAATATTATTATTTACTAACCGTATACATTTTTCTTAAGTAACATAGAATACTGACGAACAATAATTCTGTAAAAAAAAAAAAAACTAGTTTTCAACTCAAGCGACCGTCGTCACCGTTTTTTTTCCGCATAATAATATTTGAAAGATTTGTTAAACAGTGATTAAAAATGTGTAGTTTTCTGTAAATTCGTTTCGTTTTTTCTCTACATTTTCGGATTTTGAATTTACATGAAAAAAATACCCTTTAAACGGTAAATCGGACGGAGCTTGTGATCTCGAATCGTTGAATTAAACAAAGCCGTATTTGAAAAAATGTGTGTTGAAAAAAATATATTCAAAATAATAATCATCTATTGATGATTTTCGTTGCAGAGTCAGGGTGAAACGTTAATATCGAGCAAGCCGGAAATGGCGTTTCCCGTGGCAGCCGTCGCCGTCGCACTCTGGAACGATTATCCGGACTTCGGTGAACTCTTGCTCGCCAACTTCTTCGAAGTATGTCCATACATAGTTCCGATATTTATGCCCCGACGCCATGGGGAGAACGACGAGACGTCTACCGGTTACAAATATTTGACGAGAATGTCGGGATGTATGAGGCTCTACGCGTCGATAATCGTAACGCGACAGAGGCGCGGAATTACCGTTCCGCATCCTCATGGTATTCGGAACGCTTGGAGGTGGCTCGCAGTCACTCTGAACGCTGGTAAGACTTTTTTTTCTTCCATCTCGTTTATTTTTCATTTTCAATGAACTTCGATTCCGAAATGCAGCTGCTATATAACAAAAAAGCACTCCGAAAGAGTGACCAGTTTTTCGATAACACAAAAAGGAAGAGCCGTAAAATTCTTGATTTTTTTTTTTCAAATTGCAGATCCACGGCCGGAACTCTCGGACGTGTGCGCGACCATGATACTCGACATGCTGGAGGTCGCCGGTAATTCGTTGTGGCAAACTTATCCGAGACAATTTCCAAAAATGCTCATTACTCTCGCGTCCCAGTATTATCCGCAGATGCAAAACGAGGCCGAAACAAGCGGCGGACCGATGGCGAGACTCGAAGAGTTTCTGAGAAAGTGTATAACGAACAAGAGCATACCACCGCCGAAGGGACAACTGCCGCAGGACTTTTGGTAAAAAAAAAAGAAAAATAGACAATGACGAGGACGCGACATTCGGTGCAGAATTTTTTTCGCGCGGTGTCGACAACGATGCAGAGACGACATTTACATATGCTATATTAGATATACATGAAATAAAAATGCTATCGCGTGACAATTTTTTCATTCCGCTTTAAATTATATATATATATATATATATATATATATATATATAGAATGAACTTGAAGATGCGGATATCGTGTTGACAGATTTAGAAACGCAAATTTATTCGCAAATACGAATCAACGGCGAGTATAGCAAACTTTTTTATTTATAAATTTTTTGAATTCCATTGAGTGACATTTTTCAACGATCGATAAGAATATTAATAATAAGGTACGCTAGTTGCGACAGTTTTCATGTCCTCGAGATCGTAAAGATCCGCGGAATATTCCGCGAATGCGACGACGCCGAACGGTCGAAGTCTCTCCATCCACGTTTCGTCGCTCTCGATTGTCAGCAAACTTTCCTTTATCTTTGCGCAAATCGAAGCTGCGAGACCGAGGAATGAGAAAAACAAATCGTTCGATCGGTCGATTATGTTACGCGTAAAAAATCGATTTTCGATAGAGCAATTCAATAGCACTCACCGTTGAGTTTTTTGTTGAGCATTATGCGATACGGCGGTAGAGGCCCGAGGCTGGCGAGGATGTGCAACGCGTCAGCGCCGGGCAATGTGTTTTTATGATAATTTATTACCGGCGATTCGACGACACCGACCTCTGCCTGTTTTCCCGCTACCATCCGAAGCGCTGAGACCTGCGAGCCTGAATCTATAAAAAAAACAAAAGAAAGACGCGTAATGGTGAAATTAATAAAAGACAAATCATCATTAAATTTTTGGAAAAAATCATAATGGATAAAAATAATAATAAAGTTGATCGACACTTTATCGATGAATTGTAAAATAATTATTATGTAATAATAGTCGCTGGTAATTACCCAAGATATTGCCGAAAAATGAAGGATTTTCGCCTTTGGACTTCAAGTGACCGAAAAGCAAACCGGCCGCTCCGACGGCTTTTCTTCGATCGGGAGAAGCACATCTGTAGCCACGAAGATCCGTCACTTCCTGACGAAACAGAAGAGAAAGACAATGGGAGACAAAGCGTGGCGAGAGGAGACGCGATATTTCGCGGATAATAACAGAAATAAGAACCTCAACGTTTCGCATGCAGTCCGAAGCGACAACGATATCGACGAAGACAGATGGCTTTTTTTCCTTGTTCAGAGGATGCTCGAAGACGAAACTCACGGGAAGCAGTGTACCGTCGATCCAGCAATCGCTTGCCGGTAATATTGCTGAATCAGAGATATTTATCATTGTCGACTCTTTTTTCAATTTTTTTTTGTTTCCGATCTTTCGTGCAGATGAATCTTCCAGATTTACCTGCAAATGTTTTTTTTGTTCTTTACTTACCAATGTCAACGATATCTTTTGCAACGGGTCTGTCGACTCGTGGCTCGTACAGCAGAGAAACGGCCCTGTCGGTCGCAGCTTCGATGACCTCCGCGAGAATCTCGAAGAGAGCCATCGGCAAGGAGGGTACCAAATGCGTCGCCAGGATCAGAGGACGCTCGTCGAAATCGGGCGGTGCTCTTCGAGACGAACCGCTTCGCGGTACAGCGACGTTCGACGGATTGCAAACATTCTGAAATCGTAAGATTTTAGTAACAAGTAGAAATCGATAGAAATCGAATAAAAGAAAATACAATCGACAAATAATCGCGAATTCGAGGAAAACCGGAAAGAGGCGTTTTATAGTCGACACTTAGAGAGACACATTCCGTTAAAAAAAACAACAACAAATTGTTTTTGTTTAGTTTTTTAATCATATTTATGTCGATCCGATAATTTTGACTTTTTGTAAAATCGATTTTGATTGAATAGTATTGTTTCGTCGTGAAAATAATTTTGATCAGACTTCGCATATTCGAATGAATTTTCATTGGTCGATCGGATTTTTGATTGGCATTCTCGAAATACTTTTTCGGTTCACCACACAAATGGATGTTCGGAATTTAACACGTCGAACCCGAGGCAAAAGAAGCGCGAGTGAAACTACGAAATGTCCGATCGTCGATTGTTTGTCGTTACTTACGGCCGAGGATTTGTCGACCATCGGAAATCCTGCGATTTTCATAGAAGCGACCGGCGGAGTGAGCGTCATCGAACCATCAAAAGTGGTAACATCGCCCCCGACGCCGCCGATGAGCATCTCAGATCTATCCCTTGGTTCGTTCTCAGTTATTCTCGCGGAGTCCTCGCCTTCTTTCGTGACGACGCTCTCCTCTCCGAGCACCGGCGACGTTGGTAAATAATAGTTCTCGACTTTCGTCGTCGACGACAACGGTGTCGATGAACGTTTTGACGATTCTTTCGCCAACGCAGTTGCCTCCGGCGTCGACGCAGCAAATTGCGGAACGCTTTCTCGCGGAAACCTGCAGCAAGGCTCCACCACGGCCGAAGATATCGACGCGTTCGAACGATGATTTATGTCATCATCATTTTTCGTTTCATTAGCAATCTTCGTAACTGCGCCTCGGGTAAATGACGTCATTGTTGCGCGTTGATCGAGTATTTATTCTGTGCGAATCTGTGTGGCAATTTGAATGAATCATCAAGAAAAATTTGTCGGTACTTTGCTCATAATTACTCGGAATTTTTATATTTCTACTTTAATAAAATTTAAAAAATCTGAAAAAATTCATACGTATTCAGAAAAATAAAAGAATAATTTTGATTAAAAAAAAAGTTGTCTTGCCGGAAAATTTCTTATTATCATTATGCAAAATCAATCTTTTCAGTACCTTTAATGTGCATGCATTTTTTCAGATTTTTAGACCATCGAAAAGTGTTAGCAATTTAATTCCCAATTCGTCTTAATTTCCTGGAACTTATGCGAAATGAATACCATACGCTTGGACTACCTCAAAGAAGGAAGGTTTTCGCAACCGAAGGATCAAAACTACGGGCCGATATCTAACATGATGCAAATTCCTAGGCTACACTTTCTCAGGATCTACAATGATCCGCGACTTTTGTTTTATCATATCATAAAGTGGATAGCCCACTTATGATAGGAAAACTTGGCGAACATCTGCCAGAACGGCCAAAAAGAACGCGCGCGGTCTTTCGATTTCCGTAGCACATTGACAGAAAGGTCGGCTCATTATCGTCTCACGACTGTCGCGAACAGACTCGAACTATCGCACTTTTACACCGGGACAGCGATGTTCAACGCGGTCCTTGGAGAACGAGAATTGCACTTCGAAATATTTTTTTCCTCAAGAGATTTGAAGAAACTACGTTTCATCCACTTTTTTAAGTCCAATACTACGTTGGTGCAGTTTACACAAAACTTTCTAAAATGAAATATGGACATGAATTTTTATTTTTGATATAATATTTTTTTTCTCTCTGAGCTGTGCAATCTATAAAAGGGCTCCCCCAATAAAGATATATAAAAAAAAAATTTATTGAAAAAAAAATAATTACATATTGAAAAAATCATTATACATCAAAATTATCCCGAAATTCGCAAAACTATTGAAACGGGAATGCGTCGTGAGAAGAAGAAAAATTCATCCTACGTTCACCTTGAGAACGTCCGATCGGTTACCGGTTATTGTTATCACACAAGCCGCGATTCTCCGTAATTGACCATAAAAATTGCATATTCCCGTATACGTCTCAAGAGAAATAAAAACTTTGTGATAAAATACTTCGAATATGTAAAGCTCGAAAAAATTGAGACAAAACAGTTAACGTTGAAAAATACATAAGAATTACCCTGTTTGCCGTTGCGTTTGTCTGACCACCTTGTCCATTCACTCGCGAACTCGTTTCGATATCCTCTCATCGACCGCCCGAGTCTTTTCTCTTCTTATAATTCCAGCACCGCTTTGCGTATTTATTTACTTCCACTTCCCCCGCGGAGAGCTTGACCGGGCATTATCTTCATTCGGCAAGCGCGTGACGACTGCGTGCGGAACGTTCAAACGCGAACGTTCGAGCCCGGAGCGATGGAGGAGGAGCGAGGGGCTGTGGGAGAAGTCGAAAAATTTCGACGACAAATCTGTAAACACAACGCGAGGATATTATCGCGTGCGCGATTTTACTGGCACTGGAGGAAATTGTATGACCGGCGAGAGTGCCGGCGATTATAAACTATAGATCGTTCGGATGTATATAGTACGACAAGTGCAGTATATAGGTACTCGACCATTCGAGAGAAGCCCGCAGTTCGAACGATCGACGTGTCTCGAATGATCTCGAGGCGATTTGAAAATGCTAAAAAAGATCGCGGTTTTATCGATACGATACCGATAAGGTAGATCCCGAAAATAATTATCGGTCATACACCGATGAAATTTCACCGCGTTATCTACTATCGAAACGTTCAATATGGGCGCATTCTTATTATTAAGGTGGGGCGATACTGCTCGGTCGGTAACAAAAACTGTATTCTAACTTTCTCGACCTAGAATGATTTTACGGATCTCCCGAGTAGCTCTGTTTCTTTCGCACCTATAGAAGTTTCGCATTGCCTTGAAAAAAAATAAAATAATAAATCATTTAAAGGGAAAAGCCGTGCGCTTCCGAGCCCGAGCGGTAATAAAAATTGTAATGTTGTCTCTTTTCGTGATTACCGAAATCTGGATATCGAACGAAAAGAAAATTCCGAGCCACCTGTCCGTGGAATCCTAATCCGATGTCACTTGAGAGTTCTATCGTTACCGACCTGGGTACGTTGCTTCGCCTTGAGAAGCGTGCATCCGGAACTATTAGACGCGGCGACAATTTCCGGCGTTTATATAAAGTTTATGTTTCCTAGAAAAAAAAAAAGTAGCATTACAGTATCTATTACCGACTGAGTGCGAATCGGACGGGTCTAAAATATTTGACGCCGGTATTATCGTTGAAGTCGTCGAGTTCTACAAACGGACGAAAGTCCCACCGACCGGTATATATTGTAAATACGGCCGATGCAGACTTCGCCCGGATGTATAACTCGCGGTTTGTTCCGGGAAAAAAAAAAAAAAATCCAGAAATTATTTTTATGATTTATTTTTCAAAGGATGATTCAAATGACGAATCTCCGGGAGGGTCATTCCATTAATGAATCCCTCGACGGGTGGATAATGTATCGAATTCTCAAAGAATTAATTAACCCTATATAAATGACATTTTCTTATTGAAAGGTCTGTAGACGAATAAGAGGTGGTTTACTTAATTTTTCCTCATGATCGCGGAGTGCGAATGTCATTATATTTACATGCGTAAATACTCAACGGACTACTAAATTTTACGAGCCGATAAAGAATCAATTGCAAAAAAAAGTCACTTATCAAGCTCCATTTCCCACGATTGCCTGAAAATAATTTCTCTTTGCGCTGTTTTTTACGCTCTCATATCTTATCGGTTATCGCTCGAGCTTATCGCGCATATCGAGTTTCTCAACCGATGAAAATGCATCGATAAAGAGGCCTAATCTGTCGATTAAGTTTCACAGTTGGTAATAGAAGGCTCGTTTCGTCGATGTGCGCTCAACCGCCGGGACGAGAATCATCGTTCTATTTTGATGAATATTTATCCAAACTGTCGATCACACCGAAGGGATGCCTCCGTTTATTATCCTCGCCGGGGCAGCACTCGAGCGATTGCGCGTGCCCGGCGACGATTCGCCGCGATCGCCGCCGCCGCATCCCCGACGCGTTTCCGCGTTCCAGAATAATGCGCGTGACTCGCTACCGCAGCGGCGATCGAGCTTGCGCATTCGCGAAGCATCGAAACGGGATGGTTAACGGCCAACGGGGGATTCCCCAGCGATAACTCACTCCGCGCGCTCGAATATCTGTATACTATCTCACTGTCTATGTACATATACATATATGTATATAATCTTTGTCTCTCTATCTCATTCTTGGAAGAAATTTATCCTCGATCGATGTCGATGAATTATGACGACGAATCGCAATGATAGAAATTCCTGGAAAAATTTTCGACGCGAGATCCAAAACTCCATAAACGATGATAAAAATCATTCCGAAATTTTGCAATTTATCGCTATGTATCTTGAAGACATTAAAAAATGTAATTCACTATTGAATAATAATTGCGGTTATAAATATTAGATTTTTCCCGATTTTTTATTTTTCTGCGAAAAGTCAGACCAAAGAAATAGTTCTTTTGTTTTTTCGTTCCACTTTCATTACTATAGTTTTCGAAAATGATGAATAATTTATCATCATTTATAGCATTGAAGATAATTTTCGAAATAATGATTATTGTATTGGATTGTATATTGTTGCAATTGTTATTATAATTTGATAATAACATTTTTCTCCTCACGAAGGGAAAAATGCATTGCATCGATAAAAATCTTCTTATAAATTTTGAGAAAAAAAAAAAATTAGCGCAAGTTTGAGGTCATTCTTTATTCAAAAATGTTATATAAGATCAGGGAGAACGTGACATAAAAAAATTAACCATACGGAAACCGAAGGAGATTAATTTTGTACAATAATAATAATGCCAAGGAGACGCAAAAAAAAATTGTTTAACGAATCATTGGGTAGATGATTTCATTTTTCTTTTTTCACAGAAATTATTTCTTCAATTTTTTTGAACACACAAATTTTTTTTTTTACATTTTTTTCTAAAATTTCAAACAAACTTTACATTTTTTTATTCATTCGTTAAACAATTATTTCTATGAACAATTTTTTGACGACTTTTCGGCATTCTTATTGCACAAAATTAATGTTATCGGTATATTCCGTGAGATAATTTTTCCTCAAATTTATCCGTATTTTTGTGCCGTAAATTTCACGGTTTTTGCTTTTCTTTATTGCCGCAGTTTGAGATGAAATGCGGGTTTTTTTTCTCGCTCACAGATCGTCGTTGACTCACGTGCACTCGCGCGCCCCTGAGTTGGCGAAAACTACGAGAGAAACACAGCGACGATTCCAACGAGCCCGATATTGTATTTTTGTCGATGATCTCTCGGTTTCCTCGCGACACCGGGGGGGGCCCAACGACAGAGAGAAACCGTCGCCGGGACTTTGTACCCCCTCGCGATTACCGCGGCGAACCGGCGGTAGATCCTTTCGAGAATGGCAAATTTTCAGACCTTGCGATTCGTTTTTGCTCCGCGGATCGCGAGTATGAAACTCCGTTGTCGTCGCACTCACTTCTCTTCTTTTTTCTTTTTAAAACGAAAAACCAATTTTTGTCACTTTCGTTGTCATCGAATCTACACGCCATGGACAACTTTTTATGTTTCTCTCTTGTTATGAGAGAGAGTAACGCAAGACTTGTATGCGGCATGGAAAAGAACATTTTCCGAAACGTATCGAGAAAAAAAAAAGATGTTCCAAAACAATTCAACGCGATTGATTCTCAAATGCGTTGAAAAATAAAATATGCGAGAGAAAGAAAAAAGCGCGAATTCCTCGACGAAACCGTGAGAGAGAGAGAGAGAGAGAGAGAGAGAGAGAAAGTAACGAGAGAAGTAACCGAGCACGCGGAAGGGCGGCGGATAAGCGATGACGCAGTCGGCGAAGAGGCGTGTACCGGAACCGGCAAGTGGGTCACTGTCAGGCGGGCTGGTGTACAGTCACCGCGCACCGTCAGTCACGTTTCGCCTTCGAATGATCACTCTCGTACGCTCATTACCGAAATTCCCAAACTCGTCGATCCGACCGAGTCGCGCGCGAGGCCAAAAAAAGTATAAACTATTTTCGATGATACAAAAGTGTAATAAAAACGTTCAACGTCGGGTAGGTAACTTGCGAAAAAAATGTAGAAAAAAGGTTGATTAATCGACGGAGGGAAAAAGAAAAGAAGGACGATTTTGGAATCGAAACTAGTTAGCGATGCGGCGAGCGGACGCGACAGCGGACACCGAGGAACTGTCGGGCCCGTGAGAGTCGAAGCTCCGTCGAGGGGGCCCATCGGGCGAGAAGCGAGCGAGCAACCGAGATTCTTCGTTCCTCTACCTCCTACTCGAAGCCGCGGCTCTCGGACATTATACATTTTTCTTCCACGCTCGCCCGATCGTTCGGCTCTCTCGTGTGGCACTCGTCACCGACGCTCTCGTCGCGTTATATATCCATTCGTAATAATTCCCGCCGAGAAGCGACTCGCGCGCGAGCTTCGCTACCGCGACGAAGAAACGGCGCGCGAGTCCATCGCGCGAGGAACGAGGACGAACCGAAGAGGCCCTCGGCACTACCGAGAGAGCGGTCGGGTCGCGTCAATGACGTCAGTCGCACTTGACTCGCAAGTTTTTTGCCTCGATTCGCTATCGTTGTATTCAACGCAAGCCACACGAGCGTCAGGAACGCTTTGAGATGACGCGATTGTTCGACGCGCGCAACTCCGAAATGCGAATTCAAGTTTTTTTTTTTTTTTTTTTTTTTTTTTTTTTCCAGGGATCTCCGATGAAAATGAATTAGGATCGAAGAGGGACATGGAATTGCGTAAGGCAATTTGTTTAGTTTCATCGATGAGTCTCCAATGTATATTCGTGCTTTTTATTCTGTTTTGGATTAAAAAACGGATTTTGTACTGTACAGTACGACGCTTTTCGAGTTACGTCCAGTCAAAGACCCGACGATAGGTGGAAAGTACGAATGGGGAGCACGGGCTTTGAAGAATTTTTCCAAGCGACGGTCTTGGATCTTGGACGGACTCGGGAGCCTTTTTGCGGATAATTTCATACTCTACAAACAAGGTTTCGTGCACGTTGTCCGTCCGAGGCTGCGTAACCGCGGTGGATCGCACGAATCATGGAATCCTATCCGAGAGGCAAATTTTTTCCGGAATCGCGATATTGGAATAAAATGTAAAAAATTTGGAGTAAAAAAATACTCGAGACAACTATCGAGAGAGTATGCGATGGATCGAATGCTCGCTCTCTTCTCCCGTGGCATTCCTGCCGAGCCATTGACCACCGATTTACTCCCGCGCTCTCATTTCTCGGCCGAATATGCGTTAAATCTTTCACATTTGGAATTCTATTCGTATCGTCCGATCGGTTCTCGCCGAGTCGGAGTCTCGTGGATCTTCCATTCACGATATCCGCGCCGGGTGTCTTATTTGCATTTTTCAGATTTACGAATATCTCGAAATCCGAACGCGCGTTGTTGACACGAGGAAAAAAAAAATAATTGGTTAACGCATAGAGATGGGTACAGCGGCATCGTCGTCACCGACGACTCGGTCCTCCTCGTCATTCGTTTCTCCGTCCCGCCTCGCGAGTCACGATTGCCCGACTGTGCGGGAAGGTCGTGACGTCATCCGCGGGGCGGAGAGGAACACGATCGGCGAAGCAAAAGCTGCTCTTCCATCAGCCTGGCCAGAAGAAACACAGCAGCGGCAAGCCGTCTCTCTCTCTCTCTCGCTCTCTCGCTCGCTCTCCCCTCTCCGGATTTCGCCGGATGGTCTCACGAAACAGGAGCGTCGACCACGCGACCCCGGAGAAACAGCACCAGGATGCCGAGCGCGCCTCTTGCCACGCCGTGTACCGGCTCGTTCTCATTCACGTGTGCGCCCGTCGCTGGTAATCTATCCACTCTGTACGCAACGAGAAATTCTCTCGTTTCCGCAGACTCGCACGAAACTCATTTCTTCTTCAAATTGTTTGCGGATTTTAAAAAAATCATATTTGCACTATTGCAATTTTATAATCCGAGTTTCGACAGCAATTTGCTTTTTTAATAATTTTAACAATTTTTCGATTCTTTTTTTCAATTAACAAATAAAGAAATTCAGAAAGTGCGATCCTACAGTTCAATCGTTTGTACGAGTAACACGAGTTTACTCGTGCGAGAATTTTTAATCTCACGTTAAATCGACACCCATTCGTGTGATTCGAAAATATGTACTTATCAAATTACTTTTATTTTCATACATTTTTATAACAGAAAAATGTTTATGTATCAAATCAATTTAGTTCTTTTTATATCCATTCACCGATTTCGTAAAAAACAAACAAACAATGTCGACGTAATTCTGTCGATCGCAAGAAAAAAAACTTGCTTATCGAACTGTGTTTCGAGAGAGTACGAACCGCCGTCGATCAATTCGAAGGTCCGTTCGCGAGTAACGCGATTCCACGCGCGGCTCACGCGCAGACACTGAGCAACGACGGAAATGCGAGCCCGCCAGGAGACAGCCGGTGTGTATCTTATCGGTCGTAATTGCCGTCAAAATATGCCAAGGACGACAAATATTTTACCCCACCGATTCGTCAAGGTCATTGCCACGACGCGCGAAAAGCGATTGAAATTCGAAGAAACGCGCAATTTCGAAATTGAAAAAAAAAATGTTTTTAAACAAGAGTCTTATAATTGAAAAAAGGAAAAAAAAAATTGGGCGAATTTTCTCTCCATTGCAAATAAAACGACACCGAGTATGAAAAAGCGAGTCAAAATTGTATCGAATTTTTCGCCTCACTATCATTACGAATAGAGCGTAATCTCATACGCGATTCGACTGTGCGAAAAGTCCAATCGCCGCTACTGCGTTGTTTTTTTTTCGTCATCGTTCGATTCATCGACTACTCGTTGGTAGTCGCACGAAAGTTTGGAAGGTTTCGGCGTAGCTCGGTCGTGCGGGTGGGGGTAAACGAAATTTCACCAGAGTCAGGGAGAACAAGGCATCGGAATGAGGCAGGCAACGACCTCGAGGAGCTCCGCGGCTCCGGGAGTTACATGGGCGCGTGGCAAATTCGAATCGTCGGTTCTTTCGGTCGCGCGGCCCTCCTCGATCGTCGGAATTTCCTGCGAGAGGCGCGAGTCGGCGACTGCGAGCGCGAGGGGCTCGAGTACGTTGCGATAGAGCTTCCTTCGGTCGCGATGGTGTCTCGCGATCGTTCCTAGCGGTCCGCGAGTGCCGCGGCGTCGACGTTGCCGCCGGGCTATCCACTCGTGCCAAGGTCATTGATTCCTCCGACAGTTCCGGCTCGCTTTCTGGGCCAGGTTAAACCGTCGCGAACGAAACGCCGAGCTATCGACGCCCGGTGTTGTCCTATCGCCGCACAATTCGTCCTTCATTATTTTCAAGTACTATTTATTCGTCAATTTGGGAACCATTCGTTGGAGTTTCGATTTTTTGCGTTATACCAAAGTACACGCGGCATTGAAAAAAAAAATAGTTATACGGAAGAAATATCGTAATACGAAATGCTCGTCCGAAAGCCGTGAAAATGGGCTTTGAGGCACACAACGAAGCGCTCGTGAAAGCGCGTTCCTCGGATCGAGGGAAACAAATGTTACTCGTCCGTTGTGCATACATCATTTCATTTGGCGTCCGGGAGGATTTGAAAAAAATGTTGCCCCATGTCGAATCCGCGTATTCGTTCGCGAAATTCTTTGAAAGAAGATGCAAAAGGAATTTCCTTAATAGTCACAATTATCTTAATAAATTGCTCAATCTAGATCCCGATGTCTTCCTGTTCTAACGTTACGCCGCGTAAATCTTCGTTCCGGTTCGACGAACGTAACGCGAAGAGCCGAGCCAGTACGAGAACCGTGGGGAATCGAGTTTATATCCGCGCGCGTATGATATACATCTCGTTACAACGCGAAACGTTCCGCGTTATTCCGGGTTAGCCGTTCTTCGTCTCCGCGCGTGGGTCGGTCAACGACGCTCCGCCGATTTCACTGATCGTGGAATGGGGAAAGAGGAGGAGAAGAGGCCGGATACTCACGGCCGATTTTATTGGAACGCGTCGCATCGACGACGCCGATGATGCACGCGTGGAATGTTAAAACGCCCTACCGCCGTTACTGTGCTATGTACTGAAAAAAAAAAAAAAAAAACATCTCGACATGAGCCCGATGTCGCGCGAGCTTCGACTTGTAATATCAAATGTTCCAAACGATCTCTACGATCCGCGATTCTCCGCGGCCCGAAATTACTTTCGGCTGCAAAAATATACGCCCTATCGTATTTCGTTCTTGCAATCAATTTTCGAACGATCGGCGACTATTCGCGAAGAAACTTTGCTGTTCCTGGAGCAAATTCTACCTTCGGCTCTGATCCATTCGAGCCTTCCGTGTGAGAACATTTTTTCAATGAGACGACCCAGTGTCGAACGATAGCGATTTTACCGTCGGAGCTCATCACCGGCTCAAGAGTTACGCGAGACGGCCGTGCGCGCGCTGCCCTTGATTTATTCCCCCTCGAGAAACCCACGTGCGATGTTGCACATCCAAACAACTGTCTTCTGCGGAGGACAGAAAAAATATTGAAATCGTAGATAGCCCGGTTCGAAAAAGAAACGGAACAATCTCTTTTTAACGGGAAGATTTCGGTCTTTAGTCTTGTTGTTTTTCAAATAAATGCAAGACGGGCTCGGAGTAGAGTGAAGTAAAAATTTCAAGGTCGAACGCGACGTTACGATCGATATGAAACTGTGCTGTGTCTGTGGCAAGGAAAACTCCAGCTACAAGTGTCCAACTTGCGAACATCCTTAGTAAGCATCTTTCAACATTAATTATTTATTTATTTACTTGACGAAATAATCCTTTACAACTTAACAATAGTTTAAATATGGAACGACATTTCGAGCTGCTATTAATGAAAAAAAAAAAAAGTTTATAGAGTATATATAAATATTTATAACACTTCGGATAACAATATAGTTCGAATAATAACAAAAGGTATAGGGTTGGTATATAATATCTATCCCTATATGAAAATAATAATAACCGATAATCTTTATAAAAATAAATAAAGTTTTAAGAAATATTTGCGGTACGCATTTTAGAGCTGTGTTATTAAATTTGTTTTTTTATGATTTTTGTCGCTTTTCCACAGTTGCTCCGCGATTTGTTGCAAGACTCACAAGAACAGCGGTTGCGAGCCACCAAAACCGGAGCCTTCTAATTCTGCAAAATTGGAAGCCGCTAAAAATTATGAATTTCCAACGGAGGACACGGCGCGGATAGAAAAATTGGAGCTTCTGCGGGGCAGCGAAGATGTGAAGAATTGTCTGAAGAATCCTCACGTTCGCGACATCGTAACGGCCATTCTCAACGATCCCGATCCTACCAAAGCCATCGGATTGGCAATGACCGAGCCCATTTTTGTGGAACTCGCGGACGCGTGTCTGCAAATGGTCGAACCGCCGGACGAAATGAGACCCACTTAATTTTACAGATTCTTCCAAGGCTGTTTTAGGTACAAAAAATTATTTTCCATGTTTTTTATTTTACCGTCAACTATTTTTCTCGATTCACAATGTTTTTCTTTTTTTTCATAGTTTCAACGAAAATAATTTATTCTGGAAAATCTTTATCACAATCAAATTTTTCGTTGTTACCGATTTCTTCTGGTGCTAAATCGTTTTTTTTTTATGTGAAAAATTTTGAGACGTTATTTACGATTTTTTTATTCCTCTTATTTATCACGGAACTATCGATCTCTCAATGCCTTGTTCAATTTTAGGTACAAAGACAATATTTTTATTTATTTGTTACATTTTTTTTTTTTTCTGTCACGGCGCGGTTGACTGTTTCTTTTATTTTTATCGTTTGAATGAAAACACCGCGTCGTGGCCAATTTTAATGCCGCTGCAATGGCAGAGTCTTATTTTTACACGAATAGATAGATTGTTCGCTCAAATAACGACTTTTGTTGGTGACAAATAAAAATGTCCATGTCACAGGTATACACATTTTTTTATTATCAAAGCTTGACAAATAAAGTTTTCTTTTCTTTCAGCACATTGGATAGAAAAAACCTTATCTAGGTTATTGAAATTGGTTAAAAAAAAAAACATCGGAAACATGCTTAAAACTACCACCGATCCGTGAAGGAAAAAAATGCAGAATTGGCAGTGGGCGCATTAAGTCAAAACAATTTGGTCGACCAACGATGCATCTCGAAGATTTTTGTTTTGAATATTTGCACTCAAAGCTCGTCGCGGACCGGCCGATAATTCGTGATATAGGAGTCGAGATCCATGGGAGCTTCGCAGCCATCGAGTTCCACTCCCAAAGCGTGATATCTCTTCCTCACGTGATGCGCAACCATTTTCGGTTCTCTCGTTCTCGTGAAAATGCCCTTTTTGTTGCCACCGACGCGAGTGTACGCTAGAATGAAATATTTATATACACGAAATCACCAAAGAGTACATCTCAATAATGTTTTGTTTTGGTAAATCGAAAAATGTTGGGTCCAAATCTAGGAGAAATATAATTGTACTCACTCTCGGCTGTACGAAAATCGGCAAAGTTCCATATAAATTCGCCTACAAAGAATCCTCTTGCGCGCAAACGATCGAAAGCCATAAAGTGCTTCGAGAACATATCTCGTTGATATTCTTCGCTCCAGACGTACGAGGGAAGCTGAGAAAATAAATCGGAAAGGCTCCAATTGAAAAATTTTATTTGCAAGTCCTGAAAAATTCGTGACAAGGTCCCCATATTTTGTTTAGATCTATTATTTCGTGTTGGAATTTTTTTTTTTCTTCCAAAATCTTACCAAGCTCGTAGGTTTTAAATATTGTAAATAAGAGGAAACGATGAAATTGAAAAATAAGAATGAATAAAATGATGGAACAATTTTCAAAATTACCTCGTGTAATCCTGGCATAGTGTCGGCTCCGTACTCGAACATTATTACGGGCTTGTCGTGTTTAACGTTCCAAGCTGTCGCCTCGTCGACGACTTTGTTAACAATAACGTCCAGTCTTCCGGTATCGCTGTACCATGAGTTGTAACGATTAAATCCAATAACGTCCAAAAACTGTCCGGCCTTGTCTTCCTGAATATCGTCGCGCATACAATCAAAAGAACGGAACATTTTCAAGGACCGCAAAGAACTTCATGGAATTATAATGTAACGAGATAAATCAATCGAACCTCGAGACAAAAGAAATACGAACTTTGAGAAAAAAATGTTGTCAAAATAAGAAATAAATCGACTGTCTCACCGTACAAGCGAGTAGCCGAAAGCTCGTTTTTTTTATCCTTCAATCTCTCGCGAAAACGAAAAGACTGTAGGATACAGCGGAACATTATCGGGTCTCAATGATGAAAACTGTCTCGAATTCACTATTGAGGTTCGATAATAGTTTGTATCATCGTCTTAGTCTTTTTTTTCACAAGAGACGCGGGCACCCTTTAACGCTCCATTCGCTGCGTATCGTCGGGACTTTCGTACAGATTCGCTCTCAATTTTTTTCAAAATCAGCAAGTCTTTTTTTTTTTTTGAGACAACGATTCGAAAAGCAAGGCACTCGAGAAGGTTGCAGATCGGTCGGTCGATCGGATGGATCGAGAAAGATGTGCAACGCAATGAGATACACGCGTAAAGGAAAGGTGAACTTCCAAGAGTGAACGAAAACTTACGAAAGACCCGCGATTCAGCGCCGCTGTTAGCGGTCTTGTGGGATCCAAATTTCTCGTGTGAGCGGTCAGTTCTCTGTAATAATCCTCGGAACCGGCCAGTTGGCTCCTCGGCTCATTGGCGATCGACCACATTATGACCGAGGGACGATTCTTGTCGCGCCTGATAAGTTCCGAAAGCGAAGTTTTGTGTCGCGCTAAAAGCTGCGGCGAATACGCTTCCACGTTTACGGCCGGACACTCGTCGACTATCAGGATGCCTTGCCTGAAAATAATTGTATTCTTCTTGTCGATGGGTTTTTCTTTGACATCAACGAAAAAACAATTTTCACGCCTCGGGCTTCGGAGTTTGGATTTGGAATTAACGAATGTACTTGTCTGCCATATCGAGGACTTCCTCGCTGTAAGGATAATGACTCGTTCTGTAAGAGTTAGCGCCGACCCATTTGAGCAGCTCGTAGTCGCGAGTCATCGTGACGAGATCGAGTCCGCGTCCTCTTATAACCGAATCCTCGTGACGACCAAAGCCTCTCATGTATACAGGCTTCTCGTTAAAAAGTACACTTGTGTTTGTCCATCGGATCGATCGGATTCCAACCGGTAATCTGTAAACGTCTGCTTTCGTCGAGTTTTTAACCGACACGGAAACCTGCAATTGTACAAAAATATGACCCGCTATTGTATTAATATATAACAAGCAAAAAAAGAGGAACAACAAGACCGGCTCTTCGTTCATCGTTCAAAAGTGAACGACTTTTCTTCGTGGCAAAACTTCCTACGGTGTCTAGTTTCCGAGTTTACAAACGCATGGACTACCTCGATTGTTCGGTACTTACGGTACTTTGCCCAGCTCTGTTCGTATCATTATCATAACTAAAATCTATAAATGCTTGAACTCTGCAAATTTGAGACTCACCTCGAGAGTGTAGAGATACGCAGGCTCCGGATGCATGCCTCTTGGCCACCACAATTTCGCCTCGGGTACTTTGATAACACCGGTAAAACCTTCGGCTCCTTCCTCGACAGCCAATGTGTCGTCGTCCTTTCGCAACACTACCGAACAATCGAGGACGTCGTTTTTTTGGAAACCCGCCGCTCGGACGGAATACTTCACGACACCCGTGCCGGTTCCGGTGATGGAAGTTTTTACCGTGACGTCTTCCACGTAGACGCGAGGCTTTGTATGCAGCAATACTGGTCTGCAAATGGACAGAAGAAAATGTTAAAAAAACCCTCGATAATTGCCCGAAGCTATGTCGAGAATTAATAGATCTCAAAGGTATAATAAGATAAAAAATAACCGATAAACCAACAAAGAGTACATTGGAGAATCTTCAACTATAGGATCGTAATAAAAAAATTATAAATAAAAAAAACTTGATATAAAAATGATACTTTTTCGTGTGTTCGGTGAAGTAATTTACTTACCTGTGGATTCCGGCGTAATTGAAGAAATCAAATGTATAGGTCTGGATGTGCGCCGTTCCGTTGTCGGTCTCGGACTTGACGACTTTGCCCTGAGGCACGCTCGTCGGCAAGAGCGTGTTATCCACGGCGACGGTTATACGATTTTTTCCGCCGAATATTAATTGCGGCGTTATCTCGGCCTCGAAAGGAAGATTGCCCATTTCGTGGTTCGCTACCAATACTCCGTTTATCCACTGTGTATCAAAGAAGAAACATTCGACTCTCTTTGAGTCGGCTTTCCAAACGATACTATTGATTTTGAGGAGTTTATAGAATCCGAAACGATATTCTTTCGTTTTCCTCGCTTATTTTTTCTTCATACTTTTTTTCAGAAGCACACATTGGACGAATCGAACTTACGACTTCGGCGAGATAATTCACGGAGCCGAATTGAACGAAGACGCGCATTTCGGACCACGATTGAGGAACGAAAAATGTTCGCTCGTACCAGACGGCGCCGACGTGATCTCTCAGGGCGCGAGAAGTCGTGATGTCGTTGTAGGACGATGGCACCGGCATCTGCATCACCATTGTCGACTGAAAGAAGCGATATATCGAGGGTCGAAAATGTAACTTTGGTGTCGTCGAATTTTCGGATAAATCGCTACCTTGTGGAGATGATCGTTGAACCAAGAGTCTCGGTAACCGGCGAGCGAATCGCCGGACGGCGACGCCGCGAAGTCCCACAAGCCATCGAGCGATCTCACCTGCGATTATACGAGAAATGCGACGCAATATTAAATTTCTTTTTTCCCTCCATTAGATCGCAATTGCACGCTGAATTTCTCGGGTGAAAATCATAATTTAGCGTTAACATCGCCGACGTCCGGCACTTTCGACGACTTCGTTTTTCGCATTCTGGTAGTTTTTTAGCCGCAGCTATTGGAATTGAGATTCCTTGAAATCGGTCTGTACGATAACATTTTACGACAATGAGACCCAATGTGTTACATATTTTTGAGGCGCATCGACGAATTTTAAGCGACAAGCGACTACTTGCCTCGCGCGATTCGCTCTCGCGTGGATACAAGAGTCCCGGTAGAGGCGCATCCTTGACGATTGTCTCGTCGACCATCGGGGAAGAAGGATTCTCGTCCGTTTCGTTCAAGTTTGCCGTACCGTCGATGGACTGTCCGTTGGCCGGCGCGATTACAGCGCACGACAGCGTCGACAGTGCCACGACGATAATAGCCAACTGGCCTCGGCACCGCATGACGCGGGCGATGCGATTTCCGGCAAACGAACGAAAGTGAGAAGCCTCGCGATTAGCTTCGCGATCGCCCGCACTCGCGAGGCGTAAACTCTGGAAACAGTAGAATCACCGGTAGATTATAAAGCAACCCGAAGGTAATGTGCGACCCATGCCTCGCGGTTCGTAAACCGAACCGTGGGAATTCATCTTCGCGCTCTCGTTAACAATTATTCTCACCGTTTTCAACTTCGAGATTTAACGTTTAACTTCGTACCCTATGTTTATCATTCGTCGACGTTGGTGTACGCGAAAAGGAAAACTCGAGACTTTTCTTTCTTTTTTTTCAAAACAAGAAATAAATCATATGAGCCAAGTAAACTTGAAAAAACAACCCTGCTCGTCCTTTCTTTTGATACACGTGTATATATTTGTGTTCCAAGGACTCGGCAAGTTTTTTTTTTAACTTCACGTGGCTCATATGATTTGTCTCTTGTTTTTATTATTGTTCTGGTGAAAGAATCGAAGAAAACTCGACGCCAAGTACTTAGTTTAAAAAGTAAAAAATCTGCGCGGTGGATCCGCGCGCCCGACGAGCGCTACCGTGTCCTTATACGCTAATATCGTGCCCACCCCAAATTTTGACAATTTTTTTTCGGAATCGAGAAGTCGGAGCGGAATTTTAAAAGCAGTTCCACGATATAAATCGAATCTAAGCTCTAAAATGAGCCAAGTATCAAACGGATCGGTGTTTCTTCGAGTGTACGAATCCTCCGTGTCTCCATTATAGTAAATTATATTGAATATTTGAATGATTATAGTAAATATTATTATTATGTTTTCTCCGTGTATTTTTACCGTTTTGTAAAATTCGATCTTCGATCACCGGGAGATTGTTTCGAGTGGATCGTAAAAAGATTACTGAGCGAACGAGAGGAACCTTTCGTTCTTTTATATCGCCGCGGTGTGTTTTCTTCTTATTCAACGTGTTTATTAGATAAGACTCTCGGACTGTGCGCGTCTGTGTATATATACGGAAAGCGTTTGATGCAACGACACTTTTTAGATATGATACAATGAACATTCTTCCGAGATGATAAAAATCCCAGATAAGAATTGATTATAGGTCACGGTACGCGACAAAACAAATGATAAGTAATTCGTAGATTAAATAATTCGCGATCGTCGTCGAGGATGGTAACGATAATGAAGCCTCTCGCTGAATATCTCAATTGCGCGCGTAATCTCGACACGCGGAATAATCCGATCAGGGAGGGTCGTTTGTATTTTGAAAAACCGGCTCAACCGGGCACGATCTCGTTCGGCTCGAGCTTGTTAGAGCGAGGCTCTAGTGTGTAGGAGCACCGACTGGGCCATCTATGAAACAACTTATACGCCTAACCGTTCATCAGATGAGATTCCCGGCCGGGTCACAAAGGAAAGCGTCCAAGTAAGGTTCGCATCGCCTCAAAACGAATTTTATCACATTTTTTTTGCAATTCAACGATCGCTCGAGCGCGTCTTTCGATCTAAAAAAAATCTGCCGATCGCACTAGTGCTTTCTGTCGTTTGTCGATCAAAGCCTACCCACCCAGCTGTGTTTGTGGGCAAGTACGTTTATCACATTTGACTTCCTCGAGAAGCTTTGTTTTGTGATTAGTTGATTTTTAACAGTTCGTTTTTACGAAAATTAGCACTAGAGAGAAAACATGTCTTATAAAGTTGAATTTCATATCTCGAGCTTGAATATTGTTTCAAAACGAAACAACTGCACAAAAATACAGCGCGTACAAAAATTTTGCAAAAAATTCAAAATCGTGTAAAAACGAAGGGCCTGGATAGTTTTTTTTCTATTGGAGCGCGTGTTTGGAGCCCTCGACATGCGTGACAAATTTCAATTCGATACCTCAAGACGTTCCGAAGTTATGGAGATGAAATGATTCGCACACACGCGTACGTCCGGTCATTTTTTCTAAATGTCATTTCGCGACGTTTTGGAATATTCCGAATACGTTTTTATGAAAATGTCGAAAAAAATGTTTTCACGAAAACAAAGCTTCCCGAGGAAGCACAATAGTAATAAGATTTTTTTTCAAATACCAGTCGAGAGAGTACCATTCGTTCTCGATAGCCAACGGTATAAGTACAATTGACGAAAAGAATCTCATAAACGCTTTCGTGCGGTTTAACGAGCGCCAAGCGCACGGACGATTATCGAGTTTGGCGCGTAAGATAAACGACGGAGAGACGCAATGCGGTAGAGTGAATTAAGACCCACAGCGACCACAGCGGGATTGTCCAACGGGATTCTATGGAGATAGTCTTTTCGGTACAGTCCGGCCAAAGCCGCGATTCTTAGAGAATTTAAAACGGCTTCGCAATGGGATGAAAATCTAAACATAAATCAGGTATCAGGTAGAGATGCTGAAAAGCATCGACGAATTGATGAAAGAAAAATCTTCAACGAACGACCCGATTGAAAATAATTCGTTAACTTGTCCGTATACGAACAATTTTTTCAGAGTTTCGTCCGATTATTCAAAATTGCGTTTTCATGGTTTGATTTTATCCAAAAAGAGCGGCAATTCCGAATGATTCGATGAAATTCTGAAAAAAACCGTGCGTATTCGGAAAAATGAATAAATTCCGTTGTCCTTTGTTCCGCGGAAGAATGAGATTTGCGAATGAATTTATCGATAACATTTTGGTATTATTACTATTATGGAAAGTCAATCTTTTCAGCACCTTCCGTGTGGCTGATTTTTTTTCAGGCTCCAATCCCAATGCGAAGTTTGTGAAATTCTTTTCGAATGTCTCGTTTGGATGGACTGTACCGCTGCCGCGAAAGACTTCTCGTTGTTTTTCTCCTATCTTCTGCATATCACGCGCAGGCACACTCCATAGAAGTGCAATGTACAATACGAGCAGGAAGCAATATACGGGAATCCTTGGCGGTAAATGGATATTTTGTCAATGCGCGAATAGCATACATATATTTGTGCGCGTGCGACTAAGATTTCGCGGGTTACATTAGAGATATCGCTGTTGGACGCGCGCCAACCGATTCCCCGGACGGGGCAGTCTAGTTTCCGCCTGTTCTCGTCGGCGGAACAATCTCTGCGGTAAAATTCAATACCCGAAAGATCGAGGAATGCAATACGAACATTTCGTTTAAGGTTGAACGAAACGCATCGTCGGGTCTTTGTCGGTCGCTTCCTCGCATCCCTGCGAGTTTCAATTCAAGTTCCGCGAATTGCGTCGAAAAATCCCGATACTTCGTAATAACGAACGAAAAATTATCATGTAAAAATGTCACTTTCTAAAAAATACAACTTTTTTTTACTTACACTCGTAATTCGATATTTCTTTCTTCGGGTCGTTGAAATTCGTTAACTTGCGACCGGTCTCTTGTCGCGACGAGTGTTTACTCGAGAAATGAGAAATATCGACTGCGCGAAAGCAAACCAGAGACCGGCAAGGTAATACCCCGGAAGAACACCGACGGACGAGAGGACGGATGTAAACGCGCGGATTTCGGTTTTCCGGGAGCGCGCTCTTCCGTGTCGCGCAAAGACAATCTCGAGTGATCACATCTTCGTCGAACTTCGGAAATTCAATTTTTCGTTATTGCAAGCGAACGATGCGCGTTGAGGGAAGAAATGAAATAAAATTCTTCAAGAGTCTAACGAGACAGAGAGAAATTTAGCGAAAGGCACGATAACGGGCCGTGAAAACGGGGAAATTGAAGATAATACTTTGAGGCTCGTATATAGAGACGGAGACATGACAGTGACGACGCGACCGCATCGAGGAGCCTCACACGACTAAGTTGGGCGGGTGAGATGGAAACGGTTTTTGTACAGCCCCATGTCCATTCCGGTTACCACTACCGTGCTCCAGCTTTTACAGCCGCGAACTACGAGCTATCGAAACCTACGTTTCGCATCGTCCTCCTCGTCGTTTGGAATCTACTTTTATTTATCGCATTCTGGAGCGACTGCACGGAGTGTCAACATATCGTAGCGGTATTTCCGATTATTTCGCCGGACAACACATCGATGGCGCGTCATTAAAAAATTACGGATAAAGTGTCTCATTTTCAATCGATGGAAATTGCGTATGAAAATGTCGTTCGATCGATGCAATAACGAGCATTTCGTATCGGTGCTCCGAGAATTCGAGCGAAGCTTTATTTCGTTTTTTTTTTTTTTTTTTTTTTTCTCTAATTTCCTTTGAAAATTGTTCGTGTAGCGAATTTTTCGAAATCCTTCCTTTTCGAATCTCTTTTCTGCTCACCTTCGGAAAGCAGAATTTCTGCCGGACGATGGCCCATACTCGCGACTATAATCCGATATAATCCCCGACATATTGGGCTTGACTATACGCGCCGAGAACCCGAGGGACATCGAGCTTCCGTGATCGTTCCCTATTTCCGTTGTCTCTCGACCTCCGCGACGTCAACGTCGCAACTACTGTAATCGATGCCAACGACCTTTGACTCGGAGCGAACTTTGTGTAACGCTGGGATTTATCGACCGCCTTCGCGCATCTCACCACTCAAAAATTATCGGTAAAAAAAATCATTACCGTGGTGGAAAATCATCGTGGTTCTTGTTAACTCGAGTAAACGACGAACGAATGAGAGAAAAATTTAGAGTTGAGAGAGGTCGGAAAAGTTTGCCGAGTCACGAATCGGTTTCGTGGATCGTCAAGAAGAAACGAAAAAGCACAAAAAAACTGTGGGTCAGCGTTAGTTTAGCCAAAAGTATCTTCGATTGTGCGGAATTAAGAGCGCTTTGCATCCAGGGAGAGAGAGAGAGAGAGAGAGAGAGAGAGAGAGAGTTCGGTAGTAGTAGCGGTAGAAACGACAGTTGCGCAGTGTATAATGCCGCAAGCGTTGGGTGTCCGACGACGAGCCAATGAACCCCGAGAAAGAAATTTTAAAGCGCGAGACGACGGAGACCGTCAAGTGGCGCCGCCTTAAACTCGTGCCAATGACGATGCATCGGTTGAGGCAGAGTTCTCGCTTCATTGCGCCTTTCGTCAATGAGAAGAAAAGAAAAACAATTGAAGAACAAAAAAGAGCAGCGCCCGAGACGCGTAGACAATAAGAAAAATCGTTATCCTCGATCGACCGACTTTGCATTCGATCTTACTCTCGTTTTTTCACGCAGAGAATAGTATATTACGCCACGAGGGAGGAAAAACTGTTTCCTCGCGAGTGTGAGTTTGCGGCACGAGCTAAGAAAACGTTTTTCCGCCGAGAAGCGTACACAATTTACCTTCACAAGGTGCGGAGAGTGAGATTTGAGTGAGGAAAACCTCACTTTCCGCGCTGCCGTGAAGGAAAAATAGTTTACTCTGTTTACGACGTTGATTTTCTTCACATATCTCGCACGATGTCGATTGCAATTTTTGACGATAAAAAAAATTCTTATCGATGGCAGCTTCCGACGATTTTTCTTTTATTTTTCATTATAGTGCGTTGAGAGAATAAAAAATTACGGTGTTCCTAAGAGCGCGTGAAATACCGCGGTCGGTAATAAAAACAGTAATGCTATTTATTTATGAAGCTGAAACGCAAGTTTCAAAGAAAAATCGTATCCCACCGCACCACCGATAGACGCAGTTGAATCTCCAATTTTCCTTTCTGAAATACCACGGTCGGTAATAAGAGTCGTATTGCAATTTTTTTTTTTCGACAACGCGAAACTGGGCTTCCGAAGAGAAAACTGCGGGACTGGTAGATGCAGCGAAAACCGATCTTTGTTCTTTAACAGCTCCGAAAAAATGTATTATAGTTTATAGCAACTTGCTCCATCTGAAGAGCAGGAATTGACATCGATTTGAAGGTTTCCGAAATCGTCGATATCAAAAGAAATGAGTTTGGAACTGAAAAAAAAAAAAGAAAATCCAAGACGCGAAATGTAGAACCGGTTTTATAAAGTTGACAATCCGCATTTCTTGCAAAAGAGCCATCTCATTGTGTATCGAAAAAACGAGCCAACCCTACGACTTTTCCTTATACTACCGATGGGCGTATCGTATCAAACCCGATAACCAAGGGTGTACCCCCAATCGATGTCCTACCTTCGGACCCTAGCATGTTGTGTCACTGATAAGCGACCGACGTCGTTTTGCGCAAAAATGTTACGGCAAATCACTGCTAAAGGACCGATCTTATTTTAATTGCCCGATGAGTCCTTCAACGGTTCGTTTGCTGAAAAAGTACCTGCAACACGAGCGCGACTTCATTTTCCTCCATATAATGCGTCCATATAATGCATTGTGATGAAACAAAAAACCCAACGACCCAAGTGGGCCTCGAACCCGAGACCTTACGAGTGCTAACCGAAAACCTTACCGCTACGCTATCGCCGGTAATTGAAACAAACAACGATTTCAGAAATATTTCAACGAAGCATATGTGGTCTTGAGAAGCGAAGCGTCAATAATAATGATAAGTACAAAAAGCGGCACATTTCGAGTCAGTATGGAAAAGATGAATCGCGCGTGCGCAGATGGCGATTTTTTCGCGAACCGAACAAGAATCGATCGATCGGGCGTGAAACGATACTGGTTGTTTTGCTATCATTTTTTGGTACATTTATCATAAAACGACCGCTCGAGAATGAAATAAGGTCGGTTGTTTTGCAGATACTCGTTCAGCCAAGGAATCGTTGAACGACTCATCGGGGATAAAAAGCGAGATCGGTCGTTTTGCGGTGAACGAGGGGTAAATTGCAGTGAAATTCTCGCCGACGCGACCCGCTAGGGGCGCTGTCGGGCAGCCGAAAGTTGCCGACACACTCGACAATTTATTAGTCACACCCGACAAGTCCAGTCTCGCACAATTCCCCGCCGGACAATGGAGCTTTACAATTTATACACGAAAATCCCAAACGCGACTCGAGTCCCGCGGCGACGACACGAATTTCCCGATAAAAAACGGCTACCCTCTCGCGAGCCATCGCTCGAGATGCGATCGTCCACCGCGGTCCGCTTCGACATTTTCGGTTCGCCGCCCCGAGCGAGAGTGCTCCGCTCGAGGGTCGATACGCGGTTGGATCTTCGCTCGCGTTAGTCGTCGTCTCGTCCCTCCCGCGACTCGCGGTATCCCTTGCCGTATGGTCTCTTTCGCTCGAATTGGGACGAGTGTACGATTCGTAGGCGATCGCGTTGATGCGACTGCCTTACATCGTCACCTCGTCGCGACGTACAGTTGAAAATTTGCGCTATTGATATTGAAAAACGTTTAACAAAAAAAAGCATCGTAAGTTTATTCGCCGAACGAGACGGAGGGGAAGCGCGGACCACCCACAAATCATCATAGAAACTTGGAAGCGAACGTCGCGCGGAGTCTGCACCCGACGTTATAACTCGGCCAAAGTTGAACCGTCTTTCATCGGGCGCTCGTCGTTCGCCTCGACGGCCGTTAGTGGCGCGGGCGGTTCCGGTAACCAGCGAAATGGTCGTTAAACCGACGCGGCAGCGCGAAACTGCGAGATCGAGAGGAGCGACGCTGCGGGCCAATGACCATTCGCATCCTCTTCTCATCCCATTCGGACATTTTTAGATAAAACGCGCGTTGTCCTCGAAACCCGCGAACGATAATAACCCGAGATTGATTCATCCCGACGGCGGAGTTGTGGGCGCCGATACGACGATACGTTACTTACCGCTTCGTGGCCGATTTACCCGATTTACTCCCGTGCTCAACGTCGAATCGACTCGAATATTCATCGAAACCTGCCAAACGAAGGAACAAACCATCGTCCCGTCTGCGCGCGAGGCGTCCAAGGTCTTGACTCATCCGTCCCTCGCTCGTTTGGAGAGGAAGTCAAACGGAATGGGGAAAAAAAATAGAAAAGGAAACGAGTCTCGTACATGGAGATACTCGCGCGTACAACGCGAGAGACGGAGCGACGACGAGGAACAGCGAGAACAAAGATGCGCGATATTAGAGAAGCGCTTGCACGCAAAACATTGATACAGCGAAGTTAGTATCAAAATGATTCAGACCGTTTGCGTCGCGCCAGACCGGAAGCGACTGATTGTTCGGAAGGCTGGTGACCTCCGTATCTCGTGGCTCACTGACGAGGGTCAATCGCCTTTTTGCCAATTAGCTTCGATAAGACCAGAAGAAAAAATAAAAAATAAAAAAAAGATGCGAATTAAATTCGCTGGGCGCGCGACGTCTTCTCTACTGTGCCACGTTGCTATGCTCACGATGAAATACTCGTTGTCACTACAATTGTGACGTCGCAGTGGAAGCAAAACATAGCTCAAAATATATTGCTTTCTTTTGTATCGGATAAGATTGAAGCTACGAATTGGCAGGTATCGCATTCGTTTCGCACAATCAATGATACATTATTGAAAAATTGATACAGTTATTTCGAGCGGCGATGCAATTACCTATTATTCATTCTTCGAGGCTTGAAAAAACAAATCGAAAATAATAATAATTTATTATTCATAATAATACGTTTTTCGAAAAACAAATAAATAAATTCAATGAAGATTCTGCTCTTGATTCGAAGATGTGTCGCTGCAAAATTCAATGTCGAATCAATAACAATAAGTAACGATTGGACGCAAAATTAAGACGATCCAATATGTCGTTGAACGCGGTTCACCCAACAAGTTTATCGGAACAAAGACTTTTTTTCGCCGATTTCCGATTCTTTTGGACTAGACTCGGCCGAAAAGAAAAATATATACCACGAGTTATCGCATCTGGCTGCAATTTTCGTGCCTCTTTGCTGTAATAATATTTGCGAAAGGCTCGACGGGTAACTGCCGCGGCAGCCCCGTCCATTTTTTGTTTCCCAAGCGGCACGGTAAAAAAAGGGACAATAAATCAAAAGAACCATCGATATATCCGATATAAAGCTCCTCATGCCCGAATGATCGACATTTCGCGAACGCCTTTCGTACGCTGAGCCTCGTTCTCGGTTTATCCATATCGAGTATGCGTACGACAGACTCCCGAGTACGAAGACTCGTCCTGCCGAGTGGCGTACAAAATTTAGAGACGAGTGCGGATCTTCCCAGCCTTGCAACGAAAAAAAAAATTCAAAACGTAATGACCGTAAAGAATATCGGATCTTCCTGTGCCGAAGTCTCGTTGATTCTCCCGATCTTTCCAACGAATACAAGATGAGAAACGAGTCTCTCGCGAAAACAGTTTTCCCTTCTCGCGAACACTTTTACGCTTCGCGATGGACGATGAAAGACGCCAGCGGCAGAAGCAGCAGCAGCAGCAGCAGCAGCAGCAGCAGCGGCAGCGACACGGCCCGGCCGGCGATACAGTCGCGGAGAAGGAGATTCTCTCGCGCGCGCACGCTCCCGCGTGTGTTTGTGCAATAGAAAAGCCAAAGAAGACGAAGAAACGAATGAAAGAAGAAGCGTAGAAAAGAAAGGCGACGGGGGCGACTGTGGCGAAAGCGACGGCCAACAACGGGCAACGGCAGCGGCAACAGCGTGGGTGGGGAAAAGAGGCAGCTCGTTCGGTTCGAAAAGGGAGGACCAGGCCCGGCTCCGCGAGCGGTCGAGAGCGAGGGAGATAACCGAGGAGAGGAGAGGATAGAAATAAGCCCCTACGGTGTACGAACCAAGTGTACAGGGGACACGACAGCAGTCGCGCGGCACGCGGCGCACCGTACGCACGGTTTCTTGCGTCGCGTTTTTTCTTCATTCCTTTTTTTTTCCCATAAAAAAAACAAATCATAAATATATACATTGTTTCTCCCGATCCGCCCCCGATCGTTCGAGTATCGTTGATCGTAACGAACGAGAACAATAAAATAAATCGTGAAATCGGAGGTTATTGTTTTTTTTTTGTCATCGCCGAAAGAAAATTGTGGTAAAATGTGAAATCTTTGCGGGCTACGATATGTTTCTCTTTTTTTTGTACGAAAAATTCATCGGTTCGCGTCGAGGAAAGTAATTGTAAAATAAATACGACAACGACGCCGCGTATTGTTGCCGGATCTTCGACGGAGTTTCGGATAACACAATCGTGAATGTAAGATTCTTACTGGTTGTTAATTGCAGATTGCAGATGGACGTTGACTTTGTAGAATTTTTCGTTGTCCTTTGCGGTAGACATTGGGCACTTTTTGCATAAAACTGTGCACGTACTTTTTGTATCGAGTGCATGGAAACTCGCGCTTTGTGTGGCATTTTGCGTGGCGAAAGCGGACCGTGTTGCGGCGCGCGTTGGATACCGAGGTTAGGGCCTGCGCGACGCGCGAGCGTTTACTTTCGCCCTCTGGGAGTCGGGAAAAATGAAACGCCCGAGGGAGAAAAGTGAGGCGATTCGGCACTGCGCATGCGCGAACCCATCTTTACATTGCCGGCGCGAAATTGGCCGCGTTCGCTCGGCAAATCTGCCACGAAAAGCGCCACTTTCTACGCGAGTGATATAAAAAATAAACTTTTTCGCAGTACGCCACACAAAGGACGAGTTTTCACGCCTCGATGTAAAAAGTACACTGCAACTCGTCTCGTTTTGTCATTTTTTTTGTTTCACGTTGTGAAACAGCAATAAAGCTCGCATTTTTATATCGCGATTAAATTTTGTCGTAAATTCCTATCGATAAAAATACGTCTTCTATAGAAGAACAAAACAAGTTCGTCGTTTATATATTTATTTTTGTATTGTAGTTTTTCAATTTTTTCGACAGCAATATTATCGATTTTTTTCCTCAAATGGTTTTTCCTTTTTTCGTTAATACGAGACGTTTTTTAATCGAGGCGAATATCGATGATTGGACGCTGAACGGCCACGCCAGGAAAATACAGTATGTTCCACGCTATGGCTTCTTTGGCCTTATAGATGCGTCCGCTCGCGTGCATGCACCGCACCTACCGATTGCATGCATTTTGTGGCACGTTTTTTTTCCTCTTCATTTTTCACTCGGAAAATCAAAATGACAAATTAATTAAGACGAAAAGACGAATTCTCGTTCCATTCGCATGTACAAAATTTTAGTTACGACGTATTGTTATTTTCTTTCTAATTTCTCCAAATTGATCTTCACGAAGTCTGCAGTTTTTCTTTTTTCTTTTCGAACAAACTCGCAACTGTAATCCTAGAATTCTGTTGATTTGTCGGAGGGGAAAAAAAAACGAATAATGCACAATGGTAATGAATATTTATAACGAGACGAGAGATAGCGTCGATGACTCAATAACCGGAAGTGCACGAAAAATTGTACCGAAAAACGCGAAGACAATTATGGTCTATACGCAGATGGGATAAAGATGATGGAATCGTTGGTAGTACGAGCACGTGGGTGTGCCTATAAGCTGTGTTTCGTCTCCTCTTCCTCTCCTCCGCGTTCGCCCCTCTCGTCTCTCCCACGTTAGCTCGTAACACTCGAAACGCTACACGCATACGCGCTCTCGTCGGACACACACCTAGATGCGATACTTTGCGAGAGTGAGCCACGGCACAGGCTACTCGTTCGTCCCGCTCGTCGAAGTTTAAACCGACTCTGTCGGCGATGGCGGTACGAGGACACCATACGCTCTTTCCAATGGTGTAAACTTTACGCTTCCTCCCGAGTTCGTAGGAACGCGAGTGAGGCGCATCACGGTTGTACGCTTCGCGCGATATTTACGCCCGGCGACACCAGCTGCGCGAGTTTCGCGATATTATTTTCGTATTGCAGTATCGCACGATTCGACTTTCGTTTTTTCGTCGATTCAATCGCGAAGATAATTGAAATCCGTTGTCGAAGAAGTTTTCGTAAATTATTTTATTTTTCGTTTTGGGTCAATGTTTCCAAGATTTCTTGTTTAAATCTAAAACGAACGAGCGCTATCAACATTTTTGTGTCAATGACTTCCGTGGCAACGGATTTACTTGCACGACGCGCTCGCGGCTCGCCCGTAGTGCGTTATGATAAATTATTAAAGCGCGTTAGCGAGTTTATAGGCGAATGCTGGCGAAGGAAAGGGGACTCTTCGCGATTATACACTCTCGGCATTCATGGGCTGTATAATCTTCGAGGCCGGAGAGATTTTGTTACAAAAGCGATGTTTGTGTAGCTCTAAACACGACGCTTAGTATGCACTCGAGATAGAGATCGTATCGTTGCGCTCCCTTTGCCGACGGCGGGACGCGCGTTCATTCATAAATAAGATGAGGATTCATTTTTAATCGCGATCGTTCGGCGTATCGCTCTTTTATCTCATTCGACGCGGCTATGCGGATTGCCGACGGGCAACATTTATATTATTTCGGACTGTTTAGGAAGTTTGTACCGCTGTTCAGGATACATTGTATTTCGTATATGTATTTTCTCCGCCCTGACCGCGAATCGTTGTCCAGAGTCAAGTGAAACACCGAAAATCACCGAAAAGGATTCACTCCTTTTCCGTTCGTTCAAACGAATTATTTCGATTGATTTCACTCGACCAAATTGAACGAACGGTTCATTGAACCGAGTGCTTCTTTGTTTACGAAAATTCTCTTCGTCGGAGCGATAGAATATTTCGTCTCGACTCGCTCTACTCGAGAGAGCCGCTTTTCGGCGTAAACACAATTCGAGAATTACAACGAGTAGACTTCGCTTCGACCGTAAACTATCAATCGACCCGTTCGGGACGAACAAAAAAGCTTTTCGCATTTTTTTTGTCAAACTAAAATATGTTCATCGAATCAAGTTCAAACATTTGATCCTCGTGACTACTAGGGCTTTGTTCGTCGATCGAAATCGGATTCTTTTGTGGGATGTTTATTCTGTAAATTATCAAATTAAATAACTTCTCAATAGACCGGAATCTTCTCGTTCTTGTATCTTTGGAGAATTATCGTTCGCTGTCCAACATTCTTCCAGGCCCTCGTTCGAGTCGTGGGAAACGGGCCGACAGTATCGTTTGAATTTATATCGATTGCCAAGAAGACGGAATTATCTTGCATCGTTTTACGCGTTAAACGAAGCGCGACACGCCCTTCTGTTGCCAAGCCATCGAAACGCATACGCGCGGTTTCGTCGTTTGTTGACAAGTCTTGCCCTCTCTTCTCGTTCCTTGGCTCGGTGTGTATTTTTTTTATTCCTTCGCTTTCCTCGCGGTTTTTTTTCCGATTCTCGGTAACGATCGTTAGTCTCGGCGTTGTCTCTCTCGTGCACTCCAGCGTCTCGGTTGTTGCGGTCAATCCCTCCGGTTCTTTGCTTGAGAGAAAAAAAATCAACGATAAGATTAGTTTTTTTTTTTCCCCCGATAACTCAACGGTTCACAGTGTCGGTCGGAAATCGAAGGGCGCATCGCGCATCGTGCACGCTGAGACAAATTGCATTCGAATCGTAGGAAAAGAATTTACAATAAACAAAATAATACGTATTATTGTGAATTATTGAAAAGAACAAACTAAAATTTTTGTGTAACTAAAAATAAAAAGATTGACGATAACCGAACCTCTTCGGTCTCGAGCAAAGCATTTCCCAAATTTAGTTCCGTTGACAAGAATTTTTCGTCTTAAAAAAATCAATTTTTCTCTCGGATCCTTCGCATTGGGTTTCAATTCGCTCGAATCCTCGACGAAAATTTTCAGGTTTTCCAGACGGACGGCTTTATCCGGTTTTGTTTTCTCATTTTTATTCGTATATCTATATATATATATATATATATATATATATATATATATATGTGAGAAAAAAGGCTCGAAGGACGCGAGAGTTTATTTATTTTTCGATCTCGTCTCCTTGTCTCGAGTTTACCGGAGCTGAAACTCGTTTCGCGAACGTGTCTTCCCGAACATGGTGCGAGGAGAGCGGGCGGGTAGAAAGGGAGAACGGCGACGGTCGGTGTGCAACAATTAGTGCGAGCGCCGTGGATGAATGAGGACACGAGAGACGAGATTGTAAAGTAACAATATAGGCAGCGAAAGACGCAGGCTGTAGCACCGAAGGCTCCTCGTCTCAAAGGCCGATAAGATAGTGCGTTACATGCCGTCAAATGAGAAAAATGCAAAGACGGACTTTCCGTTTTCAACCTCACGAAGTGACGGCCTTATGATTACAGTGATACTGCATTTAGAGAATATAATAACGATTAGAGCGATCTATAATAAAGAATGTTTCACAAGTTGATTAATGGTGTTAAACATATTGGAAAAAATAGATCATAGATCATAATAATCCCGAGATGTTATTGACAGCTTCGCACGGAATGTCAAACGGGTGTTTTAATTTGATTTTGAAAAACCAACACCTCAATATTCACTTCGATACAACCAGTTCATACGGAATGAATAAAATATTTTTTGTGTACTACTATTGGATCGAACGAGCGTCAGGACCAAATATGGTACTTTATGCGAACGGTATAATAAAAAGAAACTCAAAAATTCGCTGTAAAGTCGTTCGGAATAACGGGCAAACGAGGAAAAGTCATTAACGAGAAGACTCGAAAGGAGGCGATAAGGAAGAAAAATTGGGAGAAAAGTGAATGAAAGTTCCGAGTAAGATGTCGAATGTATACGCGAAAGTGCGGACGAAAGCCACTCGCTACACGGGGATCGCGTGCGGAGGGCAGGAAAGAAAAATGAGGAGTTTAATCGCACTGAGGATCGATTGCAGAGTCGCGGGACGGGCCGTGAGAATAGATAGAAGCGGTCGTGAAAAGATATCTCGAGATCGCGAAGAAAAGAGGATTTCCGACTCTCGCGGTGGCTGGTAAAAAGAGTCGGGCTCGTTTCGCGCCCGGCGAGCGACTCGCCGAAAGGCGAAACTTTCGCGGGAGCCTTTCGAGAGTGGTTCCAGCGCGTCGGTGACTCGCGAGGGGTTCGAAGAAGTTGAAACCACAATGGTCGGTGGGAGACTCGAGGGAAGACACAATCGAAATAAGAAAAAGTGAAAAGTATCTCCAAAGAGTTCAGAGATATCGATAAAGAAAGAGAAAGTATCGTTTCGTTACATTTCACCAGCCCTCTAACATTTGCCGTTGAAACGGATTGAATATTAATTTTTTCCCGACTACGCTGAAAAGTCCATATTCCATGCCCGCAACGCGGGTGGAAAGTGGCGGATCTTTGACTAGAGGGAAGAAAAGTGCCGCAGCGGGCAGAAAAGTACCACTTTTCTCTGTAGAGAAAAGTCTGTCCTCTAAAAGTTACTTTGAAAAATCGAAATAAATAATAATTGATTGATAATTAGTCTTAAAAATAAAAAAAAAAATAGAAAACTAAATTTCAAATAATAATTGATAAATTGATCAATCATTTTATTCCCGCCACAGTTTTTTTTCGTAAAGAATATAATTAAAAAATCAAATCGATAAAAAAAAATTGAGTAAACCAATAATAGTACAAATGATAATGTCTACGTTCGGATTAATTTCAATTGATTTCATCGAAACGACACAGTTGAGTCGTTATATGAAACACGAAAAATATATATATATACTCAGAATAAACATATATTTTGCATCTTATCGGCGTTTCGGCGTTCAAAAATGTCCAATGGGGAGAAAAGTGTTTTTGTTCCGTGACCGGTTGACCACACCGGAGTTAGAGGAGGGCGAAAGCGGAGTTATCGAGCGGCGCGGGCAGGGAGCTCCGATTAGTCACTCGGGCTAGCCTAATAGAGTAGGACAATAGTATTCTCGCGCAGCGTGTATAAGCTATGCCTATAATTATATATATATATATATATATATATATATATATATGTACATATATACATGCGCAGCCGTGGTTATCCTCACGGTGTGTATAACGATACACAAAGACGAGAGTTTCATGTGTGGGCGGCCATGAGTGTTTGTCCATCTGTTACACTATAACATAATACATCAAAAGATCCTCTATCTTTTCATTCCATTCATGCATTCATTCGTCACGTTGTCTCGGACGGTCCGTGTTGCGAGTTCATTCCTTTCCGTGCTACAGCAACATTTTCGGAACCGCGGAATAATTGCATCGAAAGATAAATTCAATAAATAAAATAAATTTTGACCAAAAAAAAAAAAATTGCACAACTTCTTATTTCACTTCTTATTTGAATCAAATGGTTTTAACCCTTTAACCCTTTCTTTACGCAGGGCGAATTCTTCACGGGAATAGCGTATCGGTGATATCGTGGTTTGACGAATGAATTGCGTTGAAACTGGATATAAAAGAAAGATGAAAAAAATAACCACGAAAAATGAGTTTGTAATGAGGATTTTTTTTTAACAAAAATTATTTGAAACTTTAATATGATTTTTGCCAAATCTTGCGGCAAATATTGATAAAAATTTGTTTTTCCTTCGTCATTTCTGTCGCGAATGAAGAGAACATTGAAAATGACGATGATAGAAAAAGTATTGAAAAATAATAGTATGGAATAAAAGAAGTTTGAAGAATTTTTTTCATTTCGAATGCCAGGCAAACGAGGCTCTTGTTTTATTATAATCGCGCGTTAACGCGCCGCCCCTTGGCCGCTCCGCATCATCCTTCGGATGAGTTTTCAACCGAAACAAAGAAGTCTGGTTATCGCGAGTGGATGAGAAACGAGGTCACGCGAGGCCTCCCTCCCGTCGTCGCGACGATGAGACTCATACGAGCCGGATCCAAACGTAAACTATAACTATACCTACGACTGTTCGGTGATACACGTGGGTAAGCCGTCGTTGCGATAACCATACACAGCCTCGTTCTTTCACATACTCGCACCGCCGCGTTTCCGTGTATATCCGTTTTAGTGAAAGAGGAAAAGAACAAACACGAACGAAAAAAAGATTCTTCCGGACTTCCGGTTTGTAGGGTCTCCGTGGCTCGTTTCCGAGTCTACTTCCGTTTGGGTAGTCCCAGGCGTTGTTTGCACCATGCGAGAGAAATACAGGGTGTTCAACGTTTTTCGTTTTCCTCGTCTCTCCTTTCTTCGTAGTCATCCGTTTCCCGATACTCGAAATTCCACACTTGTCATCGTCACTTTAGTCATCTCGCGTTTCGATTTCTTATCGATAAAACCAAAAGGCGGATCTCTGTTATTTTCAATTTTCCTGATGGACTTTTTTTTTTAACCGAAGGACCGAACGACTCGACAGGATTCCGAAAAGGATTTAGAACCCTCTAAAATTTCGGTCAATTGTTCATTTTTCGAAAGGTCGTATAAATAACAAATTTTTGTTCGTTTCATTTGTGTTTTAGAATGACTATCATTTAGCGAAATTAATGTTTATTATTATCCTTCAAAGGCCGCTTTTATTCTTTCGCCGGTATCTTTCCGAACGCGTCACACACGCCGAGATCTCCGAGAATCGCGGAGAAACGGGCCCCCTTCCGTAACCAATGTTGCAACGAATTGTTCTAGGTCGGCGGATGGACAGCCTGGTGACGGGAAAGCCCGAAGCCGGAGGAAAGAAGTCAGCCGGAAGAAGTCGTTCCTGTGGTCGTCGTCGTCGTCGTCGTCGTCGCCGTTGCCGTTGTCTTCACCGTCGTCGTCGTCGTCGTCGTCGTCGTCGTCGTCGTCGTCGTCGTCGTCGTCGCACGGTTCTGCGACAACTGCTACCATTCGTACGTACACCGTCGTTCCATCGTTGCACGGAACCTTCCAAGAATCAACGCTCTATCTTGGTTTGCGTTGATTCCGCAAGAGCCACCGCGACTGCCGGAAGAACAAAAACGAAACGCGAGAGTGGTGGTAAATTGTCGAAGGCAAAAGAAACTATTGGCGTTGATCCGTCGCGGATTAATCGACTCATCGCCGTCGTTGCCAGCACTGCCAAAACTACGAATCTCGACGAGTCGACAATTCTTACTCGCTACAATCGCCTCGCTCGAATAACCGTGTTCAACGAGAGACGAAACTTCGTCGAAGAGTCCCGAACGGACGAACGTCTTCGAACTTTCGTTTGTTCGAAAAAAGAAAAAATATCGATCGACGAAAATCTTCGCGATTGTGGGGAAAAACATAGGCGCGAGTCACGCAAACGGGAAAAAATCTTTTTTTTTTTGGCATTTTTTCAACGCGTCTCACGCGCGTCTTTCGGTATCGGGGATATAGAGTAATATCGTAATCGAGAGAAGCAAAGTGCGGTCAAGAGCGGAGAACACAGACCGGAGGCCAGTGTCATTCGGTTTCTCGATCGAGCAACAACGCTACTCGACGAGCCTTGCCAAGTGCTGTTTTTTTTTCAGGCTCGATCTTTGACAATTACGCGGTCGAATTCATCGAAATTCGATCCGAGGCATCGGGAATTTTGAAGGCACTTTTCGCACTGTTCGCCGCTGCGACGAGTTGTCGCGCTGATATTCTTCCAAAACGGCGACAAGGTCGCGACCATGTCGGGGCTCAACGCTCAGCGTCGGGATCGAGCCAGCGGTTGAACCGGACGAAACCGAGAGGTGTCGACGAAATTTCTCCCGCGAATCAAAAGAGTGCACGTTTTCTTTTCCGTTTTCTACACATTTTTCGTTTCGATCGATTTGAGTGATGAAAAAAATAGTGATGGAATACAGTGGATTGTTCGGATAAGGTTGTTTACTTTGATTCTGCGAAAAGTGAAATCGTGGACGCTCGAAAGACTCGAACGAGTGCGCCGCGGTTCTCGAAGTCTACGAATTTTACGAAGTTTCGTTGCATTTTTTACAACGGTGCCGGACGGATTGTAAATTTGTGCGCCTGGAAAAATCGATAAAAACGACGAATAAAAGATGATTCTTTACGTCGTTTTTGGGATACTTCTCGTTAACGGAGTTGTCGCTGCTCCCAACTCCATGATTTATGCGGACGACAATGTGGTGAGTTAATGGTTACTAATATTTCCGAATTATTATTATCTTGCTCCCGAAAAATCTGCTCGACGTAATAATCAATGAAGATCAATTGCTTCGTCGGAAAGACTATTTTTCTAAAATGATCTTCAATTAGTTCCATCATTTTGACGGTGCAATATACGGTTTTCATTCGATTTTTGACGCGCTAGAAAGGTCAATGATACGATGACTGGTTCTTTTTTTTTTCTACTCGGTCTATAAATTAATGAAAATCGACTGAATTTTTTTCGTACCATTGTCAACTATTTCGAAATTGTAGGTGCGAACGAGAATCTTTTTTTTTCCCATAGATCAAAGTTTGATAACTTTTTTTCGTTCTGTGACAAATTTTCATCCAATTTTTATGAAAGGCTTCGATGAAAATACCATTTTCGCGGGGCCGTATGAGAATTACGGATTTCCTCGAGGAAAGTGACTCCGTTGCCTTTACGCGCGTTATTGATTCGATGTGTCATCGTGATTCGAAATTTGCTTCGAAACTTTGAGCATCTCTTCCCTCTACTTCGGTGTGTTACGTTGAGGAGGTCGAGTTTTGCGTCGCGCTCACGAATTCACGTCGATACGGATACTTTCGAAACTATTTTCGATTTATTACAACATTAAGCGGTGCGGTACGTGCCCGTACCTCTTCCGTGTGGAATTCTCAAGACGACGAATGTGATTTAACCCTCGCGATGCGCCTCGCGTCGTCTTTCGCAAACATCAACGACATTATCGCTTCCACGTTGTGTCCTTATCTATGTAAATTTTTCGCTACAGCTCCCCTGACTCTCGCGGATTTAGGTAATAGGGAAATGTCAGTGCCCAAGTCGACCGAAACTTTGACGATTCATATATGTTACTTCGGCAAAGCCTGCAGCTATAAAATCCAATTCCCAATAAGAGCTCGACGAAGCATTCTCGTTTTTAACAGATTAACTAGTGATACATCGTAGCGGTATATTTTAGAATAAACGAAAAAAATCGATTCGACGAACCGCCGAGTATGTAATTCGAAGTAAATCGTAAGATTTGAGGAATGATTAGCGGTGATTCGCCGATTCGAATCAAAGATTGATGGATCGCGTGTCCTCGCTTCGTCCGCGCTTTCGACTTTCCTGGTAAAAATACTGTACCTACTTCGTGAAATGATGCTTTTTCCTGCTCGAGCGTGGCTAAGCGAGACCGACGCCATTTAATTATATATCTCGTTGCAACGTTATACGCACCACCGGTCCGTCCCTTTCGTGGAAGCTTTCGTCCCTTGAAAAATATGTCTGACTCCCTCTTTAACCCTCTTATCTTTGGGGCATCGATCCCATTAATTCGAGGGCCTTCGACCCCAACGCACAAAACACGCAGCATTGTGTACGAAACTACGTTACACGAAACGCGATTCTCCGAGTACCCTCACGATGCCGACTCGTCCTTTTATAAAATCATCAACAGCCGAGACCCGCGAGACCCGCGAGACCCGCGAGACACGCGAGAATGCGCGTTACGTAAGGCGCAGGCGGCCCAAGTTGAATTTTCCTACGAGATCTTTCTTCGTAATTTCAATCCGATTTTTCCGCAAACGAGAGTTCGGGAACCTTTTTTTTCCTCTTCATTGGATACTAGAAATTTCCCTAAGGACCCCCAGTGGCACAAGTACAGGACTTACGGTATACATATATGTACTTTAATTACTTGAAAATATCAGTATATATCGGTACTCAAAGTCCCGAACTTAAAGTGTCAAATAAGTTCAATGTACTTCAAGTGCCGCCCATCTCTGGTAATAAGAGTACAAGCGAGAGGACTAGTTTCCTCTTCGCGTCGCTTCCCGGAATGTCCCTTGGCACTCGAGAGTGGTGAGGAGTCCTCGCTGTGAGACCCACAACGGTCTTTCTGTTCTTGACAAAGGCGTCGGTGGGCCGGCTCGCAGGCGCCGGAAAATGTGTCGCTTTCACTTTCGATTTCATTTTCGTTGAATCACTCCCGAATTACCTATCCGTCGGAGTTTTAACGAGAGTAAAATAGAGTTTTATATATAACACTTATGGTGGAGCATCAAATTGCCTTTCGGTGAAAATCTTTCGTACACTTCTCCAGTCGTATTTCCCATAATGTTTTTAGAGTTTCGACCGTACGCTTTGCACAAGAAAGTTCATAGTACGAAAACAAGCGAGACATACGCGTGAGTGCGCATCGTTGACTAAACTACCGCTGGTGGTATGTAACCCGTATACCGTTATACTGTACTCTAATACACCGCGACTCGGTGGCGCGAATCTTGAGACTATCTTACGAACTAAATTAAAATTAATTACCGGGTTATCTCGGGCTCGCTCGAGCGAATGCGGTTCCCTTCTTCGTCGTTCTTCTCTCTTCCCCCCTTTCGATTCTTTCGGCTTCTTCGGTACACTGTGCTCCGCTCTCGGACGCTTTTGGCTCTTTCAACGTCGAGTCCGACGTTGGATTTTCTCCCGATAGAGAATCTTACACCCGTGTATCAATGGTTTATTTACTCCATTGATATCTCGAAAGATTGTATTGTTATATTAATTTTTTCGAAGCCTCATCACCATAGTCGAGGGAATTTACATCACATTAGTCTACTCCATTAGTCTTTACATTAGTGTATTCCAATTCACGAGTCCGAACCGCGATACTCCACATCTGACATTTCCACATCTGGCCTTCCTTTTTTTTTATTCGTTTCTCTTCGTCTCCACTCGTGAAATTAAACTCTTCCAATCTGTCAAGTTCCGATGATTAAAAGCGTCCACGTCGCGAGTCCTCGGCGCCAATAGAGACTTCCCTCCGCAGCCCTTTTTCTTCCACAACGTCGTATATTCTTGTTCTCCTCCATTCTCTCGATCTTGACCCAAGTCTTTTTTAGAAGTACCAATATCATTGAGAATAAAATAAAATAAACAACAGAAAGAAATTGTCGAACGAATGATTATTATTAATCATCGTTGTTGAAAAATGTTAAATAGATATTAATAATCGCAACTTTTTATCATAAAAGAAGAATGATCGAACGAGTCAGGTTGGAACAATGCTCGAATGTGTTCGATCGTGGGAAAACGATCGTGTACGACTTTAAGGTGGGGAATAAAGTAGCCAATCAGTGTGACAAGAGAAAAGATAACCGATAGAGAAAAGATATTACGACGAAGAAGAAGAAGAAGGCTTATTATAGTAGTCAAAGTCTCGAATGGCATGTGCTATCGAGCGAGGGCATTTATATGCGATCGGAGGTCGTTAACTGCAGGAAGCGCCGCGTGTAGCATGTATATCGTACGAGGGGATGAGGTCTAGAAGTCGCGAGGCGACGACGTGACCGAGCCACACAGCGATTCTTCTTTCTTTATTGCTCTTGTGACTCCCCTTCTTCTCATTCTTCCTCTTCAACGTAGTTCGTACGATGCTCGATCGTTACGATCGATACTGCCAATAGCGAACATTAACCCACTTGACTCTTCGTCGTTCGCGAGGAAGTCGAAAAATTATAACGACGACAAAAAAAAAGTTATCGAATAATATTATACTATCGAATGAACAAGATGCATCGAGTAAGAAACGATTCGTCACAAAGATTCGAGCCACGAAAACACCATTATGTAGCCGAATGCATTCTCAAAGAGGTTCAAAAGGTTTATTCGTCGTGAAGGATAAAAGAATTCAAGAGTGTCGGACGCAATTCGGTAATTGCTCGCGTCATAGCGAGCGTTTCGCGCTATAAGAAGGAATCAACTATGATAATAATACGGTGAAAAACCGTGTCTAGAAATTCAAGCGATGACTATAATACGCAGAGCATGAAATTATATCTATATCTATATCACGGTATTAATATACGCACGACGAATTTATTACTCATACGTCGAGTGCGAATGCGAGAGGCAAAGAGAGCGGGAACGAACGAATGAACGGGGCACAGTGGGAATGACGAAAAGTTTTGTCTCGCGAGTCCTGGCGCCTAGCTCTGGCCATGGATCTCCGGCTCGTTCTCCTTTTTTCCCTGTTTCATTATTCAACGATATCATATTTCGTGCCATCGCGAACTCTCGCGATTGTCGAGTACTCGCGCGATTGTCGAGTACTCGCGCGCGTATAAATTCATCGTTGGAAAACGTGACGAAAAATAATACTACAATTGCAATAACGTATCGATTAACGCGTGAATTCGTCGATATTGTTATCGGCTCGTCGCTGAAAAACGTGACGATTAAAAAAATCACAATTCGTTCTCTCGATGAATTTTCCTCGGCACAGTGACGTTGAGACCGAAAGAACGAAATGATAAAAAGTTGTGAAATCAGCATCCCCGTAAGTTTTTCGTCGTGCGCGAAATTTTTAACAAAAACATCGTCGTTAAAAAATTAATAATGACGATTCGTAAGGTCCACACTTGTTTACAATGAGATTTCTGACGACTCGCCATCGTTTGAAAAAAATGAGTACGTCACGAATCCGTCGAGCCGATCATTGTTTTAACGCCGTTGGTGATAAATCGAAATCCCTGCGCAATGATTAATAGTCGTCAGGCTCCCGACAAAGCGTTCTCGGGGGGGCTTATCAATTCGTGCGGGTTCGCGAATCCTATAATCATTCGGTCAGTCAGTCGCGGTCACATCCATTCGGTCCAGCGTTTCCTCGGGAAATTGCGTATTTCAATGCAGCCGTGATGACTGCAGCATCCAAAACGCGGAGATAGGGAGAGAGCTCTCAAGCTCGTGTCACGCTATAAATTGATTAATCACGAATCGTTGATTAAAACAGTGCTTTACATTCTCTCGGACTTGTACTTCGTCATGGAACGATGATTTATCGGTCGCGTAGACGTGTATGTATCCATAATTATAATACATCTGTACATCTTGTTTCAATGCCGCGCACTTTGACTCGTTTCGAGTCGATGATTAATATACTTTGCGCACGCATTGTTTTATTAATTTCATCGGTGGTCGACCCCTCGACCATCATCGATTCCCGCCTCGATTATTCATTATCACCCTCAAAGATCCCGGGAAACCTCGAAATTTCTCTCATTACCGAGACACCGGAGTCATTCTTCAGCCATTTCTTAACGAATTCGGCTTTCGAAATGATGTTTAAAGACCCAAAAACCGCTTATTGAAGAGCCCAAACGTATACGCTTATCCCCGAAATATCGCATTGCGAAATTTCATATCAGATTAGTTCAGATGAATTTCATTGGATCCTGGGTAAAAACCCCTAAGGACCGAAGATACGGTATAACAGTAGGTGGATACATCGAGATACAGTCCATAGTATACAGAGGGTGAGCTTAGATATAACGCAATTAATGGTAAGCAAAGAAAATAAACGGGTGACGAACTTATTGGTATTTATAACATGAAAGTAAAAAAAAATAAAAAAAATAAAGAAGACGATTCGATACTTGCGTCCCTGTTCAAGCCCGTTGCCTGAAGTCATTGTTACCGGTTTATTCGTCCTACGATTGTCCCGACACAGGGGAACACGCGCAGTTACTATGTTCGACATGTCGTGAATTAGTTGTACATGCTCTCCTAACGATTGGAACTCTGTGACTTGTGGCACTGCAACGGGCGGCGCGGAAAATAAAGCTTGTGTGCGTATGGATTTTTATTCGGTGTATTCTATGAACTTCCCGAACGACAATGCATTAATGAACCTGCAGCAAATTCGTGGCAATGTGAATTGCCCAACAATGCGACTAACAGTTTCTCGTAGCACGTTTTCATGCTAATGGATGACTCATGCATATTTCGTCGACTAGTCGCATTTGAAGTTTCGTTGGCAGAGGGTACACGTTGGTCGAAACACTTCGGTATATAGTACAAAATAGATCTATACATAGACGCACGTTTAGGATATAATATACCTTTCCGTGCTCTATGGCCACCCGTCTGAAGATCGAACACACGAATGCGATCCACGCGTACACTTTTGCCGTTGCGTTGCCTTCGTCCATTTGAACCTCGCCGGCTAAAAGCGACGCAAGATGCGATGCACCGGTGAAATTCGTCGAAACTTCCATCGATCTTTTCGTGCAAATCGAAAACCAGACAAAAAATGCAATGCGATAAAATAGGAAAAAAAGTAGTCAACGACGAATGTCGAATACCACACGAAAAACGAAAAAAGAACGGGCGAGAGAATGCGATGCCCGAAAAATGGAAACACTCGATTGACGACTAGTCCGTTGTAGAAGTTGCGTAAAAGTTTTTTCTAACACATGCACGAGAAAAGTGGCATTTTATGTGCGTACAGCGCGTGGCTAAAATGGCGTTTTGTCGCAACGCGTGCTATAATGACGGCGAATTTCCCGGAATCTACTTCACACACTCGGATTCTCGTTTTTCGCATTCGGGTTTCTCCCACTCGTTGGTGTGACACGAGCCTTAATTTCATATGTAACCACGGCCGCGCCACGTCGGACAAAATAACGATACTTTACGATACTAGTGCGATGAATTAAAACATTAAAATTCAATTTTTTGTGCAATGCTTTCCGATTGCACGAAAAATCGAATTTACCCCCCCTCCCTCTCACCGGGACTTCGCCCCTGGACCCCATCGTCTATCGTCACTATAGAGTTTGCCTGCATTTATTAGAAAAAATAGTATGCGATACTCGTGCTCAAAAGTGCTGTTAGGTCGGTTGCGCAGGCCCACTGCGACTGACCTCACGGCATGCGTATAATATTCGCTTTCTTGCACTCGTATCGCAATGTGTTATTATTTCGCGTCGCGCGTGAAAGCGCATTTCTCGCACTAGCGAAATAAGGTGTCGTACGATATTCGGGTGAGAAACGTTTCTCTCAACCGGCCTCCTATCGTAACGTACTATTATTGGTTCTGTGCGGACTGTTGATACGTATCGTCCATTTTATTCGTCCAACGCTTATCGACAATGCCCATCGCAAATTCTGCGACGTCTCATCCGTTATCCGGGAACGAACGGTAAAAGTGGCGCAAGGAGAGGAGCGGCGGGGGAGATATACAGGGTGAGGGATAACGGAAGCCGATTACGGATGCAAAGACCACACGAGGGTGAAGCCGTGCCTCGAGACCCGATTAGAGCTCAGGGATTTCCCCGGGACAGAATCGTTCGACGTGCTTTTCCCGCATGGCTCTCACCCACTCTCGCGTCTAATACCCCACTATACAATCTTCCTCCTTCTACAATTTGCTCCGGTACCGACGACGCTTACCTTCCTATTTGCCTATGGCTGGCGTGTATTCGGTAACGGTTATTGCACTATTCCCAACTGTCCTCCTACGTCCTTATCCAACACGAACGCTTTCTCGCGGCTTCCAACGTTTCATCGCGCACGTAAATTTCTCATACGTTTCCGGCTTTACTCGAATTGCTGTGAATTCCGCGAAATAGCATCATTGCGCAGAATTTACACGATCTTATAATATATTATTATCATTCGATCGAGTAACTTTCTTCTTTTTCATTTCTATATTAGAAGTCCGTCGCAGCGTTCAAGTTGGTTACGGATACTTGGCTTCGCAATGAATAAACCGATCTTTCTATCCAAAGTGACTGCGAACAGCTAATATTATTTCCAAAAACCAACAGCGTCCGTTCAATCCCTTATTTTATCATGACAATATTCTTGCTCACCCTCCGGCGTACCTCTGTTTTCTAGCTCGAAAATATACGTCGTCTCCAAAATTTTTTGTTTTTTGAAAAATCTGTTCCGAATGTGTGCCGTGGAGCTTTACTCCTCGTTTCTTTTTGTCCTTTTCCGTACCATTCGCAAGGCTATTATTGCATCTATAGAATCCGCGCAGCGTATAACAGAACCGCGCGTGGCTTTCTCCGCTTTCGTGGCTACGAGGTGATAATCGACCACCGGCGTCGAAGCAACAAGCGCCGAGAGAATTTCGAAGCTATTCTTGCGAGCTTAGTTATCACGGAGTCGTTACCCATCCAACAACGGCGAGAAACAAATCCATTTCTCGTCGTCGAGGTCGCCAATGACAAGATAGAAATGCAAAATTGTGTACATGCATCAACTATTTCTCAAGCTTATGTATCAAGGGGGTAAATGTGCGAATTGTAAATTATTCGATAACATCGGATATCAAAGATTTTGCGAGCTAAAAAGCAAAAATGGAATTTTAGTGCGAAAAAAAAAAAGAATAACAAGATTGCGACGACATTTCTGCGTCATTCGACCCAGATATGAAACTCCAAATCGCTTCGCATTTCTCGCGTTAGTCCCATTTTTTTTCGGTCTCGGTCGATGAGATACGAATAGGCGAAGGAGTCGAGAGTCGAAGCCGCAATGGAGCAAAAGACAAATAGCGAAAAAATGGGGAAAAAAAATGCGAGATATAAAATATCTCCGCGCGATACGAATGCCTGTGAGCCGATCTCGAGGCGGTGGGTATTCGGGTCAGGGCGAGAGTCTCGAGATTCGAACCGAGAGCACGATTCCCACAATCTTTCTTTTTTCTTCTTCGCGACGAAACGAGTCGACGGTACGAAAATAGTTAGCGAGACCCGCATCGGAATGGCACTTTTCCTTCGACGTTGATTTCGGCACGATCGCGCACCGAATTATCGATTGGCAGACGGCTAATTGGCCGCTCGTCAGTCTTTCGCAGAATTATTTCATTCTCCACGAGAGCAAAGCCTCTTGCGAATCTCTATTTTTGCTCTTGGATTATTTTTCAACCGCGAAGAGAAGGTTCGTTTTTCCGAGCAACTGGCAAGATTTCCACTTTTCCAATGTCCCGCAAGGTTTAAATAAAACAAAGCATCTGGAAAATAGCAAAGGCCTCGGAACAAACGACGAAGATCAAAGGCTCGGAGGCAACCGGCGAAGGTCAAAGATTCCGAATTCACCGACAAATGCCAAAGGACCAAAAACAACTGCCGAGCAAAGTCCAGAGGACCCAATAGAAATGACAATGCTGAAAGGACGAACATTCTCAAACAGCGAAGAGACGTCCAGTTTTCAGTGTTGAGAGCGCTGTCGAGTATGTACGACAAGTGGATTGGCAGAACTGAGAAATCTTTCTGCAAGTTCGATATTTTCTGTAATACAATGTAAGAATGTCGATGTATCGGCCAAGGGAGCGCTTGGAAATTCGTTGAGCCGAGTAACGAAAATACCGGAAGTCCCTGCGGCCGAGAGCGCGAGAGAGGCCGTCGGGGTAGACGAGAGAGCGCGGCTGCGACGTCGGCGTTCGATCGATTGCGGCGTCCCGGCGCCGCTATCCACCGTGTGTGTGTTTATCGCCGGTTGATTCATCGCGCCATGGTGGGGTAGTTCTCGCACGAGCGAACAACTTCGCCCTCTCGGTAACCCTCCGCGTCATCCCTTTTCCTTCTCCACGCATAGTTTCTTTGTTTTCTCTTCTTGTCCCCTCCGCTCCTTTCCTCTCTCTCGTTTCTTCCATCTCGCGAGATGTACGTGCCCGAGTTGCGTTATATATTTCGTATATTTGGCTTTTGCGCTCTTCTCGTTTTTTCGTTAAACCCGTCAAAGCGAATAAAAACAAATGACGCAATTAGCGGACTACCGTTCGAGCTGGCGGTCGTGAAACGGGAGGGGTTGCTTCGAAAAGTATCGGCCGAATTTGAAACAATTTGTATCTCTACAAATTTATAATTTTTGGTACATCGATCAACAACAACGTTTTGCCATTTTTTTTTCTTACTCGACGCCCGTTTGTCGGTCAGCCAGAATTATAATCGATATTCTATGCGTTGAAAACAATATTTACGAGTACAGAGATTTATTGTCCGATGTGTTTGTTATATACGGAGTAACATGCATTAATATCGTACCGTTAAAATAACAAGTAGTCGAATCATATTGAGCGTTTGGACCTCCTTCATTAAAAATTCCTTCAATTCTGCGATTCCTTTTTTATATTAGACCTCGAAGTGAGAATTCCGACTATCTCGATGAGACTCCGATGAAAAATATCATCTTTTTAACATCCGGATTTCAAAGTGTATTTACGAAATTTTGTTTCTTTTCGCGAAATAAGTCGAAGCGGTGGTCGGCTAACAATGTGAGCAACTACGATACTCGCGATAGCCCAGAAGGAAACACCCGAGAGCTGGGTGCGCCCCGAAGAACCGCACCCCGATCCGAGCCTTCCAGACTTGTGAATGCATACAAACGGTCTCTCGCAATTGGCCAATTAAAATGTCCGCATCGTACAGCGAAATCAAAGAATTTTCAGCCGGTGGGAAGGACGACCTCGAAGTCCAAACCACGCGACTCCCAACACCGTCGTTTGTGCAACAAAATACATTTTTCTACTTTTATTCGATCAAAAAAGAGCCAATTTTTGCCGCATGGTATGGCAAAAAAGTGGGTGGTACACGTTAAGATTTGGGTGAATAATAAATCATTTTAGATGGGCACCAACGCGTGTAAAAAAAAAGAACTGTACAATAAATTCGATTCAGTTCGATTATACCGATTGAAGTATCGAGCTACAAGGGTGTTCCCAATATCCTCAAATGGTGCCTGCGGACGCGTTCGAATGAGAGAAGAAGAAAAATGAAAAAACTTCTCACGTTCGAATTTGTCGCAAAACAAGAGGGGACGGACGGAGGAAAAAAAAATAAATAAAGGAGACGTTCGATATCGCTGGAGACGCTGGAGACTTCGATGTCTAACGGTGACGAAGTCGAGCACACCGAGTCCACGAGGAGCCCGTAAAAGGAATGAAAACTCGTTTGATCGTATGGATCTTTCGCAGCAACAAAATAGATTCGAGTTTTTTTTTTCATCTCGGGATAGAACGGTTGGATGAATTTTTATTATTTACGAGATACGTGCGCGATGATGCCGAACGTGGACTATTTACACGCCGGAACGCGTCCGGTGCGTCGCGAAAGTGTGTCCGCATGCATGTATTTACGATGAAATCCGTGCGGAAACTGCATTATACATATATTGACGTACTCGCGAACGTGAACGATCGGTAACTCGCAGTCGAGTCGAGCTCGCGCGATGAGAAACAAACCGACGGAATTCGAGAATTTTCTCGCGCGTGGATAAAGTTCGTATCGCTGCTAGAGTGCAAACGAGTCTGTATCCAATTAATGCTCGAGGACAAATCAAGGTAACGCGAAAAGTGAAACTTGTGGAAAGGAAATTTCAAGAAAGGCTGCGCTCCAAGCTCCAAATTTGAAGTTATAGTTTCCACGATTTGTCCGAAATTTAGATACATCCAATGAGGAAAATCGATCGTAAATCAAACCAAGCGTAGGATACAAATTTCAAGCGGAGTCAAAGTAACCAAAGTCGCGCGAAATGTTTGAAACTTCTACGCTATCCATTGAGATACTTGAAAATTCAAACTCGCTTTCCCAGCGTCGTGCCCGAGTGTTCTCTTCGTTCGGGATTTTAACATTTTTCGCGCAAAGACATTTCTACCTCTCGTCTTGCCTCATTACTCTACCGGAAGTCTCGCGATTTTTCAGCTCCGGCCGCGTCATTAGACGAAAGATTCGCCCGGCGATGCGGGAGTCCTAGCGTGCTTTCTCCCGTCTCGGCGTATCGGGCTGGGCGCATCCTCGACGAAAAAGCATGAACAAGCCGAGAAGCACGTACACGGGCTTCTCGTCCCGTCACCGTGCGTTCCGGACGTCTTCTCCGCGTCTACTTCTCGCCTTCTTCCCTCTCTATATATAAAACTTACTATTAATAGCCACCGCCGCAGTATGCTTCTCTTTCTCAACGTCCTCGTACGAACGTGTCCGTGCATCCAACGGCTTTTTCGTATCCCCACACGCGTGAACGACACATGTTTACCGTCCGCGCGTGTGTGGCAGTTTATGCACGCATATTCCGAGACTCCACCACCGTCGATGATCTCTCTGCAACTCGCACCAAAATGCATTTACCGAGCGCGACGACCGAGCGGCTCCGGGGGTCACCGGACTAAATCTCGCGCGCATATTCTCTCAAAGTATATCGAGGAACCGAAACGCGGCGAGTCGACGAGCCGAGCGTGCGCCAAAATTTCCCAATATTTCTTTCAACACCGTACCGACTATTTGTAAAGGTAAATACCATAATATCGATATCGGTCAATTGAACAAACGCTTATTTTCCAATGAATGAACCAAAAGATCATTTGCCCCGTCGAGAAGTACGCCGCGAACGAAACGACTCTAACGAACAAACGCTTAGTATCGATTTTTTGACAAATTCGAATCTCAAAAAAAATCATCGTTTCCTCGAATCCTTCGACGGCAATTGACAATTTGCGAAACGAATGGACGTAGAAGAAATCGAGGAAGCGATGTTTTTTTTATCCAATACGATTTTGGAAAAAACTGAAACTCCAAAAATGCACTTTGTTTCGTTTTGAAATAATTCAAATGATGTTAATACTCTGTTATCATAATTATTATGTCAACTAACAATATTTCTTAAATACACTTACCGTATGCGTTGCTTTGAAAATTAATCAGCAAACCGAAAATATACTTTTCGACATTGTTATTAATGATTGTTGTTGTGATTTTAATGATTCTCGGACGTAATGAGATAAGTTTTTTTCTTCGTGTCACGATAGCTCGATTATAGCGACGAAGGAATTCTCGGTATCGATCCGAAACCCGTCAACGGTTCTGCGGTCATGACAAATTCGTGAAGATTAACGAGAGGCGAAATAGGAGAGAGAGAGCGAGCGAGCGAGCGAGCTCGTTACGGCGCGCGGTGCAGTGACGCGATTGTTACCGAGAATTTTGGTTACGGGGGTCCTGGGGCAGGACAGGCCCAGACGCCGAGGGAGATGACGAGGCTAGCGAGACAGTCGAGAGATCATTGAAATTTTTTATCCCGACGATCCCCCCAATGAGCTCAAATGTCACAAGAACGCGAGGACACGTGTCGCGAAGAAAAAATATTGCGGATCTTCCGTTCAATTATAATGAATATTTATCATCGATTTATCGTTATAATAAATACAAAAAACTATTTTATCATTATCATGATCATCGATATGAATAATCTTTTTTCATTTCAAAATGTTAATTCTCGTCTCTCGCGTGGATTTTTATATAAAATATATTTTCGATAAAATTTGTATATATAGAAACGAATTGATGAAACTCCGCGCGTCGTTTCTCAATGGCAAAAACAGATTGGGTGCGGTATGGATTCGCGCGGTATCGCGATACGATGCGAGTCAATGGCACGAAGATTCGTTGGACAAGGGCAACGATTGTTCACCTCGGAGGGCTAAAACATGTTTTTTTCGTTGTTTTTTTTACGATGAGTTCATCGAGAATGCGCGCGCGTTACAAGGAGAGCGGACGAAAGGCATCACGAAAAATACATATTCCCGATGTGTGAGAAAGAAGGAAAAAAAGCGGGCCACGCGGTACAAGGAGAGTGTTGTTCGGTTGATTGGCGCCGGGAGCCGCTGCGGTAGTCAAGACGCGGCGTCGTTGAACCGTTTCGCGTCCCATCAATGAAACCCGCTTATCTCGCATAATCACAGGGAAACTTTCATCGATCCGATCGTTGCTCCGAAAAGCGAGTATAGCTGCCCAAATTGCAGGGTGAATCAATCTCACTGCGCGCATTACGAATGAACGGAATAAAATACTTTTTCACCGATTATTCGAACTTGAATTCATTTTCTTTGTAGCCGTGAGTCTCGTCTGACATTCTTTTTTTATGTATTGGAATAATTATCGTCATAACATTCCTATACAATATTTATATACAATAATTTATATAATAGTCATTTTATCATATTTATATTTATATAGCGCGTGTCGAGGTTCGAAGAAAGAAAATTACGAGTCGGGAGAAATAAGAGTTAGTTTGTTTGTTTTTTCCCAATAAAACAGCAACAGCGAGGATTCGAGTCGAGACATCGATCACGAGCTCGCACGACGAGAGTGGAACAACGATATTTCGCAATTTCGTTCGTAGTTCGCGTGAGTCGTCGCCGTCCACGAGTTTCCCCTCGACCATTTATTTTTATTTTTATTCTTTTTCTTTCTTAGCGTTTCGCACGATTGAAATCCGGGGGGCGTACGCGTTTCGTACAGGCATAGAATATGGCGCCCTCCGTTTTTCGTTTTTCCATTTTTTTTTTCATCGCTCGCGTTATAACGCAATATCGGCCGAAATATCGTAGCGTACACGAAACCCGAACGAAACGAGAGAGTTCCGATCGTATCTGAGGCGCGAGACTCGGGCAACGTTCGAAACAACGTCTCGGCGTTATTCACGCGAGCGGCCGCGATGATTCAGACATTTTTTTTTCTTTTTTACTATTATTATTATTTTACGATAGTGTGACGCATTTTTAGAAAATTCACTCGCCAGCTTTCAAACTTCCGGAAACCAAGCTACTCGAGTGTGTGCAGCCTTTCCTTGGAAAAGAAATCAATTTATTTTTCCCACCGAATGTATATATATTTTTGGAGTGAAAACAAATAAAACCGTCGATGCAACGAATTAGCCAATGGCAATAAAAATCGCGACTCGGGCTTGGCGCGCGAAGAATCGATTGATCAACCGAAACGTCCGTTAAAATCGCTCGAATCGCCAAATGATCCTGTCCGGTTCGGCGCGACTGCATCGTATGCGTTACCGGATCGTACGGTCCGTTTTTCATTTGCCAAGTTCGATGCCACAGGGTCCAATTGTGTTTCCGGTATCGTTTACCCATCCGCGAACGGTTGGGAGTGGAAAACAACAAAAAAATACCCGCCGAACTCTTCTGTCGTTTCTGCGGGTGATAATATTTTGCCCGCAGCGTGCATACAGTTCGTTTTGTTATTCAACCTCTCCCTTGGCTGCAATCGCGCAAAAATGATCTATCGTTTCGCGGTGGATTATACGCATTCGTTTGAATTCTCGCCTCTTCCCTTGTTTACCCGTTTTCTCTCCGCTGTTTTTTGTTGTTGTTTTTTTTTTTCCTTCGACGCTTCATTCGCGGTGTATCGCTCGTTGATGTTGGGTTTTTATTTTCGGATGATAATGAAGAACTTTAACGCCATTGGGATCGATCGAAGCGATTGGGAGAAAGAGATCTCGCATATTATTTGTCGCAGCGACACGATGAAAATGAATCACGCACCGATTGAGCAATCGGATCGTCAAACGCAACCAATGTTGTCCGGGACGTTTTTCCCTGACCGCGAGAATAATTAGAGAAATAACTGCTTACTCATAGGCGGACGCGCGAATGGATGAGATTTCAGGAACGTCGCGAATTGTCGACATCCTGGTTTCGAAATCGGGTTGCGAGTAATCCGATGGCGTATTGCCTCGAGTCGGCTACACGTTGGAAATAGTGGCAAAATTTTGAGATTTAGGATCCACATTCTTCGGATCTCTCTTGTCGTCTTGTCTTTATAAATAAGTATCTCTCGGAGGAAGCTTAGGAATACTTCCTTCAGCGTTCGCGGACGATATCGTCATACCGGCAGAATTTCCGGTTGACGCACGGAGAAAGACGCATTACCCATGAAATGCAATCGGAAGTTGATATTACCGATGGATAATCTCGAATCCTCATACATTTAATATTAATATCATACTTAATGGAAGCTCGTAATTGTTAGCCCGACAACGTCGACGACCGGACACACATTCGGTACATTATCGTTTACTACTCCCACTGCGCGCTCCTGCCCGGTATCTCGCCAACTACTATCTCCTATTTACTTGGCATATCTCTATTGCTCGATGGTACTGTCTCTTCTGGCGGGCGACAGTCCTCCTATATACCGCGCTGTGATTATAGACCGGCTGCACCTGCACTGTGCTCAACAGCTGTTCAATCGCTATACTATAGGTCAATAGAGAGAGGCTCTATTAATGTTGGGATCTCCGTGCATACCAAGCCTATCAATCTGCATTTCCGCATACTCCGAATTTTATGAATCATCCTGGACGCCAAGTTGTTTTTTCTCATCATTCAATATATTGTTATTCATCCATATTATTATTCATTCAACAACGCGTTCCTCGTGTTCAGACTTCGTTGATTGAAAATTCGTTAAAACGGGAATTTAAAAACGACATCGACGATAGATGGGCTCTTTGAGTATGTCGATAAACGGATTTCCGTGGCATCTTTCGGCGACGGGTCTTTCATAGCGGAGAATCGTTCACGGACACACGAGCTATTTGGATAATAATACCCATTTTATAGCTGTTATCGGGACGATGAAGAATAGAAATTCGAGATAAGCGAAAAATTCTCGAGGAACGAGTCGAGATAGTTTAACCCCCGGACAGGAGCTCGAGTTCAGTGCTAAAAACGTTCATTTCGCGAGGAAATTAATGTCAAACATTCTTCATCGTCGGAAATGTGAGTTAAATTCATTTTTTTCCGTCTCGCCGAGCACTGGTATTACAAATTATTGAACGAAAAATTGAATGGTCGTTGTCGACATTTTTCATGCCATTGTATAAACGTACGTTCCGCCTGTTTAGCAATTTTCAAAAATCCATATTGATCGTAAGAAACAAATCCGCATAATAAGAATAAACAATTGAGTCTCGGAGAAAAGATATCGGGCGGACCACGAGCCGTTGTGATTTTCGTGCGAAATTCCGATCGCATATTGCACTCCGACAGGGGTACGCTCTGAGAGATTCACCGTCCGTTTGCGACAGACTGAAAACCCGTCTTCGTCGATGAGCGACATACATAATATACGTTGTCGCTCTCGTAAAGTTTAATAATCTCGAGTATCGCGACAAAATCCAACATATACTTCCAAAGATGAATTGCGAACGATAATAATCACGAAGAGTTGTCACCAAAATCCGGAAAATAAGCGATTTTTAACTTTTTTGCAGTCATCAATATTACGAGGCAGACACGGAGTTGTTCTTTTTCTTTCTATTTTTAATGTCTTCCCTCTCTCGGCAACGGTCTAATCGCCATTTCCGGGGGCACGCGCGACCCGGGACCCACTTCCGGCGCCGGATGCTCGCCCACGTAATTTTCGTTCTCCGAATACTAATACCGTGCCAACAGTGGCAACGGGCAACGGACGATAGTCTGGGATTCTCATCTCTCATTCTTTCTCCTCCTCCTTCTCCTCGCATCCTCTCTCCCTCTCGGCTTCTCATTCTGCGCTTTTGCATTAAACCGTTGTTTTTTTTTTTTTTTATTTTTTACAATTCTCAGTACGAAGGACTTTGAGTCACTTAACGATCGACCCATCGAAACACAGCGAGGCCGCCGGAGTTGCCGGTCGACCCGTCACGACTCAACAACGGCTCCGTGTAACGCGATACGACAATTGGGTAACATTATCAAAGTGTCATCGAGTTTTTAAAAATATATCGATTCAAGTACGTAGTTTCCTTTCTCATTAGTCCGCACAGTTTGTTTAATTTACTTACGAAAAAATTAGCAATCTCAAACATCCAAGAATCTACAATTTTATTCGTTAGAACGTAATCCTTCGACATTCGTATCAATTTGAAAAAAAAAATGTGCGAAGCTGGCGCACATTGCCTTCAATCTCGGTACACTAAATTACCTCCGCATTTACCAAACACCTTGGAAAAACGTTCCAATTGCAATGAGGAAAGACAAGAGAATCATGACAAAAGAGCCAATGACAATAATAATGCGGAAAAAAGATGCAACTTAGCGTGCAGAGGATGGGCGTCTTTTCATCTTTTTCGCTCGGCCGATCGTTCGGGTAATTGAATTTTATGAAGCCGGCTCGGAGACTCTGTTGCGTCGAAGATTCAACGGAGGAAAAACGCGTCTAGATAAGCTCGCGAGGGCCCACGGGGGATGGCCGAGGATATTGGACGTTACCGGCTCCACCTCTTTATCGTTTCCAGTCAGCTTTTGCAATCTTATTCTCTTACGGTTACCATTCTTGCGCCCTCTTCCGCTTCCTCGTCTTCTCCACTCCACTCGGTCCATCGCGTCTCGAGCTATAGACTATCCTGAACGTCGATGCCGATACGGAAATTCCTTTTCTTCACCCTCTTAACACCCCCCTTCCGATTCCTCCGCCGTTTTTTAAATCATATAGCTTATTCGAATATTTCTTGGATATCCATGCGAAGGCCATGGATATTGGTAGTTTACTTCGTGCCCCGGCGAGCCTCGCGTCTTTCACTCCCGATTTATAATGCATCGTGCGACGCTCCGTATGCATAGAACCCTATTTACAGAGCGTCAAATCCTTGACAATAAAGCCGCGCGTTACTTTGGCCGCAAAAGCAGCCGCGATGGGGAGATAGTTTATTCTTTAACGATTCGCTTCTACGGCAATTTCCATCTTTCCCGTGCGATCTACAGCACCGACGCATCGACCCACACCTTATACGCGTCGCAAGTCGCTTATCGAGCACGTTATTTTCTACGAGAAAGCTCTTCATCGTTTCGCTTCGTTCGGGCACCGCCCGCAAGGTGTGCAGGCGAAGGTCTTTCTTTGCGGAATGACAAATGATAAGTTCAAACTTGAGCACCAAGCATCAATGCCGTACAGATGCGCCTTATTTTTCCTTCGGCATGCCTTTCAAAAGAAAATACTTTTGTAACGAGAATGACAAAAGAATGAAGCATCAGTTTCGATGTTGCATTCCGGAAGCTCCAAGCCTGTATCTCCTCCGTCCGTTCGTTCGCTCGTTTATTTGTCCCTATTCGTTTGTCCGTTCATCCGTCTATTCGATCGGTGCGTACCGACAATCGAAATGCAAATTCGTCGGTCGGCGGGCTAGACCGTGAGCGCGCGGGACGCGTTGCAACGATCGTTCAACGCCGATAACGAGCTCGCGCGCGGACGACACGTTCTGCGTATATAAATAACGGGGTCGCCGCCCCCGTCCGGCCGACCCTTCTCCACCTTCGCAACAGTGATACAGAGCCAGTGTCGGGGATATATCCCGCAGCTCCAATTCCGTGCAACCCGACGAATCTATATGCATACCTTCCTCCACATATATGTACATACTATATGCATGTACGGGCCATTCCGTGACAAATTTGACAGAGTCCCGATTCCGTCGAACTCAAGATGGACGGTGGAAAACTCACAAAAAAAAAAGATTCAAAAACAAATGTACAAAAATACGAAATATATTTTACTCTTTGAAAATGAAAGAAAAAATGTTGCGCCAGCTCCGACCTATCATTAAGTTCTTGTCCGAAGTATAAAAATCGGTAGAAAAAAGAAATATAATGTCATTCGAGAGTAGCACAGAAGAGTGCCGATAACGATTGCTTTTGGGGAAAAAAAAAAAAACGCTGGGAGGCGTAAAATCACGAAGGACAAATCGATGAGGGTGGGTTTCGGATCGACATCGGTTTTGCACGGAGCGACCCGTGCGATGGATACAGCGTCCTTTGGTTTTCCAGATTCGTGCGGTCCATCGATACGCGAAACGAGGAAGACCTTCGAATGGAGCGCGGACCGACGCCGCGATTTGCATGACATTGCTATCGCAAATCGCGCTGGTTGTCCCAGAAATCGAATTGTACGCTTGCGGTATAGTATTGTATGTTATAACTACGGTACTGGATCGACTCGCACTTCTCGATTCTCAATTATTTATACCGAGTGGTGGTATATATTCTAACGCGCTTGGTACCTCGAAACGAGACAAGCAAAGCGTCAAACGAAGCAAAATCGTTCTCCGCTGCTCTTCCCATTGTTCACAAATAATACAACGATACAAAGTTGCCATTATCGTATTGCAAAGTCTTCTAAATTGGTCAAGGCTGAAAATTCCGATTTCTATTTGCGCCATAAAGCCAGAATAAAAGCTACACACGCGGAACGAGTTGCAGCTGTTGCGGACTCACGTTGCAAACTTTCCGAGCGTCGATGCGCGCGCACGCGTGTTTTCCCCACAACGAACGAAGGCGCGTTTTTTTCGCTTGTTATTCTTTATCAAAAATGATGAAGTTGCAGTTTTCCTAGTGAATTTCTGCATCGGCGACGGGATTGCAAATGGTCGAGGAAAAATGTAGGACCGAAGAGAAAGAAATATGAGGGACAATGAGGGGAAGGGAAGGCGCGAACGGAATGTCGAGGGAGAGGAAGTTGTTTGATGTAGCCGGCGCAGTGTGTCTTTAGCGCCGGTGATCGAGGACTCGCGCGGCCAGTAGCGAGACAGTGGCAGATGTATAGAAATTAACCAGACGCTCGTAGACGTCTCGTCTCTTCTGTGTACCTCTGTCGTTGGGTTCCTTGTCGCGCCGCTTGCCGCTGACAATTTGAATCGTCATCAAACGAGTACAGATCCGAAACGTCCACTTGATCCCGGTGAACCGACTTCCTGCTTCGCGACTAATGCATATTATAGAGTAACGGCAGAAGCAGCAACGTCCTTGCGACTCGATAATTCAATAATATTCTCTCGCGTTATTCGTCGCCGTTACTCGTCGCGTTACTCGTCGCGTTACTCGTCGCGTTACTCGTCGCGTTACTCGTCGCGTTACTCGTCGCGTTACTCGTCGCGTTACTCGTCGCGTTACTCGTGGCAGAGACGCGCGCGCATTTCCGGAGGGTATTCTTATCGCTGGATGCGCAAGTTGTTCGTTAGATAGCTTTTCTTTATTATATAACGAAATGTTATGAAAAAAAATATCAAGAAAAAGTCAAGTACGAATTGAAATGAAAAAGGCGGCGCTTCGACGAATCGGCTTTGTACGATCACATCGAGCCGAAACTTATATTCTAGAGGACACATTACATTTGCAATAAACTCGTATGGTTCTTTATTCGATGGAAAATATACGATTTTATCATGATTTACGGAGAACAGTTGTACGGACGACCCGATCGAGTCTGAGAAAAGTCGAGGTCACCTCGGAGCTCCGTGGCTCCCGGGTTCCGGTGAAGAAGCAAAGGCCGATGAAACGAAGGCAAAATAAATAACAACAAAAAAGGCGCCGAGACCCAAGGGGCGACTCTGTTCCGTCGTCGTCTCGTTTTAGACCGTGTTTGGTCATCTCCTCTGCCGACTGGCCTCACTGCGGCTTCGCGTTTTGTTCCATTGTGTGTTTCCCTTCCGAGCGAACCACCCAACACTCGCGTACGCTTCTCTTTTATACCGGTTCAATGCGCGTGTTTCTACCAATACTATTATTCGGTATCTCTATACGCACGCGTCACTTGCGTCACACTGTTTTCGCCTTTTACGGATGTAGATATGTACAAAACAACTTTCTACGGATATTCCCATTGTGCATAATTTTTTTCTATCAATAGAAAACGCAGATCGAGCCCTTTTTCGAAATATTCTTTTTCACGGTTTTTTTCGTCGTCTTTCTCCTTCGGAAATAAACGCAAAGAATAAAAGGATTTCGTGGCATTCGTGCCGGAAATACGGACTATTTTTATTTTTTCATCCAACTCGCTTCCGAACCGACCAAATGTGCATATAACATTTCCGAACTTGTCGTTCGTTTTTGTTCCTCGTTTCGCGCGCAATGCATGCATCCTGCTAGCCGCTTTATGAAGTCAATGCGACTTTCGGTGCGCTCGACCGGCGCGCTTTCCCGCTCTTTCGGTCCTTTATCCCGCGGTACGTTTTCGTTCCGACCTCGAAAATCGTGCCAAAATAAAACACATACGCGCACACAGAAACGGTCGTTCGCAACCCTCGATCCGTTGTTCGTATCTTCACGATTTTCTTTCTCCGCGCGTTCTCCACTCTTTCCAAACTTTTCAAACATATATTCGTTGTGCAAAACCGGCATTTTTCTCATCATTTCGTTTATTTACTATAACAACTTACTTGACAATGATATCTTTGCGGTTCGTTTTTAGTATCAATCACCACTAAAGCTTCTCGAAACCTAAATTCATAAATGTGTTTGCACGGGAAAAAATATTCACAATAATCGTGATTGGTATAATAAGGATCTATAAATAATTGAGCTTCGAATAGTAGCGAGGAAGAAAAAAGAAACAACTGAATCACGAGCGGAGCATATCTGGTGTGCGCGTGACGCACCGGGGGGATACTCTAATAGTTAACAGGAGGAATCGTTTAAGCGCATTCTTCAAGCTTGACCGAGCTCTCTTATTCCCGTTGGGACTCGCCGCGACACTCGAGCATGAAACCGGCATATACCGTAAAAAATCAACAACATAAATAAGTCTCCTATTGTGCGTTTTATATTTTTAACTGTCCAGCAGAGTACCGGCGCGGTGCGTTTTATTTCTCATCGACCCGAGCTCTAGCATTCTATTCTTTTATCTCCGGTTACTCTCTATTTCGTTTCAACGACAGGGGGAGAGAAACGCTACGGGAAGCGAGGCGCTATCGGTTCCTAATAAATCGCGTCTGGGAGCTAAAAGGGAGAATGAACAAACTAAAAGCGCCTTTCTAAAAAAAAAAAAAAAAAGACAGAACGAGGAGAAACGCGAAATGCGGCACAACGAGCAACCGCGAAGAGAGAACAGGGAGGAGTTTAAAGATAGTTCGGAAAGCCGCCCGTCGAATGCCGCCGTTGCAACAAAAAAAGAAAAAAGACATTATGACAAAAGGGCAATATCGGTAGAGTCGGAAAATTTGTGGCAAACACGATCCGCTCGCTCGTTTCTCTTTATTTCTTATTGGCACTCGTCGGAGCTGTGCCAACGAGATTCAATGTTGAGATATAATGAAACAGCTCGAGAGCCGCAACGCGGCGAATGGCCCAACGCTTCGTTCTTCGTATGCGTGTACCTAAAACTCGAATGTCTCGAAACGTAATTTTTTACCAAATCTTGTTCGCTCGAAGCCGATTTTGTTTTCGCACAGAGGAAGCTTTGTTCCGGTGAAAAAATTTGCTTCGAGATTTTCAAGCTAACTTTTTTAAAATGATCCAAAAAATCATATTTAGAAGGAACGTCCGGTGTGCGTGCGCACCAAACGGAACGTTAACAAGATGGTGGTCGCAAATATTCAACGATTCGGCTGAAATTTGAGATACACATCGAGTTAACTCCGAGGTTGTTTGGCATCGAATTCGGCCAAAACCGATGGAGAGATAGGAAAGTTACGAGCATTTCAATATTTCAAATTTATGAAAAAACACTTTTTCGACACGATGCCGTTTGCAAACAAGTATAGCGATCTTGAAGGGTGGTTGATTTTGTATTTGACTCGAATCGATACAGTGCCTCGAGAGTTAAGAATATTTTTGTTTTTTTATTAAATCTATATGAGATCCGATATTTTCGGTTGACAATTTTATAGATACAAAAAATCATGAAAAATTGCGTAACAAACGGATTATTATTATTATTCCGTGACGGGTATTGGCGTTTTGAGCGATATTTAAGATTGAATTGAGTCACAAAAAAATGTTGCAGATTATATTCGTGCATCGCTTCCGGTATTTCTTTTTTAATGAAAATGATAATAAATTTACGAAGCATCGCAACGATCGATCGAATAACTTTCTCGCGAAGGAGCTTTGTAATTGACGTTAAAAACAGAATTGATTGCACGCGGCGCGTCGTTTGATTTGTTTAATAAAATTCGCAACACAAATTCCGCAGAAGCGCGCAAATGATTTTTACTTTTTTTTTTTATTTTTCGATTTTGATCCTCAAGTACATACGTCCCGAGGATAATTAATTCAAAGCGACCCCGAGTGGTCCAACGAGGCTCCTTTTTTTCTTCTTCTTTTTTCAATGCGACTATCAATAATCGTCCATCCAGACGAGTGTCTTTGTATTTTATCGGAGGCTTTAGTGCGAGTGACGATACACGGGATACTCGGATATATGTATAGTTGGAGTTGGTTATGAAGCGATGATTGGGTAGTTGGAAAGCGAGTCGGAGGTCAGGTCCGAGGCCGCGACGAGTGCCACTGTGTTGGTAACGAGGGAAAGCGGTCCAATTATTAATATGTCGCTGGTGCAAAAGTAGCTGCCGCCCGAGTTTGTGCGTATCTCCGTCCGTTCGTCCGACGTTACCGCGCGATCTCCACGGTGGTTCTTTCTATCGTGCAAAGCCTTAATCGACGCTGACGCACAAATTGGCTCGAATTGAGACGAGTTAACGCGCGAGATCTGTTGAATATTTTTCACTCTTCGCTTCGGCTACCTATAATTTTGTTATCTCGAACAAAATTTTAATGCACAATTCATAGGTCAATCGCGAAAATCGCCACTCAAATTGTCATTCGCGAAACGCAATTGCATTTGCGAGTGCAATGCGCGAATTATGATAACACTACTTGAGAGCTCGCGCTCTGTTCCTTAATAATGTCAATCATCGCGACGGTTAAGCGTGGACGGTCGACGCTTCTTCGACCTCTCTCACGACGAAATTCTAAATGATCTTTCTTGCGGAAAAGTTCCTTCTCTCATTCGAGTTTCAACGCGATCATTTTTAGTCCATAGCCAAGCTATTCGCTAAAAACTTTCCTCAAGATTCCACACGTGAAGGCACTCGCTCTCGTAGATTTCCAACTTCGCCGCTATTGCTGAGAAACAAAAAGCTCGAAACAGTGAGATTGATGAGTGAATTACGAAAAAAAAGGCAGCTCCAAAGATAGATTGCAATTGTATCGACTCGTGTAACGAGATATTTCTATTTAGTCGAGAGTCATTGAGCCCGTAGGTCATGGTATTGTCGGGAGGGGGTTTCGAGTCCCCGTGGACTCGAATCGCATGCCAATTGCGTTGGGAAACGTGACGTTGAACGCCAACAACGCGCAAGGTATTATAGGTAGATCGTGTCGAGCTTGTCGCGTTTGATAGAGGAGAGAAGAGGAGTTCCTTCCCCTTCGGGAAGCAAACACAGAATTCACACTTGCCGTTCCGTGTAATCGATCGCATCCGAATCGGAGCGTACTCCGTAGATCACTCCGACGTTGGGTCTATGCCGACTTCCTCTGTGTATACATAACTGGATGATGCACACATATCTATATGCTAACGAAGTTGTAGACTCTCTGCGCGCGGCACAAACAGCTCGAAAGCAAAGCCGCGTACACGGTTCAGCCGTGTACACCAAACCCGTGTACGCCACCGCAAGGACAGCATCGTGAGATGTGCTCGCGAGAGCTTCCTGTGACCAATGTTCTTACGACCATTCCGGTATAACGGACGGACGGTCGAGCGTTTAGGGAATAGAGAAGAGGATAATCCGGGATAAAAAAAAAATTTATCGAGTGTTTTCACGTCGAGTGTCGAATTCCCCGAAGACATTTTTTCGCCGATAATTACGTTTTCGATATCTCATTTTATCGAATGCTCGAAAAGGATTTTTCTGGGAAATCGGCGGGCAAGTTTGGCGGTGAATTTTTCTTCATTGGTTCTCCGGCTTGAAATATCGGACATCCGGTCAGGGATTGAAATAACAGTTCTCGAGGGTTCGCGAAAAGTTTAAAAAGTTTCCCCTCGACAGCGAAGAACGGACCCTGCGGGGGTTTCGCGATGGCAACTGTTTGCGAAAAGTTTAACTCGCTGCCGTTCTGACCTCCGAAGTTTGGTTTCTTTTTCGTTTGCTTTCTCGTTCGAGGACGAAAGGTGGAACTCGGAGGTTCGGTTAGACGCGGCAAATGTATCTATGGAAATGTACATTTTACGTTGAGTCGCCGCAGAGCTTGCGGCAATTAAGGTTTTACGGCAGAATTTTCACGCGACGGAAGGCCCGCGTCGAAGAACGAACGCAATTTATACCGAATAACTTTGCGCGAAATAACTACGTATCGAAAGACTCAATATCAAATGACTCTGCATCTCGGAAGTAAGAAATTCTACTCCGAGTGGATACTCTTCGCCCAACGATTCTGCTCGATCAAACTGTTTTTCGAATACGCGGCATAACTTTTACCCTCGGCTTGGAATTATTAATCATCGTGAGACTCGCTATTTCAATGAAAAACGATAATGATTTTTTGCAATTTTTTTTTGTTACAGCAAAATTATCTTATGAAGTACGGCTATCTGCCTCAGAGCGATCGGGAAACGGGCAATCTCAGGACCGACGATCAACTGCGCAGTGCCATTAAGAACTTGCAGGTAATTCTTTTTGTATTTTGAAGAAATATTACAAAAATTGCACGCACAAAAGACATTCCATCGAGACGATTTTTGTTTCGACGAAACGACGCGGCATTTGTCCGTAAACTATCGAATTTCACGTCACCTCCGTTGTGTCTCCGCGTTTACGAGCCAACTGGGAATAACACAAGAGAATCCATAAGACGAAATTCCATCTGGTCTTATCGGTATATATGGATCTTTGGTCTCGTTGAGTGAGCGGTGGAGCGAGACGAGAACGAGCGAGTCGCGGAGCCCTCCGTGGGATAGAGCGCGAATAGAGATGGACGAGAGGAGGAGGTCGACGGAGACAGCGGTGGGATAAGGTCGAGGCGTAAATGTTCCATTGGGAAACGATCTCACGCTTCTCTCTGCTAGGCGCCTCCCGATGGGATTTGCATGAGAATCGTGATCCTCGTCGAGGGCCATCCAACCGCGAGTAGACGGAACCCAAACGAAACGTCGGATACGAACGATAAAGAGTCGGAGCAACGATCGACGATAGATCAAATTAACTGGATGGCGAGCGCGTCGAATGCAACGTATCGAAGGAAAGTCGCGTACGAAGCGTTGCATTCGAACCTTTTGAAAATTAAATATGCAAAAATACGGAAGCTCCGCACGGGATCTCGACTCTCGATTCGTAAATCAATATCCGGTGGGATATATAGGAAGTCTTGAGAGGATAAATATTTCATAATAATAGTGTCAAAGAGTTATTAACAAATTAGCATTAAAAAAAAAATCATTTTTTAGATTCTTCGACGATTACTGCAAAAAATGAAAAAATGATTTGTTCCTTTTTTCATACGTATGAATATTTTCAGAACTTTATTTAATATTTGAAAATTGAATTTTCTTCATGTTATCTATTTTTCAAATCACAATTATCAAACATTACATACGATCCTAAAAAAATTCATACGCATTCAGAAAAATTAACGAGTAATTTTCGTAACAACTAAAAATCAGGTTGTCGGATATTTTTCAGATTTTTATTCCATCGAGGAGTGTTTATAATCTCTCTCATTCCTGTCTCGAACTTGGGTGGCGTTAAACACGACGGGAGGACTGCCTTAATAGTCTCAATTTTCTACGATTTAGATACCTATGCAGTTGTTTCGGAAGAATCGAAATGACGAGATCGAGCTTCGGAAATGATTCGTGATAGATACACGAGTTTATAGAACATTTTGGCGTATCTCTTTGTTTTTACGAAAAAGTGCAAAACTTATATAGCGTTGCTCGACTTCTTAGGGGATATTTTCTCATATCGATGTAACTGCAAAAGAATTACCAGTTTTCCGAAAGGTACTTTCTACTCCACTGGAAGTACCTGAGGTACCTGAAAGTACTTCGAGTACGATACTTGAAGCGGCCGGTTACTTCCAGTACTGCCCAGCTCTGCAAATTAGTTGAAAAAAGATTGCTCGACAAATCGACTTTCGCTGAAGAAAACCTTCCGTATGCTTCAAGTCTTTCGGATTTCCATCCTATCGGGAACCGTTGAAAATTCGCTTGAAATTTTCCTTTTGGCCGGGAATCCTATAGTAGAGCTAGATTGTAAACTCGAACCGATCGGCAATCAACCGGTTTTCGAATAATTTTGTAATAGAAATAAATGTAATAGAAATGACGGTACTCAATTTGAGTTGATCGTAAAATAATTGAAAAAAATGTCGCTTTATTAATAAATGAATAATTATTCAATTTGTATATAATCTAATTAATTGACGATGAATATGGTTCGCAGAGTTACGGTGGCATACCAGTGACAGGTGAGATCGACGAGGAGACGACAAAATTGATGAGCAGTCGACGCTGCGGAATGGCCGATCGGCCCGATCCAAGATTCGCCAAGACGCGTCATCGCAGATACACGATACACGGACAAAAATGGCCGTACAGAAATCTAACGTGGAGGTGAGTATCATTTTTCGTTTACCGCGACGCTCGTGGTCCGAAAATCGAAAATCAAAAGCCGACCGCCGTCCGCGCAGTTTCGAAAGGTGAAACGAACTCGTGTGTTATTTTTTTTACGCTACACGAAATAATATGCCCGCCGCAGCTCGTCAAGCACCGAATAGCTCTGGTCGTTTTTGCGGCCGCGATAGAGCAATTTGATTCGATTCGCGGAATACATTTCGGTGAGCTTTGTGTTTTTTTTTTTATCGAAAAGTTGACGGGGGCCACGCCAAAATTTGCTATTTTCTTTCCGCCCATTGAGAAAAGCTGCCTCCGGCGCACGATTTTTTGCCAACTATTTTTTTCTGCCATACAGAGCCGGCGGAGTACTCAAAATATATGCTACTCGTTTGGTATTTGACGCACATGTGCACCTCAAGTACTAACATTATTTGACGTATTTCAAGTACCGAAGTTCTTTTAATGCAGCAGACGAAATGGTACTTTGAGTACAGCACTCGAAGTACTCGAGTACTCGCGATACTTGCATCGTAAGTACATCCAAAGTACTTACCGTACACGAAGCACTTCTCAATCCGACAAAGTACGCGGTATGGTTAAATATGTTTCGTGAATAATACGGTTTGGACGGACAAAATGTAAGAAAACACGGTGGCCTGTAAAACTGTAGAAGGTAAAGGCGGTAGGGCAATTTTCCTTCGCGTCGCTCAAAGAGAAAATACGATCGACGAAAGTGTTTGCGACATCTCGTAAATTGTGTGGAAAATTATTGTCGCGTTTTTTTTCTTCTTCGACTTTATTCGGAGCGAGAGCCAACGCGAGGTCGGAAATGCCATTGACATCGTTGGTAGGCTGCCAGGATGCAAAACGTTTGCCCGTGTGATCCCCGGAAGCTCGCGTTCCCCCTTTGCCCGCGCGGTGAAATTCCTCGCGCGACACTGCGTCGCGCCAGACGGACCTCCAGACACAAGGAAGTGGCCATAACTGTATTAAACGAAGTTTCATTGTGCGCCGAATCGTACTTATCGAGGAGCAATGAACGACGAAGTTCGTTAACCTTCGAGACGACGAAACGTTGTGGCTGATCCAAACCAAGGACCAAAGGACGATGATCGGCGAAATACGTTTCATAATGTTTATCGATACGACACTCGCCGGATATCGTTGCAAAGACCTTCTAATTACCTTTTTTTTATTTTTTTTATCATATACCGAAGAATTTTGTTTGAAATTCGTTTTTGGGATCAATTCGGAATCGTTGGTGAAGGATCAGTAAGAATGTACAAGTGGCGGTGAAAAAAAATCTTCGCCCAAAGTTTCGAGTTTGAAATGATCGTCGGTGAGGTAGAAAACGCGAGCGAGTTCAGTAACCGTGATAGCTGGCGAATCGAACGGTCCTCGTGCACAGAGATCCGCTCTGCTCGACCATCCGACTCGTTCGACTCTGCACCAGCGACAGTCGGCGTAGAAGCGTAGAAGCGTCGAACTCACACTTTTGCCCGGTGACGATAATGCAGCTTCATTTTTTTCTCTCGCAGCTTCGAGATTTCTCCGCCGCAATGAGAAAGGCACATTTTTCGACAGTTTCCGATGCGAGTCTTGGCTTGTTGCTTATTGTCTACCGTCGCAATTGCGTTTACTATTTTCATCGATTAGATTCTTACTACGCTCCCGACGACATTTTGATGAAAAACCTTTATTGTAGAGCTTCGAATTTCTTAGAAAAAAGTTTGCGAGCGTTTAATTCCTAAACGCAACGAGGATTCGAATAATCATATCGGAACGGATATAACGTTCGAGTTGAACGATATTCGAGGCAAGTATCCTCTCGCTCGACCGTTCCCCTCCGGGTGCGTTTCTGTCTTTTGACAATCACGATGTATTTTCCACCTCGACCGTACGATTCATGAACTTTGGCGATCCAAACGCATAAACGGCAAAAAACAAGAATCTGCAGAAAGCGTCGTGTGAAAAAAATAAAAAAATAAGAGCTCTTTCATAATGAGAAAAGCTGGGCGGATGGTAGGATGAAAGGAGTTTCAGGAAAATCTGCTAATCAGCTTGATGAGAAACATGACGAGAAAAAAAAAAATGCTAACGAAAAAGTTCGCGAGGATGACCCTTCTTGTGTGTAAAAAGGGATTGGTCTCTCCGCGCCGGCCGGGCGTTATCTCTGCTAATTCCACTCCGCTCCGCGCGCCGGAGTTCGCAAGCTCGAAGAGCCGAGCGATGGAAAAACGAGAGACGGAAGGATGCGAAATTTTCGCCTCGCTCTGTCTCTCTCGTCCTCGAAGAGAAAATCGGACAGTTTGCTCTTGGGATGTTTTTCACTTCCCATTTTGATTTTCACCTACATTCGAACTCGTCCATTTTCTTTCTTCTTTTGTTTCAACAAACGAGGCCCGTTTTTTTTTTCATCCAGAAGAGAGCGCGTGAGTCGATACTCTTCTCGGAAAACGAGAGATCTCGTTTGCCTGTGTCCTATTGTCGGAACTCCCCCTTTTATTTTTCTCGTCAACCGGACGAGTGTAAACAGCATTCGGACAGTCTGATTGCCGGATTGGCAAGTTACACGGATGGAGGAGGAGTGTCGGTTGATCGAAGAGCCAATTAGATAAAAAAAAAAAAAAACGAGTATATTCCGTCGAGTCTCGGGCCATTTCGATTAGAGGCCAACGGGACCGGGACCGGGACGGCTGTCAAAAAATTTATTTCGTCGATTCGCATCGTCATTTTCCTGTCAACGAAACATAGCGACGCTCAGGAACGAAGAGCCTCCATTCAAAATAGATATTTGTGCGGCAAGGGCGCATAAAGTAGGCAATTCGGAACGAGCGCGAATCGACCGGAAGGCAAGCGCGGGACTCCTTGCGCCCTTGCCATACGAATAACCATCATGAAGAGGCTCAATATGTCGATGAAATGAAAAAAAAAAAAAGATTTTTCACGATGGAAAATGAGCAGAATTGAGCGAAATCGCAAAAAAAAAGAATGACAATTGTTGAGAATATTTTCACTGAAATATCGAAGAGACAATAAATCTCAGTCGACGCCGAAGAAAAATGTGAAAGTTTCGTTTTGTATCGGAGATTGATCGAGACAACACTTCGTGTTCGGTTTTTTTGCGGTATAACGGTCAGTTTGAAAAGTGGCTTGTCCAAATGATGTAAAACACCGATGTGTCAATGACAAAGTGAGGTTTTAATTTCGTTGAGTGTTTTCCTACAAATTCGCAGCGACGTTACTACGAATAGTGCGGGAGTATGCGCGCATAAAGTACTCATAACCTGCGTGCGCATCGATGTAGTCTGTATTATTATGACATCGACTGCGTACATCTGTACTTCAACCTTTCGCGGTCATGGATACCATATATGTAGTACATTTACCAGATGTAACTTCAAACCGATGTATTACATACCCTCGGCAATATGTATTCTCATTGTGTACATTATGTTGCCCAGAATTTCTCCGTGTAGCCGCGCACACGCGTGTATACACAAAAGCCGAATGCAATTCCAAGTACACACAAAAGCTTCCGCGTATTCGGATCAACGAGTGAGGTAAACATTCCCATTTCACTTCCATGTTTCCTTTCCCGACTATGCTATGATGACCCGAAAGCTTATTTACGCCGGTTGATGATCGAACAGCATTATTAATACTAGCTAATACTAGAAACAAAACAAAAAAAACCAGTACTCGTGTATCGTTGGATCACAGCCAAGAATAGAATATCAGGTAGAAATTCGAATACTCGAAAGTGTAATTCCGTGACAAAAAGGGAATGACGTCTAGTCTACGGTATTTATCCGCCGTTGCATTTAATGGAAATTCAAGCGCGATTTGCATGCTTCGCGAGGCTCAGCTTCTACAGAAAAGCGCAGGGTTCAAGCTTATCGAGTCTTTCGATGTATCGGACACGTTACATTCCGGTTGCGCGAATTATCGTTGAGCAAGCCGAAAGGGTCGCGCGGGACTACAAGGAGCCGATGAGCATCGGACGATTGACAGTCATTTCGAGACTCGCCGTCACTCACCGCCCATCCGATTTCCTCTCCGACTGGAATTCGAACCCGAGGATTCGATGGAGCACGGGAAAGCTCGGCTCATTATCGTTTCCCTCGACGCTCTCGCTTTCCTGAAAATGGTATTTAGAGGACCATACGAGAGCAAGGGAGAATCGTCGTTTCTGTAATAGCTTTACCGGGAACGAAGCTTTCATATCGGGACAGAGTAACAATAATAATGAACGACGAAAGTTAACCGGTGACGTGTACTTCACTGGTCGTACAAACGGATTTTGTGTCTTTGTCTCCGGGCTGTTGTGCATTCGATGCTTGTCCTTCGGTGAGAAAAATTAAACTAGCCGGAAGCTCATTGCCGAGTCTTATTGACGGTTTTTTTTTGTCGCGAGCGATACGAGCAAATGCTGCGTTCGGATACGTCGAGCGATGAAAAAATCCATTCGTGTGTCGAAAGGGCGAGTCGGAAAATAAAGTTTATCCTTGAAATGCTTTATTTTAGGATTTTTGTTACCGATCGACTCGAGCAACCCGAGTCTTTCGATTCTATGTACCCACGGTATAACGTAAAATTCTCAAATGCAGCCATCAACCGTTTCCGAGGATGTCGGACTATGTTGATCATTGACCGGCTCGATGGATGCGCGACAATTTTGATCGCGCGGAGCTAAACATCCGTCACGTTTCGCTCGGCAAAAAAAGTTCAAATGTCAGGAGTGAGATTCATAACGCGCCTCTTAATATCCAATCGATACGCGTTTTATATCTTATTGGCGCGTCTTTCGCCCCCCCCCCTTTCTATCGCGTCTCGTTCGATCGTACCCAGAGGGATCGAGTGATATCTTATACGAGGAGGATATAAATGCAGTTTTGCCCGCGGGCTGGGTCACTGGAATACGGGAATAGCGGTTAGAGAAAACGAGGAGAGGCTCAACCGGTAGTGGAGACCAAAGGGGGCTCCGGCCTCCGCCGCGGCCATTTTCCAAGGGTCGTGATAAATATGAGGGTCGAACGAGCTCGTATATTGTACGGCTGCTTCATAAGTTTTAACTCTCGCGGCACCAACGTTTCCGGTGCTCCGGGCACGAGGAAGCGTGTACCGCCTCGCGAGCTTTTTTTTTCTTCCCTATCTTGTCTCTCTTCCTCTCTCTCTCTTATTTTCACCTGCGAAAAATCCTCCGCCAAGACTACGGTGACGATTCGTGTCCTCTGCTCCGCTCCTCTTATTTCTTTTACAACCGCGTTTCTTCGGCTCCACCGTGCGGTGCGACGCTTTACACGAATTCGAGTAAATATCGTGGGACAAGAAAAACACGCGGCCTACTTCGAAGAATTACGCCGCTTCGGGATCTCTACATTTCACTATATTTAAAAAAATCTCTTTCGTCTTCGACGATACATTTTGTTTCGATATTTTCATGCAAATTTGTTCGGAGAATGCGCCAAAACGTCGATATAAAAAAATTGAATAACGAGACTACTCGGTGAGCTTCGCCCTGCGATGCGCGATAATGAAAGTTGGAAAGCTTCTCCTTCGCATGGGAAAACAAGTCACGAGAATTCGTCTCTCGACACCCTCGGCGACCTCGATCTTCCTCAATTTCCGGTGAGTCCGTCTCGACCATTATTGCAAGTATTCCTCCCCCACTCGCTGGTCCCGGAACTTGCACAAAATTACCGAACGAGGATCGGATCAACTTTTAGTACAAATTGATTGGCCCATTTTTTTTCGACGAAATATCCGGTCGCATAGTCAGACCGAAGAGTATAATATCCCGTTGAATTTCGTAGTGAAGCGAATGGGAAACGGAAAATGGCTAGTGCGCGAGGCACCACGCGAGACTCCACGCGAGAATTTGCGAGGGTTTTCGAGTTCACGGAGGATTAAGTGTCGCCGCAGTTAATCTTACTTTAACCGACTCTCTCTCGATCTCGTGAAACCGAGAACGTTATTGTTCCCTTTCTGGTTTATGTATATATTTGTAACTATAACTGTTTCCGCCTTAAAGTTGCTCGACTCTCTGTCCGCTTTGCAACCTCCGAAGCTCGAACTCAGTCCAGTGGGAGCCCACTTTTCTTAACTCCGCCCAACTTGAGCGCCCGCTTATTTTAACTCGTTGCCGCGGCAACGAATTCGCTAAACTGATTCTCCTTTGTCCGTTCGCCCGACTGCTCGTCGCCTCTACTGCAGCCACTGACCAAGAGTGGGGACTCTGGACGAATATTGTATATATTGTAAATATCCATGCCTATCCAAGTTAGTTTGTGAGCAAAAACACTGGCAATCGGGATACTTCTAGGGGTTTTTATCTCCGGGGTACACCCGTATTTTTTCTTCCCCTTTCGCAAAAAACCGTGCACCCGCCGGAACACGTACGATCGTCGACAAAAAGTCTCACTAACATAAAAAAAAAATACTCCTCTACTTAATAGAAATAATTACCTGCGTCCCGTTAATCTGCGAGATCTGCAAGCCGGGAAACAAGTAAATGGAACACGCTAAAAAAAATCTTTTTGAGTACTTGGCGTCGAGGCGCTACCGCGCCTCTTGATATCCATGTTGTCATATTTTGGTTTTTTTTCCCTGTAAAAACTTATTGCGCCACTTAGCCAAAGATTGGACCAACGTTAAACAATAAAAAATTACTTAAAAAAAAAAAAAAAAAAGGACTCTAGACGAAATACAGAATGGCGAATATGTCCGCTCCCGTCGAGTCGAGAAACGACAACTTGCGCTGTATTATTCTCCTCGCTACGATCACGCCCACCGATACCATTTCACTTGCATACGGTATCGAACTGTCTGGATTTTTTTTTCTCTTTTCGGAGCGGAAGAAAATATTGTAAACTTTTGCGTTCCCGATGTTTTGAGTACAGTTTTCTCCTACACCTTTGTCCGACATCTCGATTTTTCACGGCTGCCTCCATTCGCATTTCCTCGGATGTCACTCGGTCTTGTTCACGACGGTCCGATCGACACTCTATCGAAACGAACGAATTCTCGCTCCAGCTTGGTATATCCCTGCGTCGCTTCGCATAGCATTTTTTTTCTCACCTTGCTTTCTCTCCGAAGCGACAGCAATGGAACCACTTCTGCGGCGGTACGACGACGTTCTAGTTGACGCAAACCACATGTCGGCGAGAGGGCGTGTACAACACGAGAGATCCGAAGGATCGGCGATACACCGAGCTTGTAACGCGAATATGTATTTTTTTTCGATCACAAACAACGCCGATGCTTCTCTTGATTCCTATTTCGCCTTGAAAAACGAACGCTATTGAATTTTTTTAGATATGTGTGTGGGTGTGTTTTTTTTTCGTTTATTTTTAAACTTTATTTTTTCAATAAATATTTTTCGTTCCGACTATATAAAAAAATTGTTGTTCGCTCATTGGCTTGTCGAAAGTTTTTAGATTTTCTGCATCTCGACAGAAGTAACATTGATACGAACATTTTTCCATGCCACCGAATAAATATTGTTTTTTTGTCTTCAATAAGTGTTTTCGTTATCGAGAATTCAAACGACCGTTGAATAGCCAAGGCGATGGTGCAGTGGACGGCTTATAATCTTCACGATTCCGCCAATTGACGTCAATGGAAGTCGATTGAAATGGGATTCAAGGTTCCTCAATCGAGTCTGATTGAGGCCGATGCAAAGGGACGCGATGGTAAAACGAAGCGAATTAACAAACAATTATTGTTGCGGACTCTGCAAATAGTTCGTGACATTATTTATGTTTTTATGACAGTCACAAGCGGGGAGGGGTCACCTCCTGCGCGCCTCGCGTGCCAAACCTCCGATGTCCATGCCCGTTTCGTCGCGGACAATATCCAAAACTACAATCTACTATATTTAAAATAATAATAATAATAATAATATTATAAAAAAATCTCGTCACCGCCGTCGTCGACGTGTACAAAAATCGAGCTTTAGGGCCCGAAGTACTTGGTTGTACCGGAGAGCTCGGAGTTAGTTCGAAATACTCCGTTAGTTCGAAATCCCTCATGGTTACAAAATACTCTGACTCCCCTTCGTAGGGTGCGCTGACGTTCGTTCTTTCTATTGTGGAAACGTCACTGTCGCAACTAACGATTATTGGGAATGTCAATTTCTCCATAATCCCCCTTAAACCACCTCTGCAAATTGATTTCTCTCAGTCTCCTCATAAGCCTCAAAAACGAACATTAACATTTCCCATATATCGGTATACCGAACATGGCGACTGTTCTCAAACGGATTATTTCCGCTAGGGGGAGCCGGGAATGTTTCGAGCCACGGAGGGACTTGAAATATTTCGGACAGTGGGGTATCACAGACTGCCAAGGCTCTCGAACCTTTCGAGTGTGGCCAAGCATTTCAGGGCCCAAAGCTCGATTGTCCTGCACAGCGGCGGTGGCGGTGGCGGTGGCGGTGGCGGTGGCGGTGGCGCCGGGATATTTTTATGACATTGAGAGATATGCCATATTTTTATAAAAAACTATAATGTATTTTCAAATTCCTCAATAGCCTAAACATTTCAATGTCGATTTTTTTTAAATTCCACTTTTGTTTCCGTTCCGATCCATATTTTTGTTATACTTTCCACATATCGAGATCGTTTTTCTTTTTATTCATGTCTACTTTTAATCAATACGTGGAAAAAAAGTTGTATACTTGTTACTTTTTACTTTTTTCGGTGCTACCGCTTTCGTTCCCGATGGATTTTTTCTCATCGAGATGCCTTCGGCGCTGAGCGAAGCAAGAACCGGGTGCACGCGCGCACACAGAGGCGGGCAAGCCCAATGGAGACAGAGTTACGAGATAGAAACGGAAAACAGATGCTCATTTACGATAAGAGAAAAATCTCCGGTGCCTGGCACAACGAGCCACAAAATCCCCTTTATTCATTTTTTTTCCATCACATTCGTACACTCGTAAAATCTGCCCGACACGCCCCCTGTACGCCCTCAAATTTATCGTATGAATAATGCGTTTGTTCGATTCATTATTACGCGTTCGAATCTCATTAAAATACAATGTCCCACGAAACGTCGAAATATTCATTTGTATTCGAGGCTATCGAATAATTAATAATGAAATATTGAATTCACAATTAACGCGTTTGATTGTTATTTAATTGGATCATCCAAGAAATACAATTTCCCATGCACAAGCTGATCTCGATTTATTTATCCGATCCGGACTCGGTCGGTCGACAGTGACAAAATATCGAAATTCATTAACGTAAACTAAAGACTAATGGAATTCGGTCATAAAATATTGAAAAAATAATGCAGCGAAAATTCGGAATTCTCGTTTCATTGACGCAATTTTGAACACGCAATCAAATGTTACGGATTTTTTTCTACAATTTTTTGGTGACTTCCCGGTGGTCTCAAAGCCTGGAGCAAAAATATGTGCATTCATATTCGGTTTTTTAAGCTAACAGAATTTTGCCATTGAAAAGAATATCTACGACTTGCATGCTCCATTTGAAACTATGTTGAGACTCTTTGGACCTTTCAGCGATTTGATTTGCAGAACACAAGCTTGCAACTTTGTCAAATATAAATTGCTGTAGAAGAAATGTGTTACCGAATAATTCAAGTATTTTCGTTTTTTCGACCAACTTGTAAACAACATTTTGGCATTATTATGCCAATGGAAAATTAACCGACTCAATCCTTTCTCAGTGATTGATTCTTTATTCATTTGCAGTTGATCGCAACTTGCCGCGGATTTCTTTCGTAGTTTCAAAATATTGTCAGTGTTGCCTTAAGGATCACCGAAGGTCTCAAATGGAAGAAGGTATCAAATAAAAATCGGCCAATAAGGCACGATCCGTCGCGAGGATAAAGAAAAGTCTTTCCGAGAGGATATACGGGAGATCCGATCGCATCAACGGCTAGATTTCCAAAATGCAGCACAGTGCAAAGCATCAACCACCCCTGGCGTGCATCCTCGCGAGTCTCGAGAGGATCCCTCTCGAGGCTTCCAGACACGCAAGGGCATCTCCTCGTGGGGTGCTTTCGAGTCGAGCATCCGAGTGAAGCTCCCGGTCCAGCATCATCAGAGGCATCGGTGCAGGGCCTGTCGCCTCTCAGGAGGTGGCTTGGTTTTGCATGTCACAGACGGTTGGGGTGCGCACGCTCTTCCCGTGTATCTCTTCTCCCACCTGTCACACTCGGCTCCCCCCCCCCCCAATCTTTCTATCTCACGTTCAAGACCCACGCTAAGGGTTTCGTGTGACCAACGGAGATGGCCAAGCTGTAGAAAAAAAAAAGGAGGGGACGGATATATGTGTATCTCTACACCCATGGGGGGTGTGTATATCCGAACGCGTATATCACGAGGCGCTTGGAGCGCCGACGCAGGATTTCCACCACTCTCGCGCAACAATAGACAGAGCAAGCCAGTGACCATCGACAACGGTTACGTGGGCTTGCAGCTTTCGGCTTTCGTCTTCAGTTGCCCGACACGTTCCGTACCGAGAACGCGGCCGGGACTCCGCGTTTATTATCCAAGAACGACCCTCGTAACCTTGCATCGTTCAACAGGAAAGCGCGCCAAATTTTTCGATTTTTTTTTCCACAATGTTATTACTCTATCGGCGAATTTGAGAAGAAAGAAGAGAGGCCTTCCTGGATATCCTGGACTTCGTTGAACTCGAAACGATGGCAAGTTTCAATATTGTTTGGCAATTTTTTAATTCACAAAAAAAAATGTGACCGTACGGAATATGTCTGCTCTTTTTTTAAATGTTTTTTTTTTTAATTTAATGTTCGATGTTTTCATGATAATTATCTATAGAGTTGTGGGTTTTGTTTTCTAATATAAAATTGATTATAATGAGAATCATTGAACAGCAATATATTCGAATGGATAGTTTTGAATTTTGGAGAGTAAAGCGTTGACTTCCGGGTAGCTAAAAAAAATTATATTTCCAAAGAAATATCTAAAAAATGATTTCAGAAATTTGCCAACTTCTTTTTACGCGTGAGGAAATTTTGGATGTTATTGAGAACATTTTTGATTTCGGAATGGGATAAAAGTTGTAATTCCAAATTGTGATTATTTCGAGGATAAATAGAAACATTATTGGAATTGTTTGCGATTACCATTCGCGGCTTGACACTGATGTGTCATTGAAACTCTTGTCCCGCGGTGTCTCACGAACAGCAGAAATATGTACCGCGGAATTACGGCGGGGCAAAATACACAGAGACACGGTGGGCTTCATGAATTTTTAAAGAAGAAGGATGTTCGGGTCTCCGCTTGAACTTTGCTCCCAACCCCATTTCTATATTTCTCAAAGTCAGACGTTCCCGTTTCCTTTCCGTTTGTCTTATCATTTTCAAACGGTCCACCGGCTAATTCTATACGCTCGTATAACGCGCACGCCGTATGCATCAAGGTTTGCCATTCAATTCAATGTCATCGCTCATTATTATCGAATTTTGCGTCTCCATTGGCATTAATGAATACTCGTTAACAGAATGATTGATAAAAAAATGATAATGATCGATTGTCTAGTTATCATAAAATGTATGAGGTTTTTGTTAATAAAAAATGTGTCCCTCATTTGGTCATAAATAACCAAAGAAGATTAATCCATAACTAAATATCCGTATCTCAGAAACAGAGCGAAAAAATAACTTTCTGACCTTTTGAAACTTGTTTTGTCAAAACTCTGCATAACCCTCACGGTTTGTCGAAAAGTACCAAAAATGCTTTTTCCCGAACTCTTCCGTTCAACGATAATATTTTCTTTATTCGTGCTGCAAAGCGTTGAAGCTACTATTACAAGGTTTTTCAAAATTGTTACAATCGCAGATTGTTTAATTTTCTCCAAGTGCCAACAAAATAAATAAAAAAAATGTTAAATTAATAGTTTACCGAGCTCCCGACTGTAATTGAAATCGTTGGGTAGCCAGGACCTCGCGAAGCTTCGAGATTCAATTACAATTAAGCCTTGGTAGATAATCACTAGGGTTTCGTTTCTTTTCCTTGCCGGTACTAGTTGGTCCTCGAGTCTAGTCGGATAGTAAGTCCGATTTAAAAAAAAAACATCAAAAAAGAGGAAATCTTCCGGACTCGAATTGTTTTTTTTTTTTCATTTTCAAAGCCCTTTCGCAAGATCGTATATCACCTCACGACCGTTCATCGATAATCACGGGACTCGAGTCCACATTTCCTAAGCCATTTTCATTCGTGATAACGAGCTCTCGATTAATCGATCGAGTTTCAAATGAAAAATGTTCTCGGTGCTCTCTCGTCCGGCTCTTCGTTGAATACCTTCTCCACCCTCCTCTTTTACTTCTCATTTCTCGTTGGTCTTTGCGGCACTTTCCTCCTCCCAACCCTTGACTACGGAACAATTAAATTCTCATGCATTTCACCCGCGGCTTTACCCCCGTCTCCCTATCCGCCGCTCTGTATTTTCATGTTCCACCATGTACTTTCTACAATCGTGAGATTTTTAGCATTCCCAATGGACGATATCTCGTTACTTTTTTTACCGGCCACTCATAATTTCATCAGTTAAATTAACGATTTCTTTGTGCCCGTTCTTCCGTATCCGTACGTGATACTCTCGGCGTAATTGCCGAGAAGGACGATAAAAATTGAAGTTGATCTTTATTTTTATTTTATAGATTTTCATTGGAAACAGCGACGGTAGAGTAGAATTATGTTAGGTTTTCATTGTCGCGACGAGAACTAGCGAGAACAGGGTCACGTTTTGCCAGAGCTAGACGCCAAATGGCACGGAATACGTTATTGCCGCTCGTAAGTTCCGAAACGAGAGAACCCTACCGACTCACACGCAGCCGTCGCACTTTCATTCTGTTCTACTTTCTCACGAGGCTCGGTCATTTCTCGCGGCATATGTTTTTCAAAATTAATTCACTAATTTATCCACGGACGAGATCGCCCCGCGGAACAAGTTTTCTTTGCAAATTATCGAGCGGACAAAAAACAGCGAGATGTTCCGTAATGATTTTCCTTCAACTTGTAGGCAAATTAAGTGAATGTGCAATCTCCTTTTTACAAATTTTCAAGTACTCAAAAACATTTCTTTCTACGCGAGTTGCAAATAAAATCGGTCGATTGGTGAAAATGATGCTTAAGATTTTCTCCGGATCAGCAACATATGCAAATTTGAGTTTCTGCACGATGTGATACATCCATTACTGGAAAGAAAAAAAACGCGTGACTTGAAATTTCCCGTGGCAAATATGTAAATATGTCGGACGGAAGAAGATGAAAAATCAACCGCTTCGTATGTTAGGTGCGAGTAGCTTTGGCATAACGAGTGTCTGGGTAGCGAAAGCTGTACGTATATATTTTCTCAGTCTCGCGGGTCGTCACCGCCGCCATCGCACCCTTTTAGCACCCAGTTTCACTTTACGTACTTCAAAGTCCCTACGTAACTCGCCGTCACCCGCTGGTGTCTCCAAATCTCGCTACTTTATTATACAATACGTTCGTAAATTATTTTTGTTATCAGCCCTTCCAATCCGTCGCTACATTCAGAATGCACGTTCGCTATGCCTTATTCAAGTTTTGATCAATTTTTCTTGTTTTCCTTAACGCGACGCACCGAGAATGGCAGGTCAAAGATTAGGATTTTGCGGAAAATCGGACCTCAATCTTTTGAACCGGAAATCAGGATTAAATCTTCTCTTTTTTCGTCCGATCGCGAGTTATTCGGGACACGGAGTAATGAATTTCTTTTTTGCGATTCGATCCGGAACGCGACCACGTCGTATTATGCCATAGAATAGCATCCGTATAGATGCGAAGACGAAAAGAGAAGAGAGGATTTGGCGCTAAGGAAGACGAAGATTAAATATCAAAAGATAAAGATAAAAAGAAGAGTAAAGATCAATAATCACCAGGCGGAAGGTGTGCAGTTTTCAAAATCTTCTATTACTATATATATTCTTTATCGGGTCCCGAACTCGCAGGAACGAGGATAGGTAAGGCTTCAATTCACCTTTCCGCATTATTCCAGGGATGGAGGGTCACGTAGCCATCTGTGAGCCCTCTCCGCACCCACTCTTTCGTCCCAGCCTTACCGTCTTCTCTCGCGCTCTCTTTCGCATGCATTCAAATGGGATTCGCATTTCAAATTCGAACACTGGAACGTAACGTGCGCTCGCGTATTCTCGACTCGACTCACGTCTCATCGGATAACTTCGGTTCCGCATCGACGAGCGTTTCGTTCCCATTATATGCCTTCTTCACTTTTCGCCCGGCGGCGAACGAACCGATAGCGGCTTGCTTTTCAACCTGTCATCGACTCTTTACTCCGAATATTCTCCTCGTTACGTTATTCGCGCAATATTTTTATCGAGAAAAACAATCTCATTTCCAGACTTCACTACAAACGGGTTGATTTCGCACCGAAACATCTTGATCAATTCCATTGCATTGCGTTGCCATCCTCATTCTATCGCTGTACATACCTTGACAATGATCTATATAGATCCTTCACACCTCTTCAAGGGTAAACGATTCGTTGAAGCAGCCTTTCGCACCAAAAGACCGATTACTTCCCTTCCCATCGCATCTACATTGCATTTGAGCAACGCCGATCCCATACTAGTGTACGGAAAACGAATCACGAGCAAGCGTGCAGGGTCGAACAAGCTGGTTCCTGCACAGTTGCGGGAGTTTCCTCGTCTCGATCGAGTCTCGACTTGTTGGCATCTTCTTCGGCTTCCCCGGTTGTTTACATTTGCAATTTTTCCATTTGCCGATCGGACGTATATTTAGAAAAAAACCGACCTTATTCAGATTCATATCACAGATGAGTCGATTTGCTGCCTAGCGTTCTATTTCGCTCCATTGTATTGCCACTGCGTCTCAATTGGATCGCTCTACGCTACGAAATAATTTATCCAGTTGACAATCTGTAGTCTCTTTCCTTAGTCTCTGATCAGTCTGAAAGCGATGACGAACCATCGAAGTAGTCCTTTTTACCGGAACACTGATCAATTTTTCATACATTGTTCCTAAATTCCATTCCAGAGATACACGCGAAAAGAGACATACGGAAGCATTGAGCGTCGAACAGCCGGTGTCTGTGTTGCTGCGAGAGTTCATCCGCGCTCTCCACTTGCTAACGAGTCTTTCCTTCCATATCATTGCCCATGTGTCATGTATATTATATAGATCTATGTACATCAATTGTGAACATACGAGTCCTCGAAAGCCTGATCGGTACATATGAGCCAACCAAGGCATCGTCGCTAATCGTTTTATTGAGGCAATTACGAGCTATTTAGAAGCTCGGGCATTGGATCCGGTATCAGCGCGAGTAGTCCGACGCCAGAGAGACACGCTACTTCTCTGTCTCTCTCAGTTGCCATCTGGTTGCCTCTCGGCCACGTTTTCAGTGCCGATCGTTAGCCACGGGATACACGCGTGACACCGACTCCACTGCAAACGACTCTCAACTGTTGTTTCCACTGTCCACGCGTTCATATTAAATACTTCTCCGTGACCGCTTCGCGAACGTTGAACGGCCTATAGAAACCGCCGCTGGATAACGAGCCTGCCCATACACCGGGACCGTCAGCACGGCCCAGCATTGCAGAACTAATAGCGAATGCGAGTGCTGAAGTAAACGAGAATGGCAATTTTGTCCGATTAGTTCCTCTCGAGCCCTCAGACTCATGAGCCTCGTCCCTCTTTCATTCGGTTGTAATGGCATTGACTGAATGCACTTTATACTCGATGCATGCAATGTTGCAGATCCGAAACACATTTCGCTCGGGAGTTAGTTCACTCGGGATTTCTCGGGTCAATTAATCGATAACCGCTGACTATATCGTCTGTAGATGGTGGCCTTTGGCTTCAAAGACAGGAACATTTCAATCGCTTCGAGCTGACTATGACATCGTTGCTACATAGGTTGTCGGCCGAAAGAGCTTTCTCTCTGTCGGACAAGGGAAGAAGTGTCTCTTGCTTCGTGTTGCGCATGCATGGGCACTTTCCGCTGTATAACGCGGAGGGCTTCTCTGGCTACCACGCTTTTCATTTAGGTGCCAAAGGCATCTTCCCTTTCCTCTGCCATCCTTGATGGATCCGCCGGGCTGTGGCGGATCCTCGGCGACGTTTCGACGTCACTGGAACCTCCTTCCTATAGCCAACCTGCCAGTGATGGTTGCCATCCTTTGCCTTCGTGTGACACGACCTAATTACTTGAGAGCTTGCGTTAGTCCATCCACTTCGTGACTGGTTCTCGTCACTTCTGCCTTTTCGTGACGGGACGAAGAGGCGGAACATACACGACAGCATACATTGAACTCCGGGAGGGACACGGATGCTTTACATATTGCGGAGTTTGGGACGTAACTCGCGATGTCGGGTTGTGGAGGGAACAATCAGACTCCGGGTACCTTTCTGTCGCGTTTAAGAACAATATCCATGACGCGAATGATTCGGCATCTTTGGATGTGCTTGAGCAGCTTTTTCTGGGCTTTGGATTGTTCAGATCTGCGTAATCATGGACAAGAGCTAAGCTCGCATGACCAAATTTTGTTTGATTGGGATCGCAGCGGACGTGACATTACATACCCAGGTACAACCGGTAGTCTAGGCTCATGACTTTAATTGTAATTCAAGAAAATAGCAGAAAAACCAATGTATTTCTTCATACTCGCACTTGCAGCTATTGTGTCAAAGACACGATGCCATAATCTGACTACGATGAACCGTACCTATGGTAATCGAAACGCTAGATCACCTCGAGTCATGTCGCATACGTTGCGATGCCATTGTCAGTGGGATCCAGTTCGCCTTCACAGATTCGCACTCCCATTGTCGAGAATAGCGACAGCTTTCAATTTAATTCGATGGGGTTGGCTGATCGCGGATACATGATTCTGCAAGCTCCGCATTCACCTTGTCCCCTCTCTGTCTGTATCTGTTTCTCTCGGCCGACCTCGCTTCAGCGTCACTCAGGATAAAGTAGCAGTTGCAACGGTCACATTTGTCGGTGTTGGGCGAGATACTTCGCATTAGTTTGGACACCTTTTACCGACTGGAAGTATGCGAATGCTATTCAATGTTGAGATATAAGCTGTAGATTTTCTCGTCAGTCGAAGGCTGTGTGAATTTCCTTCGAAATAAACTGTTTTTCAGAACTTAAAGCTTCGAAACATGAAAATGTTTTTTTACGATTCGAAATAAAGATCCATCGGGGACTCGAAGTGCTCGGTGCTGGGCATTTTTCGTAATCATTGAATATGCAAATCGCTCGTATTCTCGTTCGAAGGGACGACAATAAATTGACTAATGAATCTTCAAGATCCTTATATGGATGTTAAATAAAGTTCTCCTTTTTTCGCTCAAGTCACGACATTTTTATTCAGAATCATGGTTTCATCGGAGACCTCAAGTGGACAATTGCCGTTTTAACCAAGGGAGACAGAAAATTCACGTCGGCGGATCGGACGAAGTAAAAGTTGTGTGAATGATAAACAAACGGGAGCAAATGGACGTAACATTGATTTCCAAGGATTCGAAGGGTCTCAACGACGACATTTTCAACGATTCGACTCGCTTCTCTCTTAACCATCTATCGGTTTTTTTTTTTTCATTTCCCATCGCCTCTGTCGTGAACGCGATAATGGGCTAACGCCAGTCTGAACGCGCCATGCCGACGTTAATTACTCGAACGAACCAGGGTAAGGGATTGCTCGATCTAGAAAGTGGAGAAAACGAAGAAGGAAGAAGGGGTGGACTCTTGCGTGATCATTAAACTCTTCTACACCGTTTGGCTGAGTTCCTTCGGTCAGACGCCAGTTATTCGTCTTCGCGTCATTTCTACAATCTTTTTTTTTTTCGCGCCTTATTCTTGAACTTCTTTTTTGCCTGTCTCTATTGTACTCGTCGCCCCTCACACAATCTCGTTCTTGTTTTTTTTCCTTTCGACTACCTGACATTCACTAATTTAGCTTAGCGATAAATCGCGTCATCTGTGGCTAAAACTAAATTGTATTTTTAGCGCAGCACTTTAAAGGTCAATTAATACTTTATAATCGAATGCTTGCAATTAATTTCTTTTTTCTCTCTCCCGAGAAGCGAACAGTATGGCGTCTCTATTCAACGAAGGCTCGAGATACCGTCAGTTGATACGTTCCTTAATTAGTAAAACGACACCGAAGCCCTCGTAACGAATCGCCCCGAACGTACTCTTATTTCGCAACATCGTTACGGCTTCGGTAGATATGCTTCATGCTCCCGGAACATTTTTGTCTCAACAAAGGTGTGAAAAACAACGAATACGCGCCTGGACACTCATTTTCCGGCCGGACACTCGTGACATCGAAGTTTTTCATGAGCCTGTGAGATATACTTAATAAACTCCGAAAACGATTTGTTTCGGATTTTTTTTTTCTTATTCGCGGCGCAGATATTTTTTGAAACGCACTTTCTTTTAGGCGGGAAATACACCGGAAGTACGATTGTCGGATACTTGACACTTGCGTGCAAGTCGGGGGGGATAGAGTAGATTGAGCCGAGGCGCCCCTGACTCTCCAGTGAAAGACTAAATTTACACCTCTCCAATTTTGGGACCGGAAATTACTCTCCTAGACGCGAAGCGTCTCTACGCCATTGTATGCGGGACACGATATGCAAAACGTAGGATTCTTGGAGATCGACGACAATGTGCAAAGTAATAGAGAACTCGCCCGCAGATGTACTCGACGTTTATGACAAAGTCAGCACGGCAACTAGAAACTTCGTTTGCTCTCCATCATCATTGCCCGCCCGGACGTTCTCGACGAAATATTCCGTGACAATTGTAGCATGCTAAAAATCATAATACAAAATAGAGGAAAGAAGAAATGATGCATTTTTATGGTTACCCAAAATAAAAATTAATGAAAAAATCTATAAGTCGATTCAATCGCTTCAAAGTCGCGTTTTTTTTTCTAAAACGCGAGTGGTATGAACGAAAATATTTAAAAAACTCCATTCGGCTCGGATCGAATATAAAAATAAACAACTGATGAATAAAAAAAATGTTTACTATTTTTTTTTGCCAGTCGCGTACCAGCGAGAGACAGGTATCAAGAATGAAGAAAATTACCGGAGACGAAGAAGAAAGAAAAAATCGAATGGCAATCCGGGAAAATGTCGCTCACGTGGACTCACTCAACCTGGGTGTGATGCTTGCCCATTCGGACTGATGGGCCCCAGTGGTCATCACAACCTTTTTGAGTGAGCGAACGTGATCGTCCTTACAATCAACGATTGACGAAATATCCTCATCCACCACGACAAGGAATTAATCCGATACTCCGATAAACCGTATGACAATGCTCCGAAGAACATCGTTAGTCGACACAAACTTCCGTTCGGAGCCATCCGTGACTCTTTTTTTTCCTTTTCATAATGGTTTAACGAACAAACTCAATCGTAATGTTGGGTTAAAAAAAGTTTTTCCCGCGAGTACTTGACCTCCTAACGAGGCGAAGGGGCAGGTTCCGGAGGGAAGGAAGAGGACGGGCTGTCCTCTGTATACCGCACTCGCGGTACTTCTCTATCTTGTTAACTCCTCTTTCGAATTGTTCTCCGCAACTCGCGTAAACGAGTTTCTGATTACTCACCAACGGTTGGGCAAGTGAAACGAGTTTCCATTTAGAGACAAAAAAAAATGAAAAAATAAAAAAATAAAAGTCAGAAAAATCAGGCAAAAGAAGTGGACGATGAAGAATGGTGGTTGGATAAAACGAGAGAATGAATATATATAGCGCATCCGGCAACACGGAAACTCGATAGACGAAGAGGAATTCGTACTCGCCTCCCGGGGAGATTTATATACGTTTTTTTTCTGGTTTCTTCAATCGACTCCATTCGCATCATGATGATTTTCTTTCGTTTTGTTCACCGCTCAAGTTGCAAGTTGCAAATTATTTATTTGAAAATAAATGTTATTTAAAAAATAAAATACTATTTAATTTACTTACTTTATCAGTAAGGTAAAGGTGAATTCACAAAGTGAATACATTTGTAGAAAAAGAATTTATTCGAGTGTTAATTGATTTTTGTGTGAATATATTACTCAACATTTTCACATGGATAATCAAGGAAATAACCAATTAAAATAGAGAACAAATCAATAGACGAAAGAGCGCGAAATATTGTTCGAAGTAAGGACCATATAGCATGTACGTACTTTGAATAACATTTCATTGCATTTTTTTTCCAATTACTTTCAATAAAATTGTTATGCGGAGAAGGTAAGGGTATCCCGAAAGAAACGAGAGAAAATAAAGAAGTCGCGCACCCCTCGGCGGGTGTTCACCGCCCTTTGGATGAATTTCCGTAAAAAAAAAAAAAAGTCTAGCCTGCATTATCTCGCCCGACTCGAGTTGGCTCTGTCTTGTCGACATAGACCTTTGGGCTCCATGGCTAGACTCGTTCGTAGATTAACAAGAAAATACGAGGAAAATCCAATGAAAAGGAGGGGCAGTATAAGGATGAAAGCGCGAAGCAAGATGAAAAGGAAAACGAGAAAGAGAAGTCTATGCGGGACTCAGCGGCAGAGTTAGCGCATTTCTTTCTTTACACTTATTCTTTTACTGTAGTAGCGCCATATTAAGTGTATGGCATGGAAACGTGCCCCCCTCCTACATAGCGCGCGGAAATCTGCGTTTCTTTTCATATTTGAATTAATTTTTTTTCAAAAGCGTAGCTCCTTCGACGGCCGTCGTTCGATTCTTTACATTTTCTCGAAGCGACCTGCGATAACGTAACGTTCTCCCGTTTTTTTTTTTCGTGGAAATTGATTCGCTAAATGTGCCAAATACGCATGAATCTGCGAGAACAAAATGAATAATCAATAATTTTGCGGTCCACGAAAAAAAATCGGAAAATTATATAAATTTAGAAACTCACTCTCACTAATGTTCCCGCATTAGCCACGACATTACGAATGTCAGCGTGGTTTACCGGTAGACGCGCCGACCGGGGCTGACTTCCACCACCTTCGCCTCGTCATGATTCGTACCCCCGCGCTTTTTTGTACCGCACCCATACCCACGCGCGACGTATGAATCCAGGGGCTCGTATCACCGAGCCAACGTTAATAACCTCTTCCCTTCGCTTCTACGGATTCGAAATCCCTCCGGGAAAAGCTCGTATGGTCGGAAGAACAGCCTTATACCGAGCAAAAAATAATAATTTTTCTCGTTTTCTATTTTGTTTAAAATGTCGCGGATGTTACCCCGCCATTTCATCGTGTGCCAAATGTCCCAAAAAATCGGACAATATAATTTTTGAATAATCGACATGATTCGTTGTGTTATCCGTTACGTGAGAAAAAACAAAGTTTCGAAAAATCATTCTCGCCTTGCGTTAAATTAAAGATAGATAAAAAATTAATTATTGTGCGAAAATAAAATACAGATTTTAGAGTGCATTTTCCGATGAAATTATTCGCCTCGATCTGTCAATTTACTCTAATCGTTTCCGCGACATTGTGAAGAAAGTAACATTTTTTTGGCGCGAACTCGACTGCCAAATTGATCTTGACATGGATTTTCGAATATTTTTTCAAACCTGACCGAACGGCACAATAATTTTTGCTAATACGGGAAAGAAAAAAGAAATATAATTTGAAAGTGCGCGAATCGAGCACGATTGTATTTCGACTAATTTGGAGGAGATTCATGCATACAGATTGTTTTGCAGGTTTCTCCCTGCAAAAGAAGAGTGATTTGCCGCCGAATAAATGTTCCATACGCGAGAAAAGATATGAATACATTGACAAGATAATGCGAGTGATCTCGACGCGTGCTCGACGCGCGCGTAGCCGTTCGAGCGTCAAACGCGAGGCACCAGCGGCAAGTGGAACGAGCCGACTTCGGTCGGACGTCAGTTGGCCTCGACAGATATGCCACGTTGCGCGTTCCATCGGCAGTATTCGCGCGGTTCACTATGCATGCCAAGTGAAGTCAAGTGGCTCAGGCTCCGCTATGTCGCGTACTTTTCTTTCCGTTCTTTTCCTCCGTCATTCCTCGTACGCAAAGGCGAGTCGTGCTCCACCGGATTCCTCGTCGATGTATCTTGTCCCTTGTCCCCGAATATCCAAAGCTCCTTACGCTCTTTATTTCTATTCGATGTGTATCACAATCCATGAAAACAGCGAGTCGACGGTGCAACGATCTTTCAGATTTTAAGTCGAAAGAAGAAAATTCACTGTCCACGATAAAACTTGAGAATAAATATCTCGAGTTTGCGACACTTTTTGCGCTCGAGTTTCTTGAAATATTCTATTCCGATTCGTCGAGTGCAGATTGCATTTACTTTGCGACTGCGCTCGGCTGTCGTGTTGTAATTCAATTCGGGACGAATGAAAAAAAAGTTTGGCGTCAAGTTTGATTTTAAGTAGAACTTGAGACTATAAATTTGTCCCTAAGTAACTCCCGAGGGTTCCTCCGCTTCGTATCGATCGTGATACACGTACCGCTGTGCGTGATACGAAGAAGCGATCGTCGACATCGCTCGGTGAGAATTCAAACGGTCGTGGGTGTATTACCGAAGCTCCTCGATGCTCGCTCGGTCTGGGTGCACTATCTTTCCCCTCTTGCTCCGTCACTTCTTCGCGTCATACTCTCGAGACGAAGGCGACCGTTGGAAATTGATCCGCGGCATACACGCCAAAATACAATGCAACGCGCGACGCGTAGTTCCAGATGCAATCTGAATTTTCGCGTGCGTAACGCTCGATGGGACGCTTTGAGACGCTCACGAATGAAGGAGGATTAAAAAAACATGAGCGAACCGATATATCCGAGTGACTGGAAGTCAATGGAGTTCTTTATTGAAACAGTCAGCTAGATCCGTTACGCTCCAACGTCCGATGAGATCTACGGCGACTTTGCTTCGTCTCTTGTACATTTACAGTTTATAATACTATACATATACATGATGAGCCAGCACACTTTTGTATGTTATTCCGTTGCGCCGGTATTGTTTCGTCCAATATGGAAATGGACATTGCGGGTTCCGCTTTACACGATCCGCAACGTTAACTGTGCGTTCTCCATCGACATTCTGACAAAACGTGGCGGAAAGCGTAACTCAATTTCGCACTTGAACAAGAGGCGCCATTTCCATATCCAAGTGAGTCCAAGTTCGACTTTTCCTTCGATAATTATCCGGAATTTGAATTTGAGTTGTTGATCAATGAATCTTTCGGTGCGGCACCAAACCACTTCAAGTCCGACAGATTCTTACTCGGATTTGAACTTGATTTTGTGAAGAAATTTCATCCTCATTTCAATTTAATCTTAAATTCGCACTCTACGTTCGTCTTAATCAGAGCTGTCGAAGGTTGATCTTCGATATGAAAAATCTGCCTCGCATCAATAAGCTTATTATCATTTGTTACACTTATTATATTATTATTATGATAATCAGCTTCGGTTTAACATTCGAATCGACACCGTCAATGTTTGTATTGTGCTTCCTCGCGAATTTTGGCTTTGGTAACAAAAAAAAAATGTATATTTCATTTTAAACGTGTTCGGAACGTTGAAAAATGTCAAAATGTCGAATAATCGCGTTGTCTTGAGAATCTCCTCGAGCGCCGCGTTTCTTATCTCCCAAATCTCTTTCCTCGTTCCGTATCTTCATTCTCCAGTTGTGAATCATTAATTACAGCGAGTCATTCCGCGCTGTGCGCTTTCTCGTTTGGGTGCGCTTTGGGTTCTCCTATTCCACAGTTGCCGGACGGTATGCGGCAAACCGCTAGCCCCTCATCATCTATGCTTATGTAATATATTGGAATAACCAGCGAGCGGAGGCAGAATGAAAACTTGCGTTGAATTTTTAGATAAGCAAACGCTGAGAATCAGTCGTTTCGAAAATTCAATTGCACATCGGCAAGTCGAACGTCCTTTCGATTGAGTGTAAATTGTATCGCAAGAAGGGTTACGAGGCGATATCGTCGATGCTAATCGTACATTCCACGGAAAATTTACGCGATACTGCATTCAAACTGGTTGCCGCTATATCCGCATCTACGATCGTTCGCAGATCGAAATAGGTTCGCACTGTGAATTTGTCCGGAATGCCTCTCGGACTGGCTTCACGTCCATTCGGGCATACCATTCGACCATCATCGCTCTCTCTCTCTCTCTCTCTCTCTCTCTCTCTCTCTCTCGCTCTCTTCGTAAATGCAACCACAAACCCGAACGCGGTTGTTCCATTCGCGATTTCCTCGACAGCTCGATATCGGTAGTGATGCGACTATATGGTCCGGAATGGAAACCGCAGATATCGCGTAACGCACAGTATACTCGGTGCTTTGGCGATATCGTTCGCAAAACGAAGGGTCGATGTTACACGCACTATAGACGCAAGCCGGTTAAACTTTAAAGTTTTCGACCTAATTCGAGTCGTACTTCGAATCGATTCATTCGTGGAATTCCGATGACATTTTGGTCGCACCCTAGTTGCTTTTTCAATCCTTTTATAGACACTTTTTCTTAGCCCTCAAAATTATTCGTTCTCATAGAAATGAAGGCCTTATATACACGCCTTATATATATTCCGCCGTTTTTCAAAAGTACTTTTCCAGAGGCGGCTAAAAAAAATGACGCATGTATTGATAACATTTTTTTTACATGTCATTTATGCACATGGTTAAGTATATGTTTAAAAAAAATCAGACATATTGACAAATGGCAGAGATATTACATAATAAAGCAATGTATTTGTTTTGCGCGCGCGTTGACGGTGAAAATTCTCAGCATCGATATGGATGTCTGAAAAAAAAAAAATGAACATATTTATAATTGCATAATGAACGTATCATCAGTGTGAACCAACGATATTATTTTTTAAAAATTATTATAATAAAAATTCGAAACTCGACATTTTTTTACTCCATTATGTGTCGGTATTTCATTTTTTATATTTTTTTGTGTGATTGAAATTTTTGTTACCGTGGTTCACACGATGGGCGATGATACTAAGAATATGTTGTAAAAATTTCAAAGCTATCCGAACCTTCGTTCGACAGTTAGAACTTTCACAAGGTTCAAAAGAGTGAATCGTGGAAAAACGGCTTTGAAGTTGTCGATCTAGCGCGCCTGTCTCCGCTTGGCGCGGCCGGTTACCGCCGCTACCTGCCTGCTTCCAAGAAAGTAAAAGTTTTTACGCTCCAAATGCAGTAACTTTAACAATTTTTGGAATTTTTCAATTCCGTAAAGCTTAAAATATTCCTTACTGTTCGGGCTAATGGAAACAAGAATTTGAAAAAAAATGAAATTTTTCGCGTATACAAGGCCTTAGGTTTTACGCTCGCGCTAAAAAAACGTTACTTGTAATTTAGGGTTCTGTTTGAATGAACGAGACAACGATGTTTCGACATGGAAGCGACCATAACAGTTTGGTAGTCGAACGATTAACCGACAGTTGGCGTGACGATTAATCCGAATGTCCCCGTACAGCCGGGAACGTTAGTTTGGCGCGTATCCGTACGCTGAGAGTGGAAATGCGCAACGCCTCGTGAGCTCGCGGTGGTATCCGGTCTCTCGCGAAACGGGACTCGTTTTGCCGGCCAACCACGGTGACTCTTCGAGTTCCAGCAACGATCCAGCCCATCTTTTGCCTACTCTATAATAATCCTTCCCTCGGTAGCGTTCCAACTTCTCTATTCCTATCCGACAGTCGGTGGGCCTGTGCGCGATAGAACCGTGTACGCGAACGCGAGCGAGTCAAAGCGCTCGAAATTGCCAATTCCGCGCGTGCCGACACTGTTGGAAAGCCTCTCTCTCTCTCTCTCTCTCTCTCTCTCTCTCTCTCTCTCTCTCTCTCTCTGAGACCAATATACAGAGCACCCCCGTCGACCGGATACTACTCGACTTCTCATTCACGCTGAAATTTCGAGCCTTATTACAATCGACACGGATATGGATTAACTCGCTAGTCTTAATAGCGTCCTCGTTGAAGATCGAAAAACATTATTATGCGAATAAAAAAAAAAAAAAAAAAAAAAAAAAAAAAAAACTTCGATCAAGTCTGGTTCGACTCTTAAAAAAATATATGCGCTTCTCTGTATTATTAAAGGATCTCGCCGCCAGCACCGTGTACAAGAATCGAGAGACGTGGAATATTTTTTTCATTCTCGGGAATTCTGGGAAATTCCGGGAACGCTGGGTAACCGAGGGAGGATCAAAAGTGTTCCGTCCCCAAGGGGGCCCCGGCTCAAAATATTCCAAGTTCTCCTTTAAAGCGCGGCGGCAAGGGCTTCCCTATATTAATAATGGCAAATTTCTTGATGTGAGTTTCGACCGAAAATATTCCAAGTCCTATTCTGGCCTGCAATATTTCAAGTCCCCTTTTTAGAAAGTAACACAGCGACAACCGAACGAACTGCTCGATCTCTTTCGGGAACAGAAGTCGTCCAACGACGAAAACAATACTAATTCACTATCGACACAAAAACAGTCAGTTTCATTGCCGATGCAATGTTAAACCTTCGTTAACTCTCGACAATTACGCGGGCGACAAAGCCGGACACGGATCTGCGCGAGACATTCGCCCGGTTTAAAATATAATCGGAGCCCAGACCTGGGCCGGAACGCGACCCGGTTTGAAACCGGGCTGGGACCGGACAAATCGTGACGCGCCCCGGACGTTAAGCCCGGACGGGCAGCGAGGTCGGGGCCAGATTTACAGTCGGGCAAATTTTCTGGCCCCGACCCGAGCCCGAGTTTCATTTCTACCGGGTCTTGGTTCGAAATGTTAGAAGCTTTTTCTTGCATTATATATCTCCCTCTCCCAAAAATATCCTAACTTTCCCCATCATCCTAAAATTCAGTTTTGGTTGACAATGACTAGTCAAATATTGAAATATATTGAAAAGAAATATTTCCATGATTAATTTTCATCCACATATCGAGAGAGTTTCAAAGAAAAGAGTAGAAAAGAAAGTGCCTCGTCATTACCGGAAAAACCACAAACGCTCGTCAGACTGTGCGGAGGAAAGAATCGAGTGCAGAAGGATCCCGTTGCACCCTCGAGGGGGCAACCTCACTCTTCTCCTCTACTGTGCCGTCCCGTGCGACCCTTTGCTTCTTGTGTTCCCCATACTCCTCGAGCTTCCCCTCACACGCGTAGACGCGATGCGCGGCAAGACGTTTCGCTTTTTTTAATCTCAACGCACGTTTCTACGTGACCGAGCGAGAAACCGACCGACCACTCGAATCTTTACGTCCCGTTGGTACTCTCCGTTGTGCGGGTTGTGGAGAGTGAAGAAACCGGGGCCCTCGAGTGTCCGACCACTCGAAAAATAGAGGAGAAACGCGAGATGAGAAGGGAGGGTGGATCGAGAGAGGAAGTCGGCAAGACATATCGAGAGCCGGAGCACCGAGTGAAAAGACCACCGAGGGCCAAGGCCAAACGACGACACAAAAGAAATGTCGCTCCTCGTGTCGATGAAGGACAGATTGAGAGGAGATCGTCAAAACGGCGCGATCAATCGTCATTCATTTTGCGATACCAATTGGACTCCCCGCATTGGGCTCGCATTCGTGACATTCAACGCGAATTCCCCATTAATGTTTTTTAAATATCAAATTTTCTTATTTTTTATTGCGATTTCAGATAACTCTAGCTATTCGTGAAAATGTTATTGCAATTATGAATTACAAGACTCTCTGTGGGGGCGAATTGAAATGACGGCAAAAATTTCATCCCGAGAATTGCCATCTTTGCGCAAAGAATTGCGAGAAGAATTTGATCGATCGGCAACGATCTCGAGAGAGATCCGCGAGAGGAAAACGAAAGAGGAGATGTCGAATTCATCGAGGGGAACGGCACGCGAAGGCAACGGTGAAGCGCAAAGACAGCGGAGAGTGCTGTGAAAACGAGAAAAAGCAAGCACGAAGCCGTGACAATATTACCGAGTCTGCGGCACTTCCTCGTGAATTAATTTTCAACAGTTCCGGCATCGCTCGATTCGTTTCGACGAAGGAATATTATTAGCGAAGCCGACGCGGGGGAGGTTGTGGAGTTGCCAGGAACGGGGGAAACATTCGGTGGTTTCCGGCGCCGCTTGAATTTCCGGACTAACCCTCGGCTCACCCTCGCCACAAAGTTATCGCTATTGGGAAATTAACAGATTTGGATTATTATATTTAATCGTATCCCGATAAGTTTCGCGTTTTTACGCAATTTTTTGCTCGCATATCAAGTTATTCATTGCAACAAGATTGAAGAAATGAATATTCACCTCGAGTTCAACTCGAAGGGATTCTCCCGATCGATAATTGATATTCGAGCTCGGATCGAGTCGAAACGGAACGAATCGGAATAAACTCGAAACGTTCGAGCACGGGTATTTCGAATCGGTCGGTTCTAATCGTCGAGAGACAATCTTTCCGCGTCGAATAAAAAAGTTTGACGAATCAGCATGATATTCTTCGCGCGATGCGGTTAATCGTCAATGCGTTAAACGGTGAGCCGGGGAAAGTTATTCGGTTTAGCTCGTAAACTCAAAAGAGCTTTTCGCCATAATGCGAGCGAGCCGGAGAGAGAGACGGCGAGTCACCGCGGTGATGCATCACCGACGCGGAATGCGCACCGAGTGCACTCCACGAGTTTACACTTGCTCGGCCGTTTAAATATTTAGTTTCGTCAAGCGTCGTCCTCGCGAAAATACACAGACTCGAACGTTGCCACACACGCCCCGCGTGCCCGTGTATCCTTGTGTGGAGAAAAACTCACACCGACGCGCGAGCTCGTACTCGTACCGCCGAGAGTGGTTGCGGAAAACATAGAGAAACATAGAGAAACAGAGTTACGAGTAGAAAAGACAGTGGCAAAGGCACTCCCGGTATGTCCCTCTTCCGAAATGGTAGAAATTTCTCGAGCATAATATCCGGTAAGTAGTGGCGTAAAGCGCCGAGGGATTTGCCGTTCGAGTCGGGCGGCTCTCGCGTCGCCACGGTGGGAGAGGGCTAAAAAATCTTACCGGTGCGATACGACTCCGGACTCTCATCCGTCGAGAGTTATACCCGAGCTCGAAATTTTCTAACGAATATTTTTCTCATACTTTTGTCTCATTGGCCGTTGCCTCCCCGTCGCTCTGCGCTCCCAAAGAGCTTTTTCCTACGCTCCGAATTCTTTCATACGTTCCCATTTGCCGCCTCTCGTAACTCGTAATGCAACACACTTTATTGCATTTCCGTGCTTTTTAACATTCTCAACATTATCACGCCGCCTTTCTCGTTCTTTCCTCGAGGATGACATTTCATTCGCGTCTAACTTCGTTTTGGTGATTATTTTCTTTTTTTCCGCTCCGAGGCTTATCGTTATTGTTAGTACATTTTTATAACGTTGATAATCGTTTCCAAAATTATTGTCGACGGTATATTATTTTTTTCCGTAGACACAAAGATGTTTGAGAAATCAATACGATACGGCGCTCGGGAGTGTAGCAATATATATTTTTAACGGCTTTCATTTTTCAATTTTCATGACACTTCGAAACGATTAGTTGCTCTTACGTGAGATTTTTTTTTCAATTGTCGTACCAATCTTATATACGCTTCGGCTCTGGCCGCACACTTCTCGCAACTAAATGCCCACCCTTTGATTGAAAATAAATGTCAAAATGTTTTTTCGATTCGCTCGAATGCCATTCATTATGGTTTCATAATTTCTCAAGCCAGACTTGCAAAATAAATTCTACAGCGACCCAATTTTCATTCCGCTTTCCCGTCCCAAGGGTCGACTGACTCTTGGAAATTTTCCGTGTTTTTTTTTTTTTTTTTTTTTTTTTTTTTTTTTTTTTTACATTTTTATCCTCTCGCGCCTGTCTGTCGTGCCGCGTAAACTAATTAACTCTCGGGGCGAAACTCTTAATATCGCGAAGCGGTAATAGCCCTTCGCGAGGACTTTAATCCGATTTTAACATTTTCCTATCCGGTCTCGGGGTACAACCGGCACTCTTCATTGCTGCCGAATTGCGGCCGCGTCGCAGTAATATGCCTCTACAATCTCATCCCTATTCCCCACCCTTCGCCACTCGCTCCTCTTTGTCTATGCTATATCCACTCCATTCGCCGAACGGATAATTGCCGTAATTGGAATGATAGAGCACGGTCGCTGGGTGGCCAGCTTGACCTCTCGCATATTCTATCTCTCGCACATTGTGCATACACACTATCGGGCATTCTCTTTATGTGGCAAGCACTTTGCGAAACGGCACTTTGTGATATAATTTTTCTTTTTTTAATACGTGCCCCATTATATTCTTGTGAAATGTTATCCCTCTCTGTGCATCGGTACCCTCTTTGAATTATGGTAATGCCGTCACCGATCCGAGCATCGATATCGCGATCGTATTTACAATGTTCCCGAGATTCATTTGTCTCTTCGAGGAACTACATGGGTTTACGTTCTTTTTAAGGTCGTTATCGCGCGATATCAATTTTCTCACGATATTATTCAATTTTTGTCTATTCATTATTTAATCCGTCTTGAACAACGTCCGAAGTTGCAGCACGATTTACCATCCAGACCCAGAGAAACAGATTATTGAAAAAGGTCTTGGTTCTCGGCATTCCCTATCGAATAACATGGTGTATTTTCGATCACCGTGAACGTATCCTTCTTACCATTTTGATCAAACTTTTTTCAGGGTTAGACAAACGTGTAATCCTTACTTTCGCAAAACTTGGAAGCGTTCGATCGCATACTTTTAAAAATTCAATTTCGCCATGATTAGTTAATAACATTTTGCAATTATTATTATAAAAAATCGATAATTTCATCGCCTCCAATATGCTTGATTTTTTCAAGATCTTTAGGCCACTGAAAAGTTTTTGCAATATCCTTCTCATTTCTCTGAAACTTATTGGAAGTCGGACTGTTGGCGCGATAACAACCTCAACGAATGCCACGTTTTTTTTCTCAACTTCTTCGATATACAGTCGATGAAACAGCTGTATTACTGTACGATTAGCATTATCGCATTTTCATTCGCAAACCTTTTCGTCCTACTTGGCGCAACTAATTCCACCCTTTCGTCACGTACACTTTCATTTTATCCCTCGGCGTTCGTTGTAGCGAAGCTGGAACCTTTATGGATGCGGTTTCTCGCTGATTGACCCGAAGAGGGATTCTCTTGCGGTAAGATATATCAAGTAAAGAGAGGAGAGCAAGGAAAGAACCGTAGATAAAGCAAGATGGTTCAGCTTCAGGCCCACTTCTTCCAGGTACTCTTATATATTTCGTCGCTTCTACCACTTTGTCTTTTTCTTTTTGTCATACGCCACGTCGCTGGATGCGACAGGACCGCAAGGATTATGCAAATTCTTATTACGTAGGCGCTTCCGCTCGTATGGAAGCCAGTCTCTTCTTCGCCCTCCGTACTGACTTACCTTCGGCTATCTCACTCCTCAAACTCGCGCCTTCCCTTTTTACCGGAGATGGCTATGACCTACGTGCAGGTGCTATCGCGGCAACGTGCTCGAAAAAAGACGCATCCGTGCGGACGTATCCTCGTGCATCGTCCTCGGAACTCTCATGGCGCACGCAACGTTGCCTCGCTTTACCGATAAAAGGCGATGCGGTAAAGTTAAAATAATCAGTGACGGGCGGAAGAAATCTACGTTTTCGTATATTTCATTATTTTTTTAAACCTTTTATGAATTCGACAATTCTCCCTTCGGGTGTATAAAATTACTGATAACTTTAATGAGAACAGTGACGTCGAGGAAGATTGCGAGCGAGAGAGAGAGAGAAAGCATGCTTCGAGTCCTCTGCCTTCTCTGCACCTTTCACAATTTGCATTTATTGACGATTTTTCTTTTTTACCCCGTGTCGAAGGTTTCACGTAGCCCAGCCAGAACGAATTTCTCGAGCGTGTTACCGCTGGGCCACGTTACAGGCTATAAATTCGAACTTCAATGGCTCACTTCGATCCAGCATTTTATTCGAAACAGAATAAAACGGAGTAGCATTTTCACCGAACAAAGTATGAACTCTTCTGTCGTTGTATTGTGTCTTTTGGAAAATTGTATTGAGTTCGTCGGAAACTAATATTTTTTTCTGCTTTCATTCGCTCGATTCGAGCGATTCATTCGATTCGAAAAACGCATCAAATTTTTCTCGGACGAAACGAATTGCGTTGATGATAGATTTTCATTATCCATTTTCGCAAAGCACCGTTCAAATATTGAACTACTATTTTTCAAACTTCAATTTAGAAAAAAAATCATGTGGCAACAGTTTTTGCCAATTGTAACATTTGATTAAAAAGAAATATGAGCGCGAGAAACTTCCCTTTCGATATAAAATATAGGTATAAAAAAAGCAAAAAAAAAATTTTCGATTTTTTTTTGTCTTCTCATGTCGAACGGGAAAGGTTTTTTCATCAGAATTCTTTTTTTTGTTCTGTAAGAAAGGAATACTGTACAGCTATCGGCCGGAAAATGAATCATTTTTTCGGCGCGCTTTGGAGTTTATCGCGGCAAAACCGAGCCCTCGGTGCTGCATGCTCATTTCCCGTGTCGAATTTCGTCGTCCGATGAGTTTTCAAATTGCAAAGTCTTCGTGGCGGAGTAAAAGTAAGGGGGGCGGGGGGGTGCAAAGGCCTCGAGGAAGGGATGAGATGGAACGGAAGGTAGAGAAGGAAACTCGGGAATCCCCGTTGATTTAATTTTTCTCATCGTTTCGTCGGTGCGAAGGGAAAGGGGCCAGAGATAGCGAGGAGAGGCAACCCATCGCGGAGCTTCCAGTCACCCCCCCCCCAAGTCTGGGTGTCAGCAGCACCGAAAGAAGGCACTCGAGAAATATCTCCGCGTCTCGGTGAAAGCGACGCAGGGCCGTTGGCTTCTCTCGATCAAAGTTTCCCCTCGGGAACTCACCGAGGGGTAAGTCCCCGTGCCGCGGTGGAAATAAGTAGCCTCCGCGATTCAACACAGTTGGCAAACTTTTGCGATTAGTTCGAAGGCGCGCTAAGCGCGTTAGCTATATCCTCGTTTCACGCCTTGAACCGAGGTTCGTTGCACGAACGGGAAGCCTCTCTCGGTTAATTGGGGTACCGCGTCGATCGCTTCTCGATAGGACAAAAAAAACTCGAAAAGAAATCGAGCATACGAAAAATGCGAAACAAATTGATTTGCCACAATAATAATGCCACCAGGATACGACAATAAAGCCCGAAGTAAGTTCCTTTTTTATTGGATTCTCCGATTTTCTTTTCGTCCCAAAATTTTTCCAAGTCGAATAAATAAAAAAAATGACAATGATCGTCGAGATTTTTGAAAAATGTACAATTAACGCGCGACGAGGTGGCCGAGTGGTTAAGGCGTTGGACTGCTAATCCAATGTGCTCTGCACGCGTGGGTTCGAATCCCATCCTCGTCGATCTTTTGCCTTTTATTTTTCGTACTTGTCGCGCATAGCGACTTCTCGCCGAATTCGATTATTTATCGAAATCATATGTTGCCCGAATTTTATTCGTGACTTCTCGAATGGTTGTCGATGGGGACACCAGCCGACGGGAGGGAGGCAATAAACGCATTGCACCGTGTCGATTCGCTACGCGTTTGTTTTCTCAGGCTGTGGCAGAGCGCGCGCAAAGTGTGCCCATTTGCGCGCCTCTCGGGGAATATGATTATCTCAAAATGTCGCACCGACGAACGCGAATCGGTATAACTGTAACGTGCGTGTCGGTACACTCGGTAGGAATACACACGCGCGCGCATACGCAACCACGGGGCTTGGCCACATTCAGCGTTGTCAGCAGCGAGGAACGACGCATCGCGTTTGTTTGGCACGTTTACCCGGTACCTCGTTCGTCTACCGAAGTAATTAGCATACCCGCGCTCGAGTCTCTTACAGTCGAGTCTCCCGTATACAGGCCCCGGTTTCGAGATAAATCCAACCGAACGCTGACCCATTAACCTTGCTCCTTCGATTATCATTTTTCAAATCTTCGATCCAGTCGTCATACTTTTTTTTGTTAAACCTTCCCAACACGAGTTGGTCGTGAAAAAAAAGGTATTTTTACGAGGGTCGTTTACCGGAAGGCCGTCCGATTATTTGTTCAAATATTCCTCAGGCCCACAGCACCCGCAACACGGCAATGTTAGTTTTAAATGAATGTGTCAAGTTTGTCGTTGCCGTTGCTAAAAAGAAGAGAAAGAAAAAAAAAAGGCAACCGAAATCCCCATTGTATATTATTTATATATTTTATCGGTATTCTCGGAAAGTGAGTAACGCATCATTATTAAGACCTTCCTACTCGCAGCTTTGGTCTTTCCTCTCATTACCGTTTTTTTTTTTTTTTTTTTTTTTTTTTTTTTTTTTTTCTTCCTCCGTTCAAGACAATACGATGATGCGGAAGATTTTGCGTCCTATCTTCTATAACCGCTCTACGTGCTTCGTTTATTCTTCTTCTGGTATATCACACGAGGGATCATAAGGGATTTAGGAAGTCAACCGACCCGTGAACATCGTTCGTTTCTCTTTTTCTCCTAGCGTCTCGCGGTCCGGGCTCTGCCCTTCGTCATCCTTCTTCTCTGTCTCTATGCGACTCGTAAAAAGAAACTCCTTTGGACATTTCGTCGAAGCCTCTGGCCGGGCGAAAGACCAAAGGCAAGAAAATAAGGAAAGAAAAATCCCAAGCACCTTATTGTCATCAACGTGGAACCGTAAAAACGTCCGCATAGGCTATTAAATACGATAAAAAATCGATGAAATCCAATGGCTTTGCGTCTCGTTTCTTTGTAGCATTACACGCTACATTTTTTTTTGCTTTCATACGATTTTTTTCTCTCTATTCCGTCGTTGTTTCCGGTTCGTGCGAATTCTCTGTTCAACAGTGGATAGACGTAATCCGTAATTCCTCGAATGGAGGAATGCGAATCGTGAATTTCACTGGTACACGACTCCCGGACGCGAGAGCCTGTATCCGCGCGCGCTATCGCCGAGAATCTCGCAGAGATATAACGCCGAAAATCCGACGTGTCAGCGTAAATGCACAAACAAGAAGAGACATCCGGCGTATCGCAGCTCGGGCCCGAGCGTGTTTACAGTCCCGTGACGTGTCGGTAGAGAAAAAAAAAAATAAAAAATAAACGTTCCAGGAGCGAAACACCAAGAGAGGTATATAAACCAATAACCGACATCGTTGTATCGTTTGTCTTTGATGTTTCTTTCGTAATTAAACATTTTTTTTATCAGAGAGTCGGTGTATCCGAATAATTCGATTTTATACGCGAAAAAATAAGAATTCTGAGAAATTTCGTCGATGACTCGAGTTCACGACATTTCGATAGATAGATATTAGTGGTGCTTGCGTAGAAGCAAATTACTGCCATTATGAAATTTAACTGCGCGAAACGGAGACGTCTCGTCGATGTTGTACGAGGTGACCGGCGCGGTAGCCTATTTTTTGTTAATAAGACGCTTACTGGGGTAGCAAGGCCCAGGTATACTTCAAAAGAAGTACGTTGATACAATACAAAGTACGAGAGTAGCGTAAGGGAGAAATTAATGTTGAACGGGATTCTCCGTCGACAAATGAATCACTTATTCTATACGCCTGCGAGGAGCCGTCGGTCAGGAGTCTTATTGCGGGTGGCCATTTGGCTTCCGTCGGCTTATTGCATGCGGGGCTTATCTTGAGTATAGAACAAAATAACCAACTACAATAGGATTCTATGGGCAAACTAAATGGCTTCGAGAATAAGCCAAAGTCGCGTATTCCATTGTTTCATCGCGTTTTCAAGGCAAGCATGTGGTCGCCAGACGCCCAAAAATCTCCGTCGCGAGCAGGGTTAAAGGCTCATAGACACTTGTCGCCCCTAGGGTAAGAGACGCGCAGCTCTTACCTGATGAAACGCATTCGGGCATTGACGATTATCCATTATTTTATACAACTGACTATAGAAATAACATAATATTCTTGAGCGTGGACCAACACGCAACAGATGTTTCGTATACCGACTTACGTACCAACTTGCTCTCCACCGAGGTATACGAAGGCGAACGATACGATATCAGGTTTTTATGAATTTTTCCTACTCCCCTTGTCTCTCCTAGCACTACCTACCCGCGTTTCACTGAGCTACCTAACTCGTATAAACGGCCCTGTTCTTATTTATTCTTCGATGTACACCCGAAAATAACTTACTCAAGTGCTCATGTCCGCTTACACCGGGATCTCAGAAACACTGGCCCACGGCTCGATGGCTGTTGCGCCAGTCGGTGCGCGACTATGAGGTGGCGAACGCATCGAATTACTATCCGCAAGCAATTTTGCTTACCACGGATGATCGCCGGAGCCGCGTACAACGCGTACAACGCGTACAACGCGTACAACGCGAGTTCACGATTACCAATCCTCTGAAAAGTGGACGGAACACGATGTCTCGTAGTGTATAGTTAACATCATTGTAAAGACCGGCTAGGGCTTTCATGGAGGAGTTTGTTCCTAAAGCTCGGTCCGACGTGTCGTAGTTAACCGAATGGTAATATGCTAGACACGAGCTCTCGTCCTCGTATACCCAACCTCTCACGGTCCACGAGAGGCTGCGCGTGCGTTAGAGCGAGCGCCGCCGAGGCGCGAGAGGCCGGGTCTCGCGCGCAGAGAATTCTCGAAGGTCCGAAGCCGCGCAAGCACGGAGAGAGAAAGATAGAGGAGGGAATCAGGCGGTGAATTAATTAGAGTGTCGTAGGGGGGTGGAACGCGCGTCTCGACGTGCCTAGAAGGGGCTGAATCTCTGCACTTCCTCTTGCCCACCTAACTCTCTCCCTCGTACTCCTTCGTTATACTCCCTCGGTGCATTCTCAACGATGTATTATATGCATATATATGCCCATGTACTGTAACGCGGTGTTTGTAACGCCCCGCTTACTATACCAGCGACCCCTCTCCGTCGGCGGTAAAATAACGTCCAGCCAGCGAATCATTGACTCATGAGAGAGTTAATTCATAGGAAAATTGAAACACGCGAGACCGAGCGATCGAAATGATGGGACCAACTCGAAACATAGAATACCGCGTGCTCATAGGAAACATTTAAAAATCGTGTTTCGAAAGGAGCGACGTACAGAGCGACGTACAGAGCGACCTCGAGAAACGAGGGCCCAAGCCCATTCGTGCGGTGATGCGAAGCGTTGGTTGGAACAAACGATCGTTGGACAACATGCGATACGTACGATATGCGGGACAATATGCGATGCATTTCGGATACGAGGGCGCGAAGACCCGAGCCACAACGGCCCGCTAGAACATTATGAATATTCCATTAAAATTTATTAAGCGAAAAAACAGGCAAAAGACCCGAAATGGTACAGAGGGGGAAGATGTAGGAGACCCTGAATCCTCGTACAGCAAAGTATCGTTCTTCAAGGATTGACTCGTCACTTCTATACAAGCTGTCCAATCATCCGAAGCGGATGCGCGAGGCTTCCTCGCCTGTATTTTTTTCTTTTCATATGGGAAATAATTCGGATTATTCGCCACGAAGAGAGAGGCATCGATTTGCAAAGTTTGAATTGATATTATCGCTTCGGTTGACTACTTTCGCTCGGATCGCTTCCGCGAACTCTTTCGAAATGTATCGAATGATACCAGTGTATCAGTGGCATTCGCTGCATTCCCACAGGGAATGAGGGAGGCGAATACCAGTGACTTCGGCGACGAAAGGGTGGTAGATAAATATTTGTCCCCGCAAAGTTCATGCGCTGGATAGAACGTCGTGCCGTTCAACGTCGCTTCTCGCGATCTCGCATAACTCTTCGAGGTTCGTCGTGGATTCGATTTAATAAAAATTTAACAGATTCAATTATCTGTCATCTATCGTATCGCGTAGAAAAACTGATTTCCACTCGCTTCTCTGCACCGCATAAAATAATATTAATCTTGTCACAAAAGCAATTATCGAGATAATCTACTTTTCTCAAGGTTAGTTTTCAAATTACATATATACATTCCAATGAATTTAGCCAAAGTAAGCGACTCGTCGTGTGGCACCACGAGTAGGTAACCGCGGTCACTGCTAATAACATGCTAATAACCAGCAATACCCCTCAGTTTCGATCGCACAATGAGATACCGCGATTCATTTCATCCTTTGTCTCGTATTCGTGTATCCCTGTATCTGTGACGGAGCGACGAGGATCGAAGATAAAGCGTATTCAAGCGGAGGGTTAGGTAATTATTCCGATAACAAAAGGATTTATTATCGCGAGACAATTCGTACTCGACATCTCTCTTTCGATCGAGAGTTCCTCCTCGCCTCTCAATACGTTTCGATGCTCGACGATGATTTAGTCGCCGTCAATCGACTCCGAATGACAATACAGAGCTCTGTAGTAAACAGCGAGTGAGAGAATTGAGCGATATAGTGGAGTTTACGATAGCGACGAGAACGACGAGAGAACAACGGAGTTGAAGGAGAGACTTTGGTCTCGTGGAGAGTTCTCGATCGCCAGTGAGAGCCAGTCACCGGTTCGTGTCACAGCCAGCCACGCTTCTCTCGACTCGCGCTCGAGATTGATCGAGAGTCAGGCGTTCTTGTCGATGAAGCAGTCTCACTCTATCCTCCTCATCCTCCACTCACCTCACCGTTTGCGCGTGTACGTTCGTATTCGCGAGTACCTGCAGGTATTATGCGTACATACTGTACCATGTATATGCATATGGTATATACCGTATGGATACGTAGTCTCCTCGAATCTCTCGAAATGCCGAATCGATCGTCGAACACACGTCATAACAGAGCGTATTCGAATTTCTCTAACCATTCTTCGCGCGAAAGCTTTTCATCCCGGAACGAGCGGATCTCTGTCATTGCTTTTCCGATAGCCGTGTGTACACTGTGATCCAAAAAATCCTCTTTTAATTTATCCGTGCAACATAGATCAATATTTTTCAGGCATTGCGTTCGTTGTATGAAATATCTTTCTACTGTCTTGTAAAAATCAACATAACGTATAACGGGAGTATAGGTATCATTAGTAAATTCATGTCAGATCAAATACAAATATTCAACGATGCTTTCGTTGACTTGAAAAGTTCGCCTTCAGTTTCTTGGCCCAGCGCGTTATCGTCTAAACTGGCGCAATTAAATACAATAACGGCAATAGCGCCTCATGTGGACCCGATGAATATTTTGTCTGGGCCGGATATCTACCGGATCAACGGAAATATGGACCTATTCCGGGCTGGATCCACTCGGATAATAAGCCGGATTTCGAATTTCTGCTCAGGTCGGTGCGACAAGCATAAGCGCGTAGTATACGTCATTGCTACATTATTCGGATGACAGGGAATGTAAAAGAGCGTTTCTTGAAAAAGTCGATTTCACTGTGAGAAACTGTAAAAGAGGAATAAAAGCGAAGCAAAAGTGCGGTCTGAGCTTGCGCCCCCGGGGCCCCGGGGCCCAGGGGGGCGGGGCGACGGGTTTGCTCGAGATGTTTGTGCGAGGTTAACGAGGCGTCGCTTTTTAGAACGGGATGTTCGCCAAGGTGTGCGAAGAGCATGTACACCTTCAACGGCTGCGTCTTATTCTTCCGCTCCCCCCTTACCTTCTTTTTTTTTTTTTTTTTTTTTTTTTGCTGCATTTTCACTGTGGATGATGCGGAGCAGCGGCCCTTGGAAAACGAGACTGGCAAATAGATAAGAACAAGGGGAAAGGAAAAGCAACCGGCATTCTTCGTCTCCCCCCGCATTCTCAAACTCCAACCCCTCGACCTACCAAGGCCACTCGTCCGGGAGGGATGAGAACGGTGAGAGGCGACTGGAGCACTCCTCCGCTGATTTATGACGTCGCTCATCCAAAGTACCTCGACCGGGAACTACCCTCGTACCATTGCTTCGCGCTTTCTATCTCGAGATCCGGCATCTTACAGAGAGACCATCTCACCCTATCGTGAATACACGATCCTCTCGCGACTACGCGGAACATCCGAGTCACGGATTCTACAATCTTAGTGATATACGTCTAGTATACGTGGAACAATGTTGGTTGTGGATGAAAATCACTCGTAAATCATTTAATCTGCACTCGGATCAAGCGCCGCCTGCGTTACATCAGTGACAGTTCACTTTATGAGATTGTGAGTCGGGTGAATCGTACTTGTGTTTCAATGATCGGTTTTATCGTTAACGAACACTCAATGAGTAACCAAAACTGTAATCCAATTTCGTTTTCGAAAATCGAGAAAGATTTTTTGATATCGTGCGATAACGGAGCCATCGCATAACATCGCATAACATCGCATAACATCGCATATTCGATGTACATACCGAAAGACTCTTTTTTCAATCGGAAATCGCGCGCTTTTGGCGAAAATAATAACGACAAAAGAAGCTGCCACTCCGGCAATCGTTATGGCCGAAGTGGTATGGTATAAAGAAAATTGTGATGCTGCTTTTCAACTAGAATGAAATGGCAATAGGATTCTATCGCGGCTCTGAAGCGAGGCGGTGGAATCATAATTGCGTAGGCGAGGCCTACGATTTGGCCTACGAGCGATTGCCGAGGATTTTGTCAGTTACAACCAAAGAGTCCGTTTTTGGAACGACACTTGATTAATCTTTTACTTACCGACTGTACGGAAGGATTGTTACGCATTCCTTTACGAAGAGGCGTACTATTTACCGAAATACGCGTGACGCGCTAACTTTCCAAACAACTCGAGTCAAGTTACCAGTGGATACGCGTCTAGATGCATACCGCAGGGTGCACATTTGATAAAAGACTCTCTTTACACGCGGGTGGTTTCATTCGTCGAGTAACAATGAGATACTGGAAATAACCGGGGCTACCGTCGGGTATTCGACACTACGAAAAATTCGATTTCGTTGAGACTCGTGGATGTGGCACACGGCGAATTCGAAATTACATTTTCTTTTTGTTGACTCTTTTTTCTCATGCTATTTTCCAAGTCCGCCGAGTAGTCGGTTTGCCCAAAACCCTCCCAACGTTAATCTACAACTATTTAACAATGTAAATCACTCGAAAAATCTCGATGCTCTTCGGCTCGCTTTGTTTCCAACTTGGTTTGTATGACACAGTTGGCTTCCAATCGACTCTGTTGTTACAGGTATGCGAAATGGCGCGGTTGGTAATGACAACTCCGAAAACCCGAGCCTTTGAAGAAACGGAGTAACGGAGAGTGGATTACAGAAATAATTAGCGACGAAGCATTCCAGTAGATGCAAAAGTTTACGTATCCTGGGATGATACAGTTTTTTTTTTTCTCTCCGAGGCCGGGCAGGGCAAATGTAACTGCGAACGACCTTGCACACACGTTCTACCATTCAAAGTTTGAGGGAGACTCGTCGGATGTTATGGCGATATTCGCACTCGATGAGACTCTTCTGTAAGACGTTAATGCCGACATGTGTGAAAAAAAAATTATGTTGAAATATGTGCGCATATAGAGCACCGAGGGCGTCGAAGCTTCCGCCAAATAAGCCCCCACAGGCTTACGATTTATGAATTCGAAGATCTTGGAAAAGTATCCGGCAGGCTCGCGGTACTAGAGCTATATGACGATGGAAGCATACGACAGTCGGCGTCACTTTGCGCGTAATGCGAGTGCCGAGGGACGATTTTGTATGTTTATGCATAACACTGCCCATAATCGGGACGAGAGAGGCGTACGTTCGAGTTTGCGTATGACGTTTATGAACGACAGACGCGATCCCCGTGGATTTTTTTTCCGTCACCCCAGTGACCTGTCTCTTCGTTGCTACAAAATCAACCGCCCCTGAGAATTTGCCAACCTGTATGATGCAAACTGCATGCCGTTCCCCTCCGTTACCATCATCGGCGTTGTCCGATATTTTCCAACATGAATTCTCGAAATACGTCGAATGGCTCCCGAAGCGCGCGTACACATTTTTATGTAACGAAAATTTATATGGATAAAAGTATCTCGAATACATAGAAATATACGGTGAATCGTACGGGCTACGGTTAAATTTATATTCGGTCAACAGTGGCACATTGCGAGAGTGCATGAAAATCCTCATCCGGGAGTACGCGAATGCCCCTCGTCTCTCGTTTCGTCTCTCACTCATTCTATACTCGCAGCAGCGGCGAACAAATGTTTATGAATATTAACGAGCCGGCCGTTTTGCCAGAGAGACGCTCAGTCGAGGAGGGGTAGCGAAACACCAAAAAAAGCAGAGAGAGCAACGGCGTTTTTCGCAAATAAAGAGGAGCTTCGTCGAATGAGAATTTTCCGTTTCGCGCCAAGGATCGGAGGGAAAAAAATATTTTTGTCGTGGATGAAAAAAATGAAGGCATAGAAATGACACCGATTGTGTTAAAATTGTATCAACAATAGCGGTACCGTTCGAGTTGAATTAACGATTCGAATGTATTTTGTAATTCGCAGTTTGAGAACCGAGCAACCGAGTGGCCTGGACACGGGTGGTGTGAGACGGGAGTTGAGCAAGGCATTGGATCTATGGGCGAGCAACTCGAAGCTGACCTTCCAGGAGATTAACAGCGACCGGGCGGACATACTGGTCTACTTCCATCGGTAAGCAACGATCCATAATACGAGAGAGCGTATAGACCGCGGAAGCCACAAGAGCACTTGCTTTCGCCCGATGTATATCCATTCTCTCTTCCTCCGCCTTCCGTGTACACCGAAACTTATTCACAGATAGGTATATTCCGGCTTATTCCGGCACGTTTCAACGAAACAAAAACAAACACGAAAAAGAGAAGAAAAACGCTCAAATAATAACGGCAACCTTTTTTTTTTTTTTATCAACGTATCGACTCGCGCTTGAGAGATTAATTAAACAAATTGATACCAACGGAATATGATTATTGTAAATATTTTAGCATTCACTCGATTATCCATTTCATAATTCGTGATGATGATAATTCAAAGAAGAGCGAAGAAAATAATTTTTTTGCCTCACGGCGAATTTCGTGGAATTTCCGGCGCAAAAACTTGCGCTCGCAATGCACGTACGGCGTGCGCCATAAAGATTTCGTGGATTAAGTCAATCGTGAATTTACCTCGGGTACTCAACGCTCCTCTCGCCTTTGCCTCATATCCAACTATGCACGCTTCATCCCTGCTAATTCTATAATCTTCAACGAGTCGGACGACAAGGAGACGAGCCGCCGAAGCGTGCGCGAAGTGTAATTTCCCACAACCGCAAATTAAACGACGGCTCTATGTTTCGCGTTGGAAATATATATTTTTTCTACCTCTGCCTTTTGCGCTTAAAAAAGTCAATTTGCAGTAATTCGTTGAATACGGAAAAATATCCCGTAGGATTTCCTACGAATGCGTTCGCTACAACAGCGATTAAGATTGAATTGAAAAAGTAAGTAGATTCTACCATATTTGGTGAACAATTTTTATAGTACAATAAAAAAAAATGTATTAGAGAGACTTTCTCATAACGAAGCACACCGAGAAGAATTCATTATTCTTATTTTTTATTCCGCGGCTGAACTCGTCTGGGCGGTATTAAAAAAAAAATGTATTATTTCTCAAGCTCGAAGCATCGTATGTTCTTCGTTTATGTTTTCCAATTCAAAGTTCATGAGCGAACAGTTTACAGTGGCAATTTTAGCGTCCATTCGTTGAAAAATCTCGGCGCTCACAGCACTACTTGCGTTTACCAGTAATTTATTCGAGTGTATTAATTATCCGTGCCTTTTTCGACTAATTCGAGGAATAATCGGAGGGATAATCGTGCGCAAACTCGAAATGGCCGTCGCTTATTCAGCGAGAAACGCGAAATGAGATAATCGCTTGGCTCTCTTCCTTCATTCGGCCGTTGTGTACCGCAATATGAATTGGCCTCGGGATTGGTCCTATTATCAACGGCGTCGAAATTTCCAGCTACTTTGTCACGTTTCTCGGGTCGATTAATCGGTGTTATTCGAAACTTGCGAATGCACCGCGCGCGTTTTCCAATGTTGTGGACATTTATTAACCCGCCGGTCATAATGATACCGAAATAATCGTGATGATTGGTCACCGCAGCTTGGATGAAATGGAAAATTCAAATTCGAGTATTAACCGTGCCGGGTTATGAGATGAATCAACGTTTTGTTAACTCGGCCCTTTAATTTAGTAACGTATAATGAAATAATTAATGCAAACACGTTTAACTCTGACGATCGAATAATAATTTATTCCACTCTGTGCGTAAAATGAGGTTTTACGCACGCTTTGCGCGCACATATTGCCATTTTGGCAACTCGTAAAATAATCAGAAACTCGTGGGATTGCAACGCTCGCCTTCGGCTCGTCCTGCAAACTCACACTCGTCGTCAAACAGAGCTTCATCGCACTAGTATCGTAATGTACTATACTATGAATGCTCTTCATTCGGATGTTAACGCAAAAAGCTCCGCAAAAATTACCGATGTAGCGTAATCCCGATATACACTCGGAGAAAAAGGTTTAGTGTAGCCAAAGAAAATTTATTTGAATCAACGAAAACGGGTAGTTGCGGGTGGCGAAGTAAATACATGCTTAATAAATTACAAATACCCATCTGTTTCTCTGAAATATACTTGGTTCCATCCAAAGAAGGTTGTATGCAGTTCAAATATGGTTTCAACCTGCCGATGCCACATTACGTATTGAATTACTTAAATTTATCAGAGCGGGGCAAAGTACTTCTAGTACGAATACTCAAAGTACTCGGTACTTGCAGTGTCTGGTACTTGAAGTACTTCAATTACTTCGAGTACTGCGAGTATCAAATTTTTTTTCATCTTTTAGATTTTTTTTAATATATGAAAACTGCATTTTCTTTATGTTAATTATTTTTCAAATCACTATTATCGATTCTAAAAAAATTCATACGCATTAAGAAAAATTAACAAATAATTTTCGCAAAAACAAAACATTAGCTTGCCGGATAATTTGTTGCACAATTTTTTTTTCACTAATTTGTTAATAACATTTTGGAACTATTATGCAAAAGCAATATTTTCAGCACCTTCCATATACTCGCTATTTTTCAGATTTTAATTCCATCGAGAAGTGTTTATAAAATCCCGCATTCCTCTCTCGAACTTGGGTGGCGTTAAACATAACGAAAGGACTGCCGTAATAGTCTCAATTTTTTACGCTTTAGATATCTATGCACTTGTTCGTCGTCTTGTACACGGCAAGTTGAAGGAAAATATGAATTCCATGACATTTTTTTATAGACAGGGAAAGTTATATTGGTAATTGTATCTTGGGATTAAAAATGACGAGATCGAGCTTCGAAAACGATTCACAGGTTTATAGAAAATTTTCTCGCATCTCTTTGTTTTTACGCACAAATGCTGAACTAATATAGCATTACTCGACTTCTAAAGGGATATTTTCTGATATTGATGTAACTGCAAAAGAATTACCCGTTTTCCGAAAGGTACTTTCTACTTCATTGAAAGTACTTCGAGTACGATACTTGAAGACAGGCTGAAAACAGGATTTTGTTTGAAGCACATTTATTTCAGCTCAGTTCAATTCAAACTGCGCAGCGGGGAGTTCGCGTACAGCACCAAATTCGCGCGCGCGGCGGTGCAGTTGCCCCGGCGTGTAGAAAAAGAAGAAAAAGCTGAAAGATCGTTTTCCGGTAAAAAATGAATTAGCGCGAGCATTCGGAGGATGTATCGTTGGACAATGGGTGGATCAGGGGTAGCCGGTTGTTTTTGCCGAAGGCAAGATGGGGAAGCGTACGCAATGAAATCTCACTCCTCGTACCGCGGTTTTAGTTTACGTTCGGAACATTCTTGACAACGACTCTACCACGCCCGCGCTTTCGATTCTAATTTCAATGGTATATCCCATCCGGTAACGGTGCAACCTCCGCCATCCCCTGCAACATCCGGGCTTCCCCTTCGCGGGTCTCCAGCTCTTCATTCTCGTTTCTCGCTTTCGCGGAAATTCGCGTTAACGCGGACCTCAAACGCGCGACCCCGCGGCCGAACCGCAGCTACTGCGCTATTTTACACGTGTACCTATACGGTATTCGTCCACATCCACAATGAATGTCTATGTGTGTGTGTGTGTGTGTGTATATGTATTTGAAAGCGTGAACGAACGAACGAACGAACAAGTCGTAGCGGAAGCTGCGGGACGTTTGCAATAGTACAGAGCGCATACAGGAGACAAACAAAGCCTCCCTCGCCTCTCCGACTCGAATGTCCAGCTTGGCTCCCCGTGGACACTGGGCGAAATGACTCCCCATTGTCCGCGAGCTAACGTCGAAATTATAATTTACGTGGTGGACCGACAAAACCGCCGTAACCGTCGCTCCAGCGTTATTCCTTCCAATGCGGGGAGGGGGGGCTCTTCTCTACGATGAAAAAGCTGACAATGCGGATCAGCTGAATCGAATACTCGTTATTTATTATTAATATTCGTCTTGTACGAATTCAACGGGCTCCTTGGTCGTTAATCGGACTAACGAGAAAATACGAAGAATATGTATTCAAATTTCGGTTGACATACGGGTCCGAGTTTCAGAAAGATATTTCACTTCGTTCCCGAACCGCTTCTCAAACCGGTGGAAAAAATTCCGTTCCGAAATAAATTATAACGAAATAATGAGCCGCATTGCCACATTTTTCTCGGAATGTATACAGTGCAAGATCGTTTTTGCGTTTGCCGCCACGGCTCTCGGTGTATTTGCTCGCATGTTTGGTAAAACCAATAAAGTCTCGTTCGGATACACCATCTGTGCGCATATGCACGCGTATGAACATACACACAAATGCCTCTCGGGTTATTACAATTGCTATTGCGCTTATGCAAATAAGGCAGAAAATCAGGTAGCGCTCGCACGTGAGAGACTCTCGGTCAACACCGTGCGTATCTTCCGGCCGACTATTCGTCAACCATTGGCATTTCGGTAGCGTGGGAGAACGAACGATGCACGCCCTTGTCGTATAGTTTACGACGATTTTGCATCGATGTTCGATATTCCCCCTCTCATTACCCAAAACTCACAATTTGCAAGCTCCGCGCGAAGCGAAATTCCTGATGCATTATGCGACTCATCTCGCGAAAATCGAATGAACCACCGCGTTTCACCAAAAGCCACGAGTGTTTTGCATATTTTTATAATTCCGCTCCTGCCCCCTTTCATTTTCTCTTTCCCCGTTCGTTTCATCGAACCGGTTTGGGTTATTAGAAAAAGAAAAATTTCTGTCAATTGGTAATTGTGGTTTATCTATTTAACAAACCTTCGTTCATTGCGAATGAATGGTGTCAAGTTCATTGTTGGACGCTGCTGTTTCGTTTACATCATGATTGAAATTGTATTACAAGTGAATTTGAAAAAATCACATTTGGTACTTTGGATGGTGTAATAGTACATTATGCTACAAGGGAGGAATGTGCGTGATTTTTACCGAGTGTGAAGTTTGCTGCCCGAGCGAAGCGAGGGCAGAATTCACTCGAGTCGACGCCCCCCCCCCCCCCCCACTGACAACATAAATATTATCATTAATAGTATTATTGATTTATTCAATTTTTTTTTATTGATTTGATATTTTTATTATATTTTTGACAAAAAAAAAAACCGTGTCGGGAATAAAATAATCGATTCGCTTATTAATTATTATTTAAAATTAAATTTTTTATTTTTTTTATTTTTAAGACGAATTATCAATCAATTATTATTTATTTCGATTTTTAAAAATGAATTCGTATTTTTTTATTGTTAATTTACAAAAAAAACTTCAGAGTGCAGAAAAGTACTACTTTTCTGCCCGCTGCAGCACTTTTCTTCCCGCTAGTCAAAAATCGGCCACTTTCCACCCGCGTTACAGGCATGGAATATGGACTTTCCAGCGTAGTCGGGGAACAAAAAAATTCGGGTTTTATGTGGTTTTTTTTTTACTTTCAAAATTCGTTCTTTTAGATTAAATCGTGATAGGATTTTTAGTTATCGCCCGTTGCACGTTTCGGAAAATGATATGTTCGCACGAGAGCAATTTGACAATTGCTCCTTTGAATCGAATTTCTTCTTTTCCGTCTTCGTTATATTCTCTTCGGTACACAAAACACAAAAGTCCGCCACAGCGTAGAAGTATAGTGCCCGCGTAACGTAACTCGTGTCTCGGGCTTTTCTGGAATTTGAAATTTTCTTCGAGAAAAGTAAGCTCCGGAGATCGTGGTACACATACGAAGCGGCGCAGCGAGATCGCCAAGTGAGTGTGCGCCAGTTATCGCTGTTGCAAAACTACCCGCTTCGGAGCTGCCACTAACACGAGCCCTTTCGCATAGAAATTACCAACGTTATCGTTTCTTTCGGCCCTCGAGAATAGCGACGGTGTAAACCCATCCCCCGCTCGGTTACGTTTGTATTTTAAACAGGTAAGCAGCTATGGCATCCCCATTCGGCCGTATCTTACCTTCTTTTTCGTAAATACACAATATTCTCTCCCATTGTCTTTACCACCCGTGTCTGGCCAGAAAACTCGAATTTGAGACTCGGGAAATAAGTAAAAATAATGTGCAATAAAAAGAAACTTGTAACGCCGATGATGATAGTTATTATATTATCTGAATTTGGCATTGTTATTTATTACTTTTTGTTATTTTTTTTACTTGTGTGCTTAGTACTACAAGTAACGGCAATAAACAAGGACTAAATATAATAGAAGTCGATTAGAAAAGCAAGCCGATATATCGCTTAATTTTTTTTTCTATTTCGAACGCGAAACATTTAAGCGGGAGCGGGATTAAATTCTAAGAGTGGCAATATTTCGTCGTGGTACTTTGATAAAGTGAATAAGTGCGATACCCTCGGAAAGTTCGTTTCTCGAGACTCTTCCACCCGAAGTGGCTCTCTCAGCGACGAGAACTAACGTTCGCGGGTCAGGAAAAGGCAAGAGGAATTAGAAGCGGATGTACTTGGAGGGAAGGAAAGGGATATACATATATGTATTGGTACAGGCGAGTTCTCGCCGAACTCGTTTGGAATAGTTTGCGAAACTTTCTCGTTTTCCTTCGACCTCTTCTCCTCGTACTCCTTTACACGCGGAGGCAAGATACGGGAGCGAACGCATCGAATTTCCCACTGCCTCTCGAGAATTATCCAAGAAAAGGCATGAGTCCAAAGGAGATTCGTCTTACGGTAGACGTAAAAAGGAATCTTTACGAAAACATTGTGTTGTGAATGAACGAAAAAATAAACTTTCATAAACGTATTTCGATTATGCGATGAGATGATCTGTAAAGTGCAGACCCAGACGTTCCACAGAGGGACAAATTTATTAAGATATTTGAAACAACACAAATCAACACAAGTCATCTTTCAAAGACATCGTGTGCGCTTTATCCGATAGTTTTTGACTACGTTGTCATTTGCAGGGTGTATCTTGATTTTTACAGGAAAGTTTTTTGTACAAATTCGATTTTGAAAGTTGTTAAACATCCGGAAAAAAAAAATGTTCAACACAGTGGCGAGCATCTACATTTTTTTTACACAAATTGATTCTTTAATCGTTCTCAATGCACATCGAGTATAGAAATTTTGTCCAGAATATTTTTTTTGCCAACGGAATCTTGCGACCTCTGAAAATCGAACTCGAACGCATACGTGGATTTTACAATAAAATCTGTTTCGAGTCAACTAAGGTTGGCGCTAATCAATATTATTTTTGTCTTGCAGTGGATATCACGGCGACGGATATCCGTTCGATGGAAGAGGTCAGATACTGGCCCACGCATTTTTTCCAGGACGCGATCGTGGCGGTGATGCTCATTTCGACGAGGAAGAGATATGGCTGTTGGAGAACGACAGCAATGAAGACGGTATGTAAAAAATGTCAAGTTGTAGAAAATTGTTGAAAAGACAAAGGTTTAGCGAACCGTGCGCAACTCCGATAAAGAAAATCCTTAAAGTTTTTCATATCGAAATATATCGAAATAAGTCGAAATGACTCGTTGCAGCGTTCCGCGACATACGTCTTCCCGGATTTGACTAATTTCGCGACGGGTTGATCAATATTGCACGTTCAACTTTACCCTCGGTAGACTATCGGTGTATCGGTTTTGCGAACTTCGAGGGCACCCGGAGAGTCGTCAAACTTCGCTGTGTGCTTTCGCGTTCCCGAGTTTTTTTTTTTTTTTTTTTCTTTCCTTTTCCGCCTCACTATATGCACGCCAGACATCGCGATGGATACCTCCAGGTCCGAGAATTCTCCGCGAAGTATTCAACTTTCGTCTCTCTAATTTCTTCGATACCCGTCGTTTCTTCGATCCCCGTCGCATTCTCTTATCTTACACATCGAAATTCTGTATCCGGGGAGATTACGATATCTCCGGCCCCTCGATTAGGCGATGGAATAATGATATATGAACAAAAAAAAAAAGCGAAAAGCAAGAGTAACTTTTTTCGATTGGAGCTCAAATTTCGAAGTTACAGAGGTTCAAAGTCGGAAATATTCATTTTTTACCGATTTTGAATGTGTATCGATTGTGTACAAAAAGTAGGAGTACCTTTTTTTTTTTTTTTTTGGGCCGTAGTTTCGAAGTTACGACGCCTCCAATAGGAAGAAAATTCATTTCATTTCGAGAAGAAAACGTTTTTCTAGACTGTACAGGCTATTTTTACGAAATTGTATGTGAGAGCGGATAACTGTGAATGTTGGCTGTATGAGTAAATTATTCCGAGTATTCGATGTGTGAGCGAATGAAATCACACCATCATCATGTGTGTGTTTGTGTGTGAAATTTATTTCTTACAAATACAATTTTACCCATGACAAATGACCAAAAAACACAATTTCCACACACACATCGCCATGCCCCGCGCGCACTCAACTATTCCACCCAGAATACTATTTCCACACACCCTTCGCCGTGTCCCGCACGCACTCAACTATTCCGCACAGAATACTATTTCCACACACCCTTCGCTGTGTCCCGCACGCACTCAACTATTCCACACAGAATACTATTTCCACACATCCTTCGCCGTGCCCCGCACGCACTCAACTATTCCACACAGAATATTATTTTCACGCACCCTTCGCCGTGCCCCGCACGCACCCCATTGTTCACACACTTAACAATTGCACGAAAAATACTATTTCCACACACCCTTCGCCGTGTCCCGCACGCAATCAACTAATCCACACAGTATATGATTTCGTCTCACTACACCAATCTTCTTACTATATCTGTAATTTTTCGAAAAAATGGCCTGTACAATCTAAACGAAGCCGATATCGAGATTTTTTTATTCTTGAAAAACGTTTTTTTTCGTCGATATATTCATAATAAACGACCAAATCAAAGATCCGAACAAATGGATTTTTCTTCCTTGGAAGCGTCGTAACTCCGCAACTAAGGCCCAAAACAAAAACGGTACTTTTACTTTTCGCTTTGTTTTGGTCTATATATGAATAATCATCGGTCAAATCGAGGGGCCGGGAATATCGTAATTGTGCCGCCATTCGTACTGGAGGAAAATAGGACTCACCCGAGCCTCATCTTTGTTCCATCATCCTAATTTACTTCGTGATTGAAAAAAAATCGCAAAAGCGATCGAACCATCGACAAAGTAGGAACTCTTTCCAATTCTTCGGACATATACAACACGGCCGACAAAAAGATCCCGAGGGCTTTAACGGAAGAGGTCTTAATGTATAGATAGGTGGCAAAAGCTTTTCCGAAGCTCTTCTCGCTCTCTTCGGCTCCTTCTTTATCCTTACCTCGATACCTATTACCGATGGATTTTCGCGGTATACGGGGGGTACCACCCCCTCGTATTTTTTGACACTGCGCCAACTGGGTCAGCGTCGACCGAGCAAAACTCTCCTTGTGCCTACGGGACGGGAATTCGCCAATTCTATCGTCTTTTATCTCCCGTTTAATGTCGATAGCAAACTTTTTACAAGACAAACGGTTTATCGATGATCGCTTTCTGCCCAGCAACCTTGCTCCTCAAACTAGCTTCCGCATTAAATTCTTCAATAATATCCGCGAAAGTCAACGTTTTTTGTGTTTTGCTTCCTTAAGAAGCTATGTTTTGGTGGAAAAATTTTCGTTTCTCAGTTACAATACATTTTACCCGCTTAAAATTCGACACATGCCTAGTCAGCGGGTTCGAACCCTCGAACCCTTGAACGAACGTTTTCTGACCTAGTACCGTACCCCTGCGCTATTTTTACTTATAGACACGAAGAACCTTTTATCGAATGTATAAATTATTACCTCAACCCTCAAACCTTAACTTTCAAAATTTGACATGGTCATCAGTTTATACGTATAAAATGTTGACATTGATTAAATTGACGACTATTACTATTATCTTTTCAAGTACGACTATTATTATCTTGTCAAGTTGTTAATGCTATTGTATTCTAATTGTTTCTTTGGTTCAATTACGTTGAATTTGTCGCATGAACTTTGCCCCGTTTCGCGAAACTAAACCCAGGTTGCCCGAAACCAAATTGTCTCGACCAAATATCTATGATAGGAATTACTAAACCGTTTTCCGAGTGTATGGGCATAGGTGCATTTTGGTTCGTTACACAAAACGTCAACGCGTGCGCTCGACTACCTTTGTGTCTCTTACGAGCGCGTTCGGCGCAACGCCGAGGACCGGTCGCGCCACGAGCTTTCTTCCGCCGATTCCCGTGTGCTCTCCCTTCTGGCTCGGTCGCGCACAGACACATCCGCGTGTTTGTGTGTGCCAATCAAACGTTGCTTCTCACGCGTATAATGTTGCGCGACTGGGTAAAGCTCACGCGAGCCATATGGCGACAATATTCGCAGCCCGAATTATCAACGGGGCGAATTTGGACGACGCAACTTCTTTTCCGGAATCTTTGACCCCACTCACTTTCTTCTTTTTTCTTCACTCCAACGATATCCTACCCCCATAGGTTCTTCGATCGTCTTATTCCCATGAATAACAAAATACTTCATTATCATTCATTAAAATTCCTGCTCAATCTTGCGATCACAGTTTTTTTCATTATGTGCCGTTCAAAGTTTCACGCTGATTATGAAAAATCATACGCACAATTTCATCAGTTATTTTCCAATTTTATTGATACTCTCTCTCTATACCATTTATCCTTACAATCTTCTGCAATCGTCGAAGAAAAATGTATCCTTCATTTTTTTGTTCTTTTTCGTGCAAACGTTTTTGTAATGCGCATGAATGTAATTCATTATCGACGAAGGTGACCGCACTGATTTTTCGTTAACCGTTTGAGGAAGCCGCTTGTTAGTGAATATCGAGAATTTCGTATTTCGTCCGGCACGGTTGTCTCCCTCTTGGTCCTTCGGCAATGGGTATTTGAGAGAAGAACAGTAGTTACCGCAGGTATAGCAGCGGAGAACTTCTTAACGAGGAAACTTGCCGCAGAGAGAAATCTCTGTCTCTCTCCGCTCAAATAAATATCGCTTTCTCTCTCTCTCTCTCTCTCTCGACTCGTCGGTTCAGACGCGAACGTTGGCCCAAGTTTGCTCCTCAGGTTCGCTCGTGGAGAATCCTCGACGCATGAACGCGCGAACGTCGCCATGAGCAATGCCTCGAGGACTCTCGCGGAAGTCTGTTCGGCGGTTTACCTTTTCGGATGGTTTTCGGTCTCCCAAGGTTGGGAGAACAACTTTATTCCTCCTCATTTTCTTTCCTCGATGATTACCCTCGAACCGAAAGTAGATTCAACATGATGATTTACTTCGATAACGTTTCACAGGCTGATATTTGAATATTTCATTGTTTTACCGTTTATTCGGATATTTGGCTGGAAGTTCAATGTTCGGCTGAATCAAAGATGAATGAATATGAAATGCTTCCGTATTATTAAATTCCCAGAATCTGGTTAAGAACACGCGAACACAAATCTGAGGATCTGTTCTTTTCGTTATAACTGTACATTTCGGTCGTTGGCATCGATAGGAACATGATGAGAAAACGCAAATATTATCATTCTATCGGATAAATTTTCTTACCCGTAACCATCTTTTCACCGGCATTTCCATTTCGCCCGACGTCACCGCGGTAGCGGAAGTACTCGGTGGCATTGCGGGAACGATGGGGAAGCCGAAGCTCTTCGAAACTGCATCACCGTCGACGAGGAATAGTCGAGTTTTCAATCGAACCCTCATCCCCGGAGGTACCGGAGTAAAACGCAGTGGCAAACGCCCCGAGGCAGACGACGAACAATCTCATCCCTGGCCATCCCGAGGAGAAAGAGAACGAAGAAAATGATAAAAGCGGCAAAAGAGTCTTCTGGACGATAACGCGCGGTGGACTTTTACTCCACCGGGAAACGATAAAGAGCCAATGGGCACACACGCGCTGAGAAAAAAAATTTAGTTTACTGAAAAAATAATTGTTTAACTCAACTAAATCGTCCGCTTCCGTACGTTCGACAGGATTTTATCCTAAATCTATATGTAATGTAAGCAAAATAATTTGTCGACTTGCCAAAGTGCGAAACGGTGCAGGTGATACGGTGTCGAGTGGTTTCAAATCGATCTATCCACAAAAAATCTGTTTGGGCCGATCTATGTTTCTATTGTCTGTGAATTGTATTTCGGTGCTTCGAGCATATCTATATCCGTCGGAATGCTGATTTTGCGTCGTTGTAAGAGATTTTGCGCAGATCCGGCGCGGCAATTCGCGAAGCAATTGCCCGGAAAAACTCGACACGCGAGGTTGGACAAGCGTGATATGGTTCGTTACGTTGGCTATCGCGCGCGCCAAGGATCCGCCCCTCGAAAACCCTTCGTGGAGTTTGATATCTTCTTCGGTATATCTTCTTTTATCTCAAGTAGAAAGATGTGAAATTGCGCGAAGATTTATCGCGAAGCGCCGCGTTCTATTCTAGAAACTCGTTCGGGATCCCTCACGACTTCCGGAACAAAAGTCCCAAGGTAGAGGGACGTATCGAAGACTCTGGCGACGATTGAGATGATTAAATGGACGACGTATACACTGCAACGGTATACAGTTCATTCGGCATATATCGCGTCTCTTTATCCATTGGATAAAAATCATGTATTTTTTTTCACTCCTTTTTTATCCGGAGATTGAGTTCGCGCATTCAATAACGTTTATTGAATCTCACGCTCGATTCGAATCAACCAACGGAATCCCGTATTTCGTTCCGATGTAGGTATACACGGTAGCGTCGCGCCACCCAAAGAACATGTTTTTTTTTTAAGTAATCGGCGTCGAGATGCCACCGCGTCTCTCGATAAATGTGTGAGGATTTCGCGTGTGTGTGTGTGTGTGTCCTCTGCTCAACTTCATACGGTATTGCGTTTAATTTATTCCAGGCACGAGCCTATTCGCCGTAGCTGCTCATGAGTTTGGGCACTCTCTTGGTCTGGCTCACAGTTCCGTTCGCGGTGCATTGATGTATCCATGGTATCAGGGCTTGACAAAGGACTACAAACTTCCCGAGGACGACAGGCACGGTATCGAACAGATGTATGGTGAGTACGAGACAAAACCATCGATAAAGAATCATTTTTCAACGCGGCATCGCCGAATTCGGTCAAAAGTCATGAATTTCGTCTTCAGCAAAAGGAAATCTGAACCGACTCTGGAATTTGGCATTTTTTTTTTCATCGGATGGGTTCTTTACGGGAGAATTGGCTCATGGTAATATGTACCGCGAGTGGTTGTGTCGCGCCCCAGCTGCAACATTTTCTAGATATTTTCCGAAGTATCAAATAGGGTAGAGCAATAAAAAAGTGATCGGTTAGTTCGCGAGGCCAGGGGAAACACGAGTGAGTGCTTACTGATCGCGACGCGATTAACTTCGAGGGTGGATCGGCTCTTTTGACGGGTAAAGTTTGAGCCTATAACCGCGGGAAAAATCACGAAGACGGCACAAGACACGGAAGGGGTCGGTGAAGAAGACGAGCCTGAGGCGACAGACGCTGAGCAAAAAGAAGATGGGGTCGGCGAGGCAGAAACCTGAAACGTAACCGAGCTATTCATTGACGCGGGGTCGAAGCATACGACGCGTGGAACGCAATAAAAATAAATGTGGGAGCAAATAAAAATGTGCCGTTGTGAGTCGCTGGATCAGGTGGCAAAATATCATTCCGAGGGCAACGGGGAGCAACGGTCGATGAGCGCACGAGAAACCGAGCAATTTCGACAAATAACGAAAATCCGGATAGAAAAAATGCGGAGCCGCTCGAAAATTAGGATTAACAACTGCGCGTATAGAACGAAAGCGCCATACATGTTCGGTATGATTGCAAACACAAGCTGGTAACTGCAGCGTGGACAGACCGATTCGGACCGATCATCGAATTTCTCGTGCTCGAAAATACGAGGATGGACATGAATGCGAACACTTGAGAAGCGGGGGTGGAGGTATCGGTATACATGGACGGTTATTCGCTGGTTCGGACTGTTACACAGCGGGCCCAACCTGTCCAAGTCGGTAAAAATGTGTCCGACTCGGTGTTCCCAACAGCTTTCCGCTGCTACTCACACTCTCCGCTCGGTCTTAAACCTTCCGAGTCGTTAAAGTAATCAGCATTGGTGGATCTACTTAATCGTAAACCACACGGCAACCAAGATTCGCTTTCTCTCCGCCGGTAGATCCGTTGTGCCAACGTCATGTGCCAACGGGACAACCTATAGCTGTAGCTGTAGTGGACGGTATGTGAGTACCGGTATCGTGTTAGTTCCATATTGGTGCAAAGTCAACTGTCCGGCTGCCGTGGCTGGAACTCTATCCTTTATCGTGTTTTCTCGCGGTCTTCAGAATTGGCGACAGTAAATGCTGAGGCTATATCTTGTCGAAAATTCCATCCTCTAAAAAATAAGTCTCGATCATCTATGCCGCCGGACGAAGCGTTACCCACCCGGTCGATAATAACGAACATCAACGTTACCGACCAAATGTACCCGATCATCCGAACCCCCCCCCCGGGGAAAAATATACACATAACCGTTTTCTCCCTGTAATGTAAAATTCGTGAAAAAAATACTCGTGCAACAATACCCTCAGGGACATCGCCTCTCTGTTGTTTAACAAAGCACGGTATCACGACGAAGAACACCATGTGTGCCGCAATACGCTAGAATATGCCATAGTACATACCAGCTGGAAATAAGTGATATAATAGAGTATGCAAAAAAAAACTAAAAAACGGATGTACTGCTTGCACGTGATCCAGGATGCACTCGCATTCTTATGGGAATGGACACACGGATAGCCCGTGTCCGTAGAAAAAGACAAGAATTCCGGAGTTGTATAACGTAGCGTGGGCCAAGCGTTGGTAAATCACCGCGAAAGTCTCGCGGGCCATGGCGTTCCGACCCGCCGGTCATTCTTTATATTTTATTCACGTTTCATTTCACTCACCGAGCTGCAGCGGCGGTACGAACTGGAGACTTCGTCTGGGAGTTGGCACGTAACATAAAGAGGGTTTTCCAGGTGCCTACACAATTTTCTCCAATCCTGGTGTAAGCTTTCGCGACCGCTCGATTCACCGGACCGAGTTTTTGTTTCTGTGACCGAAAGGAAAAATGAATGGTTATAGACGAGAGTACGGTAGCCCCTCTCCGAAGGCGCGCGTAGATTTCTCCTCGATCCGATATTGATGGCATGCCCAGTCCACTCAACCATGGACCCGTGGTTCCAGAAGTGTATTTGTCGCTGCAATAAGTTTGGTCCGAGTGGTGATAACTCTACAAGTGTGCGCTTCTGCCCCTTCGGCCCGCACAGGCGCGCGATTAGCAAGAAGATACTGTAATCCAACTTAACATGTAACCGGAACGAGAAACCATTACCTATGCCATTCAATAGTATATACAAATATTTCTCTATATGATAAAAATAAGTCGTCGCTGCCGCCGTGTACAAGAATCGAGGGACTTGGAATATTTTTCTCGACCCCTGTAATTCCCGAAACTTACCCAGAATTCGCGGATATTCTGGGAAATTCCCGGAAATTCTGAGTAATCGAGGGGGTCCAAAGATATTCCAAGTGAGGGGGTCCCTAAAGGGTCATTAGCCTAGAATATTCGAAGTCAAGGAGCCTCGGCCCGAAATGTGCCAAGCCCCTAATATATTGTTACGAAATAAGGACACCGTTCATGTAAAAAAAAATTGTGCCAATTACATTGGCATATTGCCTCCTCTTTTCCTTTTATCGCGGTTCACTAAGCTCTGTTTGTAAGAAAGTACGTTTAACATTTTTGGCTTCCTCAAGAAGCTTTCCTTTGTGACATGTTTTTCCCACATATCTATTAATTTACTTTTGCATGTTTATTGAATATACTTATCTAATAGTTCCATAGTTGTTTATTTATATCTTGCTACTCATAGTAGTTTTTTTGTACAAAAACTTTTTTCGATAAATTGAAAATGATGGCAAAACTGAATGCTTGCATAGATTTTGACTAGATTAAAAAATGTGGCAGCTAGAGCGCCACCAGACATTTTTCAAAAAGTTCACAATGGCGTGAAAACTGAACATCTGCATAGATTTTGCAAAAAATTGCACCAAAGTGAGGAGCTTGACCCCCCTCAATATGTGGTAGAAATTTCAGCTTGATATCTCGAACCGAACGCGAAACGAGATCTCATAATTATTCCAACTGCAAACAATTAAAGATCGTTGGCTATGAGCCACGGGACCGCACGCAAGTGCATCGTGAACGCTCAGCTTATCGAGCGATCGAGGCGAGCAGCGAAATGGGATCTCATAGAATGAATAAATTTTTCCAAACAGGAATGACCCACCGAAATTGCGTAAAATATGAAGAAGCGGGTGGAAAGTGCATCTTTCACAAAAAAAGGAATAATTCGTATCGGAATTATCCCAAATAGCGGAACAGTCAGGCACACGGTCAACGCGAGCGAACGAGAGAGTGACTGTAGACCGAAACCACGATAAGACTGAATTTAGTTCGAAATATGAAATAAAATACGAGATTCTTCGATGAGGGATAATATTTTGTATTCGGCGAGTTCCGTCGTTGTGAGTAAGCAACGTCATTCGAAGGGGCGAATTTGAGATAAAAAATTCGATTGTGTTTCAGGCGCATCGGAGGAGAAGCTTTGGGCCAATTTGCCAGGAGGTCAAGCGCCATCGGAACGTTCTCCGACCACGACGACCACAACAACGACCACGCCGAGAACAATACCGACGAGAACAACTACGAGGCCATGGCGAACGCGACCTACCCGACCGAATCACTATCCCGATGATAGGTACGGACGTCCGCAGGATCGTTACCCCATAAAGCCCGACTACAGAACCGAGAGGCCCGACTATCGACCAAGACCCCGAAAACCTCACAGGCATCATCCAACGACTACTACGACCACGACAACTACGACTATTGCACCGACTCACAGAACCAGGCATCGTTACACTCCCGTACCGAGGAACAACGTGCCCGATAAATGCGACACAAATTACGATGCAATCAGCATCATACGTCGTGAAATATTCATTTTCAAAGGAAGAGTGAGTCTTTTTTTCCTTCAGTTTTTATTGTAATCAACTAAATCAATTCTTAGAGCGTTTCTCTAGCCTATCGTGGCCTCTCCGAGACTCGGCAACTTACAAAAGCTTCTTGTGCTTTAGTTCTTTGTAGTAAAAGTCATTTTTATTCCGAGGATAGCCGTCTTGAAATGCAGATCAGGAGATCCAAGCTTGATGTGTAAACTTGATTCCGAGATGGGAGAAGCTACGTTTTTTACTCGATGAGGTTGCGAGAGGAATACAATAAAATGGTACGACCTCACCAGCCGAAGTCAAAGTTGAACGAATTTTTTTCTTCAAAGCAACTTCATACCGTGGAAACGTACCGAGTTGCCAGCGGCTTAATTAACAGTCATTAAAGTCGCGAGAAAACTGACAAAAGTAATAATTATTAAATGAGGTTATCCTACAAAAAGAATAATAATAATGGACTTGAAACCTCGAAGCGTGTTCCTTCGGCAAAATATTGTTCGTGACAAAATTTGAGGTCCGTTAGCAGTTTGAGTATATCAAACAAGCAAATTTTAGGCAATATAATGGTGTTTTTTTTTCGTTGAAGATCATCAACGAATCCTGAAAGATGCATCACAGAAGAATGTCGGTTCGTTAATGAAAGTCGTATGAAATGATTATTTTTTTCAGTATCTGTGGAGGATAGGCGATAACGGTTTGTACGAAGGTTACCCGGCCGAGATAACGCGTCTCTTCAATCTTCCCGAGGACATTGATCACGTCGACGCGGTCTACGAGAGGCTGGACAAGAAGATCGTATTCTTCATTGGCAAATATTACTACGTTTTCGATGCCAACAATCTCGTGCCTGGATATCCGAGACCCATAAGCACGCTAGGCTTGCCGAGAGATCTAAAAAAAATCGATGGCGCCATGGTCTGGGGACACAACAGCCGAACGTACTTCTTCAGCGGTACAATGTACTGGAGGCACGTTTAATTTCTTTTTCACATTCTTACCTGTGTTCCATACAAATTGTCTTGAAATTTCAAAGACGAAAGAAACATTTTAGTCGCACGACCGTTCGCGCCATCTCATTGGGTCAAACTTTAACTGCCCGTAACTCAAAAACTGCGACACGCTGTAAAATTTTCACAGAGGAAAAGTTTCTTCGTTCTTCAACGGGCAACGAGATTATACATTATGTTTTTCAATTTTTTAACATATTATGATTTTTGCGTGAAATTAAAAATCACCCTTTTTTCCTCAACAGGTTCGATGAATCCGTCAATTTCGTGGAACTCGACTATCCCAGGGACATGAACATGTTCGCCGGCGTTGGATACGACATCGACGCTGTGTTTCAGTGGAAGGACGGTCAGTAAGAAAATTGAACGATAATAAATGTTTGTTTTTTATCTTCACATTTTTTTCATTAACTTCTAACAATTGACTTTTTTTTTCTTCATAGAGACAGCTTTGTTTTCGAAAAAGAAATTGTATATTGAGCTTAACTTTCAAACTTTCGAACAAAAGCTAAGTAATACTCGCACATCTCCTTGAACGGGAGACGAGTCTTTCTGAGCAATAAAGTGCTATAAGATAAAATAATTAATCATCTCCAAGTTTAAGTGTTCTCTCGCCTTCTGTGTGTTCAATGATTAATTGTGCAATAACCTGCTACGTGCATTCTGATCCAAAAGCGAATGTTCCGCAAAGGCACTTATACTCTATTTACTTATAACTTTTTACTTATATTCTAAGCCTACACTTTAATGCTTTACCGCACTAGATTTTAAGTTACTTGTATCATCTTCGTACATTCGGCCCTGAGGGGATTTAATCCCAGGGCCCAATAAAAACCTATTCTATTTTATTCTTATTATTATAAATACGCGTGGTCACGTGACTTTCGCCTCCTCTTAAAGGCGGAAAGTAACGAGGAAACAACGTGCCACGGTTGATTGTATTGTTTTTTCAACGATCACCGCTCAACTTTGTGGGTATTTTTATTTTTCAGGCAAAACGTATTTCTTCAAAGGCAAAGGTTACTGGGAATTCGACGATCTACGTATGAAAGTTGCACACGAGAGACAGAAGCCGTCGGCTCCGTTCTGGATGGGATGTCCGCCGGAAATGGAGTCAAACGACGTGGATCTTCCACGAAGATCGAAGGTTGTTTTGAACGGGGCAGGAGCACCGACACCGACACCGGTCTCCGGTCCTTTTCTACTGACGATTCTCGCGCTTCTAACGACCGTCGGCTTCGGCATAACGTAAAGAAAAACGTTTTTTTTTCTAAACGCAAAATGTAAATTAATTCGACGTACTCGGGTCACGGGCGAGATTGACCTGTCAATTATTATTACTATTCTTTTTCACTGATCGTTGACAAGTTGACTATCGCAATCGATATTTGTATATATCTAAATATTTTTTTATTTTATGAACAAATCATCGGGAGCCTCTACTGTGTATAAACATGAACGAAAAAACAGTCAATTGATTATTTGACGAAAAAAAAGACACGGTCCTTGAAAGTGAGAAACACAAAACAACGACGAAAACATTGCTAAAACGTTTTAAAAACGCACTCTGAAAAACTGATTACCTATTTTTCACAACATATTCAGCATTGTGGGAGGTTTTTTTTTTTTGTTTTTTTTTTTACGAGGGACAATGTAATGAAGAAGCAATCTCGCTTGTCGAATGACAATTGTCGCTGGAATCTCCAAACGAATTACTGCCAAATAGGAAAAACATTCATTTTCTGCGGTTTAGACACAACGACGAGACTCTGAAATGAAACTCGGTCGATCGAAATACCGAAACTTTTTTAGGCCCGAGGAAGAGTTTTGAGTTGTTGCAGAAAAAAAAAAAAACGAGTATGAAAATGTAAGAGAAAATTGTTTTTCAACGAAAAATTGTTATCGACATAAACAGAGTTGGGTTGAGAAAATAAATCTTAAACAGAGAAAAACTATAAACAAAAATAGTTTTATCAAAAGTCGAGGACATGTAATTTCACTTGGGTTTTTCCAAATCACGCATTTTCAAAAGATACAATTCTTTGCACTATTCACGCTGTTTTTCGATCAATGATTCGCGCCGAATTCACTAGTGGATTTTTCTGCCTGTTTAGACTCAACGAAAAAAAAATTTAACTCAATGTGAGCTCGCGCGAAGAATCCTTTAGAAAAAAAAAGTATAGACAATAAACTATGTACGCCGGCACGTTTTCTTTAATTTTCATACTCGTTTCACCAGCGAAAACTGGCCAAAGTATCCTTGACAAAAATAGAAATAGAACTAAAACATTTTCTACATCACTCGACGATATAAATCTTTGAAGTCGAGTATGCTATTGCGTCCTATTTTTTATACATAAAAACAGTTTTTTGAATTATATACATATATATATATATATATATATACATATTCATATACACACGCACAAAGATACGTTTAAGACACGAGTGCGTATATCTTCTTATCGCATTTAATATAATATTTAATTTACAAACGAATATAAATGACCAGATTCGAACAATACGAAAAATTTCAAATCGACGATCCAAACGGACAAATGAAGGAAAAAACGAATTTCGCGTAATATTGTTACTATATAGAATAATTTTTTTGTTTCCATAGGACACTTGTGAGTGAAGGGTGGTAACACGAAGTGCATCAGTTTTAAAAACTGTGATATTTTTACGTACGGATGATCATGAATTTTTGTAATTAGCAAATTAAATCCATAACCAATAAAGAAGACGATGCTGTATATTGAAAAAAAAAAAGCTTTGCGAATTCTCGATGCGAAAGAACGTCGAGCATCTTTTTCTTATCAAGAAAAATAGTTCGCGCCTGATATAAATATATACACAGACGCACACACATATATATATATATTTATAAAAATGAATATAGTTTGTAAACGAGTCACATAGTCGTTAGTGTTAGATAATTCAGTCGACAGTAATGTCGAATAAAAACATGAAATTCCAAAAACGTAAAATGTTTTTTTTTCTATTAACTTGTAAACGTTGCGTGTTGTTGAGCTTGTTGTGTTCGACGTTAGCAAACTTTGTGGCAAGCCATTATTTCGATTGGCAATCCCTTTGTCGATGAAATTATTAGACGTCATCATGTTTCTTTTTTTATTTTTCCCATTCTCGTTCGCTACCGGTGAAGAGTTCAAATATTCGGTAATGTTAGTTAATACACAAACACGGACAATGGTGACGGCAACCAAATTGTATGAACTTTTTTGTACATATCGTCACACCGCCGATATTGAGAATGACAAATAAAAAAATCACCCCCAACGTGTCCGCATTCGCCTTTTCAATGCTTAAATTAATTCCTTTAATATATATGTGGTAACGCGGTGAATTTCGAGCCCTTGACTTCCAGCTCGCTCCAGACAATTCATCAAATCGGTTTATTTATCAGGATTATTTTTTTTTTATTATTATTGCAAAAAAATTTTGTGTAGTTTTCGTCGAGAATCGCCGACATCGGTACCGTCAACGTTGATGTAGTATATCGAGCTGCACGGAGCTTCTACTCCCGGAGCCAATCGTCATCTAAATAAAAATTTCATCGTGGCACAAGAACTCCGCTCGATTGACGCTCGAAGATCAATATTTGGCTATCGCGATCAAGGAGATATCTCCGCAAAATATTATATATAAAGTTCCCCATATCCTGATTCCGCAAAGATCAGTAACATAGACAAATTCTATTATTCAGAGTCCAAAATCCAGACTGCGCAAATCATTTTCCAGGTACCCCACAAGTTCGCCGAGGAGTCATGACCCAACTCCTCTCCAGAATTTCTACACTAAATTATTTCAAGTCCCTTATAAGTCCTGGAGTCTTATATTAACATTTCCCCTAAGCGAGAGTCGGAATATTTTCGCTCCTTCGAGCTCTCCAGTGCAGCGACGCACTCCAGGGCTCGAGGCACGAGTCTCGTACACGGCGGCAGCGGTGACAGTGTTTCGGAAAAGCGAAGCGAGAAACGAAAAACGAAAAAAAGGAAGGAAAAACGAAATCCGCGTCATTTACAAATTGTCGTCTTTTTTATTATTCATCTCTACAACGCATCAACAATAAATCGTACCGCAATTTTTTTCGTGTTTGCCATCGATGTGAAATTTTCTTTTTTGGTTTTTAACTGTTTTCTTTCCAAGTGATTCAAGAACGCAATTCAGGCGGTGAATATGGATCCCAAGGATTGAGAGATCTCAACGTCGCCTGGACGATCGTGTCAACCTCGGCCATCGCACCGATTCCGGTATCGCCGCACATCAGCGTCTTCGTTATGCAACTTATCTCCTTGTATCCCCAGGACTTTAGCCTGTCGACCTTGAATAAAAAGAAAAATACATTTTTATTTTCAAATACTGGTTAATAATGAAAAAAAGGAACGAATGCCGACAGTGGTGAATACTTGTACATATTTATTCATCACAGAATTCTTGAAAGAAAAAAAAAATGATCAGCAAATGGTACTAAATGTCGACGAAAGTATCGAGGAAAAAAAAAAACGTGATCCGCTCTTGGGAAAAAAAAAAAAAAAATCCCAACAATGAGAACGAAACGGTACCCGAGGATCGCAGAGCGGATGTTCCGATTTTAACGCAGTAGTCGGACAAACATTTAATACCTGAGGGGCAGTGACCGGATGTTCCCACATCATTGTATTCATAGCCGGGCAGAACAGCAACGGTTTGCTCGAGTCCCAAGCCCTCGCTACGCACGTCAGTATATTGTCGCATATTCCATTCGACAATTTTCCCAACGTATTGGCGTCGAGTGGCGCAATGAGAAACAAATCGGCCCATTTTGCAAGATCGACGTGAAGCACTGGATCGCCGCGACCTTGCCAAGCGGCCCATTCAACCGTGTCTGACAGGATTTGCGTACCGGGCGGCAATTCCGCATCTTTGAGAAAATGCTTAGCGTGCTCGGTTACGACGACCCGCACTTCGAGATTGTGCTGCCACAGTTTGTCGCACAACAACGGCAGCTTTATCGTCGCTACGCTGCCGGTGCAACCGATGAGAACTTTTTTCCTCGTACTCATCTTCGCGATTCTTCTTTTTCTTTTGTTATTTTCGCATGTATATAGGTATATCTCTTGAGCTTTTTTTAACCGTAAGTAATTTATAATGATTCTAAGCGCACTTTGCGATTTTTTTTTTTTTTTTTTTGTACAGCAATACGCCGCTTTCGATCTCTAAGCGTAACGTAACTAATCACTCAAATGTTCGCAGTACATGTATACGAGTGTGTTCGTGTGTGTATAAATGCATATATATTTTTTGGTATAACCGACAACATTGGCATATAATTATACGGTTGAGTTTAGCGAAACTGTAGATTCGAATTCCTTACGGCTTGACAAAAAATGTGTACTGATTCTTATTCTATTGCGTGTACATATATATGTATACAGATAAATGTATATATTTGTGGTGTTCTCTTCCGTTATGGATAAATAACGATTTTGGTTTGTTTTTGTAAATAATTTTTGTCAGCGGTAGCAGAGTTCAACTTGCAAGTGAGAATATGTAATATTACGTACTCGAACGAACGGATATGCAATTAGTGTTCCACGTTGGGTATGTTCTATTTGGAAGAAAAAAAAAAAAACACACAATTTTTCGGTGTGTCGTGTTTGGTTGTGATTTTTAAATTTTACTATCCGGTCGGCAACCACCGAGCGAAATATTTAACAGCTAACAATTTTTTGTTCCTCTCGATTTTCTACGATTTCTAGTTTGCAGATTTTTCCGTTAATTTTTACGTGATGTCGCAAATCTTAACGGGAATCTTTCGTTATTGGTAATTATTTTTCTATCCAACGATGTGTCTGATTTTTGAACGCTTTTATCGATTCTTTGTTTTTCAGGTCGCCGATGATCCGTGGATCGCAATTTTTGGTTTTACAATTTTTAATTCTCGATTCGTTATCATTATTCGTTGAATTTATTTTGTTTTTTTATGCTGCGGCGGATTAATCGTTACGTGCGAACGGCTGTTGGCGCTGTTGTCGCTTCTGACGATGATCGGCTTTGCTCCTCCTCCTTGTCGAAACCGAGCTTGGACCATTCCTCGCGAGTCATGAGATCGTTGTCCATTCTACAACCAAGATAATCCTTGGCGACATCCCTGCACGGTGTATTGTTGCTCTTGTTCTCTTGAAGGCAGCGCATGTATTTTATCATAACACTTTTGCAATAGCCCTGATGATCAAGCGGAAAGCTTCCTTTCTGGGGCGCCGTTGGCGTAAAACTCTTTTGATTGAACGTGTACGAAGACATCACTGTACTTTGTCCCGGACATATATGTTTATCAAAAGCAACGACGTTAACGAATGAAAAAAAAAAAAAAAAAACACAAAAATAGGAAAACGAAAAGTTACGAGTTCCGACCTGCGACGAATATTAGTGGTCTTTTTTTTTACTCGACGGTTCGATGATGCGCGCAACGTCGAGAAGCGAGACCGATCAACACGAAGGAATTCGTCGACTGGAGGAAAAGAAAAGAGGAACAATTCGAGCCATGCGCGCAATCGCGAGTTGTCGTCGGAACCGTGAATAACTGGCGATCCGGAATGAGGGGAAACTCGATTGATCGAACTCGGCCCGTCGTGGCCCTCTGTCGACGCGGCGGTGGAATCAACGTGTACAAGAGACCGATCGTCGATGAATTCGATCCCGATATGAGAAATGAAATACCACGGTATCTTTGCATCTTTGATCGCGTGTGTTTCGCGCGCGTCTCAGTTAGCTTCGATGCGCAGTCACGTCGAGCAATGAATCCGCGCTCATTGTTAACAATTGTCGGCAGTATATCAGATGGACACAAAAAAAAGTCAACACAACAGCAACTCGACACGAAAAGTGTACACCATGAACTAGGCACATAACATCTGGCTACCAATCGGCTGTACACCGTGACAACTGTACACCGCGCGACTGTACACAATGGCAGCTGAACACCCGAAACTGTACACTCAACATCTGTACACAAATGCGCTGCATTTGCGCAATCCCGACGAATTCAAAATCGGACCATCGCGAAAATGTTTAATGTCGATGTAATCGATTAATTTCGATATTTCGTTGTCGCTGTAATTAATTAATTAATTTGTTGCGAATTTGTCGCAATCATTAATTAATTACTAATTATAAAGATTACTATTATTATTGATAATGATAACAAAATCAGATTATTATCATGCATTTATTACGAACAGAGTTGTAAAGGTGTAAAGAATGCATTTCCCATTTTTCGAAGAATGCATAATAGAAGAATTCTATTTTCCTAAAGCATAACTAAAAAAGAATAACGCAATACCATGAAGGTCCCTGCATTTGTGCAAAGTTGTCGGGTGTTCAGATGTATTGTGTACACTCGCGCGGTGTACAGTTGTCACGGTGTACAGCCGATTGGTAGCCAGATGTTATGTGCCTAGTTCATGGTGTACACTTTTCGTGTCGAGTTGCCGTTGTGTCGACTTTTTTTTGTGTCCATCTGATATACTGCCACAATTGTCCACATGTTCGCACACATCTTTCCAATCTAACAATTTCGTTAGATTGAACGATAGTTTTTGAGAAATAAATTTTGAAAACCCAACAAACCACACGGAAGAAGAAGAAGAAGAAGAAGAAGAAGAAGACAACATTTTGAAAAAAGGACACCGCTGTATAGCGCCTTTTCAAATAACGTAAAGAAAAAAACATCAACGAGAAGAAAATGCCAACATTGTGTTCGACGAATTGCGGTAAAAAGGCGATTTTAAAAGTACGCGTTTTCTTCTTTCACTCAGTCGTAAGATAATAGCGATTTAAAAAAACGGCGAAATTACGAAGGAAACATAATCTAGGATTGTTTTGTACATCCAGAGGCCGAAAACCGGCGATGCACTTTGCAAGGAATGTTTCTTTTGGGCATTCGAGACGGAGATACACAACACGATCGTAAATGGAAAATTGTTTAATCGCGGCAACAAAGTCGCCATCGGTGCATCGGGGGGAAAAGATTCGACGGTGTTGGCGTACACATTGAAATTACTGAACGAGCGTTACGATTACGGATTACATTTGTTTCTATTGTCGATCGACGAAGGAATTACAGGTTAGAATTTATCCTACTGTTTTTTTTTCTTTCGTTTCAATGCAAACGAAAAGTGCAACTTCGTTTCTTTTTACTCCTCAGGTTACAGAGACGACAGTTTGAATACCGTCAAGCAAAATCGCGACGACTACCGGATGCCATTGAAAATTTTGTCTTACAAAGATCTCTACGGCTGGACGATGGATTCCATTGTGGAGCAGGTGCGCGACATTCAAAGTCAAAGATTTTTGTTTATTAAAAAAATGAAGAAAAGATTTTCGTGCAAAATTGTACATTTTTCAGATAGGACGCAAAAACAATTGTACATTCTGCGGTGTCTTTCGACGACAGGCGCTCGATCGCGGCGCCGCACTGCTCGGCGTCGATTGCATAGCAACCGGACACAATGCCGACGACATCGCAGAGACGGTCCTTATGAATATACTGCGAGGGGACGTCGCCAGATTACAAAGATGCACTTCCATCGTAACGGTCAGTTTTATTTATTTGCTTAACTAATCGATAAATCGTTGTTCAATCGTCGTTATGTAAAAATTATTATTCTCCATGATGTCAACGGTTTTTTTATTACACTCAACCGGCGGCGATCGAGTATCTTTATGCCTCTATTTAGGTTCTTCTTTTGAATTTTTTCAATTAAATTGTCATCTAACTCAAAATCCGTCAAAGAACTCCCAAAATACAATGCGACCGAAGCTCTTCATGCTCGTCCAAAAGCTGTACAAAAAAATTCCCATGCCGATACAACGAATTGTATCGCAATTGAAGTTCGATTCTGTATAAAAAATATCAAAAGATACAGATTTTAAATGATTCCCTTGCTCTTTTCATAACATTTCTCATTCGGTTTTTTTTTTCGATTTTTCATCCAGACCACTTTTTTACACGAATATAATACTTCGACGACCGATTCATCGTCGAAAATTCCTATCGCGATCTATTTTATCGATAAAAATGTTGAGAATGATTTTTTCTCCCTGCCGCGAATGCATTTTCTTATGAAACAAGTTGCATTATAATTAAAGAAAATTTTAACTCGCAGTCCGGTCCAGACACGATAATGCGATGCAAGCCGCTGAAGTACACGTACGAAAAGGAAATAGTAATGTACGCTTACTTCAAAAAACTCATTTATTTCTCCACCGAATGCGTCTTCGCGCCTAACGCATATCGCGGACACGCTAGGACGTTTCTGAAAGATTTGGAAAAAATCCGTCCGTCTTCTATAATCGACATCATTCACTCCGGTAAGAGGAAACTGGAACGCAATGAAAATGCAATTATCAAGATTTTGGGTTCAAATTTCGACCGTTAAGGGAGGCTAAAACCAGCTAGTGTGACAAAAAAAAAAAAAGAAAAGAAAAAAAGACTCTTCGTAGCATTTTTTCTGAAAAAGTACGGGACGTCATGACTTGACGTTTTTTTACACAAACACTCGTTTATTCTGAGCTTGAACAAATCATTTAAAGAAAGTAAAAAAAAAAACATGTTTCTTTTTTCCCATCACGGTCGGTGGGGGACCACATTTCGATAGAAAAAGTCAATCCCAAACAGAGCTCTGTGAGGCAACTAAAATCGATTACCAGACTAACATCGAATATTCAGTTTACTCGGACGATAATCAATTGAATTTCTCAATATCATAACAGGTGAAAGATTGGAGATAAAAGGAAGCGTGAAAATGCCGGAGCGCAGAAATTGCAGCAGATGCGGCTTCGTGTCCAGTCAAGAGATCTGCAAAGCTTGCATACTGCTCGAAGGATTGAACCGGGGATTGCCCAAGCTCGGTATTGGAAAATCTCACAAAGCCCTGCAAATCGTCAATTCTAATAACCGTACGACGAAAGAATCGGGAGAGAAACAACTCGTCGAAATATAACTCGGGTCGGAATGATTTGGTAGCCCCGAATTGAACAATGTGAAATTCGCTCAATTGATAATGAAGCAGCCATCGTTTGACGCAACACTCGACAATCATTGTTCGCTGACGGTTTTTTGTTTTCATTATCTCCGATCTCCGAATCGCATTGAATTTTGAGTCGAAAAAGTTTCATACGAATTTCCCGTACAGCCATCGGATGAGATACATTTGACACAAAGTTTATTCATAGTATTGTACATACTTAACGCGATAATTGCGTCGATTGAAAACAAAAATAAAAGCTCAGCTCGTGTAAACAATTTGTCTATGAACGATTCGTTTTCGGCATATGGGACAGGCGGAACCGACGCCGTAAGAGCAATCCCGGCATAAGCAGAAGTTTCCACAAGGCAGCATAATTATTTTTCGTTGATTGACAGCGCAGACTATGCAGCGCAAATTTTCCGGCACATCATCATCAACGTCGTCGGCGTTGTGGGCCCTTTGAATGATTTCTCCTCGGGTCCTTGCCGACTCCCAATACCAGTAATTTCTTAACTCTAAATTATACTCTAAATTATAACTCTACGAAGTTATACCACTGGGCGACTTTTTCTGCTTTCCATTGCATTAATTCACTCTGGATCTCGATCAATCTTCTGTAAACTTCGTTGCCAATCCGCAGCGCGGCCATAAAAAAATATAGCTGAAATTGATTGAATGTAACGGTAGTGTCATTTTTTAAATCATGTTTACTTTTAATGGGTGAAAGTTGAAACGGATTTGAGAGAGAACATTTTCACCTACATCATCACAATAGAGATCACTATTTGTTGAAATTGTCCCGACATTGCGTTCGACATCGTTACGGGGCTCAAATGATGATGACCTCTGAATGTTTTCTACAATGAAAAATACGAAACAAGATATGTATTTAGGAAATACAATAAAAAGTGATTCAATTCTTAAATGAAAAATAATATTTTTAATTATCTACTGGTATTGGTACTCGTGCATACACAGTACATTATGTTATAAACGGGGTCGTTTCTCCACGCTTACGGACGGACTCCGCGTCCTGCCATTATTATTATTACATTAATCTATTCAGATACATCGAAGTGAATTTTGAAAGATTGATATCAAGTTCCTACTCGATTGTGGAAATTTTGTTGCGCAAGTCAGCTGTTTTCTCAACAGACGGGGAGCGGTATCGATTTCGAATTATCAAAAATACCGCCCAAGAAATGTACTATTTTCGTAGAAAAGATAAATAACATTTTTTAATTAATTTTTCGTTATACAATATTACAGAGGAAAATTGTCGACAAACAAAATAATGTCCGTGATCCCTAGCGCTTCGCGAACATGAGACGATAAAGCCTCTCGTCAGCATATGTAAGCGACATTTTTCTGTACGATCGGCGCACGACAAACGGGACAATCGGAATTTATGTCGTCCGAGCAATCCTCGCACAGGCACACATGTCCGCAGGGTAGAAGTATTATTTCGCGCGGATTCGAACGACACACTACGCATATTTGATCTTCGCGAAGATCCTTGTCGCGTATCCTTTGCCTTCGGGATCTTCGCGATGCTGTGTATTCGCGCTTATTATTCTCATCGGCGATTCTTCGTTCTTCCCACTCGTTCCATTTATTCATGAATATTCTACCGATCAGCAGACCCAGTGCCACTGCGGCGAGGCATAGCAATCTGAAAACAATTGATCGCAACCATCGAATAAATAGACTAGAGGGATGGTTGTATGATAATTTATATAGAGAAACTTTTTCTTTTATGAGAAAAAAAATATACATTTTCGATTTTTCAAAAATCATATATTCAAACGAAAAACCTCTTGGCGCACGCGTATTAATTTTGTATTGTCAAAATCCTTTGTAAACCCGCGAATGACTACGGTAATTGAGCCAAAAATTCCTAACAAGATGAATCGATCGATTCTTCTTGTTTCATCCGTGTTTTTGGAAAACTATTATTACTTGTTAAAATTCCACAGCCAATTTTTATTCATGAAGGTCGAAACCGACACTCAGTTTTCCGGGTACGCTACCATGAACGCCGTATTCCTGTGGTCCACGGCATAGCATGGATGCATCTACAATAAGTCAATGCAAAATGAATGTATCATACCGAACTATGTGTGCCGCTGGCAAAGCCATGCTGTTGCATTTCGTCTTTGTAACTGTCGTATGGATGGGGCAAAAATCCGATCGAGAGATTATCTCTGAAAAATTGTAACGCATCGAGTGAATACAAAGATGATGACTATCTGAATTCGGTAAATTCTGTGGTCCGAATAGCTTATTATCTCAAAATTCTTCTTATCATAGTCTTTTCCGACTGATGACAATCGAATCGCTAGATAATATTGATCTCTAACCTACCTCGTCACCATTTATACATTCAATATTGTTTTATATCACTTTTCGTTTTTTACATATACTTGTTCTTCATCGCGATATAACGAAGTCGATGATAAATAAAACCATACGTTATAAGGAAAATATCTCGTTACCGCGTCGTTTTCGGAAAACGTTGATGAAGGTTATGTCGTATTTTTCTTGTCTATTTTGCGCACGATACGAACGTCCGAGGAACCCAAGGTGCAACAAAACGCTTGTCGGCTATAAAAAGACTGGCACTTTACGATACGAGTGCGTAAAAACTTCTTCTCACGAAATGTAAGGTTGCAGCACGAGCCGAGGCAAAGGTTTTCCGCCGAGTATGACAAAATTATGAAAATGGGAATTGTCGCGAGGTGTGTCTGAAAACGCTCTTCTCGTATCGAGTGAAATAAATTAAACGCATGTATACGTAATACAAACGAACGAGTTTCAGTACGAACGATAGTTCAATGACGACGCAATGAAGTTTGTCTCGAGACGCGTCGTCCGCTTCGGTCGCTTCGGTCGCTTCGGTCAACCTGTGTATACTACCTTCCGCGGTGTATAGTCAACACACGCTCAGAGTCGACAAGGAGGGCGAGGCGAGCGTCAGAAATGCGTCAGAATTTGATACACGATAATCAAGAGAGATCTGTTTCCTTTATTGCAACGCCTGGAGTACGTTCCTGGACGACTGTGGAAAAACATAAGAAGGTCGCTCGGCAGGGATTCGGAACGTACCCCTGGTAATAAAACAACTTAAAAAAATGCTCCATAAATAATCATTATAAATAATTGGCGTACTTTCGCTCAGAATTTCGGAATTGCATCAAAGCATAGCTTCTTCCTAGGAAGCCAAAAGTGATAAATGTACCTACGTTCCTACAAACAGCTCTGGGTAGGCTGTGACAAAAGAAAGAGAGGAGGCAATATGCCAACTCCGTCGGCATCATTTTTTTTAAAGGTCTCGAGTACAAAGCTGGGGAAGCGAATGACTAGACCAAGGAGAAGTATATCTATTATTTATTTGCTATATGAACATTCGATTTGATTATCTTACAATATCGATAAGTTTTGATCGCATCTTACTGGTTTTGATTCGATATCGGAGAATTGGGAATGACTCTGTTTTTATAAGCCACAGAAGAGGCGCGATGGAGTCGCTTGGATTTCTACGATATAATTATTAAATTCGGTAGATTAGGGATAACGATCGAGAGCAGGTTCTTTAGAAGCTCACGCGATCCGCGGTGGTAATGGAGAAGGACGTAATGAATATGTGTAGAATATCGCAGAAAAATCATGTAATTTGAGAAACTGTACAATATCGTCGGCCTCTTGAAAAGTTGGTGGATTATCTCGCAATATCTCGCGCATTCGAGATTCGACTATCGAAATGCGAGATTTATATTGTTGTCGGTTTATTCGTTGTGCCGTGATTGGTCGACGATGACAACGAAGAGACGCACGATACGCGATCGGTCGTGGGCGCTGTTTCGATCTTTTTCCGGCTCTGTCAGTTTGACAGTTGGCGAATTTCGATCCGTTCTCGAGTACGCCGAAAGTCGTGGTTATGGTTTTGCGAACCTTCCGAATTCGGTAAAGTCTCGTTCGTGGCCGCGGTCTCGCGAGTGTTTTCGATACGGCTTCGCGCGCCTCTCAGTCTCCGAAGAAAATTTCAACGTCGACCGGAGTACAGAGTACCCGAAGAAATGTGAGATTCAGAGAATACGGAAGGTGTTCGAAAGATTGATTTCGCGTAATAATTATTTCAAAAAGGTATTTATGAATTGACGAAAAAAAATTGTTTAACGAATTATCCAGCAACCTAACTTTTTTTTTGTGATGAAAATTATTAGTTAGCCGGGTAATTTCTTAAAAAAGTTTTTTTTTGTTTAATTTGTTGATAACTGTTATGAGTTATTATTACGCAATATCAATCTTCCGAACAGACCCGAGCGCGCGCAAGCGCAAGCACAAGCAAGCGCGCTAACGAACCTCCGTTCGCGCGCGTCAGCGCGCGTGATTGTCCCTAGTTGTTATAAAAAGCCTGTGAAATGTCTAGTGCAAGGGCATCCGCTATCGAAGAAATTTGAATACGAATTTTAATGTTAGACAAATCACCTCTAGAACAGCCGATCGATAAACAATGATAGTATCCTGAAATGGAAAATTATGACTGGAAAAATTACCATCATTATCAAGCGATGGACAGTGAAGAGATTGCGAGTGTCATTTGTATTGTGAATTGTAAATCACTGTATTGTAGCTACTCTTAGGCATCGAGCGAACGGGAAATATGCTGTTCATTGTTGCGCAGCAGCTCATTTGCGGGGCAGTTTTCGATGCGAAGAACAGCAGAGAAGTAACTGAAACTAGCCGTGTTAATTTATATATACACTGAGAAAAAAAATCGGTTGAAACAACTAAATCGGCGCTTGCGGGCGGCAAAACGAATCATACGATTCATTAAACACAATAATTATTATCGTAAGGATAGAAACGGTCAATTTGACTAACAGTTAGTATAATTGCCCAAGTGTTTCTTTTAATGAACAAGATATTTGTTTCGCCGCCCGCAAGCGCTGATTTAGTTGTTTCAACCGATTTTTTTTCTCAGTGTAGGTATATTTCTTCCGAGCGAAACAATTGAAATGTGAATGCAATAATGTATTTAATATTACAGAACATTCGTTGAAAAGTAATCGGATAAACTATAACGATGGAATGGACGGACATAGCTGTCGGTATATCCGTCGTAATTGTCGTTCTGTACTACTGGTCGACGTTGACATTTGACTTCTGGAAGTTGCGCGGAATCGCCGGACCGTCACCGAAACTATTTTTTGGCAACATGCGCGATGTCTTCCTGGGCAGAGTCTCACACGGCGAACATTTGAAGACGATATACGATGCTTATGCGGACGAACCGATGGTCGGTGCATTCCTCGGGCGCGAGCCTGTCCTCGTTCTCAGAGATTTGGAAATCGTCGCGGACGTGCTTGTGAGGGATTTCTCAACGTTTCACTCGCACGGCTCGGGAACCTTCAATAACGTCGATGGTCCATTGTCCGAACACTTGTTCAATCTCGAAGTGACCCGATGGCGACCGTTGCGCGCCAAACTTTCGCCGGCATTCACGACGGGGAAATTGAAAAAAATGTTTTATATTTTGCTGCGGTGCGGCGAACACTTGGAGGAAGAATTGGAAAAACTGACGGTTAACGAGGACGATTGCGTGGTGGAGTGTCGCGAATTAATGGCCAAATATACGATCAACGTTGTCGGCAATTGTGTATTTGGTCTGGAGATCGATTGTCTGAAAGATGAGAATAGTGACTTTCATAAAATATGCCATGACGTATTTGCACAAGATTGGAAAAAAACAATCAGAATTCACGTACACGAATTGGCACCGTGGCTCTTTCGTCTAGTCGAGCCTCTTGTGATCGACTGGAAGCTGACGAATTTCTTCGTTAATATAATGAGAGGCACGATTGATCATAGGAAAAAAAATCAAATCGTTAAACACGATTTTATCGATCTTCTTCAAGAACTCAGGGATAATCCTGACAAAGTCGACGGTATAGGTATAACGATATTATAATTAACATTATAATATCGACGACCCGACGAGGAGAAGGGCCTCCTTTTTCTCGTTTCTCCCGAACGACATTTCACAAGTGGTGAAAATAATCCGGCTATTTGCTCATTATTTTATTTCATGTATTATTAATTTAACTATTTGTGCAAGATCGTTCGAAAATGCATGCGTGCCGCACTTTATTAAATTCTTTATAGTTGGTATATATTATACATTGAACTATAATTTACAGAACTAACGGATACCTTTCTGGCCGCGCAATTATTCATATTTTTGATGGCGGGCTACGAGTCATCGGCAAATACTATAAGCAACACTCTGTACGAACTTGCAAAAAATCAGAGGATACAGGAGAAGGTTCGTCAGGATATAAAAAAAGAATTGGCCGTGAGTGACGGAGAGCTAACTTACGAGAGTATCAAGTCTATGAAATATCTTCACATGGCATTTCAAGGTAAACACTTTCCAACGAATACCATTGTACACTGAGAAAAGGCTTCAATTGTAGTTAATATACGTATAATTGGATATGGCGAATCGAATGGTTAGTTGATGGTGAAAAAAATATATGTTGAGCCAAATATGATTTGTTAAATATTAAAAAATGTCGTTGAGACTGAACCTTTGGGCCAATTAAATATTACTCGGTGCAACAGATCTTTTTTATCATTAACCGAACATTGATTTCGCCACATGCAACCTTATGTTTTTCAACTATAACCACAAGTGCTTTTCTCAATGTAGGACACGAAATGTTATGACTGAATTTTTCTTCAGAAACTCTGAGAATGTATGCACCGGCTCAAGCGCTCGTACGACAATCCGCGCAACAGTATACGTTCGCCGGTACGAAAACATGCATACCGGCAGGGACGAGAGTCATCATACCGATAATGGGGATACACAGAGATCCGCGAATTTATCCGGAACCGGAAGTGTACGATCCCGAAAGATTCAGCGACGCGGCTATCGAAGCGAGGCACAGCATGAGCTGGTTAGGTTTCGGTCAAGGACCGAGACAGTGCATTGGTAATTACGATTTAAAGAAAAACTATGACAAATAGCGTCGATCTTCATCATCCATGGATCATTTTTTCTTCATTCCGATTCCTTGCTCGTTCTGTTTTAGCATTTCATTTTGCCAATTATCAAACGAAAATTGGACTGATCAAGATTCTGCTGCGCTACAAAGTCGAAATCTGTGAAAAAACTCAAGTACCATACATCATCAATCCGAATTCCTTCCTATTGGCCCCGAAGCACGGCATTCATCTCAAGTTATCCAAACTTGTTTGATATTATTTTATTTCTTGAAATCCCAACGTGGCCTGGTAACCTATTGGTATATTATCGAATAGAATTATGAAGAGTTTGACACATCAAAGTGCACGTACCGATTAGTGGAATCTCACATTATTATTTTTAGATATTTTTCCGGTCCAAACACAAATGTGATGGCAATTGTTCAAAGTTACGGAAACACAATAACGTTGTGGGAAATACCGGAAACCACCCGAAGAGATGTTTTCCTTCCCGGTTCGATTGGCGTAAACTGTCGATATTCGAAATTATCAAACGGCGACATCGTAACCTTGCGATGAGATGTCGCCGAATCTCAGGTGACGATTGTGTTCATCGGGAAAAAATGTAAAAGATGTTTTTCAGATTTTTGAATAGTTTTTTCAACTCGTTAGAGGGTGACGAAAAATTGATTAAAAACCACCTAAATAATTTTTCATAATATAAATCAATCAAAATAAGATATCCTGTCCACGTGCTTTCATGTTTTTTTTCGTACCGAATACGAATCCCATGGTAAGTATTGTCGGAATTTGAGGAGAATACAAGAAATCATCTAAAACCATTTTTTTGACTCTCTTACGCCGACTTTAAAAATACACTAACAGCGCGTACTGCGGACTTGGCCTTTTTTTCGGGCCAATCACAGAACGACTAAAGGGCAGCAATAAATTTGACAAAGTCTAAATATCTCTCCCCTAAACTTTTTAAGGGAGAAGTAATAGGCTAGAGTAATTGTAATCAATAGCAACAATCGCCGACAAACAAAAGCGCGACCGATATCGATTCGGAGGTGTGATACTCGATCCCATGGCTTATACCTATATATATGATATATATTTCATGGCCTTGTGGCATGTGAACATGAATTTATCACTCACAAATCGTCACCGAGCAACGGAAAGCAAAAATTCAATTTTCTAGCATATCTGCGAGAAATTATCAATACGATTTCGTTTTTACATTGTAACGACGACAAATTAAATGAGTTTACATACAAGAAAATTTATCGCATTTATCTTATGCAAATGCAGTTCGCGTCCATTTCAATTTCAAATTCTTTATCGCGTATCGTCACGCATCCGTCCACCTTTCGTGCGATTGCTTCGTCACATTCGATTTCTACGGACAGCTGTCATAAACTACGCTCAACCACGGGTGATCCGGAGAAATTAAAGTATCTCACAAGGTCTTTGTTGAAAAATGTGAAAAAAATAAAAATTCATTTGCGTATCCGTAATCGTACGATGGTATGCATTTATTCATTATTATTATTGTACTGTAGTATTTAAATATAACCAATATATCGCCGTGTTCTCGCAATAAATACAAAATTAATAATTTAACGGCTGATAAAATCGTTGAAATCCTCACGTAGAGAATATCGTAAAAACATAGTTTCGGTTCCTTTGATTTCGTATGTGCGCAACCCTATTATGTATGAACTATAGTACAATTATTGACGTTAAGTAGCCGAACGCGAAGATCGACGAGTGTACGTACAAGTGCAGCATGTTGTATATATATATATATATTCCCTGTGATACGCGTAAATGAGGACAAAAAATTAAAAAACCAAGAAAATACAGGATTAATTTAATTGTTCAGTTATTTGAGCTAAGAGGCCTGTTTACCTATTCGGATTTTTTTTCAACACTCGATGTGCCGTTACTGCCGCTCTCTTGAGTTGCCATTCGTTGATTCTTCGCCCTAAGTATTTCGTTCGTGGATCTCGTTTGGCTCGGACTCGACCGCGCTGTTGCGGTTTTTTGCAACTTTTGCGGTATCACCATCACCGTCGTTATTATGTTGCCGAGAAAGAGCACGAGGAACATGGCACTCAGTACCGGCACGTGCCACGTAGCTTCGGGATGATAAACGAGACTCGCGAGCACGTAAGCATTGTAAAGCTGGAAGAAGTATCCCACAAAAAGAAACGGTAGAAGAAAGGATAAGCCTCGCCACATCCACGAGTGAAAACCCTCGATTGTTATGTCCATATTATGACGCTCGCCGAGGGCCTTCAAACGATAGAGAACGCCGCGCTGATATCGAAATTGAAGATACTGCACAAAGCCTGAAAAAGGAAAAACAAAAAATTCGATTCGCGGATCTTTCCGGACGCCATTCGAGGTTCTGTACGCAATCCCCGAAATAGCTTTGTTGCATTTAATGCACTCTTTAATAATAATTAAAATTTGTAAAATTTGTAAAAAAAATAAATTAGAATTTGAAAAAATTCATGCACATTAAAGGTACTAAAAAGGTTAAACGTGTATAATAATAATTCCAAATTGTTATTAACAAATTAATGAAACAAAAAATTGTTTAAGGAATTTCCCGGCAAAACAAATTTATTTCAAAATGAAATCGTTTCTTTTATTTTTCTGAATACGTATGAATTTTTTCAGATTTTTTAATTGTCTTTGAAATTTTTTTTTAAACGCAAAAAAGGTGTGGAAACTCATAAAATTCAAAGTCAATTGAAGAATCTGAGAAATTGATGCGTATTCAGAAAAATAAAAGAATTATTTTCATTATAAAAAAAGTTGTGTTGCCGGGAAATTTCTTGTACAATTTTATGTTTCATCAATTTCTTGATAACAATTTGCAATTGTTACTATGCAAAATGAATCTTTTCGGTGCCTTTAATGTGCATGCATTTTTTTAGATTTTTGTACCATCGAGGAGTGTTTGCAATTCACTCTCAATTTTCTCGAACTTATGCGAAATGAACACCTTACGCATGAAACTACCTTAACACAAATATATCGGGCGGAAAGAATCTTTTTTGTTTCCGCTTGATATATCATTTTTATTTTTACAAAATGTAATGGCGCTTGAAAGAATGTTCATATTCTCAATATTAAATCAAGAGACGATAAAATGTGATTCCTCAGTTTCGTGGAATCTTTACGACGGTAATAATTATGTCACGAGGTCATGATCGGATGAATCGAAGAAATTCTTCGATGTTGAACATTTTGTAGGGAAGTGCAGTATATGTATACCTCGAGGCGAATAACGCGAGTGAACGGATAGCCGATATTGTACTCACTTATATAGACATTGAACCACATGAATTGGCCGCGAAAGGTGTAATACGGTCCGGTATTTGGCCAAACGAGAAGAACACCCGAGACCGCCGTTGAGAGGAAATGATGAAAACGCCACCAGCCTTTTATCCGCGACCCGTTAACCTTCAGTATACTCTCCCTTATTGTCAGTGTACAATAGTACCAGACCAGTAGGAACATGAAACTAAGTTCGAGGGTTCTGAAGAAGAGAGAAAAATATCAATAAAAATATATAGTTAAAAAAAATGTATCAGCTTTTACGAATATAGAACTTGAGCGTGTTAATGATAAGCAGAGAAAAAATTAACACATTGTGCAACAAGGTTCGAAAGTTGGCGAATACAACGGGTGTAAGGTTGGCGGTCGAGCGATGCCAGTTCTATCGCGTTCTGCGTTTCGCAAACCGATTTCTATCGTGTTCTGCGTTTCGCAAACCGATTTCTATCGTGTTCTGCGGGAAAAACAAAAATTTCGGACTACACAATTCGATGGATACTGTCGCTCCGACCGCGAACCCGCGACTAATTTTGACAATAATCAAACCGGACATTAGCAATTGCGAACAAAAACAATCGAATATCTTCTGTTTCTGAGTTCTCAGTTCAAGTTGAGAATCAATCAAGTTCCGAGTTGAGAACATTTTTCGTTCGGCGTTCTTTATGTGAACGTCCGATCAACGATATAACTTTTATTAATATATAACGTTATTAACCACTGATCGTTAACAAACTAAATAGTAAAAATAAATGTTTTTTCACTTGGAATCATTTTTTTCACATACTTTAGTAAATTTCAACTATGAAATAAGTGTGAAGCGAGACAACTACCTTGAGCCCCATAGAGCCGCCAATCGGCGAAGAAAATAGCACATGCGTACTCTCGATTATGTCGATAGTTTTTGGGTTATAGGTTTCTCAGAGAAAAACAATTTTCCGCAAATCATTACTTACCTCACGTTTGTGAATAGATTCAGAACCGACAGTGCAAAACCGATAACGGATAGTACCAGTTTGAACTTCTCATACTCGTCCTTGTACTTGAATCTTTGTGGTAAATATTTTTCAAAAATGTAATTGTTATTCGATCGAGCGCGAAGAATCGACGTCTTTGAGGATAAATTATTCGTAAGTCTGTCTTACTTGTCGCTCTTGTTTAATATCGAGACATTCACGCTTCCCAATATTATCGAGAGATAAGTGCCGTTAGGCTTGGGCAACGACTGTTCTATATCGTGCAACTGTTGTTCTCGCCTCATCATTTCCTCCTTCATCGATTGTCTCGCGTGCGGTACGCGAATACTGAAAAAAACATTTTTATTCCTTATTCCTTATGAATTTTCCATGAAAATTTATATCGACAAGTTTTTGTCTTCCATTAACAATTTTGGAATCCGGGCGTATTTTTTTTGAAATTCAATTCTTCAATGCGCAAGATATTTTTTCCAATGCATGCATTTTTCCAAATTTTTGGTGCATCCCTCGCTCCGATTGAGACAATTGGCATATAAAATTGTGTAGAAAAAAAAATTCCAACCACTGTTTTCCACACGCAGCGCGGTTATGCTTACGGTTTCAGATTCTTCGATATCTGAGCCATGCGATATCGCTGATGCGCTATCCCTTTTACGCATTTTGCCTGCAGTTCTTCGATTTCTTCCAACTTGGCTATGTATTCTCTGTTCGCGGCCTGCAAATAGGAAAAACATAAAAATTTGAGCGTAAAATAAAAGAAAGAAAATTGAATGAATCGCAGCTCTTTCGTTACCTCGAGTTCCTTGTAATCTTTGGACAAATCTTGCCAGTCTTCCAGACAAGCTTTAACATCGTCCTGTTCCTCCATTATTTCCTTTTTTCTTTATTTGTTTACTTCGTCTCCCGCCCCCCACCCCCTGCGGCTTGGCCCTTTTCTTTTTGTCGAATTGTCGTCGAAAACAAAACAATTCGCGATCGTTGAATCGCCGTGCGAAACGCCTCGGACTGGTGCAATCGCGCGTTGGAGAACGACCTGTTGGTCGCGATCGCTACAACGTCCGAGCGTCCAATTATCCAATTGAGATAATATTCACCGCGCGAGGACTTTCGTCGCTAAACGTTATCGTCATCGATAATCATTTGCCTGTGAGATTACGACAAAAATACTATCGTCATTCTCCTTCTTTTTTTCTCTTTATCACCATCGAATCTTCTTCACGACACTTAACCTATATAACGTTTCGATTGTTAATTTTATCGTTGTTCGTTCCAGTTCGTTCCGTGGCTCGTCATGCAGCGGCAGCGAGTTCCCGAAAATTCACCTTCGAGCGGGGGAGGGAGGCGGCGGTTGAAAATTTTTTTCTTTCAAGTTGCGAATTACACGGTTTTTATTCTTATATATGAGAAATCACACACACACACACACACACACACACACATATATATATCCGCGAACGAGCCGGCAGCGCCTACCGTTACGATACAAGTACGCAAGGTGCAAACAATCGCGAATGTTGTTCGATCAATGGTAGAACTAATGAGAGCCAATTGCAAACTCGTTTCACGGCTGTCTCGTCCCGTGATTAATAAATATGTGTAGTGACGCGCTGTACGAGTACCGATCGAGCGGTATTCGGTATCGAGCAGCTGTATATGTATATATATATACCAGCGAGCGTACTCACGAGAGTGGAAAGTGGCGAAGAAGAGTATCACACCACGTTCTTTCAAGAATCCGATTGGCCGACGGAGACGGCAGCTACCGTCATTTGAATTTTCTCGATGATGATATATCCCTGAGAACAGGCGCGCGTTGCGCTTCGATAGAATCGAGACTTTTCGGATGGTCCGCGAGGGGGGGACGGCTATTAGTGTTGTGAAAAATTGACGGTAAATTACGTTACTTCATTACCGGTTATTTTCGGTGAAATAAAGTCCCGAAAACCCTCGAATACCGATTATTCATTTAATGGTGCATGACATTTTGCAACGACGAAAAAGAAAAAAATAAGATCGTTCGCGCGATCGATTCGTTTCGTGAAAAATCGTGGTTGATAAAAAAAACATTGAACAAGCATAGTAGAGTCTACTCGGCAGCAGCGGGCCGGTGAATGGACACTTTCCATGAGATTACGCGCACAAAAAGTGTCCGTTGACTGGGTTTTGTCGTCTGCTGAACTGTTCGTTCGCTGGTGAATTTGCCTACCGCTAATTACAGGCGCGCATCGCCCGGCTGACATTAGCCCACGGAACGTGTGGCAGCGAAAATCTTTGACGTCACGCGCGAGAGTGTTTTCCCAGTCTCATCTACGGTGCATCGATAGTGCGTCACGGCAGTTCTTTCCGCGCCGTCGTCGTGCGAACTCTCGCGTCGCATCGATGTGGTTGGCAAAAAAAAACCCAAAGAATATTGCTCGGTGTCTGAAAAAATTCGGGAAGAAATAGAAATTCATCGACGAGGATTCTTAATCTCGATATGGATTACGATCGTTAAAAAAAAAAAAGCGCCGAAGATAACGAAAAGACAACGAGAGGAAAAAAAAACAATCGATCGGAACATAACCTCGAAATGTGTACTTCATTGTCTCTGCTGGTTTGTCAGAGATATTCGTTTTGTCGCGGCGGCGCGACGATGACAATTGGCAAAATAACAAAGAGACAACACTTTCGTACTGATGAGAAACAATGTTTTCACGATTTTTTTTTGGTGCGAAAGGCCTCGCAACGCATCGCGATTGCACCGATCGTCGACGTCGAACGTCGCGATTACGGCTCCGCGGCAATAGCGTCGAGTGCACTTCCCGGCGCTCTGTCGAAACAACAGGCCAAGGAACTCGCCGTTAGATTGACCTCGGACGAACGAGACGTTCTCATCTCGGCGCTACAGGAGTGCCAGTCTCACAAGATCCGGGCGGAGTACGAAGGTGAGCGCAAAAAACAAAACAAACTTCTTTTTTTTTTCCGTTACACTGGAATCTTTGACCTGTCTTGAAAAAAAAAAAAAAAAAAAATCTGTATACCTTTGTAACTCACGAATTTTCATGGTTTCACGATCGAAAAATAAAAAGTAAAAAAAAACATGTCTCTCTCCTCTTAAGTTTCCGATAAGTCGATATTTTTTTTTCATTATCGTTAAATCTCCAAAGTGAAAAAAGAATGTATTCTGTAATCTTTGCATTCGGCAAACACGGGCCAACGCGTCGCCGGGCGATCCTCCAAATACGACAAATTTGCCCGTCGACGGAGAGCTCGTTTACATTTTCGTATCCACAGGTCAACTAGCGGCGTTTCGATGGCGAAGCAAGTTCGGGAGGCCAAGCAGAGTACCGACGTTGGGGGATGTAGATCCAACAGGGAGTTACTGCGCAGTGCCGGACGACTGGCTTCTTCGAAAGTATGGTACGCCAGACGAGAGACGACGAAGAGTTTTTTTTTTGGCAAAATTTTGGAGTGCCCAACGTTTTTCAGCTTTGCGAAGGAAACGGCGAATTGGAGATGGAGCGACACTGACAAATGAGCTACGCTTTCCTTGTATACTAACGGGGCTTGTCTTTTTTTTTTTTTTCTTGAATTCATTTATTTATTTATTTATTGACGGGATAATTATTGAATAAAAAAAATCATGCACTTTTGGATGGAACGACAGCGGGGAAGAGACACGCCGGAACATACATTTCTCCGGGAGCTCAGAAGTTTTTTCTTTTCTTTATTAATTCATCGAAAGGATTTGTTTCCATACGACAAACAATTTATGAAACAATGTCTCACACTTTTTCGTGATTTTTGTATCGCCACAATGTGTATCGCTAACGGATTTTCTGATTATGCTTCAAGCCGAACAATGGAAGGATTCGCGTAAGCTCGCATGAAATTAAATCCTCCGCAAGTTTAGCACCGATTACCCGAAAGCACAACATTCACGATATATGTTATGTTATAGAAAAAAAAAGAGGGAGAAAAAAAAACGAACTAACCGTGTCGCTGTTGTCATGTAAACGTGATTTTTTAATTAGATGAGCTTTCCGCACAGTTTTCGTCTATTTTTTCTCGATTACGGAATAAAAGAAGTTTACCGCGCGATGATGGCATCGATGGCACTATTAATGCATTTCATTATTTGGGAACATATGACACCTTTGGGTTTGAATGTATATTTTCAAAAAAAATAATACTTGAACTCCTTAATCGATTTCAGTATCGGCGTAGCAAATTACAATTTATTTTCTCCTTTGTCGATTCTTTATTCTCGTTTCTAGAATTTTTGGGAAAAAAATCGTTTTACTTCCCCCAGAAGCTTTGTTTTGGTGGAAACACTTTTTTTTTCCAAGAATTTCACGTAAACATACTTAGGATGTGCCTGCACGTCAAAAAATCACATTTAGAAAAAATGTTTGGGGCGCGCGTGTGCGCCTCGTTTGACGTCATAACTTAGAAACGGTTTGAGCTATCAAGCTGAAATTTATACCCCGTATTGAGAATCAAAATCCCCTTCTTCGGTGCAATATCTGGCCAAATCTATGCAGTTAACAATTAAAAAATAATTACCCAATTGAAGTAACTTTTCACAAAACAACGCTTGTCGAGGAAACCAACAAAAAAAAAAAAAAAAAAAGAGGAAGCAATATGCCAATGTAACCGGCACCATTTTTATTCCGGAATTCAAAAAATAGGAAAAGAACATTATTCTATCATCTCTGCCTTCTCTATTCGATATTTCCCTCATTTCGTCATTGCGTGTCGTCTCTCGTTCAAAAAATAATAATAATAATAGTGATGAAAATAGAAATAAAACATCAAAACATAAAACTGTATCGAATCTTACTGACACAGGCTCTATCTCCTTTCTGCTTTACCTCTCACACGGATGATCTATTCTGTAAGTCTGTCTCCGATCACTCTCTATGTAATTGTTGCAAGTTCATTTGGCATGGAGCATGGGTTACAAAAAACCTTTTCCAAAGTACGATTGTTTTTTTTTTTGCATTACATGAAAACGCTGCTGAAATGCTCTTCATGATTAACACAAACGCTTGTTTTCCGAATCGTTCATTGCTTTATTAATATTGCTTTAGAAATATTGTAGGCTAATTGATTAATGAAATATCTTCCAACCGTGACTCAGTCGATGCGTTGTGGCTGCCGATAATAAGCATAAACAACATTAGAATAGCGAGAAGGGTATAAATTATAGAAATTAAATAATATGGTTATGTATATCCATTTCATTCAATTTGTTTAATCTCAATTTATCAATACTCGTTAAGTTTCATAAAATATTTCAAAATTCTTGTTCGGTAACCTTGCAATTTTATTTAAAAAAAAGAAAACCGTACATTTTACTAATCTTTTTTTAGTGATTTGTTTCTTAGTCGATTATCGAATCGAGCCTTCTACAAACAAAAATATATGAATCGAATGTTAGAATCGTACAAGCGCCCGTAGCGGAAAAAATTCCGGATTGTGCATGTTCCGTGATGGGCAAAAAAAGGTATGCAATTTGGGTGAACATCATATATGATTCTGAGAAATTATAGTTCAGTTAATATATGCTTAATCAAAATTCTCAAATAAAAAACATCGCTAAATCGACCTACTCACAGTGGACTTTAATATTTTTTGATCAAAAAAAAAATAAGTCTCCGGAACTTTCGTGTTATTCGACAATGTGTTGTTTTGCAGTCGAAACAGTTCCCCAGCCGATGAAGAGTGATCTCATCAGAGGTAAAGTAATCTATTCATTACTTCTTCTTCCTCTTACTATGAATGAATTATTGTACATCAACGAAAGCAAAAAAATATCTCAACAGATGTCTACTAATGAGGTGGTGATGTGGTTGCAAAAGATCTATTTCTGTCACTTATGACCAAGCAAGCGGCTTATGATGAAAAAAGTGCTCAAAACTCACGATTCAATGATAGAACCGAAAGAAATTGTTCGGTTGACGATGTCGAATGGCCTTTTCGTGAAAATGAATAACTGTCGATGACTTCGCCGCGAAAAATCGGTTAAAATCACTCATTTGAATCTGAGTACGTAAATGTTCTTCTTGTGTGTTGTAATAATCCGTATATTTTCATTTTTTACAATTATCGATACGGTTAATTGTTACCGAGATATCGATGATCGAATGAATAGTTACAAAACTAGAATAATGCTTCGTATACAATTTCTAAAACATTGAATCTTCATGAATCCGTTGCGATGACCGGTTAGTAAACATTTTGTGAAGACTCGCAAGTGTTTTTTTTTTTGGGATGATTGAATTGGCATGAAATGCCTCACATACGAATTAGTTTTGAAATTTAATACTTTTTCGTGTTTCAGTGGCTGTCGCGAACGCTATACCCTTCATCGGTTTTGGTTTTCTCGACAATTTCATCATGATAATTGCCGTACGTGACAAACAAACGCGAATAATAACGGATTTGAGAAAATTGTTATAGAAAATCCAAGGGTGGTAATTTTTTAGGGTGAACACATCGAGACTTCGATGGGTGCCATTATATCGCTCTCTACGATGGCCGCCGCAGCTCTGGGCAATACAATTTCCGACATTCTCGGTATAGGCTCGGCGTTCTACGTCGAACTTTTGGCACAAAAAATTGGATTCAGACCGCCGAAGCTCACACCGATACAGTTGGACATGCCCAGATCCAGAAGAGCTGCAAACATGGTGAGCACACAATTTTATTTTCCATGTATTTTTTTAAAGGAAACTAAGAATAAAAAATGGTGAAACACGTTTTTGTCGATGACTACGATTTTCTGGGTTTTCGAAGATATACCTATAAAATTCTTGTGACAAAAGCGCGAACAATCAATCCATTCCTTCACTGTATGTCCGACATTTTTTTGTGAAAAATGAAAAAAAAAGACGCCACGTAGTTTAAAAATAGTATGAAAATCATTTCTTAATGATTAAAACAAGAAAAAAATCATATGAGCCAAGTAAATAAAAAAAAAAAAAAACGCTCGTCCCTTCTTTTGAGGATCCCGTATTTATTTGTGTTCCGAGGACTCGCCAAGTTTCTTTTTTAATTTTAAGTTTACTTGGCTCATGATTTTTTTCTTATTTTAATTATTAAAAAATTACTTTCAAATTTATTTTTAAATTACTCGGCGTCGTATTTTACATTTTTCACCAAAAAATCTTTTTCCATTTTTATTTCACTCTTTTTTGCAATTTATTCCAAATTACTCAATGAGTGATGTAGTATTGCGCACTTATGAAACTGTGATAGGGTTCTCGAAAATTCGCGCTCGTAGGAGTGTCTTTCGTTGCCCTGGGCTCAATGAAGCTACAATGTTCGCAATTATTTCAATAAATAATAAATCAATTTCATATATTACACGCACGACACTTTTTTTCGACCGCGCGACATTTTTTAAATTGTAATTACTATGCGTCTGCGATATATAAAAAAAAATACATCATTCTATCGCGCGAACGACACATTTTTTTAAACCCGGCTTTTAAACCCGAGTTTTATTTACCGAATTTTCACGACAAAACTCTAATACGTAACCTTATTACTATTCGATCGGTATTTCGTTTACTCAGTTGAGTGAAATATTCGCGGATATTCACGAACTGTCACTTAGAATTCACGAAATGACATTTGGAAATCGAAAATAACTCATCGCTGGTTTCCGCGTATATTATCGCGCATCCACTGCTCACGCATAGACGCACGGACGCAACACACTGACAAAACGGGACATCGGACAAACGGGACTGGGAATTTGATTTTTATCGTGAAAGCGAGGCATATTTGGTGCAATATCCCGACATCTCAGTACTGCGTGCACAGATCCACTTGATTTTGGGCTCCTTCCAAAGCGTATGTTCGATTTATATCTGTGAAACTGTCTTTAAATATTTCGTTTCCGAGGAAAAAATAGTCAGAGTTTATGGGGGAACGATATTGGCGTATAAGAACACGGTAGAGCTCGACGCGCGCGGATTCACCGCGCGGACTTTCAACTTTTTAAACTACTTGCCGTCGAGACGCTGCCGCGTCTCTTGATTAAAAGATAAAGCCAAATGAAGTCATGGCGATTTTTTTTCAACGGACAATATGCCGTAAAACAGGTAAACGTGTGGTGAAGGAAATTCAACCAGACAATTTCGTTCGCAGGGTCGAGTAATTGGCGTGACAATCGGTTGTATATTGGGAATGACACCGCTTCTTCTTATGGGAAAAGACGCAAAGAAGGAAGAAATCACAAAAGTCTCGCAAGCCCAAGAGCCAGCATCCGTCGTAGCAGCGTGAGCGTGTAACATGATTTTCAAAAAACCTTAACGTAGAGAGAAAAAAGAAACAAAACAAAGAAACCGATTTCGAGAAACTAGCGAAATAAATTTTACAAAAGTAAAAAACGTAAACCAGCCCACGCGGATTGTCCATAGATGCATTGACTAAGTAATGCTAAGTAAACACAAAAAAAGCGGTACATTATATTCAAATCTTACTATTAACTATATGCTGCTCGAGCCTCTCGATTGAATCGAGAAAACGAAGAACAAACAGAAAAATGGAGAAAAAAATAGAACAATCGTTTTTAACATAATTTTTAAATATAAGGCGTTTGTGCATTTCTCGTATGTATGTATTTAATGTATGTACGTATGTATATAGAACAAATTCTCTTCAGTTATGTCGCTCACGAATCTCGCGGGAATTGAATAACGATTTTTATTTTAAACCATAAAGAAAACAAAAAGCAAAAGTAGAACTCCGCCAGCAATTTCTTGCCGACGTGTATGGATGTTGTGTGTCGCCGTGATATATGAAAAAAAAATTGAATACCGCTTAAAGGAGCAAAAAAAAAAACAACAATAAGATAATCCGGAGAGGCATTGTAGCTATTATGTAAATTAGTGCAATACCGAAAAAAAAGGATATTTTCTCCCTCAAGGCCTCCCGAATACGAGTCGAGTAAGCATTTAGTAAAAGAAACACTACATAAATAAGTGTGGTAAAAAAGAAATCGCTCGATGACCAAGGAGTTTCCCGCCGCGCATAATAGATGTACCGTAATATAGAAAAAGAAAACTATATATGTATAATCTCTCTGTATATATAAAAAGATTTCGCCGCTGCCGTGTACAAGACTCGAGCCTCGAGCCCCGGATGGATGCACCGAGAGCTCGGGGGGTCCTGCGGTTCTGTGAGACCCCTGAGCCCTGGAGTGCTTCGCTGCACTGGAGAGCTCGGAGGGCCTTGCGGGTCCGTGAGACCGATGCTCCAAAATGTTCCAATTTTCCCTTGGCTCGAAATATTCCAAGTTCCCTCTTGGCATGCAATATTGTAAGTTTCTTGAATGGAATATGTCCCTTCCGCATTCGAGCAGCCCCTCAACCACAAATATTCCGACTCTCTCTCAGAGGAGAAACGAGAAACTAGAAGGGAAAATCTAGGTCGGACTCAAAATATTCCCCCCTCAGCCTAAAATTCGGTTGTGGTTAATAATCTATATTAAACTGGGGGATTTTAATATCAGTCTTTGAGACCCATAAGGGACTTGCAATAATCTAGTGTTAAAGATGTGGCGGTGGTGAAGAATTCTACTGATATAGATGGAAAAAACGCGAGCGCGCGAAGTCCTGCGAAACCCTAGTATACATATAAATAAATATATATATAAATATAGAAATAACGAAAATACTACGACTGTTGTCAGTTGCGAGAAACCCTCGTTTATTTGAAAAAATCACTGTTAGGTGAACATGATTATAATTTTTTTTATCGAAGATCATTGTAACACGATCACGTTGAGAGTTAGTACAAAAAATATATATCATTGTTTTTCTTCATTCAGTGTTCGAACTCTTTTACGCCTGAGTTTGTCTTTTATTATTTTGTACGCAACTTTGTTTTTTGTCCTTTACATTATTTTAGTAATAGGTACCACAGGCTCGGAGTCACACGGATACAGCTTCTCCAGCTTACAAGATGCCGATTTCTAGAGAGTCATCGAAAAATATTGTGAAATCTTTAAAAAAAAAAAAAAAAAAAAAACTTTGAAGTTTTTTCAAGATATTTAACATTGACAAATTAAGCATTATTGCATCGACATTAACACGACATAACGCAATTGTTGTTGTGTCAACATCGACGTACGAACCGATATTGTATCAAAATTAACACAGCGACCGACAATATTAACGCAAAAACAGTTGGACATTTATCCTTTGAAACACATGGATAAGTCAATAGTTTTCCATTGGTAGTTGTTGCGTTAACATTAACGATTGAATTAACACTGTTTTACCATCAATACGCCGGAAGTTTATGTATTACAATCGATCGATTAGAAGTATTTACGTTGAAATTAAAGCAACATGCGCGAGCATTAACATATGAACAGTTGAAGCGTCGGGATTGACACGTCAACAGTTACCGTGCGAAACGACAACACCAATAATTATTGGGTTACCATTGACACACTGTTATCGAACATTTCAGAGACTCATTTTTGTTTCGCCGTAGCTTGTTTTCAACAATATTTTGTAAATCGAAAATCAATACCGAGCACATTGGCGTTTTCCAATGGTCGTTGTCATCTGTGTCAGCGACGATGACCGATCGATATTTTCGATGCGTAGTAGCGCCAATCGTTACTCGGAACATCGAGATTCGACGTAAGAGTTTCCTTCCAATTTATCTCCATTATGAGATTGTCAGTCTCGCGTATGTAACGGTCGTCGCCGAACAACTGGCTGTTCGTTATGAATGCACCGGTACGTTGTAGTTTGACGTTTTCCCGGAGAGGCTCGATGCTCGGTTTTTTATTCCTGCCGCCGCGTTCGCCGCGGCTGTCGCCGTCGGTGAGTTTCGAGTATTCCGGAAGCCAAGTCATTATCGAACTGAGCCACCACTCCCAACTGACGTACTCCGATGTTGCGTCGCGTTTCTTCGTGGGAAAAATTGAACAATCGTCGTGTGTAGAATTGTCGCAACGACGGGACGAGAGATTCCGCTCGAGGACGATGCGTTCGGTGAATATTTCTCGGCCGTTTTTGACATCGGCCTCGGTCGCGTCGAGAACATCTTCGGTTACGGTCGGTGGAAGAGAGCCGGTGAAGTTTGGAACGCCCGCGCCACCAGACGACGGCATGGAAGACGATTGACGCGGAGGAGTCAGAGACGTTCCCGGCATCTGGCTTGCCACGAGAACGGAACCCAACAGAGTAACAACACCGGCCGCGTATGTCGCCAGACATATCGAGGATACGCTTACGAAAGCGTGAATCAGCGCGGCCAACGGTACATTCTCGAGAAGACAGGTCAGCTCGGTGTAGGAGAACCAACCGCGCTTACGCGCCTCCTTGTACGCAATGTCCATCTCGAGCTTTCGTAAACGTTCCCAGAAGTCACGATCTTGAACGAATATCGCCCAGTCCTGTTGCAGAAAAACAAATATCCATTAACATTGTAAAGAACCGTCTAGAGTACCGAAAAGTACTTGAATTACAAACTACGTCATGTAAATCCTTCTGTCATTCTTCTATTCCGATACTACTTCGCCGAGATTGTACAAAATAAAGTGTATCTAATAAGCTCTGTAGACTCTCTAAACAAAAGGAATAGGATTGACAAATAGATTTGTTACCTCGGACGCGAGTTTTTATTTATCTGCTATGTTTGGCTCATATTGCGAATGAAATTGAACCGCAAAAAGTTATTCGAATTAATTTTGTTCACCGCTTCATCATTTTGTTTTTAAAGGCATTAACAAATCTCCTCCGCGAGGAAGCCGACATTTTTTAAGTAACTCGATCATGGGGCATTTGTTCGTAAACGAAATTGAAAACAAAATAAGGAAGTGATGCGTAAATTGAATTTCCATTGATGTGAAAACTCAAATTTCCCAATCGCTTCAGTCTCCCCGCGGTTCTTTCGGTTTGACCGAGCGAAAAATATATATATTAAACGAAATTTTGAAAATCATATAACGAGTAGAACTTTTTCAACGATCCTTCGATATTCCAAGTCCCATAAGCGGTTGAATTTAACTCACGATAGCGCCAAGGAATTCTTTTTCCAAACGATTTATTTGTCCAACCGTCAAGTCGCCAGATTTCGCCCATTCCATGTTAAAAACTTCGTCCACTTCGCCGTCATCGTTCAAAAATTTACTCGCCACCATCTGTAAATTGTAAAGAAAAAACAAAAATTCATCACAATAGACGCTTATTTGTTATTTCGAATATACATATATATTTTTATATAGAATATTTTTTATTTAGAATTTAGTCCATTAACGATTTTCTTTCAAGTAAATCAATATCAAAATAAAATGTTTAGACTAATCTCAAATAAATCCTTGACGGTTGCCACCTGGTCCTGCTGAAAGGATAGTGCCACAGGATCGAGAACGTGACTTCGCGAGTACGCAACCATTGTGTTACAAGATCAATTCAGATAATTATAAGTGACACATGAAATTACAGTAGAACCTCGATTATCCGAATTTCATTTTATTCTATCCGAACTTCAATTATGCGGACTGTAACTTAAACTGGCCGCAAAAGAACGAGTCGGATTGATACGGTAACCAAAAAATGACGACTTTATCAAAAAGAATGCTTAAAGTAAGCGTTTAATAACATGTTCCAAAGTGTATATATATATATATATATATATATATATATATATATATATATATAATATTTGTATGCGAATTGATATTCTAAAAAACTCATATTCATTAGATATGTTATTATTTTTTTTTCATAACTTGATTATCCGAATAATCGTTAATCCGAACTGGTCTCGGTCCCATTTGGTTCGGATAATCGAGGTTCTACTGTATAAAGATTCCATAGAGACAAGAGATAACCGAGTGGCGTTTAGAAAATGGTATGTGTAGTGTGTAGTTGAAAGTAAGAAACCCACGCTAGGAGAAACTGAAGCCATCAACTGTAAGGAAAAGAATTTGTATGTGTATGCGCAAGTATGGATGAATACACGCGACTTTGAATTCTGGTATGCAACTCTTTTACATCCAAACTATTTTGGGACTCTGACAATTCTACATCTATTTTATTCAATATACTTTCATCTGCTAGTATCGAGAAAACGGTTCCGTTTAGGGACGGAGCGGAGCGTCCGCAAATTAATAAACTCCGCGCTTCTCGCGGAGCTTCGTATGCGACGAGCGAGAGCGAGAATCACTTCTTTACCCTTGTTCGTAACAACATTAATGTTTTTGAATAACGTATTATGATAATTTCTTTTTATGTTATATCAGTAATTTTTTTTTAAAGTTTTGAAAACTAGTTATTTTTTTTCTATTAATCCACAGAAATGGTTTGGGCGATGATAAATTAAAATACTTTGTGACTCGTGCATTTGTTATCTTACGAGAGAAACTAAGAAGAGTTCGGAAGGCGCGACTCTGTGCAGATATTCGGGATTGCAGTCCTTCAAACGCTCCAGATACAGGAGCGCGAGTACGAGGGAGCAAGGCGATACGCAAGCGTTTCTCGATATTCTGCCAGCCTCCTCGACGTCTAGACGCTCCAAAGTAAGGCCGCTCTTCACCTCGGTGAATAACTCGGCGGCAAATTCTAAACGACAACAAATCATTGGTTATTTTTTCAAATACAAGCGCAAATACGAAAGTTACGAACAGAAGTAATTTTGCAGGATGAGCCGAAGGAGAGCGTTGCAGTCGCGCAAGCGCGCCGAACTCAAAGAACTCGAAAGCGTATTTGGTAGCGCTATGAATTTCTACACAAATGCCCATCCGACGATCGATGTTGAATTCAATTGAAATCAAACGAGGCACCGACCTCTTTCAAGGTTGAGTATTTTTAAAATTTTCGCGACTCACGAATATTTCTACTCGGATGAAAATCTTTTCTATCTGCATTTTATCGGTCATCGGCCAAACGACGCGGCGTCGTGAAAAATAGCGCAAACAAAATTTGTGCTATTGTCGCTTCCTCATTTTGTTTCTCAATGTCCTCTACTTCAAAGCTTTCATTATGAGGAAGAGAATATTGGTTAAGGAACTTTCTCACGGAGAAGCTTTGTAAACGACATTGAAACCAAAGCGGGCAAATTACGTTTGCACCATTTTTTAGGAATAGATTTGTTATTACGATGTGTACGGTTTATTTGACCCAATTTGTTTTTGAGGTTAGATTTTTTTGAAATTTCGTTTTGCTCAAAAAGATTTTCACCCGAAGAGTATTTCTTGATTGATTATGAAATTATTCACCTGTAACCGGCAAACTGAGACGATCGGTCATCGGTAATCTCGAATAATACAGCGATTTCGTGATTCGACTTAGAAAAGCGTCGTGATCGCCCATGCTCTGGAAATACGAATGACAATAATAACATCGCAAATGACAAAAAGACTGAATTTCGTAAGTTATCCAATTAATGGCAGATAAATCATTCGATTGTAATGTCGTAGCTATACGCGTCGTAGAATGCATGAATCACTATTGTTGGCAATCGAATTGGTCACAGGTTGTCAGTGTGATAAACAGCTACGTTGCATACCTTTAACTTCGCGGACGATCGTTTGCCCTTCGATATATAAGTCATTTCGCAAAAATCCTCTTGTCGTACGAAGTCACCGATTTTTCTCGCTCGGTTATTCGATGACGAATCGTGAAATTACCGCCGAGATGCGCTCTTCGTCTTCGCGAAGCGACTAGATTTCCAAATTATGTTGATCGTGACAACGCGCGGTCTCAGCGAGAGAACCTTTCTCCGCGAACGACGACGCGAATCGGCGCTCGGTAAACAGTTTTGCCAACCCCTTGGAAAGAACAAAAAAAACTTTTGGGTTGTCACGCGATTCTCTTGCAACATTTATTTTTCTTCCACATTTGGAGAATCGAGTAATCCTCCGATTAAAGCACAAGAAACAGCATGCGAAAAAAAACCTGATAAATTCGTGTACAGTAGAGTTATATCGCCGATCCTCTTGGATGGCATACAGACAGAATTCCCTGTTTAGTGTGTATTGTCGAGAGAAAAAAAAATTGTCCGTCGAAAATCCTCGTTTCGATGTTGGCGAGCCTGAATAAACGGAGGATGAATCCAATAATCGAATTACATTCTCTATTCGAAGGGGATCGTCGGAGTGTCACTGGTAGAGCTCGATATACCCGTGGATTACGAGTGCAAGAAAGAATCGAGTGGAAACCATGGGGGATTGAATATCAATTGATGATTCGGTGGTTAATCGCCTGTCCGTAGAGATATTGAAAAAACTTGATAACAAAACATCCACCCGTTTAACCTTAAAAACAATACCGGTCGGTTGCGTGGGTGTAACTATTATTTCATCGATATAAACTCGTATACACATAAACACACGTACATATAAATCGCCGTGTAAGTTGGCCGTTTTCGCATCGCGGTCGTCCGTACTGCTCCGATCTCCCTGAGTCTGTCGCTTCATTAAATATACATTCTCTCGGCGACAAAAATAATATAACCCATTTCAAACTCGAAGCGAATAAGTTCCTGCCTCTCTCGCTCTCCCTTCGGACAATCGTGTGTGAGCTTGTGCGTAAAAAAAAATACTCGTGCCAGGAGAGACCATAAACGAGATAAATATATCGTTCGAGTGAAGTGTCGAAGAAACTTTGATTGCTCGCTCGTTCCGGGTTATTTTCGTCCCCGTAGTAGCGCACGATAAGGGCGATTAAAATAATGGAATGAACGAATTTGTAAATTAACAACACCAAAACTTTTCGTATTAATTCGCCTAACTTTCGTGAGAAATCGCGACTCCATCGAATCAATTGTTTTTCTCGAGTTTATTTTTTTCGTTTTTTTCATCGCGTTTCGCGTTTCGTTCACGTCGGGGTCGGATAAATGAAATAAAGTGAAAATAACGAAATAAAATATATGAGAAAAAAAAAAACCGAACGAAAATGAAGTAACGGTAGTGATGCGTTTCAAAGGGAAAAATAACAACAAATCCTTTCACAGCGTCTACAAGGTGCTGTCCCGTATATGTCGTGAGTATTCAATAAGAAATACACAAGTTTCTTAACCTCACCAACGGCGGCCCATTTCATTGTGTAACTTTACATTGTATTTTCGTACATATGGGATTGGTAAGAAAAGCTCAATAATACACACGAAAATTTCAGAAAAAAATCAACGAGAGAGATAAAAAATTATTTTGATTTTTTTTCGCAAACATGGATTTGTTGTTACTTCAAAAATCTAATATTCATGGGAAAACACTATATTCATTGCGCTTATTATTTTTTCACCGTTTCTAATAGTCATCGAATGAAATATGATTTTGCCGAGTCTCTAGGCGACTAGTCGCATGAATTTAAATTAAAAATAGACTCGCCGTCTTTAAGCTTTGCTCAAAACCAATTTATTTCGACCACCTATGGTTCATTATTTCGCAACTCTTAATGTCAATTAATTACAAAAACTCGGTTCTGTTGAAAAAAATTCACTTTTTGCAAATCTGCCTTAAACGATAAAAATGTTTTGTAGAATTTTTGATAGATGAATTTTTTCCATAGATATTATGATATAACATGAAAACAAAACAAAAAACAGAAAACAAGCCATTCTATATTAGTTTTTATGAAAACTTTATATTGGTAAAAGGCAAATACTGAAAAAAAAAATGTCATGCTCCGAATATTTGATCGTAAGATTTACGCAAAGCGATCGTTATTCGTTTTTTCCACCGAAAGCCAAAAGTTCCCATGAGAAAATGAAAAAATCATTCAAATTATATGTTTTTGCAAACGTCCTCCGTGAGAATGTCGGTTAAAAAAATGTTTGTTTTATCTTCATAAAGGGAGAATCGTTAACGACTTTCGGAAATACGGGTCGAAATAAAAGCAGATTGAACAAATTTAAGAATTAGAATGCAAAAATTTCTCGGAAAATGTACATTTTCCACACTCAGACGGATTCGCGCCAAACTGAATTCCAAGCGATATTTAACAATAATCTAATTTGTAATTGTTATTGGAGCTCCCGGCAGCTTAAAAACCGAGCGCGTTACAACCCAAACAAGCTTATTACAAACAAAGTCCACGGAATTTTTAGTTTTGGAGGGTCCGCGCCAAATTTTATGCCAATCTATGTACAATGATGGCCTATGAATAGTTTTTTAAATTTGACCTTGCTATCCCAAAAACCTGTAGTCGCTAGAGCGCCAATAAAAATCCTGCTGTACTCCGGCGTAGCATCTTTTTTGAAATGCACCTTTTGTTGTTTCGCACAATGCTAAACACGGTTTTACGAAATTATCAAATTGTATTTTTTTGCACAAAAGCAAAGTTTCCTCTATGAGTAAGGAGACACATAAAAAAAAAGCCTCACTTTGTTTTTCTCGAATGAACAGATATTTCGTTAATTCGCAGGAGCCGCCGACAAAGGCCACCTCGATGGTTTCATGGCTGATGGCGCGGTGCCTCCACAGAAGAGCGGTCACAATTCACAGGCGATGGGTTTTGCGACACAGCCAATGCGCCAGGCGTCGGACGTAACGAGCACGGTTTACGCCGTTGGTCAGTACGCCCCGAAGGTGTTGCGAAACTTGAATGCTCAACGTATGAAGAAGCAGTTCAGCGATGTCGGCCTTGTCGCCGGGGACAGCGTGATAAGAGCTCACAGATCGGTGCTCGCCGCCGGTAGCGCATACTTCAACGCAATGTTCACCGGCGGTCTCGTCGAGGAACAACAGGAATTGGTCGAAATACACTCGATAGGGTCGAGCATACTTTCCATTCTCGTCGATTTCATCTACACCGGCAACGTCGATATAACTCAAGACAATGTTCAGGAACTCTTTGCCGCTGCCGATATGCTCGAACTCGACGAAGTCGTGTCGGGTTGTATAGCGTATCTATGTCAGCAATTGCATTACTCCAATGCACTTGGAATTTATAGGTAACTCCGAAAAAACCAACCGAAATTAATTTTTATTATATTCAACATAAATTTGTGTTTATTTGCATTTTTCAATGTCGAAGCCAAAGATAGAGAAAAGCGACGATTGCCCGAAATTTGCGATGAAAATTTGCCTCCATCGAGAGGCAGAATCTCAACGTTGATCGATCGATAAACCGTACTTTTGCAGATTCGCGGAAGCACACAACAGACTAGATCTACTGGAGACTGCCCTACGCTTCATCGAAGTCAATTTTCCTCAAGTGTCACAGGAAGAAGAGTTTCTTGATCTGCCAAAGGAATATCTCGTTCATTTTATCAGTAGCGAATACATACACATCGACACTGAATTTCAGGTATCCGCGAAATCTAATATAATTTCGTTATACTTTCCATGGAGTATTGACCTATTGTTTATTTATTTATTTATTTCCCTAATTCCCTCACAGGTCTTCCAAGCGGCGTACAACTGGATAGTTCACGACATTCCAGCGCGTCGTTGCTACGTTTTTGAAATACTCGGCCACATAAGACTTCGTCTGTGCTCATTGGCGCGCCTGGAGAGTGTTATTGTGGAGTGCAAAGATGCCAGTCTTATAGTAGCACTGCGGTCGATACAAAAAGACTTGGTATCGAACAAGGGTTGTCTCGTGCCATTGCGAGCACAGCCGCGTTTATGCGCGAAGAAAAATATTCTCGTTATAGGCGGCTCAAAGCGCGAACACACCGCGGACAGTTGGGCAAAAGATCCCGAAAGTACTTACGAGACAATCGAGAAATATGATACTTTTACCGGGTAAGAAACGAAAAAAAACTTGGTATTCCAAAGAAACGAGTATGAAAAATCATTCGTTTTGTTATTCAAGGGAATGGAGCGAAGTGGCACCAATTGGAATCGGCAGAATATTGCCCGGCGTAGCGCTCCTTGACGGCAAAGTCTACGTGGTCGGTGGTGAATTAGAGTCATGCATAATGGCGAACGGCGAGTGTTACGATCCCCGCGACAACGTTTGGACATCGATAGCGTGTATGGTCGAGCCAAGATGCGAATTTGGTCTTTGTGCTCTCGACAACAGTCTGTACGCTTTCGGCGGATGGGTCGGCGAGGATATCGGTGGTTCAATCGAGACTTACGATCCACTCGCGAACACGTGGACTCTTCACGGTGAACTTCCCGAGCCGCGTTTCAGCATGGGTGTCGTGGCTTACGAAGGTATATGATAAACGATAGTTTTTCACATAAAGTATGAATCACAAAATTACTTTCGTGATTCACCGACAACGGTGGATGCGCGGTTGTCGTGCGGCTTCGCCGATCACCCAACTCAAGCAACTTTCCTCACGTTTGGTGCTCGGATGGATAATCGCTAAGTCGCGCGCTAGCCGGCGCATCAATCGTTGGTCGGCAGGTTCATTCTCCCGAAACTTTGGTGTTCTCTGCACTTTACGTAGGTGCAGAACATACCGAAGAATCAGTAGAATATGGCTATCTGTACCGATACGGGTTTTTCGCAGTTTTCTCGTGTCCCCTGCAAATACGATGCGGTGTAGCCAAGTCGGCTGCAGACGCACAGGAAAAGGTTAGGTAGATTAACCGAGTACGGGGAGGGAATGGCAGAGGGGGGTAACCGTAAAAACCCAAAAGGGTATACGGCGGAATAATGGTGAAAAAAAACCTAACCGCACCGACTTTCGTGATCCGAGTAAAAACATTTCTTAAGAATGCTGAATCGTTACATCTCCAGCCAGAAGTGAGATTTGGAGAGAAATTCGAAGCCCATTCGGAACGCCCCCTAATTTTGCATAATAGTCACTCCAAAAACTTGTTAACAAACTACTTGAAAAAAAGTTTGTTCAACGCATCATCTGGTAAACTAAACTTCTTTTTTTCTCTCGAAAGTTGATTCGTTAATATTTTTGGAAACATATAAACCTTTTGGGAATTTTTGCAAATTTTCGAAAATTCCATTTTTGAATAAATCGGTGACGGATATTCGAGTATATTCTCGGTTGATTACCCGACAATTTTCTACGTGTAATGAGCAATCAATCTGCGACTATATACAATTCGTGACTTTATGTGTGAAAAAAAAATACAATAATAACGTTGTAAACTGTTTTCTAGGCTTGATTTACGTGGTAGGTGGTTGCACCCATCATAGCAGACATCGTCAAGACGTGATGAGCTATAATCCTGTTACCGGCGAGTGGGCCTGTCTCGCGCCAATGCTCACACCTCGCTCGCAAATGGGTATAACGATTCTCGACGGTTACATATACGTAGTCGGCGGTACAAACAAGACTCAGGAAGTACTGACCTCCGTCGAAAGATATTCCTTCGAAAAGGTGAACACATTGGATCATTCATTTCTTATACTTTCCAGTGGTCTTATGAGGAATGTGCTGTAATTTCATTACCGGCCCATGTATTATTTTTGCTCCCTTAAATATGGATATGTTAAATACTTGTTAACCCCTCACGTCCATAATCAAAGGGACACTACCTGTCAATATTAACTCACCATAGCATATAATTCATTTTCCATAGAACAAATGGACCGCAGTCGCGCCAATGAACATGGGACGATCATATCCGGCCGTAGCCGCAGCCGACGGACGATTGTACGTGATAGGCGGTGATCAGTCGCAAGAAATAAATTTCTATCGTACCCAAATAACGATATCTACGGTCGAGTGTTACGATCCAAATTCCAACAAATGGACGGAATGCCCCTCGTTACCAACGAGCCGTGGCGAGGCCGCAGCGATAATCGCTCCCTTCTGATCGCGATTCATCGATCAAATGAATTCGCACCGCAACTTGCATCGTGTAATCGTCGTTCGTCGTTGTCGTTAAGCTGACGCTCGACTGTACGCTGTTTCGTCGATCGGGGAATTGGGGAAATATATATATATATATATATAATACAACGTTTGCAATATATATATATATATATATGTATAATACAACGTTTGCAATATATATATATATATGGCAACGACGATTTTGCTCGTTCATTAACGTTTTCTTCGATATACCGGAATAAATTTGATTCCTTTCCCCGTGAATCGCTTACGATACAAATTTTATTTCTGTCATTTAATGATTTTTAACAATAATAATATCGATCAAAAGTATGCAATGCGAATTGATTTAACGATCGCGCGACGTTCTTGCACGATTAAGTTGTTTCTGTTGCCTTTGTTTCAAGGTCAGGGGAGCTCGTTTACAGCAGTACGAAGCGATGCCGAATAGTCAAACCGACAAATTTAATTTGTATAAAATACATTTTTGTTTATCAACTTTCGTCGAACCAAAAACTTTTCAGATTTTCGACAGAAAAAAGTGGACATTTTTTTACTCGAGCTTTCGTACGTTTTGCTTTTTGCAAATTTGTTAACTTTAATCCTTTTCCATCTCGAAAATTGATCATATTTATGATATAAAGTACAGTATTGATGGTGTCTGTGCCTTCCTTTTTTTCCGCCGGATTGGCTCTATTCAAATTAGTGTGTCAATGAAAAATCGCGTCATGCCCGGAGAATTTGTACTCAATTGTTTTGCTGAAATATCTCCAGGATATTTTCTTTTCGAAGAATTATCTGTGTACCGATAATTATTCGTGCGAAAGCCATTTCTTAAAGACGTTCTTTACATTTGGACACTTTTTCATAGAGTTTTCAAAGATGTAGAAATTGGTTTCGGATGATGTCCTTCAAGCTTCAATGTTCATTTTTTGAACGAACCTGAAAAAAAGAAAAATCTCTTTTTCGAATAATGTCCTTTTTTTACCCTTGGCGTATTCTTCATACTTGAATGCGAAGTTAATGCTATTATTTAATTGTATTGGATATATCGATGAAAAGCTCCCTTGGCAGTATTTAAAATATCTGAGCAAAATTTCAATAGATATGCTATTTATTCGAATTATCGTTTCCTTGAGCGTTAGATTCTTATCGGTATGTTCGACTGCGCTCATTAAAACAGCTGAAAAAACATGGTGTAGGTCCCTTCTGCTCACGTTTAAGAGAAGGCTAAACACCCTTTTCTCTTGCATCAAATTTGGTAAATTTTATTCTTTCGCATTGTTTACGATTACATAAAACATTGAGTTCTGTCATTGATGCGGTCATGCGTGTTGAGGCTCCCGTTAACAGAGGTTTTACTCTTCGAAAGAAATTGTCATTCGAACAAAAAGAATGTTTAGCAGTAACAACATTTTTGCGTTTCTTTCGATAATTAGGGAAAAATTTCGATATCGTTACTAAATTTGATGCAAGCTCGCGTTGTCCATACGATGAGGCCGCGTTGTTTCATCTTCCTTGATTCATATATACTTTATCATCACTTTATTTCGCTATTGTCAACATTCAAACGACACTTACACTTTGATTAGCGCATCGATTAAATGTAATTTTTTTTTATACATAATTTACAAAATGACGAATCAATATTTAACGCTGATGTGATGAAAATACGGACTTATTACTCATTTACCAACGTCGTCCTGGAACTGTTTAATGTTTAGGTAATAAATTATATTAGGAACTTACATGTACCGGTTGCTTAAAAACAAAAGGGGGGTTACTCGCAAAATCCTGGGTTTTTAGAAAAAAAGGCGTATCCCACACGAAAATTGGATAATTTTTCAATTTGACTATATCTCACATGTAAAATAAATAAAGTTAACTTTGAAGAGTCGCAACAAGATACTGACATCAATTAATACGGTGTTTTATTTGCACCTTCCACAGACAATACAGTTTCATTAGAGTGCCGTTATAAGAACGTAACCACACCGCATCGAATAATAGCGTGACTTGCGCCCTTTTGATTGTTACATTGTCATTAACATTATTGCGACTGAAACTTGAGGTTTGCGTCTTTTTTATTAGTTATCTGTAGCTTACGTGATTATGACTGCGACGTGGTACGTATACTTTTTCGACAGAAATGGTGTGGTTTACGCCTGCGTCGCGTTTTCCGTTTAAAACTGACGGTTCTCGAGTTACGGGCGATTTTATGATGGCGTGGAACTCGATTTTTTTAATTTCTTTTTTCGCGACCGAGCCCCCTCAATTAAACTTGGTTCCAGTTGAAAAACGACTGATCAATTTGCATTTTCGCGATTTTACTGTTATAAAGTGCTATAACCAATTTCCGTTTACAACTGACCGTTCTCGAGTTACGGGCGACGATTTTATGATGACGTGGAACTCGATTTTTTTTTTTTTGCGACCCAGCCCCCTCAATCAAACTTGGTTCCAGTTAAACACGACTAGTCCATATGCATTCTCACGATTTTACTTTTATAAAGTGCTCAAACCTTTTCCCGTTTAAAATTGGCGGTTCTCAGTCTCCTGGCTCCTGACGCTGGCTCCTGACGCCAAATTTTTCAGGACTAAGATTTTCTGGCCGATTGTCGAAACCGAAACTTCGAGAAAATGTTAAAAAAAGGACCACTTTTTATTAGAAAAATTAAGATATCGATTTTATTCCTTCGCCATTCGTTCTAAGTGGTATATATTTACGCACTGATAGTACCCCCTACAAATCTTTTTGGAGTAATTTTTCGGGACTTGAATTTTTTGGCCGAAACCGAGTCGAAAACCGAACCGAGGGATGGATACGTTATTTTTGTCACAAACACATGTGTAACAATCATCGTAGAATAATATAAATGACACATTTGTTAAATTTCATGGTTTATTCGTACCTAACATTTTTCGAAAGATTCGATTACCTCGTATACCTTTCATTCTTTTTCCATCCGGGGGATTTTTTATCCGGGGATACTACCGATATTTTTTTCCGACGTTCAAATGATTTTTTTCGTATATCTTTTTTTTTTTTTTTCTACTTTAGCACATTGCGATACGAGTGCGAGAATGTGTGTGCACTGTGGTACGAGTTAGATTATTGTATCAGTCACTCAGGACAGCTTACTAGATAGTACGTTGCGAATGCAGGTCCGTTGTGATTTTTGGATGTATCCATTCGGAATCATTTTAGCATTCAAACTTTTTGGCTGGAATAAGTATGCATTCCGCTCAGGGTCGCAATTTGCTATAGGTTCTTGGGAAAAGCGTCGATTTCGATCAATTTTATCCTCGTGGTTGAAAACCTTTGTATTATTTGGATGTTTTAAGTATCGGTGACATCGGCTTCGCATACCGTTTTTGGGACGAATGAGCATCCGGAAGTTTTCGCGCGCTTCCGCAGACGCCGCGGTGACAAAGTGCTCTTTTATTCGACTTTGTCAGAGGTAAAATTTTAATAATGCCGAGAGAGTCGATGTATCGGAGAATTATGCAAATGTTCATTCGAATTGTTCGTTGATGAGTCTTTCTCAATTTTTTCTACCGATTTGTTAGTTACTCTTTGAAATTAGTATTGTGAGAAATTCATTTTTTTAGTGCCCACTGTATAGTCGATTCTTTTCAGATTTTTTTCAAATCGCCAAGTTTTCGAAAATCTCTCTGAAATTCACATGACTCTCACTCTTTGATAATACGCAGCAATACACCCTCACTTAAGGTGATGTGAAGTTTCATGAGCGCGATCGGCGCTCTCGGCGGAGCGACAGAGACGCACCGAGAATATGTTTCACATCGCGTTAAGGTGCGGTGACACTATTGAGTCGGTAACAAAAACTGTAATCAACATTTCTCTACCTAGAATGATTTTACGGATAAATGACGAGGACGTAGCTCTCCGGAAAAGAATTCTGCAGAGCTACGTTCTCGTCTTTTATCCGTAAGATGAAGCTTGACCGCGAATTTATGGATCCCACGGGGTAGCTCTGTCTCTCTTGCACCTATAGAAATTTCACATCACCTTAGAGAGAAAATTTCGGTGCAACAAAAGGTCGGTAAAGAAACATCTATTAATTGCCGTAATCATCGATTGCGGTTCGATTCATCGATGCTTACAAACATCGATGAAAATAATCGATGTAGCGCGTTAAAAGACATCGATAATAATCGATGTCGATGTCGATAAAAATCATCGGAACATCGAGTGGACATCGAGAGCCCACCACTAGAGCCGCGGGGAGTGCGCTGGGCGATCGGTCGAGGGAGAGAGAGAGCGATGATCGCGACACGAACCGCTCATAACCTCGAAAAAATGTAAAACAACCGATCGAGACGAGTTCTAAAATATACAATCCCCGATTAAGTGTTCGAAAGTTAAGGATAATCGTTCCAACCGGCTGTTCGTAATAAAGTGAATTGTACGAGTAAAAAAAAAAAAAAAAAAAAGCGCATCCCCGGCGAGGCGGAGAAGAGGATCGTCGGATAAAAAAAATCGTCGAAATTCGATCGTAATAATGGCGAATACCGGAGTATTGCCTTTCGTCCGAGGTGTCGACTTCAGCTGCAATGACTTTGCCGTAAGTCATTCGAAATATCGTCTCTCGATCAAATTTTTTCAAGAATTTTTCACTTTTCTACTCAAAAATGTTAAGTTTTTTTTTTGTCGCCGCAACACACGATTTTTCTTTTGATCTTGGAAATTCAAATTTCTAGAGAAGCTCTTCAAGATTATGATTTTTTTTTGGGCATCGACTATTTTGTACGTCGATTTACAAAACGATCGTCGACGGCGACAAATTCTTGAAAATGTTTTGAAAACATTTCTTTCTCTCGTCAGGATGGAAAATTTCCGGTGTCCGTCCGTCTAATGACGGGAATCCAGTGGCTGAAATTGGACAAGACGAATCTGGCTGAGATTCCCGAGGAAATGGGCAAACTGTTGAAATTGGTGAGTGGGGGAGACGGCCTTAAAAAAATGCATTTTTCATTGAATATTTCAAATATTGAATAACGATTGTCACTTGAGTCGCTTTATTTTTTTTCTTTAAGGAACATTTGTCGTTGGTGAAAAACAATTTGGAGCGTCTCTTCGGCGAGTTGACAGAACTGGGATGTCTGAGGACGCTGAACATACGACACAACAATATAAAGTCCAGCGGCATACCCGCCGAGTTGTTTCATCTCGAAGAATTGACGACGCTCGATCTGAGTCACAACAATCTCAAGGAAGTGCCGGAGGGCTTGGAACGCGCTAGATCCCTGCTCAATCTCAATCTCAGTCACAATCAGTGAGTCGACGCTTCGCCTCCGTTCTCTCGCGTTGTGTCTTATATTCGATTTTTTTAATGGACCCCAACTTTTTTTCCTTCAATTTGTTATGCTTCACCTATAGTTGGATCTTTTTTCTCAATTTATCATTTTTATGAGCTCCTGGTTTCTTTTTAGTTTGTTTTTTGCCAATTCCCAATTACTTTTTTTTATAGTTAATTTCCCTATTGTTTTTGCGCTTTATAGTACCGCAGAGATGGGACAAGCTTTTATTCGATATTTACTCCTCGTTTTTTTCCTCAAGTGGCTTCTTTTTAAAGTCAAATGTTACGAAATGATTCTCTCAAAATCATTTTCAATTGTCGTATTCTTGCTGCTTTTAGAGATTAAAATTTAGCTACAATTCAAAGAAAATTCCTTTGCCCGCCTTAGTCCGTGCCCGTTGCCCTCTAGATCCTTGTTGAACCTTAACCGGGAGCACAATTAGCGAGTCGAAGGTTCGCTTCCATCCTCTCGCGGCAATTCTTACATTTTATTATTTATTTTTTTGCGATTCCTAATTTTTTTTCTTCTTTATTTTCAGTTATCTTTTTTTCTTAACACGGGTTAAAACTTTAGTTAATATTTACCAGTTGTTTTTTCGACTTTAATTGATTTTATATTTTTTCATATATCGTAAATTATGAATTACTTTTATATTTATCAATTCAAATTATCGTGTTTATGCCGTTTTTTGAAAAAAAAAAAAATTGGCTGTTTTTTCCTGTTTTTCATGAAAATTACTTTAAAGTTTAGATCGCGCAAAATTTTTGTATTCGTGAATTTTTCTTAGCGCAACGCGCGCTCGATAGTTGCTCAGTATCGATGCGCGAATCGATACTTTGCTCGAATCTTCTCGCATCGATTCTTAGATTTAATTTAGAATTTTTTGCATTTTTCTATTTTTGTTTATTTGCAATTTATTTAGCTTGAAAATGTTATTGAATGTTCGCTTTGCTGATTTTTTTGTGCTTGGGCAAATATCGTTGTTTTTTTTTGCGCAAACACAGGAATATATTTTATGCATTCATTATTACCCGTTTAAGAAACACATTCGTGACCCTGGAAATTAACGAAATAATCAAAAATATTCCTTATAGTTGAATTCCTCCATTAATATTGGCAATTCCACGAAATTACTAATTCTCGATAATCCGAGTAACTTCAGTAGCGTCGAAAATTGCAACAAAAAAAGATTCTTATTTCGGACAATCGCCAAAACCAGCACTTTTTTTCCATCTAATTTATTTTTATTTTACTTGTGAGCGAGTGGAAAATAATTATCTCCGGATTTTTTGTGCTTCGGTTTTCACTCACGCGAGGGTAATATGAGAACGTTTGCTTGGGCGAACAAAACAATGTTCGAACAATTACCAATATCTATATTCACTCGGGACCAATACTGAAATTCTCATTAACCGTTCAACACGATAAAACAAAATCGAATTATACAGTCAAGATGGTTTTTTCGGGTGCAAAAGAAAGTTTCAAGCATTATAAATCGAGATAAAACAGAATAACAATAATTAATAACATGTATAATTTCGCATATATTACTATTATTGCGAGCAGGGGATTTTTTTTTTATTTCGTGTGTTTTTCATTGTTACGTTCTCGTTTGTTTGTTTGTTTTTTTTTTTTTCAAAATTCGATCAGAAAATAAGAGATGTCGCTTTTTGGAAATATGGCTATCGCGATTTTGATACGCATATATAAGCGTCGAAAAAGTATTTTTCTCTTCTGTCATCGTAATTTTGAATGCCACACGTACAAAGAAATCGTTCCTCTCGAATGGCATCGTGTTGATTTGAAAAGTAATTGTGTGTTTGAAAAGAATTTGTTTGTCGCATTCCACTTTTAACAACGATATTGTTTCGTGTATGTGTATTTTTCAGCATAGAAACGATTCCAAACACTCTGTTCATTCATCTGACCGATTTGTTATTTCTCGATCTGAGCCACAATCAATTGGAGACTCTGCCTCCTCAGACTCGTAGATTGGCGAATTTGCAGTCGCTGAATTTGAACAACAATCCGCTCGGACACTTTCAACTGAGGCAAGTGCATTTATCTCGTATAGATTTTCATACAGACGAAAAAAAGACACATTGTTTTTTTCATTTAATGAATTTATATGAATTTCTATCGTTTTTTTACTCGAATGAAGGTAGTCGAAGAGTACAGTCCGAGGAAATGTGAGATTCAGAGAGAATTTTGAACGTTTCCCAATGGGATAAGAATGGGAAAAACATCAGACATATGGAACGTGTTCGTATGATCGAATTTCCCTAATAATAGTTCCAAAAAGTCACTAGCAAATTGATGAAAAAAAACTTGTTTAACAAATAACCCGGCAAACGAACTCTTTTTTCTGATGTCAATGATTTGTTATTGTTTCTAAATACGTCCATACTTTTTCCGAATTTTTTCTTGTTTTTCAAATTTGTTGGAAATTGTATTTTTTTAAAGTTGCATGAGCAAGTGTATTTGCGAATCTGCTTCATCAATCATTTTTCAAAACAAAAAAACAGAATTTTTAAGTCAAGTCAAAATTTTGAAAAAAATGAATTCGTATGAAGAAAAATTATCAAACCATGCGCGTTGGAAAAAAATGTTAGCTTACCGGGTAATTTGTCGAATACATTTTCTTTCATCAATTTGTTAATAACTTTCTGGAATTATTATAGTGCAAAATCAATCGCCCGAGCCCCGTTCATATGTTTGATTTTTTTCAGATTTTAATCCCAACAGAAAACGTTTGAAATCCTATTTGAATCGCATTTTCTCGGACTATACCGCTCGGACTAAAGAAATTTACTGAACGGAACACAACTTCTCACAATTAAGGAAACATTCCAAAAACAATATTTTTCATAAAAATTTACATAATAATTGACAATGCATTCATATACGAATATCTGTTGCCTTTTTAATCGACTTGAGAGAAAAAAAAAACAATTCGGGCAACAATATTTTTTTTCCAAACTACAGTAAGATAAAAAATAGAAGTAAGAAATATTTTCAGACTGGCGAAGTTGATTTAAGCGAATCCGAATAATTGTTTCGATCCTCTCTCGAATTTTCCCGCAGACAATTGCCATCGCTGATGAATCTAACGACACTGCAAATGCGCAATACTCAACGCACGTTGCACAACATTCCATCGAGACTCGAGAGTCTGACGAATCTTCAAGAATTGGATTTGTCGCAGAACGCCCTGCCGCGGGTGCCTGACGCGCTCTACTCTCTGCCGAATTTGCGTCGTTTGAATCTCAGCGACAATCACATTGCAGAATTGTCAACCGCGATTGGTGAGTTTCTCGATAATTTTTTCAAATTTCTGCTTTCAATTACTTTTTTTTTAATTATAAACCGATCGAGTGACCCTGCATTCGTTTTTTTTTATTAATATTTTTTTAATCATAAATGAATACCCCTCGACGACAACAATTAATGTCGGAACGATTATTTTACTCGATTGTTGTAGAAATGTGGCAAAAATTGGAAACCCTCAATCTCTGTAGAAACAAGCTGACCGCTTTGCCGGTGTCGATATGCAAAATTTTGACGTTGAGAAGACTCTATCTGAACGACAATATGTTGGATTTCGAGGGTATACCATCGGGTATTGGAAAATTGTCGTCTCTCGAAGTGTTTTCGGCAGCGAAAAATCATTTGGAAATGATACCCGAAGGATTGTGCAGGTAATGAGAATGTATTGTTCTCGATGCATTTTGATAATTTTTTGTTATGGGTACTAAATTTATTAATCAAAAAGTTTTTCAAATGGATAATGAAGTTTCCATTCCGATGTTATTTATTACTTCCGGAATTGTTTTCACATTGAATCGAAAATTGAAATACATTTTTTTTTTAAATCGAATGTTTTTTTTTTTTTCGAATTTATTGTGATTTTGTCAAATAATTTTTCGGATGTTTTCGAATTGTTTCCCTTTTTTTTTATCTTGTACATCTTTTTTCTGGAAAGGCGAATTTTTCGAATCAGTACATTTTTTTTACCGTTACCCGTTTTTTTCGGATTGTTCCCATTTTGCTACGATTATTCGAATTTTCTCGTAACTTCTACAATTTTCACAATTTTTTTGAACATCATTCATTCTTTTAGTTAAGTTGTATATTATTTTATCAATTCATTAATCCATTTGATCCAACAAAATTGAGAAAATCTCGTTTTAAAATCGCTATAAAAGTGAACCCTCCAATATCAAATATTTCAGTAGTATATTTTATTGCAAAAGAAACAAATAGGTACTTAATAACCACGAATTGTCGATTAATTTGACAAAAAATATACGAATGAATTGCCAAGATTATCGAGGTTAATTAAATTTATTTGTAGGTGCGGTTCGTTAAAGCAACTGATATTAACGTGCAATCGTCTAATAACGCTGCCGGACGCCATACATTTGTTGACCGATTTGGAGAGGCTCGATCTGCGCGACAATCCGAATCTGATAATGCCACCGAAGCCGACCGAAGTCCAGCGAGGATCGGGCATCGAATTCTACAACATCGATTTTTCGCTTCAGCACCAATTGCGACTCGCCGGCGCCAAAGTACCGGCGTTAGCGCAAACCGCAAGTAAGATTTTGAAGCGGGAATTTCTCCTTGTTTCATTCGGATCCGGCTCCTTGATCGGGACTTTGTAACGGTCGATGTTCATTCGGTATTCTAAGAATTTGTGTTTTTCTGCGTTGCATCGATAATTTTCGCCCGATTTATTAGTACATACCTAACTGTATCGATTTTTCAATGCATCGATGATACTAAATTATTTTTTTAATGCATCGGTTTCATTAAATCGATTAATATCAATGTTTTTTCTGTGAAAACAATACTATTATCGTCGATGTTTTCGATTTAAAAATTTTCTAATCATCGATGTTTTTGTAAAAAAAATCGGTAATCAACTATGTATTTGTGAAGAATCAATGATTATCAATGTTTTTGTGAAAAAAATCGATTACTATCAATGTGCTTCTTAAAAAAAACAATTTTTATCGGTTTTTGTGCAGAAATTTTATTATTAGCGATGTTTCATGTTCATGAATTTTTTCAAACATCGCCCAACATTGCTCGTAACACTAATCTAACTAGAAACTTTGTTTATTTGCAGATAGCAGTAAAGATCCGATCGCGAGAAAGATGAGACTGAGAAGAAGACGGGATCAAGAAGAAGCCGATCAGGATCAGGCCAAGATACTTAAAGTAAATTTGTTTTGCTTTCTCTGGTTTTTTCTTTTTCAAGGAATTCATTCTCAAGATTCCCAAGCTATTCTTGTGATATTAAGGGAAGAGTTTTTTCTTCGTGCAATTCTTTAGCGAATGCGCGCCGTCGTTTTCATACTCTCTTTCGTCCATTCTTTCCAGGGAATGAAGGACATCGCTACGGAGAAAAACAAGGAAAAAAGTCTGGAAGACACGAAGGCCGAGTCGCTAAAGTGAGGTTTAATCTGCAAGATTTAAGGATGTACAGCGCACGTAAATTGCCGACCTAACGCGAGATTCAGAGAGAATTTCGAATACAAACCATTGATTTGGCATGATAATGAAGTCGAAAAGTTATTAGCAAGTCGCTAAAAAAAATTGTTAACAAATCATGAGTGAAACGTTTTTTTTTTTTTTTTTTCAATTTCCAACTAAATATGATTGGATTCTCTGAATCATGAAGAATCCTCCCAGAATTTTTCCACATTTATTATACTATACATTTTTTCGCTATACATATTATAGTTTAATGAATGAATTCACGATGAGAAAATCGATGGTTTTTTAATTCTATTCAAAACAACCTATTTTTTGAATAATGTATTAATAATTTTTTGGCATCATTATTATGCAAAATCAAAGGCTATTTTGAAATCTTTAAAACGGTCGATGTTTATCAAATTTTTGGCCTTTCGCCAGGCACCGAAATTCGAATGAAATTAAACCTTTGGTTGGGAATTTTTTGGAAGACTTGAAAGATTTTTTAAAAAAACAGGATGTACGAAAAATGAAAAGATTTTTAAAAAATTCATACCTATTCGAAAATATTAACGAATCAATTTTTCAAAGAAAAAAAAATCAATTTTCGACGATTCGTTATGCAAACTTTTTTTTTACCTAAACTTTTATTATTTCTTTTGAATGAGTATAAAGGAAAATCAAAGTTTTTCGTAAATTTGTTCCGTTAGTTTAATCCAGATTTTTATCCCATCGAGAATTCTTCGAAATTCTCCGCGAATCTCACCTTTGGCTAGGAACAAAACGAAGCAATCTCTTCAAATAATGTCTTGAATCAAATCGATCGAAACCGAAAAATGTTCATTTTGTCGAATGAGAAAAAAAAACTCATTTTTACAGACCCAAGAGATGGGACGAGACACTTGAGAAGCCACCGCTCGATTATTCCGAGATATTCGATCAAGACGCCGGTCGCGTGCCCGGCTTGTCGATATGGGAGATCGAAAATTTTCTGCCTAATCAGATCGAGGAAGTTGCGCATGGAAAGTTCTACGAGGGCGATTGTTATATCGTACTTAAGACCGGGGTCGATGACAGTGGATCACTTATTTGGGCTATTTATTTCTGGATCGGCGAGAAGGCCACGGTAATTTTCAACGCCACGTTTTCATTAGTTTTTTCTTTATTCACAACAAAATCTCTTTTGTAGAAGAATGTTTTCCGTTAATTTTTTTTCTTTCTTACAAAATATGGGGTTTAAGAGTATCTTATTCGAATTTCAAAAAATATTGCCGCTATGTAACTATCTTTTTTAACTTTTTTTTTCTTTAGCTGGACAAACGAGCCTGTGCGGCTATTCACGCCGTGAATCTGCGAAATTTTCTCGGCGCTCAATGCCGCACGATACGCGAAGAACAGGGCGACGAATCGGACGAGTTTCTCATGCTCTTTGATTCGGAAATAACTTACATCGAAGGTGGCCGCACATCGTCGGGCTTCTACACCGTTGAAGATACGGTAAATTGATTTTTTTTATCGAACAAATTATAATTATGATGGAGGTCGCTGTTATCAAACCGTTTTCTATGCGATGCTATGACATGGGCTATGTGATATTCGCTACTTCGCAATTTTAACCCCTCCGTAACTTTAGACACGCCGAGACTGTCGTTATTACATTATTTCAACCCCTTCGCGACTTTAGCTACGCCGTCATTTAAAATCCTCCGGGAGTTTAGCCACGTCGTGTTTTCAGTTCCTCCGGGACTATAGCCACTCCCTAACTACTCATTCTGGGAATGTAGCCACTCCGTGACTGGCGCCACTTCGTAACTTTTTAGTCCCTCCCAGACTGTAGACACATCGTCCCTCCGGGACTATAGTCACTCCGTAACTTTACTCATTCTGAGACTGTAGCCACGTCGTAACTTGAGTCCCTCCCAGACTGTAGACACTTCGTGACTTTAGCCCTACCGAAACGGTAAACACGTCGTGAATTCAGCCATTTTGGGATTGTAGCCACTTTGTGTCTAGCCCCTCCCTGGTTTAGCATATAAGCTCAGCTACAATAGTGGACACGGGGTGATCGCTGCGAGATCTTTCTATAATACAGAGAAATAATGTCGCGTCAAAAACATGCAAAATTCGTATGTCTTGATCGCTTGTTTCAAGATAGTATCTGCAATGGCGTCCGGCCAAACGTGGGATTCAAAGAGAATTTCTTAATAGACGAAAAACCTGGAAAAAAAATCAGGCGTACCGAAAATATTGATTTCGCACAAAAATATCAACATTTCATGAATAGATTGATGAAAAAAAAAACTAACAAATCTATTTTTTTTATGGAGCTGATTTGTTAATTTCTTAAATTCGTATGAATGTTTTCAAATTATTCTCTGCGTTTTTTTCAAATTACGTTCTTTTCAGTCGTTAAGTCGTAGAAATTTGTAACTATGGATTGTAAATAAAAAAAAAAAATATCGAAAGATTGGGCAAAAATTGAGGAAAATTTGAAGTATTAAAAAAAAAATTGAAATATATTCGATTGGAAAGGAAGGTCTGTTGCCGGCTAAACAATTTTTTGAACTATTTTTTGATAATATTTTTATTCCATTATAATGGAAGATCAATATTTCCAGCAACTTCTACATGCTTGATTTTCCGAAATACCTGTTCGAAATTCACATCTAATCCCGCTTGAGGACAGTCGAGTTTTTAACCTCTTACAAAACTGTTATAAATTTTACTTTCATTCTCGAAGCAACTTTCGCACTAGATTCGGTATCGAGATTTCATCATAATTCGAAGATGCGTAATGTACTTGAACTTGTCTATTTTCCTCGAAGTGCCGTGACGCTTTAGAAGGATACCTCGGATTTTTTTAAATGCGAAAACATCTTTCACGACGTTCTAAAATGCAAGGTGTCTTCATAAAGCTTTGCGGCCCTTCTGGGTCGTATATAAGTAAGTATAGCGTCGTTCTTGGAAAGACTTGGATTCAAACTATGACCATAGCGGTTCATTGCGATGCTTGCAAACATTGGAACGACAATTATTTACAGGAACCTTTTTGCATTCAAAAGACAATAGTTTTTGCCATATAAAAATGTTTTCTGTGTTACACTTAGGCCATATAATTTAACTTATTCTTTTAAAACATTTTTTTTTTTTTTTGAAAAATTTAAATTGTTTTTTTATTAATTTGATACTCATTTTTTGTTAAGCGTTTTTGTATCAACAGTATTTTATAACACTTATTTGAAAGTTATTAGGTATAAGGTTTTGAACATTTTTCATTACAATATGTAGTTTGACTTGATTTTTTTAATCATCGTCATAAATAACACAAAAAGTACGATTTTCTCCAGATATCGATTTTTGGTGTTATAGTTCTCGTTTTGCTGCCTCTCATTAACTTTTCGCGTTTAGTTTCCGTATGTTCTCGATTTGGGATTTTTGCAGTTTATTTTATTGAGTTTGTTCTGATTTATTAGTATTATTAGCTTCAGTTTGGTTTACGATTTAGTTATTTTCTGTCGATTCATTCCCGGTTTAGATTTCGTTCACGTTTAGTTGGTCGGCGTTCTTGATTTTACTCGGTGGAGAAGTACGCATGGTTAAACGCCCGAGTAAGGGAAAGTCCCGACAAGGTTTAGTTGTGATACGGTAAAGTCCGGTGCAAATCCGGCACCCCATGCGATAGTGCAATGCGTTGGAGAACAGGCGGAGTTTTGGTTTTAGATCCGGGCAAGGTTGGAGCACCTTGTGCTGTGTTTTCGATTAGTTTCGTTTAGATGAGTGCCTTGTTTTCGCGCATTGACTAGGGGAAACGATTGCAAAGATTCCTATCAGATTCACCGTTGCCGCTTAAGATTTTTGGCTCTCGTGTCGATAACGTCGTGAAATGGTTTGAGAGGGCAGTAGCTATCGATCAAGGTTTCCGAAATAATGATGATGTTTCGTTGAGATACTGTCATAGGCAAATCAGTCTACCGAGAGCTGTCCTCGAGACAACTCGGACTTTTCTCGCGCTCCTGTGTTGTTATGGCTTAGGCCTATTGTTCGCGCGGTAGTGGTGCTGTCTCGCTCGCGCTCACGGTACGGCCTACCTGTTCCGTTCTCGCTCGCGTTCGGCTATCGTTCGTGTGTTTCGCGTGTGCTATCCTCAATAGGATTTCGGAAGAAATTCTTTTCGAGTTGATTCTTCGGTTGAGACGTTCTAGTTAACGCTCTCGAGGTGCAGTTTACGTGATATCGTTCTCGTGCATCGTTAGGTGCAGGCTCCCGCGCATTTTTGGAATAATATGCAGTTTTCGGTGAGTTTTAGTTCTGTGCGAATTTGTCGATCGCGTATAGATCCGTTCTCGCTTCGCTCTCGCTTGCTCGCCTTGATCGTTCGGTCGGCTGAGCGCTCGCGATGCACTTGTGTGCGTTCCCGTGGCTTTACAGCCAATTATTAAAAGTTCCCGATTTTTGAGATTTCGATTAGTGTTCTCGTGGCTATTCTATTGACCTCGGATCGCGACCCTCTACCATAATCCGCATCCTGAGCAACCGTGCATTTCCGCAACCGTTCGCTCTCGCGAATGCATTGGCGTTAGTTCTCGTTAGCGTTTTGTTCTTGTTTCGCTTTGTCCCTGCGGGGGTCGGTTGCTCCACCGACCGCCAGATTAGTCCAGTTTGGTGATACCGGCGAAACAAAAATCAACCCTGGGGAGATCGGTTGCTCCACCGATCTCCAGTTCGAGCCCGGTTGTTAATACCGGCGATACAAAAATTAACTGGCGCCCACCGGGACGTTAATGCATCCGTGATTGTAAACGGCCGAAGGTGGCGTAAGTTTCGATCTCGCGTTTTAGTTTTGCGCTCCCGTTTGGTTTGAGCTTAGATTCCGTTCAGTTTCGTCTGATTTTGGTTTTATTTTTAGTTTTTGCATTTTACAGTTTCGCGTTATCGTTTAGAAGAAAAATACGTCACAGTAGTAATAGCTTACGCGGTGATACTTTAGCCCTCCGAAACTGCAGACACTCCGTGACTTTAGTCCCTCCGAAACTGTAGACACTTTGTGACTTTAGTCCCTCCGAAATTGCAGACACTTCGTGACTCTAGTCCCTTCGAAACTACAATATGTAACAATTGCTTACTCGGTGATGATTTTGCCGAGAAGCAAATCGAAGACGAGAACAAATATTACTAATTTTTATATTTATTGAAAAACATTCGTCGGTTAAACGGAATTGTTTTGAAGAAAAAGATAAACAAAAATTTGATACGTAGGAAATTTAAAAAAACGGCGAGCAGCACGTTACGTATTGAATGATGAGGGATTGACGATGTCAATTATTTTTTTTTTTTTTTGCTTTTTTTTTTATACTTGCCGTCGAGACGTACTCACGTAGTATAGCGAACACAAAAGCACTTTTTTTGCAGCCAAACTCGACAAAACTGTCAGTGTCGACGTGCTAATAATAACCGCTGAGCCTACTGTGGCAGCGAGTGCGCCACTACGGTAAATCGAGAAACTGGTGGTCTAGACGTTGACATATATATTTAGGGCAGGACACTTTTATAATCGTTTGAACCCTGCGGAGCTGCGGATTCCGATATCTCAGAATCGTTTGACCCAATTGAATCGTAAATCGGCTCTTTTGAAAGATTGACCCCAACATCATAGAAATGGCATCTAAAATTCGATTCGTTGTACCTTTCCTAAGATATATCGATCGAAAGTTATTCTTCGGTATATTGGCGGAGGTATCACCGTAGCGTTACGCCACGAAAAAAAAAATCTTTTTTTCAGTACTTGGCGTCGGGATGCTACTGCGTCTCTTGATTATAATAAAATAAAAACGCCATTCCGAATCTGAAGCAAAACAACTGATTTACTGCATTTTTCATATGACGTTTTTTTTTATAAGCGTAATAACTATTCAACAAATAATTGTTTGGATTAGGGAATGCCACAATCTTCTTGGGCGGGATCTGCGTTAGACTTCACCATGAACAAACCTAGAAAATCGTATTTGTTATTAAATTATTGAAAAATTGAAATTTTCCCAGACCATACATGACGGACTGAAGTACCAAAAATAGATGTCACTGCCTAGGGTTGAAATTTTCCTAGTAAATATATCTTAAATTGTATCTAAAATGTTTTTAGATACAATTATATATATTTTAAATTACAATTTTCGATACAATTATATATAATATTTTTCTTGTTTTTTTCGTAAAACAGCCAGCCGTAACAAGATTGTACAGAGTACACGCTGCCGGTGCCTCGGTCCATTTGGAAGCTGTGCCCGTCTGTGCGGAGAGTCTAGATCCGGGCTACGTTTTCGTTCTCGACACGGGAGCAAAGATATTCATGTGGTACGGTACCAAAGCGAAAAATACCCTGAAGTCGAAGTCGCGCCTTATGGCCGAAAAGATAAACAAAAACGAGCGCAAGAACAAATCGGAGATAATAACGGAAATTATGGGCACGGAGACTGACGAGTTTTGGGAGTGTTTGGGAGTCACTGATCAACATCGACCGCCTATCGTCGTAAGTTTAATTTGATTTATTGTTATTATTTCATTTGTTTTCTTGAATTATTTATTATAACATTAATCAATTCAGAAAGTTATCGTATTATTCATTAATCGATGCTAATTATATTTTTTTGTTTTTTTGTTGAAAAAAAAAAGGAACACGTGGATCCAAACTTTGCGCCGATCGTGCCGCGGCTTTATCAAGTGAGATTAGGCATGGGTTATCTCGAATTGCCGCAAGTCGAGGTACCACACGGAAAGCTCAACAATACGCTTCTCAACAATCGCAATGTTTACATTCTGGACTGTTATCTGGACGTATACGTTTGGTTAGTCCGACACGCCGTTCCGTTACGATATTATCTCATATTTTTTCAATTTTCCGAACATGGTGAAACAATAGAAAAAAAAATTGGCTTTTTTTTTCAGGTTTGGAAAAAAATCTACTCGTCTAGTTCGCGCGGCGGCGGTGAAACTCTCGCAGGAATTGTTCAACATGATCGAGAGGCCCGTGTACGCGATGGTCACGAGACTTCAAGAAGGAACCGAATCGCAGGTATCGGATTGTTTTGAAGTGCTTGACGTTCTTTGAAGTAACAGTCTTAATAATTTTGTTTACCGTTCGTATTTACTTCCAAATCGACGATTCAATGCTTGTATTTAATTCATTTGTTATCTTTATGATATTCATGGCCAAGTTTACCGGTTGGAATGGAGCGACTCGTTTTAAAAATAAATATAAATTGCGTAGTTATTGTTCTACTCCTTTTCGCATTTGCTTCCTATGTATATATGGCTATAAAATGTTTATATTTTTCAATTTTACGCACATTCTAGATATTCAAGTCCAAGTTTACCGGTTGGGACGAAGTGATAGCGGTAGATTTTACGAGAACCGCCGAGTCCGTGGCCAAAACCGGAGCAGATTTGACCAAATGGGCCAAGCAGCAAGACACCAAAGTGAGATGAAGAAAAAATTATTCAAACTCGTTTATTTTCATCTTTTTTTAAACAAATTTTTATGGTTTATTTGATCCAATGTGAACATTCGTAGGCCGATCTAGCTGCTCTCTTCATGCCGCGAAGGCCTCAAATGTCGACGGCCGAGGCGCAACAGTTGATGACCGAATGGAGCGACGATCTCGAGGCGATGGAAGCTTTTGTCTTGGACAAACGTAAATTCGTTCGTTTACCGGAGGACGAGCTTGGACACTTTTACAGTGGAAATTGCTACGTTTTTCTGTGCCGTTATTGGATGGTAAAGTGACAATTAATTATTATAATAAAAATACTCCACAGCGAAACCTCACATAACTTATGATTCTAATTTCTTTCAAATCGAATCATGCAGAAAAATAACCCTTTTATCACAAGATTATCAATAAAGTAAGATTCGAAAAGAATCTCGAAGGCTTCTCGGTAGGATGAAAATTTGAACAACAATTAACTTTACAGAAAGTGTCAATATCATTCAATTTACACAATAATAATGTTGGTGAAAAGTTATTAACAGAGTAGCGGTAAAAAAATTGCTCAACCATTCGTCCGGTGAACCAACTGTTTTTGTAGTGGAAGTCTATTCGTTTAATATGCCGAATTGGATCAACTATTTTGTCTTTTGCGAATAAATTGTTATCTTAGATTCTTTTGCGCTTAGTCAGCTCAGAAAGGTTTCGCTGTTATGCGTTCTTGAGTGATATTAAATGACTAAATGTTTCGTGCTTCCTTTGCCGTAGCCATTGGACGTCGCTGAGAATGAAGAAGGCGGCGGCGGTGACGAACAGTACGAGGACGATTTCCAGTGCATTATGTACTTCTGGCAGGGACGTGATGCCGGAAATATGGGCTGGCTCACATTTACGTTTGGGTAAAATGATCAATAACGATAAGAAAAATAATAATAACTAACAGGGTCGTGTGACTTGTGCGCATCGCCCCCAATCACCAGAGGTGCATGTTTCTGCAACAAGAATACTTGCCTTCGAGTTTGCTGAGGATTGCCCTCCCAAGTTCCAGTTTTATATATATTTGCGAAAGTTTTTTATCCGTTTGTCTGCTCTCTCTCTCAATTTCTCTTGTCGTGATCAACTTCTGATCACTCGATTCGCACCACTTAATTCCCTATAGCTAACTTCTGGCGCTTTGATACTGTACCCATGGCCAACTTACGGGGTTACGCCTAGTTGGCGACCGGAAAAAAGGCGTGTTTTTGTGATTTTTTTTTTGGGAAATAGTTGCATGTTTCGAATTTTTTTCTTTCTCACAGTAAAAGTTATACCTTTGAGGATGTTTCATAATTTTTTTATTGAAAAAAATGCATAAATGTAAAAGATATATTACATCGCCCGGACCGCTGTTCAAAAAAGGCCTTCCGTGGCGACCACTGTAACTTCCCAACCAATCATCTGACCTCAAAAAACCAAATAAATGTTGTTTTTGTATCGCATTATCTAGTCCTTAATGGAAGGATTATATAAAATATAAATATTTAAAAAAAAGGTCGCCGATCGAAGTAAAAGTTTACATTTTGGTGGGAAAAACACCTTTTTTTTTTTTTCCTATAAGAATCCGTCGAAAACGAATAATCGATTTTTTCAAAAATTGGAACTTGATTTAACCCCTTAACACCGCCCGATTCTCGGTTTGTAACCAACCTCAGACTGCTCGATACTCTGCTCATACGCCTCTTTTGATCGCTCTAAAAACACTTCCATGGCAATCTTCGGACCATTCGAAAGCTCTTCCGCTACCAAATTCATATAGTTCGAAACATCCCTCGAGGCTGAGTTCAAACCACGCGAAACTTTTTTCACTGTCAACTGTTGATTATTCGAAACCTTTTCCATGGTCAACTTCGAACCGCTCGAAGCTTCTTTCATGTTCAAGCTCAGAACGCTAAAAACCTCTTCCATGGTCACTCGATATCGTGAAATAGGGGAATGGGCAAACAGATAAACAAACTGTTTTTCCTGAATATATATATGACGATCGATGAGTTAACATTATTGATGATAATTATTATTAACCATAGCATTTGTTCATCGTTGCAGGATGCAAAAAAAGTTCAAATCGATATTCGGCGAGAAGTTGGAAGTCGTGCGGACACATCAGCAGCAAGAGAACTTGAAGTTCATGGCGCATTTCAAGAGAAAATTCATAATACATCAGGGAAAGAGAAAACAGCCGAAGCCACCGGGTTCGAATAGGGTTGAATTCTTTCATCTCAGAAGAAACGGCAGTGCCCTGTGCACGAGACTCGTTCAGATACAGCCCGACGCGAGTTTGCTCAACTCAGCTTTTTGGTGAGTTTGATCGAATTTCTATTGCAACGATCTATTACAAGGTATGAGGTTAACGTCTTGTATAATCCTTACGGTAATTAAAATTGTAGAAATCCTTTACGTTCAATAATTTATTTCGATAAGAAATTTCCCAAATAATTTTGTTCCAAAAAAAAAAAGTACACCAAGTACGTGAAAATTCTGTTTATGAAAATTATTATGAAAAATAAGTTGAATGATATGGGCAAAGTGCAACACATGATGTGTTACTCTGCTCGTGTGAATTCTCGCACTTCACACTCGTCGAGAGCCACCTCTATTCTCGCACTTATATCAGAAATAACTTTTCATGCCGTGCGAAAAACTTTTTTTCAACGCGTATGATTTAAACTCTCGCCATCGGCTCGTTCTGTAAAATCGCACTCGTCACTAAAACTTTAATTACACTCGTATCGTGGTGTACTATTTTAAGTTCCATGTAACGCATCGCAAATTTACAAACTGACGGATTTTAATTCCAGATTAATGCAAGGTTGTTTTAAACTTTTCATTTCCGTGTTTATCAATTTCTCAACTGTTTTTCACAACGTAGGATTGCACAGCCTTCACAATCAGTATTGCCGATTTTTATGAATGGTGCTTAATATTCGTGTATCGTTTTTCAACAGCTATATTTTAAACGTGCCATTCAACAACGACGATCAAACGGGAATAGTCTACGTGTGGATTGGATCGAAATCGGACAGCGAGGATGCACGACTGGTGCAAGAAATCGCGGAGGAAATGTTCAACAACGTAACGACTTTTATCATTTTCTAAAATTCTCGCTGCACTAGAAACAATTTGAACGTACATGCATTAGTGAAGCGCATGAAAAATATTTCAGTAGTTTTCTCATAATGATTTCGGACATGAGACGGTCCGATTCGTAATCTTGAATCTCATTCTCTTGTGGCCATTTTACAGCTTTGGCAGTTTCGGACTAGGAATTCCTTGAGACTCGGAGTGGTTTGAGGAGCATTTTAGAAAGTATTAATTTAGCTACAGTGCTTCTTGAAAATCTCATCGAGCCAACGTGTACAATGTATCAGATATTTATCAGAGGATATTATATATTAAAACCAAAGAAACTTCAACAATTATGAATGATCAAACAGAACTCTCGAAATTCGGAAAACGAGACAAAGCTCAAAAAATTTCGAAAAATAAAATGAGACTCTAACTTCAAAAAATGAAACTTTTAGGATCACAAGACTCCATAAGCTTAAAAAATTGAGAACCATATGATTCTAAGTTACAAACATCAAGATAAGTGACGAAACGATAAGAATGATAAGCTGAAAAAATTAAGAACAATATGACGCATTAGACACATTAGATTTTGAAGACAGATTTCAGTTATCAGTCTTTTTGCTGGCCGATTCACAGCATAAACGACTCTAATTCGTTACAAAAATCGACTTGAGCGATATGCGTTACTTGTACCACAAAGCGGACTTCCGACGGCGGTTGTGAAGTGCCAGCACTCGCATTCTCTCGCGAGCAACACTCGGGCTTCGCCTCGTGTTCCCGTAACGCTCGATCCCGCTCATGTGGCTACTTCACAACCTTCGCCGTAAAGTTCACTTTCTCTTACTAGTATCGCAAAGTACTATTACGCGAGTATGCGACGTCGATTTAAAAATTTCAGTTGTGCTGATTTGCTTTTTTTTTCTCGCACTCAGCCGTGGATAAGTCTTCAAGTCTTGAACGAGGGCGAGGAACCCGACAACTTCTTCTGGGTCGGTTTGGGTGGCAAAAAACCATACGAAACGGATGCCGAATTTATGAACTACACGAGACTCTTCCGATGCTCAAACGAGAAAGGTTACTTCGTAATCAGCGAAAAGTGCACCGACTTTTGTCAGGTGAGACGATCCTTCTCCATTGTGAACAAAGATTTTTTTTAATTCAGATAAACGTTGAAAGAAATCACCTGTGGAATTAAAAGTTGAAAAGAGATCCACTAGACGAAAGGTATCGATAAAATGATTGTTGCATAAAAGCAATTGCAAGAAGTTGTTAACAAATGAGTTAAGCGAAAATTATTCAATGAATCATCTGTAAAAATATTTTTTTCTAAAAGAAAGTTATTTCGTTGATCTTCCCGAACACATATGAAGTTTAAATTTATTTACAGAAAAAGAAAATTCGAAAAACCCGTTTTAGGAAAAATGTTTGAATGACGATTACGAACATGTTCGATCAATTGACCGAAAGTTTTTGAATGCAAAGCTCAGTGTTCCTCCAAACTAGTCACAAAAACTGGCGACTCATCAATTAAAAAAAAGAAGGAAAAAATTCTTTAAAAAATTATGTTTATTTCGAAAACTTTACCCATCCATTTCCGCGAAAAAAGTTCGGTTTTCGGATGATCGCCGAGCAATTTCGTTCTTGATTAATTTCTTAATAACTCTCTGGCATTATTATTATACAAAATTAATCTTCTCAAGACCTGCGGTTGATTTTTTATTCAATGTAAAGACATTTAAAAATCACTCGGAATCGAATAAAAAATTTGAATCCACCATAAACTTGAACTTAACGCTGCAAAATAATAACCCATTTTTTCATGCAAATTATAATATACATTTTTTGTTTAGGACGATCTTGCGGACGACGATATAATGATTCTCGACAACGGCGAGCAAGTATTCTTGTGGCTCGGCGCTCGTTGTTCCGAAGTCGAGATAAAACTCGCGTACAAATCGGCGCAAGTGTACATTCAACACTTGAGAGTAAAGCAGCCCGAGAAGCCGCGCAAACTTTTCCTAACGGCGAAGGGCAAGGAATCGCGACGGTTCTCCAAGTGCTTCCACGGTTGGGGCGTTCATAAGAAGCCCCCGGAGTAAAAGATAGTAACTCGCAATGTGTTTCATCCCTACTATTTTTCCGATCGCATCATCTTCGCGCTCAGTTTTCTTTCTAGAAAAATTGACAGACACCACAAAGGCCAAAAAAAAAAATCAACACTATTATCATCGTTCGTATCGTTAAAAAAATGCCTCGAGCTTAAACTTTCAGTATATCCTTACTTTGAGGCGATTTTCACGCAAAGAAATCAAACTAACAAGCTAACATTTATACCTTTTAATACCACGGGAAGATACGAGTAACAAAAAAAAAATGAAGAAAACGCACATGTGAAAATAAGATTTATATATTTCATCGGCTCAGTTTAATAATAGCATTTGCCATTTTTAATAAGACTAAAGAGACGGTTGTTGCGTTTGCGTACAATACATAGATTTATATATATATATATTGTATTATAATAATAATGTTCGATAATTATTTATTTGAAATGAAGAAAAAAGAAGGAAAAAAAGTGAACAGTATTTGTAAATATCTATAATTCGTTCCAGCCTTCGGATACACCTCATATAAATAAATGTATATATATATATGGATATATATTTAAATATATTTATATATATACATATACATTAACTAGATTCAAATTGTTATAAAAAACAAACAATAAGACAAACACAAATTAAGAAGCAAAAGTATAGAGGATCCGGAATACGAGAACTGTGAATCAAGCCTGGTCGACGGTTCCAAACTCCAACGATGTTTCTCTCTAAGCTCTGGCCCTTAGAACTTCTAAAACTTTTGCGCGACGATGAATTCCTGGAAGGAAAAACATCGAATATCGTTAAGCGTGGACACTCAATATGCGGTGTAACATTACGGATTGCACAGGATTGCGTACAAAAAAAGGAAACAATGTTTTTCCCTACCGGACAAGAATAGCGACACTCCTGCCCACTGACGCGAGGAAAGTGGTTATTTAAACCGGCTAGGGAAAAAATGGAAGCCCTCTTTTTTTATCTCCATTTAACTTAACTTCCCGCTTATGTTGACTAGATACCGAGGCAACGAATTTGCTAAACTGAATTTCTCCTACGTCCGTTCGCTCCACTGCAAGCGCCCCTGGAAAACTATCCTTGCGCCTCGTGGGTCCTCCTGTTGCAACTAATCGAGAGTAGGGTCTTTAGGGGGAATACGCAATAGCGAATGCGTCCGGGCCGGTAACTATTTAGAAAAGGGGCTTTTCCGAAATTACGTCGATCTCAATATTTTTCATTGGGAAAGTATGTAGTTGACCTTCAACTCCCGCCGAGTTAAGAAAAGAGCGCTATCGTACGCTACGGGAGGGAGCGGATTTTCTGCTCGTTTGTTTTCGGCCCGAGTAAAACGAGGGCCGCATCGTTCACCCTCGCGAAAATCGCATAATATACTAATATTTGAATAGCTGCTGAAGAAATATGGTTCGGCCAAACGTTAAATTTGAAGATAATGTCACACACTCGTTAATGGGATAAAAAACTGACATACGGAAAACACTTTTTTCACATAATAATATCAAAATGTTATTAACAAATAATGAAAAAAAATGCGTTTTGTTCGTTTATATTCTTTAAAAAAATTAAATTCTATATAATTAGACAAGTTTGAAAAAGATTCGTATGCATTTTGGAAAAATAACGACTCATTTTCATTCGATAAAAGAAGTCAATTAAAGACGTTTTAAGTCCCCCCGTTTAGTCGGACAACATTTAGGTTGCAAAGTCCGCATTCGAAAATGTATTTGCATACATTTTGTGCAAATCTCGACTCGTGAACGATCATTTGAACAGAACAAGAAAACGTCCCGGCAGCATTTTCTTGTACAAACGAAGATTTTACAGGTTTAATGCACCGGGCTCTGACATTTCGATTTCATAATGTACCTTCGGACCGAATTACGGGTTTATCAACATATTTAATGCTGCTAAAAAAACCTCAAGTCTCATTACCTACAAAGAAATGTCTAATAGAGGTTTACTGTATTATTACTATTTGTTACTAGTAACACTATCACACTAAACACAACAAACTAACTTCAAAATAACAAATTACGCTTGAAACACAAAATCGTCAATTTTCATAGGAATTCTTCAAGGGCAAATATCTTGTTCCAAAAATAACACGCGAGACGGATTTCGTGCCAAAAAAACAATTCCCCAATTTTCACTATAATAAACAAAAGAGTCATGAATTTTTGTTTGTGACAAAAAAATTGACTATAGCAACCTTTTTTTCTTATAAATTTCACAAAATTGCGTAGAAGAATTTTGTTTTTCTTCACAAAAACATCACAAACAAATTTGTTTTTTTCTGTTATTCATTCTTCATTTTGAAAAACAACGCGCGCACATTTATTGCGACGAGATTACCACATCCCCCTTTGAAGCCCAATCACCGCGATTCGATTTTGTTTTCTACCTTCGACTAGATGTACAGTGGAGGAATGCGACATAGGTCAATCGTCGTCATCGTCGTCGTCCGATGGTACGAAGAGATCATTTTCTTCCAAAAAGTTTGCAACGTTCTTGCTTATGGCGGCGCCGATGAATAGGCCGACAATCACGCCGCACACGACGCCGACAATACCGAAGGGTGTCGTCTTCGGTTCCGGCAATATCGCGCCCGATCTCGTGCTCGCCGACGTTCTCGTCACGACTTTGGAACAATTGTTGTCAATTGCGCTTATTCCCGGATTACCGATACCGGTAATCTTGACTTTACGCAGAAAAAACGTTGCTCGCCCTAGAGCCATTCTTTCAATCAATTTTTTCGTTCCGCGAAATTCCCGTGAATTTCCACACCTCTTTTCCGAAAAAACGTTTCACAACGTTTCAGCTGTTTCTGTGCCTTACTTTTTTGGCTTTTTCCGGATCGCAGCTGCGGGAGGGGGGCAACGCGAGAGACCGGCGCGCTGGCAACGCGTTCCGCCGGGCGCTACTCACGCGACGCCGTATATTTAAACCTCGAAGTGGCTCGCTAAGCAGCGTCGATAAAGTAGATCCAAGGAAATTGGACAATCTTACTATAAGCGATACGGCGATATAGTTGTTATTATTAAAATCATGTCTTTTAGTTCTATTTCTCGGTTCTTCGACCGCCTCCTTGTCGAGCATAATAAATAGTAATCCGAATCTCCTAAACATCTTTCGGAAATATACGAGCCTTCGGTAATACGAAATCTTCATTGCACACGGCTGACAATTCGTACGAACCTCTCTTTGAAACTTCTTGAATGAGAGTTGAAAGAGAATACGATTTTTCTTCGGATCGCTAAGACTAAAGCAGTAAAATATAGTAAAACCGTACTGGAAATTCATGCCCTTACGGTGGTCATGGGTCTTCGGGACATGGCCCCTTGGAATGTGCATTCAACAAGAGATACCCAACGTTTTATCCTTACCGAACAAATATTTTTCAACAAGCGAAGACGCTCAAAATCGCGTCTCCGAAGGATCGTTCAGGCATCGAACGTAAAAGGTTCTTGTGTAGCGAATTCGATCCCCTAGACTAATCGTTTAACTAATTGTAAATGTTGATAATAACAAAAAACATGAGTAACGAGTAGTGGTTTTCTAATGAATATACCGATGTTGAATTCCATCTCTAATTGCTATTTGTTTTATCGATTCGATTACAAGGTATCATTTTAAATCCTTCCCGGGACTCACAGAGCGAATTTCTATTCGCCGCGGCAATACGAATCGGATCCAAGAATAGCCGCTCTTTACGAGGATCGGTCAGTGGGCCGTAGCAAACTCGCATCAATAGCGCCACCGGTACCGACGTCGCGAAGCTCCGCCGCAACTCGGCAAATTTATCGTCTCGTGTGCGGAATCGCAGGGATACACTATTTTTTCTTTTTTTGCCAAAATGGTGGAACCGCCTTCGCCGATGACAGATGTCCTTGGCTTTGGCGAAACACACGTCGCGATAATGCGATAATCGGTAATACCTGACCAAGACGAGAGAGAAGTTCATCGCGAGAAAGTTTATTTTCGGCCGAGATAAATCTCATTGGAATCGCAAACGTCGATTATACTTGCTGCGCAATCGAATCGAGAGTTTCCTGTCGCCTAGGTATGTGACTTTGGAATTTATTGTTATTGATAATATTCCTTTCGTCCCAGTGTAGACGCTTTTATTTTTAGTTATTCTGGGAAAATACGATAAATTTCACTTTTTTTTGTTTTTATTGTAATAGGCGAAGCGATTTTTGTAAAAAATACTTTTTCTTTAGTATTTTTGTCGTTGAAGAATATCGATAGATGATCAACAATGCCGAGAGATAATGCCAATGTCGCTCCGGAGCGCATTCTATGACGGAGTTAAATAAAATAGGCTGACGGATAGTTGAGCAGAGGAAAAAATGGATGTGGTCACGACGAGCCTGGAAGCTCTGATACGTAAGCACAGTTTTATTCTTTCTTTTTGTAAGAACCCGTCTCGACGAGGGAGGACAGGAATTTGAAATGTTTTTTTTCAACGACAGAAAGAGCTACCAATCCGCAAAATGAGAAGCCAGACATCGCCGCTATGGAAGCCTTCTGCGTAATGTTGGGAAAAGAATCCAAAGGGGTTCACATAGCTAGCAGGCTTTTGGCTACGCAGATACAAGCCAACAGCGAGAAGGAAGCTCTGCAGGCTCTCACCGTAAGATTTTTTGGAGCTAAGAGCGCATAACGTAGGATCGCCGTTCGATTATTACAATGAAACGAGTAACTATCGAAGGTTCTAATTAGATAATTAATATCGAACGTCTACCAAAAGATCTATTTCGTCTACTAATCAAACCTAAACGACTACTCGACGTTCCGATGAGATCGTCATTCAACATCGAGCGATTAGGAAACCATTCGTTACAATGCCAACACCTGCCGAATGAAGTGTTTGGGCTACCAGTTTATACTAATCGATTACCGAATTAGCACACGAACCAATACCAAGTGATTATTAATTATTCCACTTGAATTACCAATCAATACCAAACGACTGTCAAACGTTCCGAGTAGATTATCAATAAAAATAAAAAAACATTTTTTTGTGAAAAATGCACGAAACGACGCCAAGTAGTTTGCAAACCATTTTTTGGTAATTAGAGAAAAAAATCCTATGCGCCAAGTAAACTTTGAAAAAGTAAATAAAACCTTGCTTGTCTTCTCTTTTGATGCACCTGTATTTATTTGTGTTCCACAAAGACTCGCCAAATTTTTTTTTTTTTTTAAGTTTACTTGACACATGGTTTCTTTTTTTAATTATCAAAAAATGATTTGCAACCAATTTGCAAATGATTTGCAAACAATCAAATCTACTTGGCGCCATTTTTGCCTTTACAAAAAAATGTTTTTCACTTTTACTTTACTTTTTTTTGAAATTTGTTCAAAATTTCTCCAGGTTGTGCGATGTACTATCCCGTACTTATGAAACTGTGACGGGGTCTTTAAAAATTCGCGCTCATCGTAGTGTGTTCAGTTTCCTTGAGGCGAATGAAGCTACAATGTTCGTGATTATTTAAATACATAATTTCATTAACGCACGACACTTTTTTTTCACCGCGCGAGGTTTATTTAATTAATTTTCCAGAAAAACCTAAAATACATAACCTTATTACTATTTAATGAGTATTTCGTTCACTCGGTTGAGTGAAATATTCGCGGATATTCACGGACTGTCCCTTAGAATTCTCGAAATGACGTTCGGAAATCGAAAACAACTGATCGTTGGTTTCCGCGTATACTATTGCGCGCACTGATCGGCTTGATTTTGGGCTCATTTTAAAGCTTATATTCGATTTATATAGTGAAGGTATCTTCAAAATTTCGTTCCAATGTCTCGGTTCCGAGAAAAAAATTGTCAAAGTTTATGGGAGCACGATATTGGCGGACACGGTAGCGCTCGTCGCGCGCGGACTTTTCACTTTTTAAACTACTTGGCGTCGAGAAGCTACCGCCTCTCTTGATCATTTAACCACTATGTGGTTTTATGATACGCACATCCGCTCGCTATGATACTCGCTCGAAACGGCCAAGCGACTTAAAATCCGTTTCAAAACTCCTTTTTTTTGCGAACGCTGCGTTTTTCGTGCCGTTACAAAGTACCAAAAAACGTGAAAAAAACAAACTTGATATTTTATCAATGTAACCATGCAAGTATTAATCGGTGAATCTCAAAAATTATCCTACGAACATCGAATAATTAATTGAACAATTCATTGTTGATAATAAATCGAATAATTAGTCATTAATAATCAATAAAATAATTAGGTACTGATTATATTAGTTAAATTATCGGTTATTAATCACGAATTCTTGAGGTAGTTATCGCGCAATATTGATATTCTTACGATATAGTTCAATTTTTGTATATTTTTATTGTTTTTATTGTTTAATGTAGCATATTTGCTACATCGGCAGTCGAAGGGTTAAGGGAAGTCCGACTATTCGCGCGATAATTACCTTAAATTAACAATAAAGATAATTATTCAATTGTTCGTTAGTAATTAATGGAAAGATCGTTCAAATTTTTTTCACGATGAATACAAACACACAATGCCCAAAAAACTTCTTGTTTTTGTTTCTCCTACCGAGTAAAGTTTCTTACGAATGTTTTCTAGCTTCAGTCTGCTTTGATACTTCGGCGACGAACAGACGAATTCGAAATACTTTCGATTATTTCGATAAAATTTCTTGTTTATATTTAGATAAACCTATTTTTCAATTGCATTCCATTCTTTTTTTTGTTTCTTAGTTACTCGACACCTGTATGAAACGATGCGGTCGTTCATTTCACACCGAGGTCGGAAAATTTCGTTTTCTCAACGTAATGATCAAGCTCGTATCGCCAAAGTATCTCGGCGACAAGACTCCGGCCTCTGTGCGCCATAAAATTCTCGAACTTCTGTATGCCTGGATAAAGGACTATCCGCGCGAGGTAAAGATAAAGGAGACGTACGAGATGCTAAAGAAGCAAGGAGTAGTGAAGGTATTAACAAAACATTGGAATAATAAAAATAAAAGTAAATAATATTATTGATATTAATCAACGCCCGTTTATTATTATTGTAATCACATAAAAAATATGTCATATTTACTTTATTTTGAATAATTAATTCAAAAATCTTACTGTATCGATATTTTAATCAAAGACACATAAGAAAAAATGTCTCTTTTCTGGAATTCGCCAGGACGAAGTTTCGCCGGTGCGCAATATCGCGGACGACATCAACAAACCGGTGAAAGTTAAAAACCCGATATTCGAGGACGAGGAAAAGACGAAATTGCTGCAAGAATTGCTTCAGAGCAAAGATCCATTTGATCTGAAATTGGCCAATAAACTTATAAAGACTATGGTGAAGGATGTGAGTGAAAAAAGAGTCGACATTTCGTAGAGTGCGAATACTTGAAAAAAATGTAACACCTCTTTTTTTTAGGATGAGAAAAGAGTACAACTTAATTCTCAGCGTAACATGGAATTAGAATCCGTGCATAACAACGTTAAACTATTGTCGGAAATGTTGGATTCTTACGACCCCGGCAAGAGCAGTACCGAGGACGTCGAACTGATGAAGGAACTTCATGACGCTTGCGAACGACTGAAACCGACGATAACGAGATTGGCGAACGAGAGTCAGGACAACGATGAGATGCTCGGTAAGATGACGCAATTATCGAAATTGATTATCCGTAAAATTGTGGTGAGACTCATCGAAACGCCGACAGGAAAACCATTCAGGCTTGTATTATACAACCCTAAAAAAACCCAAAAGCCACAAAAGAAAAAAACATTTCTATGATTCTGTTTTCTGCATTATTTGAAACTTTTTAAAATAATTTTTTTGCATTCGAAATATTATCGACTAGACGACAAAAAAAGAGTAGAACTACAGTTTTGTTCGAGTACCATATCCCATATTGCTTGTCCGAGTCGTACGATCCGAGAAAATATTGGATTCAGAGAGAATTTCGGACATTTCCCAGGGAGATAGAAATCTGAAAAATCAATCATATGGAATGTGTTCGAAATATTGATATTGCCGAATAATAAATCCAAAAAGTTATCAACAAAATGATAAAAAACACATTTTTCAACAAGTTACCCGGCAGCGTAACTTTTTTGTCTGTTGACAATGATTTTTAAATTTTCTTTAATACGCATGCATTTTTTCAGTATATTTTTCGTGACTATGATTTTTTTTTATTTTGGAAAATTGATTAACGAGTCACGAGTTTTGGATATGTGTTTGTTATCAGACCGCGTTATAAGAAGTTTTCGGATTATTGATCAAGTAGATTCGCAAATACAGCTTAAACATCTCTTAAAACATCCAATTTTCAAGGAATTTCAAAAACAAGAAAAAATCCATACATACTTAGAAATCATAACAAATCATTTTCACCCTTAACCGTCCTTAATTTATGTTTAAAACCAAGAAAGTACAAGAATTACGCAAACGTGGACATTTCCTCATTACAGTAACGGAACATATGCGTACTATCCGTGCCCAAAATGTCAATATGAAGAGAGGCGGCAGCGCCGCGACGCCAAGTCTATATCAATTTTTTTCATTTTAGTACAAGCCCGGCCGAGACGCTACCGCTTCCTAGAATACGTCAATATGCCGGAAGTAAAACTTTTGATCAATGATTCTCAAAATCTACACCCCCGATCACGTCTTCGACATATATTTCATCATACAACTCCGCCACTAGCTTTTGAATGCCCCTAGTTACGTTTTAATCGGTTCGTCCGATGCTGAGAGTTCTTCTTCTTCTTCTTCTTCTTCTATCGGTCGGGCCTGGCTCCAGTGTGCTGTACTGAAAAAGATCTGGATCTAGCGGTGAAATTTTTGTAGAACCAATATTCAAGTGTCTGATTGGTTGTTGACTAGGGAACATCAAGTTCACTTAGTGAACTTGACTAGTATTTGCCATCAGGAGTACGTTCCGAATGATCGACCGACGTACTTTTCTCTCTTTCTTTCATTAGTAGTGACAAAGAGGGAGAGAAGTCGCTCGGTGGGGATTCGGAACGTCCCGATCCCGATCTTTTTCACTCCGATCTCTGGCTCCGGTGGAAACTGCCTCGGTGTCATGATAAAATAAGTATCCGATCATCGATAGCTCAAATGAAAAGGTGCGTAGATGAAAAACAGATGGGCATCCTCTCGTATTGTTCAACGGGTTGAAGCCATAGGTTTACGTCTTTATGCTTCTCATGTACACGTGTAGATGAGGAGCAGAACTGCCGGATCGCACACATTTATACGTCTTCAATCGCACCGGATACGCCCTTATATTTCTTATCTACATATCGGGCAGTGCGAAAAGATTTCAAAGTTGCGGCGCTTCGAGTGTGTTTTCGGTGTTCGATCGGTCGGGACGGCCCATCGGCCGTGTTGACTGCTGTCGGACCCAACATCTTTTTGCATATCCAACTCCGTTAAGGACAGTCGAATGCGGTGACAGAATGGGGATAGGCAGTGTTATGCTGCGCCGGTGAGGGGCCGGCACCGTATAAGCGAGAAAGCATGCAAGCCGCATCGAGCGTTCGTTCAAAACATTAACGATTTCTTTGTCAGTTTCGCGGTGAATTCAAATTTTCCAATTTTAAGTTCCGGTGGCATTCGGAAGACTTTTGCGGACTATTCTATTTTTTTCGGATAATTTTATCTTGGATCTAGCGCTTGCAAAAGCGTGAAAAGCAGAATATTTCCGGCATTTTTTATCAACTGAACTCAATTGATGAAGTACTTTTCATCGAATCCAGGTGAGGTACTCGCGGCGAACGACGAGCTGAGTCGGGTATTCGACAAATACACGTCCGTCATTATCCTCGGAAGAGCATCGCGTGGCGATTCGATCACTAACAACGCACCTTCTCTCTTGGACCTCTCGTCGCCGAGCGACTTGATAGTTCCGTGTGCGAACGTCAACGAAAAAAGTGGCGATCTCGAACCGACGAAAGCGAAAACGGACATGGAGATGCTCGGTGATATTTTCAGCTCGATCGGAAACTCGTTGAATGCCTCGTCGTCCAGTCGCGACACGGGTCTTCTCATGTCTGATACAAATATAATGCAGCCCATCAGCATACTGCCGACCGTCAAAGTTGAAGGTCAGTGAAAAACTGAAAAAACAAGAAACATATATCAATGTTTTTTTTTTTACTGGAAAGCATTAAAAATATATCTTTTATTACGAACAAAAGTACAAAAAGTACTTAATATACAAATCGTATGTTATGCCACACGGGAGGAAAGCGGGATTTGATGACGAGGGTGAAGTTTGAGGCCCGAGCGAGGCGAGATAAAAATCTGTTCCCTCCCGCGTAGCATACGATACTTTCTTTCTCACTGGGTTGAAATGACCACTATCCGCGTGTCAGTATACAGCACACTGCGCATTTTATCGCAGTCGGGAATGAAGTATTTAAAGGACAAAAGTACGCGAAACATAAAGAGTACTTCAAGTACTGGGCGATTATGTACATAAATTACTTTTGAGGATCGCCGAAAAATAAAGGAAAAATACATAATTGCTGGGTTTTTTTTTACTGGAGAATGAACGTTAAATTGATTATTTTCAGAATCAAAAAGCTCAACGGCAACGACGGTGCAATTGGATAGCAAGGCGAAGGCTCTCGAGGACTTGAACGAGCTCGGAGAATCTTTGCTCAAGCAAAGTCTGAGTCAAGTTACAAATACGCCCAAAAGTGGTCTCAATAGGCTCAGGTATGGGAAATCGGTTTTTCAAACGTGAATTATTAGTCGGCGAAACAGAAAGAAACACTGAAAAAAATACCGGCTGGGATATACGAGAATAGTGAAATAGGATAATAAGAATGGTTGAAAGAAAAATCGAAAATTCGACAATAATCCCTAAAAATATAGTATATTACGACATCAGGGCGGACAATTTTTTTCTCACATCTGTGAGTTTGCACCACTTGCCTTCGGTTCGTGCTGCAATCACACAAACTGATAAAATATTTTTACGGCGAGTATCGTGTACAATTTACTTCACAAGGCTAGAATGTAAGTTTTCCTCTCGCCTCGTGCTTCCGCGCTCGAAAAATCGGTCCCCGCCACAGTGAAAAAAAAAAAAAGTTCAAGAAGTTAATGGAATAATTTCTGCTTAAAAAAGTTCGATTACGCGATGATTTGTCGAAAATTTTTTTTAACTGATTTATCAATCATTCTTGTGCATTATTATTATGTAAAATTGGTATTGGCAATTTGTTGGCAGCTTCTACAGGATACATTTTTTTATTATTTTCATTATCTTGGGGCGTACTCGAAATCTCTATGAATCTCACTTTTGGCTGGGACAAAAACTTCTTTGATGAAATAATTAACGAACTTTGATTTCTAAAAATATTTTACAGATCACCTTAAATAAAAACCTGTATTGCAAAAAGTACTTAAGAAGTACCGCATGTTGGATGGAGGATACTGTGTCGCCAATTGTGAATTAACGTGAGTTTCAGAGAGATTTTGAATACTTCTAGATGGGATAAAAATCTGTAAGAAATCAAGCACGTAAAAAGTGCTGAAAAGATTGATTTCGTATAATAATAATTCCAAAATGTTTTTAATAAATTCATGAATAACACAGTTATTTAACAAATCACTCGTCAACCTACCCTTTTTGTTTATTTTTTTGAATACGTATGAATTATTTCAGAACTTTCTCTAATCATTGGAAAAATTGCGTTTTCGTAGGTTGATTAATAAAAAAAAACGCAATTTTAAAGAATTAGACAAAGTACTGAAAAAATGCATACGTATTCAGAAAAATAAACAAATCACTTTCATTCGAGAAAAAAAGTTTGGTTAACGATCGATTTGTTGAACAAATTTCTTCTTCATCAATCTGTTAACAATATTTTGAAATTATTATTATGCAAAATCAATATTTTTAGCACATTCTTAATTTTTTAATAGTTATTTCTGTAACAAGGGCTCGAAAAGTTCACGTTCCCGCACTAGTGCGGGAATTTACGTATCTGCGCACGTAGTGGAGTCCTGGAATATCGACACTTTCACACGCGTAGTACAGAAAAAAATTTCCCATCGAACAGAATTCGGAATTCTCTCTGAAACTCACGTTTCGCGACACTGTAATGTACACCCATGTACAAAAAGTACTCGCAGGGAGAAAATGTATATGGCACGTAGCTGAAGTACTTTTCGGTTCTTTTGTATGTACTCGAAGTTCTTTTCGATACTTTGGACTTGAATTACTATTAGGTAGTTCGGACGTGGAGTGCTCTTCGGTAGTTTGTACTTGGACACAAACTTATAATTTTCATCGAAAATTATCGAACCCCGTTTCAGTAAGCTCTCACAGGCCGCCGAAACTCCTGAAAAATCAACCGGACTCTTCGCTCACCCTCGCCCCACATCGAACGTCCCGATTGTCGAAAGTAAGGTCACGCAATCGAAAAATGTCACCTCCAAAACGGCGGCGAATGGTCTCGGCGAAAAAATGTTCACAGCTGCCGATGAGAATAAAACGGGGACGATTGACTTCGGTGACTTATTGAACGACGATGACGCGATGCTCGACGTTTCATCGTCGACGTCGACGACGACGCACACCGGGGCCGAGGTCCAGCAAAATCGTAAAACGATTTCACCTACGCCGGCGAATTCCGATACGGCGATCAAACCTTTGACGGACATACACGTTACCATCGACAACATCAAGCCAGGTACATTTATTCACTACTGTGGAATCGCTTTCGGGTTTTTCGCTTGGCTCGGTAAAGTAACACAATAACCAAAAGATAATCAATTAATTGATCGGTTAATGTCATTTTGTTTGCATTAAAAAATTCATTCATTTTCATAATCAATTAACTTTTCGTTATACAGAAAACCGAGCTAATTATGAAGTAACGGAGAATCGAGTGTCGATTCGATTAATCGTTGTTAATTTTGCAGGCACGATTCCACCGTTGACGGTGATCGAAGAGAAAAATGGTATATCGGTCGTTCTTCACTTTGCGAAGGGCAGTCCGCGTCCCGATGTAACGGTAATCGTCGTGACGACGATGAGCAAAAACTCGAAAGCGCTCAGCAATTATCTCTTTCAGGCTGTAGTACCGAAGGTAATCACTTTTTTCTACACGAAATTTGCGCCGTAGCAGCCTCTCTTTCTGTTGTTTTATTTTCTAGTCAGAGATGAAGGCGAAATTATTAACACTTCGTAGGCAAGCTGCGTCCACGCGACTGTGGATAAATTTCATATGATTCATATTTTTTTGGGAAATCCTTAAAAAACTTGAATTATTCAAATGAACGGACAATCGACTTGGCATTTGAATTTGAGTGCCATAAATAGCGAGCTCTTGCGGTTGAATCTTTACACGTACAGATTATCCAGAAAATTATAGATTCGTCAAGTTGTTTTCGGTCAATTGAATTTCGGGTACTGAAGGACAGTTTCTCGTCACCGAGTAACGCCTTAAAGAAATGAATCCAACGATGATACAATTCGATTTCCGCGAAATTTTGGAGACGTATGCCTACGAAGGGTTAAACGAAACATAAAAAAATGCATAGTGTAATTATTGATTAACTTTTTTTTTGTAATTATCTTTACCAGAAATGTAAGTGCAGACTACAGGCTCCTTCCGGCATCGAATTGCCGCCTCACAATCCATTCCTACCTCCATCGGCTATCACTCAGATAATGCTGATAGCGAATCCCCAAAAGGTAACGGACAAAATAATTCTAAAAAAATGTACATAATTATTGATTTTCATGGATAAATAAAATCTATTAAAAAAGATGACCAATATAGCCAAAGTTCCGAAGCAATGTTGTTCCGGGCTTCCGACAAATTTTCATGAAACCGATGATTTTTTTTTGTTTCGTTTCAGGATCCGCTTTCACTGAAATTCATGCTGAGTTACACAATGGAGGATGAGACTTTCACAGAAATGGGCGAGGTTGATAATCTACCCACGGTATAAGATAGAAAAAAAAAAGCACACAAAGAGAAAGCAAACTGAAAAAGATAGATGCTTAATTGTGATTATGTATCGTTAAGCTCGCCGGGAGCATACCACCTGTGTGTATAGATAGCCCATAAAGAAAAAAGAAAAAACAAAATATTAATTCGCGTAGTTATAATACCGTGAAGAAAAATGAAGTATTGTGCAATGTCTTTTTGGGGATTCATTCTAAAAAAAAAAAAACTATCAACAAAAGATAAAATTACGCAGTTACGACTAGTATAAGTCAGTTGATTGGTTCTTTTTTCGTGGGATGTTATTTTATTATCTTAGGTCGACGGTAAAATTTGATCGCGAAACGCGAGTGCCGTTACGGCTTTCTGATGGCCCTGGTACTCCCTCTCGACGGCACCGGTCGATACGTTCCACAGTCTGGCCACACCGTCCGACGATGCTGAACATACAAGAAAAATTATTCTTCGTAGATAAGCTTTTGCTTTTTATTTTTTAGATAATTTTTTTCACGAAAACTGAAAGAAAGTTTTAGTTCCTTTGGTCGAGGTTCGCATTAATCCTATAAACATTTTTTTGCGATAAACAATCCAGTCAATTGGTACAATGTCTCGATAACATACGTGAATATGTGTATCTTGAAAAATAAGTCAAGAACATTGATCAAGTCAAAGCACTCCGTTTCAATACATAATAATCAACTTATCAAATCTAAAAAAAAAAAAACATCTGATTAAATCCATGCATACAATACATTTTTTTTTAAATCGACACGTTCGTATTTCGATGCATTGCAATGTGATGAGAGATGCCAATTCCATGGTGACTATGAATATTGGGAGTTTGCGTGTAATATAAAAACGAAATTACGGTAAAACTTGACTCGAAAATTTAGATAAATTGATCCAAAAATTCGCATGAAAAAAATTTATTTGCTCTAGAATTCGTGATACGTGATATGTGATTTCGAGAGAGGAACTAGAGAGAATTGCGAACTTTTTTCGATGGAATCAAAACCTGAAAGAACAAGCATGTATAACGTGCTGAAGAGATTAATTTCTCATGACAATTATTCCGAAAGGTTATCAATACAATACTGAAATAAAGAATTGAGCAGCAAAATTACTCGGCAACTCACTTTTTTTTCCGTAATTACATATCGATTTTCCGGAATACGTATGAATTCTTTAGAAAAACATTTTTTTTTTTTCGATTTTACCATTCAAAAATGGAACGGAATATTCGAACGTTACAAAAAAAAACGTGAAGAAACTCATACATATTCAGAAAAGTTAACGTTGTTTTTATCTCAATAAAAGTCAGTTGTTCCCATAATTTGGAGCGCAATTTTTTATTTCGGTAATTCGTTAACAACATTTTGGGACTGTTGCTTTGCAAAATTGATTTTTTAGCACTTTTAATATGCAACATCTTTTCACACTTTCATATCGTCCAGAAGCGTTAGCAATTCCTTTTGTTGAATTAAAATATGTTCAATTGACGTTGTGGTATTGGGTTGATAATATATATTGAGACATGGAATGCACTCAAACACTAGACACCTTTAAACACCAAAATCTATTATGAAAAATGTTTAAAGATTTTTTCTTTTTTATCGGATTTAAAGAAAATAAGTATTTGATAAAATTTAATTTGAAAACCCTTTTTCTAAATACACGCATCGAAGAGAATGGAAGATTTTATGCATAAACAGGTACACTAAATTGAATGTACAGTGGTGATGAAAAATGAGTGTACTTTTGTATAGAGAAATTAAAGTAAATGATTGAAAGTAAAGTATTCACTGCGGTTTTTTATACTCTGAATCGATTTTCTATTAAAATCGTACATTAAATTTAATTTGACCAGTCTATGTACAAAAACTTCCAGTACGGTACATTCGATTTTCAACAATTTTTTTTTACAGTCCACATTATGATGATAAATTCTGAATAAGTTTAAATTAATATGACAAACCAACATTGGCATTGGAAAAACTAGTCGCTTACCTGCCACTTGACCACATTCAAAATGTTTCGCGTTTATACGAAAATTTTACCTGTAAATACGTATTGTGAGTCTGCACTGAATGCCGCGTCCCATACCCAACGTTTAGCTTCGTGCTTGAGTACTTGCATCTCCGAAAAATCCGTTGTCTTCCACACTCTGGCCGTTTGATCCGCCGAAGTTGTCACCAGAAGCCTGAAGATTTTGAATATTTATTTATCACTGAACGTTGGTCAAAGGATTGAAAATGTATGGAAATATCGAGATTCTTATTGAAGGCTAAATCTATCCGGCGGTTCGAGAGTGTTTGATTGTCATATTTAAAAAAAATGTAAAATACTGAGCATTTTTCAAACGAAAACGTTTAAACATACAAAAAAAAAGTGTCAACAAATCCTACGGAATTTTTTTAAATAAGTGTCTAAAACCGTATCTTGTATATTTTTGGCGTTAAAAAGGATAATATCTCGTTAATCTTTATCTTTCGGTCGATCTTCAATTTTTCATAACTACGTAGAAATGTCTACTTCCTCTGACAAATTTTTCTTCTTTACAACCTTTAAATGGTCGTTTGTTTTGTACAAACAAAAAAAAAACAATATACTGTTACGTCGTAACCGTTTCATGGAGTATACTTGATATTACTATTGATTCGTTACAATTATTTTCTAAAGAGTTACTTATTACCGCACGAGGGTCGCTAAACCATCGTCTTGCTCGATCGGATATCGCGTCCCAAACGTTTATACCGAACTTGCGAGAAACCGCGAGCACGAACATCTCGCGCAAAAAGTCGCGGACTTGAACTGATACACCTTTCTTAAAATCTCTCTCTTTCTCTCTCTGTCTAAAGTCATGCCACCTGTTATCAGCAATCAGCGATTTGCATTATTTCCAGTACAATTGATTTACTCCTTATGGAAACTCTAACTCTTGTTCCCAAACGGTCGCATGTGCCGCGCGAATTCAGCAATTTCCGTCGTCTCGCGACGTCCGATAGGCTATACGTTCGATTTTCTTTAACTATCCTTCGGATGTATCGGCCTCATTGAATAAACTTATCCGCAAGATCCGCCTCCTTTCTTTAGCAAGAAGGAACATACTAGTGAACCCTAAACTCTTTGTTCTATTTACTCGAAATAAATCATCATAATTATTATGAGATATATTTTTTATTTTATTTAAATTTCATTCAATCAGAAATTCCTGTTTACGTACACGTCCATCGTGAGGCCGCCGAGACGTAAAAATGCAAAAAAAAATCAATGCTCGTCGATGACTAGCCAATGTTGTTAACTTCGATAATCATGTTTTTGCTTCCACAGTTTCCACAGACGGACGTCTAAAAAAAGTCTCTCTTCCCGCGTTATCTGTTATTCTATCTCGATATTATTTGTGTTTCAGTAGAAAAAAATTGTTTTTTGATTTCCCATAATTTATCAGAAAAAAATTAATAATTCGACTAGAATTTCGAACGTTCGGATTGTTGTACTCTCTGAATTTCGTCCGTACGTACGTTGAGTCGGGACTAAATTTGCAACGAAGCGCGTAACGCTTGTGCGCTGTGAGTTTGTGCCGGGGATTCAATCTCGTTGGCTCCTCGCCAATGCCGCCGGTCAAGGCCCATATGTAACAATGTCCCTTATTGTTCACTGCTGCCATATAGGTGCCATCCGGATCTATAGCTATGTCTTGAATCGATGACTCTGCTTCCGGTATCTAAAAGAAAAAGTTGAAAAATTAAACGATTTATTTCGATTTCTGGTCTTAAAAGTAAAAATTCGATTTTTGTGAAGCTCGAATTGTATTTTAAGGCAGCAAATCCGGTCCAGGCCGGGAAAACGTGGGATTCAAAGTGAATTTCGAACACTTTTCTCAATGACATAAAAATCTGAAAAAAATCAGGCATATGGTAGGCGCTGCAAAAATTGACTTGGCAAAAAAATAATATCAAAATGTTATCGTCAAATAAATAAATCAATTATAAAATAATAATAATATTGAGTAATTAAACATAATTTATTTTATTTATGATCAAAGATATAGAAAATTCAAAAATTGCAAGAATGCTAGTCCTAAAAGGAAATCGTATGTGAGACTAAGCCGGAAAAAAAATAATACCGGCGTTATAGCGAACACCACAGTTATGGAAAATTAAAAGTATAGTAGTTTACTACAATTTGGCTTTTTGGATTGAATAGAAGAATCGTTTTTTTTGTGATGGAGACAAACTGGTTTGCAAAAACAACTCACTGGATGATCGCGCATAAATTTACATGAGTCATTGTTATTATTATTTTTGCTCTATAAAACGGTAATTGTTATTAAAAATCCATTGCGGAAACTGGATAAGATTGATGTCATTTTTTAACGAAATTTTACGTACATTTTGAAAAAGAATTCTGGGGATTCATTTACCGCATTCTATTTAGCGAAAATAGAAAGACAAGTTTGTATTCTTATTGATTCAATTTAGTCTCAGATCGCATAATTTTCTTGTTATTCGTGTGTAGTAAGTTTTTTAAAATTGTTCTTGACAAATTTAACTCAAATATGTTTTGTGTAAAAAAAATCAATGAAGACAATTATTTTTCTAGATTCTTCATTTTTTCAAGCGATAAAATTTGTTCATTAAAAAAGAAATATTACCAATTGTTCGTTGTGATCCGAGCGTAAATCCCACAGATGAATAACGCCGCTCTGATCGCCGACGATCAGTTCCGATTGATTGGGATGCAGACATACGCAATTAACCGGTGCCGAGACCTGAAATATTCTCTGACAATGGAAGGTACTAGATCTGAAAATTCGATAAAACGTCAGAAAGTTCGTGTCGACTCGGCTGGTTTGTTATTTCTTCCTTTGCTCTACCTGAGATCCCAGATTCTCGCTGAACAGTCTTCGCTTCCCGTGTACATCCATTTGCCCTCTTCCTATTTTAATTGTAATAAGTTTATTGCTCCTTATAGCAAAAACGGAGGGGACGGGGAGTGGTATTACAAAACTTAATTGATAGATCATTCGTACAATAATTGGAGTAAATCCTATCATCCTATCTTTGTTCTGGATAAAATTTTGTGAGAGAATCGAAACAATAATAAAAATTGATTAATGATAATAGCAACGTTATAATAAATTGAATAATGACGTAAAAATGAACAAATAGTTAACGTAACTTTTGGAGAATTAAACAATAATTAGAATGCATTTATCATAGTAATGACGTTCTAAAAAAATCAACAATCAAGTGATGGTTAACAAACAATGTATTGTTAATCTTCGCTTTGTTATCGTTTTTCGACGTTTTTATTTATTATTGACCTTGATTCCTGGTTTTAATCAAATAACTTATTTTTTTTTTAATAGCCAATTGCATGCTGTTATATAAACAATGAAAATTAAATAACAAACGTTGATAATTACGAATAAATAAACCGAGAGTCGAGAAGTTTATTGTTTCACCGGTGTCCGAATGTGTATGCGGCGAAAGCATGTTAAGAGGATAAGAGCCACAATTTTTGGCCCGCCGAACTGAAATTGTGCACGTCAGTGAAGTTACTATTAAGATTGTTTGGCATTGAAATATGCCCGAATTGGCTTAAGAGTTGGAATGTCATAACTATTTTTTTTTGCCAGAAAAGAAAAATGATCAGTTTCTATTCTATTCTATTCTATTTCTACGTTGCGGCTGGCACAAACCGAGTTACCATTACTTAAGATTGTTTAATATTGAATTTGTCTCGAATCGATTCAAGGGTTCAGAATTTATGAATATTTTCTTTTCTTTAAATTGTTTTTTATTTTGTTTTTTACTCAATTGACATGTTTTTTAGATGGAATTTTAATAACGTTGACAACGAAAACATGAATACTTTCTTTTTCGCCAAGACATAGCTTCCCGTGTAAAGCAATAAAAATTAGCATAAAAACTTTCTCATAGAACGAATATCAATAGATAAAGAAGCAATGTGCAGATTCATTTCGCATTATTTTTGTATTAAATCATATCATTTTCTCGAGGTGGAAAAGATGTTTAATTTTTCTTTTTTTTTTTTACCTGAAAACCAAGTCCAGTGACGTTTTTCGAAGCTCCCTCGTAATTGAGAACCGAGTTGGGATTGCTGGATGCCAAGTCGTGCATAAAAATATTCTGATATCCGGCAGCTGCTATTATGTGTTTGTCCGGTGTAATGTCCAATGCGTTGATCTGCTAAAATGTTTTAATTATTTATATCAATGTGAGAGATCTCACCAAGAAAAGTACAAAAAGAATAACTTTGTCCGCGTGGCGCAAATGTTTACATTCAAGCAAATAAAATTGGATAAACACACAAATTTCGATTTTTCCGAGACAAAAGAATATTTTTTAAAAATAAATTATTAATTTTTTTTAGGTTACGTCACGTAAGTGTAATCTTCTAAATGATTTAAACTTTTGTAGGACCAGTGCAAAAAAAGTGTGGGTAGTATCGAAAATTTGTGTTTACTGGTAAAAAATAATGTATATGATGAAATTTTTTTTTTAATGCACGTGTATGAATATTTGTACCGAGACCGAGTGTTGAAGAGTTCGTTGACAGACTCCAGTGTGTGCTTGCCATATCTTTATAGTGTGATCGTAACCACCCGTCACGAATATGACCTTTCCAGTGCTCGATGTTGCTTCCACCGTCATTTTTAAATAATGAATTTCTTATTTCAGAACAAATGTCTTATTTCCAACAGCGCGACGTTCCTTCCTCGTTTACATGACAATTATTCGTGGACAGAGGTAAACAATTTCCCGTCCCACCAGCCTCGTTCTTTTTTACCCATTGAATCATCGTAAATGTCATTGATGTTAGCGACGTTCATGTAGATTTTCTTTTTTGACGATAGGTGACGCGTATGTTTGATAACTGTGATGAACTGCGAGTCTCGCCGTTCGTCGATACAGTAGGAGACTAGAAAATTGATAGACGCGGTGGCATTAAGGCGGCCGGAAGGCAAATCACTACGATGCTCTTTGCAACCGAGTCGAAGTCGTTTGAGAACGAGAACGAATAGAGAACGCCTGAGAACGAATATCGCAATAAAAAATCGATATCTCAAAAAAACAAAAAAAAGGTCCTTTCCGAAGCTTTGGATCCGAAAATCGACGAAAAAAAAGGCCCTCGACAAATGTCTAGAAGGGTTTGTTAAAAGCGTTTTCCGGGCCTAAATATGCCGCTGAGAACGAATATCGCAATAAAAAATCGATAACTCCAAAAGAAAAAAAAGGCCATTTTCCTTTTCCTTTTCCTTTCCTTTTCCTTTTCCTTTCCCTTTTCCTTTTCCTTTTCCTTTTCCTTTTCCTTTTCCTTTTCCTTTTCCTTTTTCCTTTTCTTTTCCTTTTCCTTTTCCTTTTCCTTTTCCTTTTCCTTTCCTTTTCCTTTTCCTTTTCCTTTTCCTTTTCCTTTTCCTTTTCCTTTCTTCCTTTTCCTTTTCCTTTTCCTTTTCCTTTTCCTTTTCCTTTTCCTTTTCCTT